>BLBF01000010.1:11732194-11855089 GCA_015471245.1 Laticauda colubrina
TGGGATTCAAATTTTTTTACTACCAGTTCTGTGGCCGTGGCTTGGTGAGCATGGCAAGGGAAGGATACAGTAAAATCTCCAGTCAGAGATGGTCGTTGTGGGTTCTCCGAACTACTCAAAATTTCTGCTACCGGTTCTCCAGAACTGGTCAGAACCTGCTGAATATCACCTCTGGTGTGAGTTACTTAACAATTGCAGTGATTCGGGGAACTTCCGGTTTGCAAGGCTTAGGCGGCGGCAGGAATCCGTGATCATGCGCGGTTACTGCTGTGCTCGCCACTGGAGTGCCCCCAATCCAGCTGGATTTGGGGGCTACAGTTACCCCGTAGAGGTAACTGAAGATAGGGGAGACTCAGCAGGGGTCTGGGGGAATCGCAACCCCCCTCCTCAGCTGACTAAACTCCCTTTTACGAAAGTGGGGGAGCAGCAGTCAGCAATGGCCGCCACAAAGAAGCTTTCATCTAGATAAGAATGTGCAGGAGGAAGCTGAGAAAGTGAAAGTTTTTGGCTAACCAGAAAAACCCATTTTGACATCAGCAAGTAATCAAATTGAAAATTGAAGCCAAGGGGACAATTAAGATTTCTGAGCATTGAAAAAAAAAAAAACTTTTTTTGCTATAAGTGAGAAGGGAGAGGAAAAGAATTAATATTAAGATTTTGTTGGAGGAGGCTGCTTGGAATTTATAAGATCAGAGCTAAACTGTAACAAGACTTCTAAAAGATATATTTTAATTGGAGCTTTGTAACTGAATTATAACCCCAGGAAGAAAAAGTATAATAAGAAGAAAGTGCTAAATGAAACAGACTGTGTGTATTTGGATTGCTTGGTGACTTTGGGACTTTTGGAAATTATTATTTGAAAGACTAAAAATATTTGGGTTGTCTAAAAAAACTTTTTACAATGGCACTACTTGTTGATGAACTGAAAATTGAATTTAAAAAGCTAAAAGAAGAGGATCAAGAAGGGAAGGGCTCTTCTGGATCTGTTTTCCATTTTTTAGAAATGGCGATTTATACCTACCAGAAACTACAAGAACAAGAAGATTGGGATGAAGAAGAAGCCATCTTTAATGAACAAACAACTTTAGCCTGGGAAGAAAAGGGAAAGAGGGGAAAGAGAATGGAGAATTTAAGACTTAAAAAAATAACCAAAAAAGGGAAAAGGTGAAAAATCGATACAATGTCAGAAAGCAACAGAAAAGAGAAATACAGAAGAAAGTGGAGATTAAGAAGGTGGAGATTAAGAGACAAGGGGGTAAAAAGACAGGATTGGAGAAGAAAGGAAGGGAAAAAGGGAAGAGAAGTTACAAAGGTTTAAAACAAGATGTAAAGAAACAAGATCTATTCAGAGATAGTGGGTAAAAATAGGATTAAAAAAGAGATTCTGCAAAGTACATAAGATTGTATTGTTGTATTTATATTTGAAATAATGTTAGAAAATTGGATTTAATAACAGAGCTTAATTTGCTATGGATTATTGTTTTAATTATATTATTATTATTATATATTAAACTTATTATTATTAAACTTATTATTCTTTTTTATTTTATAATATAGTAAGTAGCTTCAGAATGTACTAAGTAGAATCAGAATGAAAAGTATATATTATTTTAAGTGTTAAATTTAGGGGAAAGATTTAAAGGTGTCATACTTCAATTTGTGATTACAGGAAAAATTTTGTGTTAAAGAGAAAAGATAATAGAAAATTGAAATAGAATAGACGAAAGATATATTAGGAGACAAGGGGGGTAAAGGCAGGATTGGAGAGGAAAAGAAGGGACAAAGAGAAGAGAAGTTACAAAGGTTTAAAACAAGATGTAAAGAAACAAGATCTATTTAGTGATACTGGGTAAAAATATGACTAAAAAAGAAAAGTACACAAGATTGTATTGTTGTATTTATATTTGAAATAATGTTAGAAAATTGGATTTAATAATACAGCTTAATTTGCTATGGATTATTGTTTTAATTATATTTAAAACTTATTATTCTTTTCTATTTTATAAAATAGTAAGTAGCTTCAGAATGTATTAAGTAGAATCAGAATGAAAAGTATATATTATTCTAAGTGTTAAATTTAGAGGAAAGATTTAAAGGCATTATATTTCAATCTGTGATTACAGGAGAAACTTAGTGTTAATGAGATATTCAGAAATAGTGGGTAAACTATGATTAAAAAAAGAGACTGCAAAAGTACATAAGATTATATTGTTGTATTTATATCTGAAATAATGTTAGAAAACTGGATTTAATAATAGAGTTTAATTTGCTGTGGATTATTGTTTTAATTATATTATAAACTTATTATTCTTTTTTATTTTATAATATAGTAAGTAGCTTTAGAATGTACTAAGCAGAATCAGAATGAAAAGTATATATTATTTTAAGTGTCAAATTTAGGCGAAAGATTGAAAGGCGTCATACTTCAATCAGTGATTACAGGAGAAATTTTGTGTTAATGAGAAAAGAAAATTGAAATAGAACAGACAAAAGAAATATGCATAATGATTTAAATTGAGATGAAATAAATAAAATAGAATGAAGAGAGTGAAAAGAGGGGAGAAGCTATATAGAAAATGTAGAATGGTAAATAAGATATAAAATGGTGAGCATGAATAAAAAGTGAGCATGAATTTTGAATTTATGTCTGTATAAAAAGATGTAACCCGGGACTAAGTTGCTTTCCAAAAAAAAGTTTTATGTTTTGATGTTTTGTGTTTTGTTTGTATATGTTTGTTTATTGAAAACTAATAAAAAATCTTAAAAAAAAACAATTGCAGTGATTCGCTTGAAAACCTGGCCAAAAGAAGCTTTAAAATTGGGTGCAACTCACTTAAAAGCCTCCTTGCTTAGCAATGCAAATTTTGGTCTCAATTGTGATAATAAATCAAGGACTATTAGGAATAAATCGTGTCCTAAATCAGGTTGAGAATACTGCCTCTGAACCAGACATTTTGCTCACAATTCTTAGATTTAGTAAGTTTAAATGCATGGTTACACAATAAAGTTTATCCCAAATAGATCAAATTTAAGTACTGCACAATTACATATAAATACTTTCATTTAAACATAGTGTATCCATATGGTTTTGAGTCAGAAATACTCTTCATTTATTTTGGCACAATATTTTTCTAGCCTATCTATCTAAAAACCTTACAACAGTCATCTTTATACGAGCTGTGGTAAATGCTAGATAGAGCTAGCAAGTAATAATAGGAACTCTACCAAAAAGGAGGATGTTAAAGGTTAACAGCGGTGAAGCAAGAAAACTCCGTTCCCTAGCAGGAAGTACTGATTTTTGGTATTAACACAAAAATGCTCCATTGTTGCACATGCCCTCAGGGGCTAAGATGTGTGTCTGTCTATAAGCTGAACAAGGAAATTAGGATCAGCTCATGTTCCGATGTTGCTACACGCAATTTGTTTTCCGAAAATTTGCATTTCCCACTGAACATGGAAAATGCTTCCTTAGTCAAGAACTTCCCTCATGCAGTTAAAACCACAAAGTCCTAGAGTCCAGTCTCCCAGATTGTCATCCATTTTACACTGGGTGGTACATGTATACTGAGTCAATTTGCAACTCTAAAATTGACCATAAAGGGGGCTTGCTTACTCCATAATAAATGTCAACATTTATTATACCTGTAAAATAAGTAGGATAAGAAAATAGAAATTGGCAATTCTTTTAAACTGTTCATACAAATTCAATGGCAGAAAGGTAATTGGGTTATACTTGTAGGTTTTGATGGCGTTCCCCTGTGAAAGACCAAAAAAAAATCACTTTAGTTAAAGCATTAATATAGAAATCATATAAATTCATTTTGTACATTAAATAAAACTTTATTAACCAAAGTGATTTGATATGCAAGTGTATTTCACAAACCAGACTGTTCTGTTCGGAAATAAGTTGCGTGAGACCGGGTTCCAACAACAACTCTTTTATTGAACTCAGTAAAGCAATGGAAATGGAACAACAGCCCAAGCCGCGGCAGCCCTTTTTATAGCAGCTTGCTCGTGGCTTGTCGGCAATGACACCACTTGTAAGTGTTCCCGCCATCAGGCGGGCCAATCGGATTGGTTCTCTAATGGCCAATCTGAGAACGGCCTTTTCGGCCAATCAGAATAGGGAACTTGGAGCCTACCAAGTTCTATACACAACACCCCTCCCCCCTTGGTTCAGTCCAACGTGCATCACGTAGTCACGCAGGTAGGTGGAGCTTTTTTGTGTCCTGGTTGACCTGCGCAGCTCAGTCTTAGCATGGTCTTCAAACGGTTCGAATGGGATCGCTGTCTCTCTGTGCCTTCTCCATGGAACCTCCTGGAAGGGTGAGTCAGCCTTGCCGCTCCCATCTGAGTCTCTCAGGCCAGTTGAGATGGCTCTGCCGCTCCCTCCTGGTTTGTCCGGGTTGGTCAAGCTGGCCTGTCTGTCTCCTTCCAGGAGGGCCTCGCTTTGTTCTCCTGCTCCTGGACTTCTCTTTTGGGGTTCATCTAACCGAGTGCTCTTTTTGATTTGTTTGAGAGTCTTTGTGTAGTGTTTGTTGTCTTGTTATGGGAGGTTCATCTCTCCCTTTTTTATTATTTTGTATTCCCCCCCCCCCCTTGGTTATTTTTTGGTCATTATTTATTTTTGGCGCTGGTGTGTTTTTGCGTTCGAGGGTGCGAGAACAAAGCTGGTCGATGTGCCGCTTCCATTCTCTTCTGTCGTCTAGGAGTAGTCAATAAGACCGGGGGCCTGTGATCTGGGTGATTATGGCTGGAAGCCATAACAGGTCCCTGGTAAGGTTTTTGGCATAGACCAGGTCGCCTATTTCAAATGCGCAGTATTTGCTGGAGGAGTCAGGGGGTTTATCCCAGGTATAAGTGGGGTGCAGTCTATTGAGGTAGGAATGCAATTTCCTACCCATTAAGAGTTCTGCTGGGTTCTTGTTGGTTGTGCTGCTAGGGGTAATATGCTGCAAGGTTAATAATCGGTTTAGCTTTTCTTGCACGTCCCCCTTGTCCATTCTATCCAGGCCCTCCTTAGTGCACCAAACCATGCGTTCACCATGCGAACCAAGCCCTGCCGTTTGCAGCTGGATGGGCCGGCGCTGTTAAAGCATGTCGGATGCCCTGGGCAGCTAAATACTGCTCGAATGCCAACGTGGTAAACTGGGGCCCATTGTCTGACACCAATACATCAGGCAGTCCATGTATGGTGAAAAGTTTGTCTAGCTGTTTCATCACTGCCTCGGTGGTTGTAGAAGCCATGAGGATGACTTCTAACCAGTTTGAGTAGGCATCCACAACTATTAAAAAGGTGTTGCCTTTGCCGGCCCAGCAAAGTCAATATGTAGTCTAGAGCATGGGCCCCGGGGAGTTTCCCTAACTGGTGCCTGTGGGGAGGTAGGCCTTGATTTTTGACACTCATGGCATGTTGTCACCCAACGTTCAATGTCCTTGTCCAGTCCTGGCCACCAGACGTAAGTCCTAGCCAGGGCTTTTATCTTAACTATGCCCGGTGCCCCTCGTGCAACATGCACAAAACATCTTCCTGGAGTTTGTTTGGTATCACCACCCTGTCACCCCACAAAATACAGCCCTTCTCAATAGACAGTTCAGTCTGTCGGGTGCGAAATGGCTTAAAAGTCTCAGTTTTGTTCTCTTCCAGCCAGCCCTTACCTACTGAATACAGGATGCGAGCTGTCAAACAGTCTTTCATGGTGGCTCTCGCGACGTCCGCTGCGGTTAGTGGTAGGTTCGGCCAGGCCTCGAGTTGGAGTGTAGAGACGGTGGGAGCTGGGTTGTCTTCTGTGATAGGCAGCGGGGAACGGCTCAGAGCATCAGCATTGGTGATGGTCCTTCCTGGGCGGTGGATCAGCGTGTAGGTGTAGGCAGCGAAGAATTCAGACCACCTCGTCATTCTAGATGACAGAATGTTCAGGATTGGCTTGTTTCCTGCTAGGATCCCTAACAGGGGTTTGTGATCAGTGATTATCGAAAAAGTTCTGCCGTAAAGGTACTCATGGAATCTTTTGACTCCGGCAATGATTGTGAGGGCTTCTCAGTCAAGTTGGCTATAATTGCGTTCTGATTTGGAAAGCGTTTTTGAATAGAAAGTGACCAGCACCTCTCTGCCATCTGGTACCTTGTGACTCAGGATGGCGGCAATTCCAAAAAGCGATACATCACAGGTGACCGTCAAAGGCAGACTATTACTATATTGGATTAAAACGGTGTTAGACGTTAATAGGTCTTTGATACCTTGAAATGCTGCTTGTCCCTGGTGGCCTCATTTCCAGATAGTTTTTTTGTCTAACAACTAATGTAAGGGTTTTGTTATGGCTGCCTTATGGGGCAGGAACACATTGTAGAAATTTATGAGACCTAGGAATGCTTGAGGGTCAGTTTTGTTCCTAGGTCTAGATGCATCTTTGATTGCCTTTATCTTTTTTTCGGTGGGGTGTATCCCTTGTTCATCTATTAGGTAGCCCAGAAACTCGACCTGGTTGGTGGCTAAATTACATTTCTCTTGCTTTACCTTAAGGCCTGTGTCTCTAAATCTTCTTAAGATTTCTCTTAATCTGCTCTCTAGTTGGTTAGCATTTTTTGCTGACACCAGAACATCATCAAAATAAGGGACGACTCCCTTGATTCCATTTAACAGGCATTCCATGAGGCTTTGGAACATGCCTGGGGCAACGCTAACACCGAACTGGAGAGGGTTACACTTGAATGCCCCTCTATGTGTGACAATAGTCTGTGCCTCTGTGGTAGTGGGGTCAACGGGTAGCTGTTGGTATGCTTGTGCGAGATCAAGCTTCGCAAAAAATTTTCCTCCCCCTAAGGAGTGCAATAAGTGTTGCACTACCAGTACTGGGTATGCGCTTTGTTAGAGCACATGGTTTAGAGTTGCCTTATAGTCTCCACAGATGCGCACTGACCCATCTGGTTTTACAGGAGTCACGATGGGTATTTCCCACCTGGCATGGTCGATTGGCTCCAACACCCCTTGTGCTATTAATTTGTTTAACTGTTCATCAATTTTTGGTTTTAGGGCAAAAGGGACGCGTCTGGCTTTTAACCAGATGGGGGCTATTTTCAGGTCTAAGCTAAATGAAATTGAGGTCCCCTTGTACTTGCCTATGGTCCTGTCGAAAACATCTTGGAATTCTTGTCACAGGCTCTCTTCCCAGTTGGCTGCAACAATGTGGTTTATCCTGGTCATCCCGATTCCCAGAGGCGCAAACCATTCGATCTCTAGCAGGCTAAGACGATCATGGTCAACGATGCTCAGGGGCAAGATTTTGGCATGATTCTTAAATTCGACGAGAAAATGTCCAAGGCCCATTACCGGGATTTGATTTCCCTGGTAGTTCTTTAAAATCAGTCTTTGTTTTTGGAATTCTTTTTGTTTGATGTCTGGTATCAGGTGCCGGATGGCGTTCCAGGATACCATAGATAAAATGGACCTGGAGTCGACTTCCATCTCACAGGGCTTCCCTTCGATGTTCACCTCTATCTGTACCTTTTTTTTCGTTTGCTACCCTGGCATTTCTGATGGTTACCGTCTGGTGCGTTTCCTCTCTGTTGCTGGTTCTTTTGCTTCAGTTCCATCTGCTTCCGGCTTGTCTCTCTTCGTGTCTGTGGGGGGTGCTGCTGTGCCTTTTAGGACTACAGCTCTTTTTGTTTCAGCAGACCCTTTCAATGTGCCCCCGTTTGTTACAAGCCCTACAGATTGCATCTAGGAACCTGCATTCAGATTGCAGGTGGTTGCCTCTGCATCCAGCACACTGAAACTCCCGCCTGTTTCTTCTCTTTTCCCGTGATTTCTTGTCTGATTGAAGTCTATGGACATCTTCATTTTCGTCATCAGTGTCGCTCTGGGATTCGAGATCTTCATCGTGGGCGGTCGCTGTGGGCTGTTTCTTGCTTCCCTCTGCCTTCTTCTCTCTGGCTTGGTTTGGCAGATCTGGAATCAAATTCATTTGGCGCATGGTGGCTGCGGATTTCTTTGCTGCTTCGGTGGCGGTGGCTTCTACAATAGCCTCGGCCACAGTTATGTTTGGTCTATTCAGCAGCTTACTCTGAAGTGTAGTGTCCTTCAAACCAAGGACCACGCAGTCCTTCATGGCCTCGTCCATGTTCTGGAACTCGCAGGATCCTCCGATGTGTCTCAGGGCTGCTACAAAATCTCCGACGGTTTCATCTTCTTTTTGGTCTCTCTTATAGAACTCGTGTCTTTTTATCAAGTTGGAGACCACAGGTGCATAATGTGCTCGGAGCATTCTGTTCAGCTCGGCCAAGTCATCTGTTTGATAACTCTTGGTTTGGCTAGTGCCTTTACCATTTTAAAGATGGCTGGTCCGCAGTGTGTAAGGAAGATAGCCCTCTTCCTTTGGTCAGATATTTCCTGCAGTTCATTGCTTTCTAAAAACATAAGAAAGCGATCGATATACGACTCCCAATCCTCCTCATCAGGATTGAATGGTGCGGGCAGCGCGTTGTTACCGGCCATCTCTCTTGCTTGGTTCAGATCACTGCATGCTTCAGTCTCGCTTTTTCCCGACGATCCCACCCTCATTGCCAGTGTTCCGTTCAGAAATAAGTTGCGTGAGACCGGGTTCCAGCAACAATTCTTTTATTTAACTCAGTAAAGCAATGGTAACGGAACAAGAGCCCAAGCCACAGCAGCCCTTTTTATAGCCGCTTGCTTGCGGCTTGTCGGCAATGACACCACTTTAAATGTTCCCGCTGTCAGGCGGGCCAATCGGATTGGTTTTCTAATGGCCAATCCGAGAACGGCCTTTTCGGCCAATCAGAATAGGGAACTTGGAGCCTACCAAGTTCCATACACAACACAGACTATTCTGAAACAGTCTTCGAGATTTTAATGTTTTGCAAAAAGTCTTATGCAAAAAGTCATAAAAAAAATAAAACCCAGTTTAAAAAGGCATTGAAGGGATCAAGCTTTTCCCACTTGATCAAATATTGGAAAGCTGCCTTGGGAACCCTAAGCAACCCCCATTCCTGGCTTGTTCCATAAATGGATTTCATAAATATTCTCTACAATCATTACTTTTGGAAGTGTTGAGATTTTTTAAGTATAAAAATGAATTTTCATCAACTCTACTGCTCAATTTGCTCAGAATGACTCAGCCTTCCATCCTTCCAAGGTGAATAAAATGAGGGCCCAGATTGTTGAGGGCAATAGGCTGACCCTGTAAACTGTTTAGAGAAGGCTGTAAACCACTGTGAAGCAGTATATAAGTCTAGGTGCTATTGCTATTGCTACTCTTAACGATTTCAATCAACAAACTAGTCTCAACATTGGGAATGTAATATCTTGTTTTTCATTTTTAATAAAAGCATTTGGAACAGAAAATTAAACTTTGAAGAATTCATCTTAATCAAGACAATTTTAACTTTCTCCATATTAAAAAAAACTTGTACATTTTTCTAAATCCCTGAGTAATATTTTTACATGGGAGTCTATTGTTTCTTTCTCAAATATATACCCACCTATGGAACCTTTTTACCATGATATTAAATCTTATTATTTGGTAGATATGTTGCTTTTCTTCCTCTGCTAAATTCCATGTCAATGTATGAGTTATTTCATTAATTTTAATTAAACTAAAATACAAGGAGATCATCTCCAATTTAGCTCTAAACACCAACTTTGAAGGTGCAACTTCCAAAAGGCCAAATTGAATTCTCTGGCACAAAAAAAGTTAATGGCATTTAGAAAATAATTAAGTAATTCAAACTGCAAAGGTTTTTTTTTTGACAACTTCTTATTTGAGAATGAAACAGAAAACAACAATCTTAGGATTGATGGAAACTACAGTGCAGCAACCACTAGGCTCTTTAACTGTGTTAAATGCCAGCTGCAATGCATGAATACTATATGAAAATGAAGATAAGCTTAACCGAGGAATCCAATTTCTCTGTTTGTTCTCCTAGAAATATGCTAGACAAAGTGGCTAAATACACTAGAGCAAGAACTGCACTCAAATATATCTAGAAAGTGCTACTTTCACAAAGTCTGGACTAATGAATCCATGACTATACAAAAATTCAAACAATTAATCAATTAAGATTTCTCTTTCGATGAGAGGCTTAAGAACTATTGGAAAGACACTATTACCAGTACATATAGAGGTGTTTACCTACCGCATATTTACTTTTCTGAATACAAAGGAATATTGTTTCCTTAAATTGGGGTTGCTCATAGAAAGCTCTGTCATTTGCTTTAACTTGCCAGCTGCAATCTGAAAACACAACAATTTGTAAATACTTGGAAGTAATGAACAGGTTTTCATTACTGTATTAAGTGGGAGTGTACATGCCCCCCCTTTTTTTAAAATCTCAAAGCAGCATTTACAAAGCTCAAAAGGCAAAAGTTGTGCATTATATCCTTGATTTTACATACATTCAGAAATATCTGTTAAATTTTGCTTCTATAAATGCAAATTAGCAGTACTAGTGAACCAACAAAATATGTAGCGTTGACAGAGAAATGCTAAAAGTGGGAGAACAGGATAGCTGCTGAATGGTAAAATTAATTTTATCTGGAGGGGAAAAAAGGACACCTTACTGAAAAGAACCACAGTTATGTCATCCATTTGTTCTGTTTTTAACTGAAAAGCTGACTGAAAAATTATTGTAATAAGGCATCTATTAGCTATGCAGTTACTAAATCCAAATGAAAAATTGACATAATCTAACCATTGTTTTTCTGTGTTTTAATCCTTATTCGCATAAGTATTTATTATTTGTTTATGAACAATGTCCTCAGAAAATGTGTCTCAGTTAATGTGTTGAATTTTGATGGAAGAAAAATCTCCTTGATAATCTCTTCCTTGCTGCAAATGTCTGAATTAATTATTGACTTTTGATGATAGAAGTTTTTTTTTGTTCATCAAAATAGGCATGGAAAAGTTAAAGATCCCAGGAATCTAAGAAGACCTAAATTAGATTACCTGTTAAGTTTATTACTGGGCACCTAATTGATCTACTTAAATAACTGTCCCATATTGCCAGAAATATTGAAAACACATTCTATTTTTAGCACTATTTTTTTCTGCAAGGTAGAAACATTGAAAAAAGCAAGATGGAACAAATACCCTGGCATCAATGACTCCTTCAGAAACTCTTCCAAATTAAGTGTGTGTATATGTGCCTATATTTGTTGGATATGGCCAATAAAGTAAAATTATATTGAACTACTCGACCTAACTCACCCTTATCATGCTTAATACCTCAATCAATTCCAAACTATTTTTATTAAGTATTCCTTGACTTACGTCCACATTTGGAACTACTATTGCTAAGCAAGGTGGTTCTAAAGTGAGTTACACCCAATTTTACAACATTTTTTCAATGGTTATTAAGAAAATTACTGGAGTTAAAATATGAATATTAATGTATATTAATTAACTATAAAATATAATTGAATTCTGAGAAGGATTGTAAGGAAATTAATAACAGTTTCTAGGATGAATTTGAATTGATTAATTATTTTCTTTTTTTAATTGAAATTTAAGGGGGAAGTACCTTGAGGAATCTGATTGAAAAGGGATTTATATTATAATACAGTTGATTGTTATAATTGTTTAAGGGGATAATTTAAAAGTTGTATGTTTAATGGGATTTGAAAGGGAAATAATCTTAAGATATGAAGATGACACACTCTAAATGGTAATTATAAGGGAACCCTTACTTTGTAATATTTGAAATGTGGAGTAATTGTGGTTTTTCTGGGGGTGGGGGGAATGATGATAGAAGAATATGTAGTGAAATTGGAAACAGGACGGATAAAGGTATGTATAATGACCATGAAGATACAGACATTTTGAAAAGAAAATGAAATAGATCTGGAAATGAATGGAAAATTATCAAATAAGCCAGAGGGAAGCATTTGAAATAAACAGAGAATACATAAAGTAGTGATAAGATAAGAAATGGAATATGAAAGATTAATATGTAACTGAAATTATATTTGTATGGAGATGTGAAAACCTGAAACCATGCTGTTCACTAAAAAAATATGTTCTTTTTTCTTTTTGTTTTGTGAAATCCCAAATTAATTAAAAAAAAAAAAAAAAGCATATTACTGAAGTTGCTAAATGAATCACATGGTTATTAAGTGAATCTGGTTTCCCCATTGACTTTGCTTGTCAAAAGCTGACTGGAAAGATCGCAAATGGTGATCACATGACCCCCAAGATGCTGCAACCATCATAAATACATGCTGCTTTCCAAGTATCCAAATTTTGCTCCTATGGTCATAGGGATTCTATGATAGTTGTAAGTGTGAGGCCACTCGTAAGTCACGTTTTTCTTTTTTCTTTTTAATCAAGTTTTATTTGGATTTTCACACAAACAAAATACAAGTAAAACATCTTTTCTGAAAATAGCATGGTCCCGGGTTACACTTCTTTAAAACAGACACAAAGTCAATTTCATGCTCATTTTTGTGTTCTATTCCATATCTTATTACTATTTTGCATTTTCTATATAGTTTTTCCCCTCTTTTAATTTTCTCAACTTTATTTTGATTATCTCATCTCAATTCAAATCATTATGTTTATACTTTTGTCTGTCCTGTTTCAATTTCATATTATCTTTTCTCATTAAACAAATTTTCTCCTATAGTTACTAATTGGAGTATGACACCTTTATATCTTTTAATTTTATCCATTCAACTCTTATTTAAACTTCAATGTATACCTTAAGGTTATAACATTCAATATAATACATAATACATAACTTCCAATCGAATTCTGCTGGTACATACTTAAAATACACACTATATTCTTTAAAAAAAGATTATAAATATATGTACTTAAAACCCTCATTCCATTCCAGTTCAGTTCTTTCATTAATATTCATCAAAGTCTTAACATCTTTAACAATTCTTTTCAATTAAATATCATACATCCTTGGGGACACATATAATCTTTCCATAATTAATTTTTCCCCTATTTCTCTTCACTTATGTTTCATAAATCATTAAATATTTCTTTTATTATATTTATTTATTAACAAACATTCCACTAAATTAAAATAACTATTTTATCCATCATTTTGATCATACGTTGTTTCACATTTTCTGAAATTATTTCTATTTCTAATATAACAATACTATCTTATGTTTCTTTTTCAATTAGATTTTTCAATTAGATTTTCACCCATAATAGGCCCTGTTTCTCTATATCTTGCTTTTCTCCTTTATAACTTCTTTTCCTTTCTTTCTTCCCTCTCTTCTTCTCCCTCCCCTTTTTACCTCCTTGTCTCTCTACTTCTAATTCTCTCTTCTGCATTTCCCTCTTCTGTTGCTTTCTAATTTAATACTTATTTTTCAAACTATTCTTTTTTGGGGTTGTTTTTCCAAATCTTAAACTTTCCATTCTCTTTCCCCCCTTTCCTTTTTCTTCCCCACATAAAATTACTTGTTCATTGAAGATGGCTTCTTCTTTGTCCCAGTCTTCTTGTTCTGCAGGCGTTTCTTGTTGTTTATCATAGTTCCAAATCTCCATTTCCAAAAACTGAAATATGAAGCCAAAAGAACCACTCCCTTCTTGTGCATCTTCTTTGTACTTTTTAAGTTCCATTTTCAGTTCTTCTAAAAGTGGTGACATTTTAAACACTTTTAAACAACCACCTGATTGATTTTAGTCATTCAAATGCAGTAATCAAAAATGCAGAAGTCACCAAGTAATCCAAAAAAGTTCTTTTTAATTCCAGGCAGTCTTCTCCCTTCCAGATCTTGCCCTTTTATTCTTTTTCTCTCCTTTCCTGCTTTCAAAAGCTTTTAAATATCCAGAAATCTTCATTATCCCTTTGACATTTTATTTTCAGCTTATGCCTATTGATGTCAAAGTGGATTTTTTTTCAATTTCTTGCTTAAAGTCTCTTAGCTGTCAGTATAGGGAAAGAAAGAGGACAGAAAAAAAACCCAAATCCTTTCCCTTTTCTCTCTCCTTCGCTGCTTGAAAATCTTCTTTGGGAACAGTGTTATTTTTTTTATATATAGTTTAAATTCCAGGGTACCTTATTTATTGCTTTTGCTGTTTGATCCGGTCAACCAAAACTTTCTCTTCTTATTTTCCTCCTGCACATCCTTTTCTGGTCAAGTTCTTCTTTGGGGTGGCCATTTCTGACCACCGCTGCAACCGCCTTCGGGAAAGGGAGTAATGGCCAGCTGAGGAGGAGAGATATGCCTCTCCTCATCCCTGCAAACAGTATCCCCCCTCTTCACCACCTCTACGGGGTCGCTTAGCCCTGAAACCAGCCAGCTCGGGGTGCTCCAGTGGCGAGCATGGATCGAAACCGTGCAGAGTCATGGTTTCAGTCTGTCACCAAAGAAGCTCAAACCAGAAGTCTAAGTCACGTTTTTCAATGCAATGATAACTAAGAATGGTCATTAAATGGTTGTAAGTTGAGGACTACCTGTATACTTTCTGTAGAATCTGTCCAGCTCAGCAGTCCTTACTCTTTTGCAAACAGTAAAAAAATAGAAATAGAATGTGTTTTCAATATTTCTGGAAATACAGGGTTATTATTTAAGTAATTCAGTTAGTTGCCCAGAAACATATAAAGAACAGTTACTGGAATTGGGTAAGTCTAGTTTAATGAAAAGAAGGATTAGGGGTGACATGATAAAAGTGTTCCAACATCTAAGGGGCTGCCACAAGGAAGAGGGGGTCAACTTATTCCCCGAAGCACCTGAGGGCAGGACAAGAAGCAATGGGTGGAAACTAATCAAGGAGAGAAGCATCTTACAACTAAGGAGAAATTTCATGACAGAACAGTTAATCAGTGGAACAACCTGTCTCCAGAAGTTGTAAATGCTCCAATACTGGAAGTTTTTAAAAAGAGATTGAAAAGTCATTGACCTGAAATGGTATAGGGTTTCCTGCCTGAGTAAGGAGTTGGACTAGAAGACCTTCAAGGCCCCTTCCAACTCTGTTATTCTATTCTATTATAAAAGGAGGGGGGAAATCCTGCAAAATAATCACGTCTTTGGTAATAATTTCTTGCATTCTCACCTTTTCGAAGCGTCTCTCGAGTTGCTTCCACTTCTCTGTTAATACGGTTTTGTTCTGGCTCAACGTCAGGTTGAGTGTCCAGGTCGTCTTCCGTCTCATCATCGCTATATGGGACCTCCTCATCATTGGGCTGAGAGTCTTCCTCAAAGGTCGTTTCAGAGTCTCTTTCTAAATTCATCCTGCCAACAAATCCTGAAAAATGAAAGTAAAAATAGATCTGTATCAACCTGCCATGGAATTCCTTCTTGCCATTTTTCATCAGAGCAAATTTGACCAGCTAAAACAAATTTACCCAAACTGTGCTTTAAAAAAAACCTGTGCATGGAATCCTTTCCCTTATCATTCAGGGCAAAGCCTCTGCAGCTAATAAATAAATAAATAAATATCCACATATCTTTTTATGATGTTGTTAAATCTTATTATTTTGTAACTAAATCCCATGTCAATGTATGAGTTAGTTCATTAATTTTAATTAAACTAAAATACAAAGAAATCTGACCTTGAACTCCAACCGGTCATGCTTTTAGAAGCCATTTCTCTTTCAAACTTAGCAACAATTTATATATGGAAAATCATCCTATGGATCAACTAAGTGGAATAGTAAAGTAAATTCAATTGTGAAAATGTCCTATAAAGGAACTACAATTCTAGTGCACTGCAGGAAAATAAACAAAAATCATAATTAAAAAAAAACTACAGATAAGGGGCAAAACTATAGAACTGGGATCTTTCTCAGGACAAGTATTGTTTTTCTAACATTTAGCCTTATTCTAGCTAGGCAATAGAGAGCATGGTTACTAGCAAATAGGTCTGGACATAGAGAAAGTTAGACATTGGGAAATTCTAACAGGTGGAGGGTTCCCTTTTTACAAAGAGGACCTCAAGGGATCTGACTGAGAGAGACAGGACAGGCCAACAGGTCAGCATCCATCAAATGACTCAAAATGTATCATAATTAGAGACAGAGAAGTTCAGACTCTCAAGGAGAGAAGCAACCTAGAAAAAAGGAGAAATTTCATGACAGTGAGAACAACTGAATCAGTGTAAAAACTTGCTTCCAGATATTGTGGGTTTTAAGAAGAAATTGGATGATTATTTGTCCAGAATGATATAGGGTCTCCTACTAGTGCAAGGGGTTGAACTAGAAGACCTTCAAGGTCCCTTCCAATTCATTTATTCTGTTAATCTACATCTTCCTAATCCTGCTCCAATGCTCTTAACCCTATATTGTCCACTTTGGTTGAAAATTTTGAACATTTTTCAATTCTACCTCAGAAATGCAACTAGAAGCATATTCATCTGTGCAGAACAAAGAAAGAAAGAAAGAAAGAAAGAAAGAAAGAAAGAAAGAAAGAAAGAAAGAAAGAAAGAAAGAAAGAAAGAAAGAAAGAAAGAAAGAAAGACATATATATATTATCAGGACAGAGTGCAAAGTTGAAATCTTGAACTCAACTCTTATCAACTTCATGGGCCCCTTCATGCAGCCCACTTGGCAACAATATGGAAATGATTTTGCCATTTTCTTTCTCAAGAATGTTTTTCAATTTCAGTTTACAATTTACTGTCAAGGATTTCTTGGAGACTTCCATCCAAGGAGTAACCAGACTTATTCTTGCTCTCATCTTTTTTTTTTTTTTTTTTTTTTTTATCAGCTGAATTTGCTTGTAGAGAAAAAAAGATATTTTTTTTGAAATAATTACCATAGTTTAAAATAGAAATATTGCTTGTTTCTGGAGGCTGGCTGTAGTGCAGTACTGGCACATGGAGGTTGCCATTTGGTAATTGAGAGGGCCATTTCCCTAGGTTCCACCAGATATATTTCCTTCATAATTGGGAACCTCAACGTTCTGCCTTCCTACTCCAGGAAACCAGTAGACATATGTCCAAGTTCTCAACTCCATGTCCTAATTGTAAATTCTACAAGACACAGCTTCAATATACTTAAAAAGTACCAGGTTCATAAAGGCTGGTTGAATATCTGGATAATACTTGGCACTTTCAACTTTATCTGAAATGCTAGCAAACATTTAGTTTAATTCTAGGTATCACACACACAAAAGAAAAGACACTAGATGTGTTGAAAAATAACTTTGCATACCCCTTAATCTATAGTAAGAGACAGTTGTATCACAGTTCAGGTCTTCTTTTTCTATTCTTTTACATGACTTTAATCAAGGTTTCATGTCTCTATATTTTATAAACTCTACCCTATGAAGGTGCTTTCTTTCTATCTGAACTAAAATAATATCGATAGATAGACTTCTATACCTATGTTTTCTGCAAACACTGGTTGACTTATATTGTAGGGAGTGGTATAGTTAATGCCTAACAGGGTTATTTTAAAAAGGAAGAAAAAAAAACCCCACATAGCCAACTATTTTGCAATTCTTTGCACTGGGTGTTAGATGTTCTCAAAGAAAAGAAATTTATGACCTTGAGTGCTTCCTTATAAAGATACTGAAAAGATGACAATTAATTCAATTCTGCAAATTGTCTTACACACCCACACACAACCAGATCCTCCTTTTCCATTAAATTTTGACACCTTTGTAAAAAAACCAAGCAATTGGCATGCACGTTGGCAGTCTTTTTTAATGTTTTGTATAAAACTGCATACCTTTAGAAAGAGAAAAATTGTCTTCATTTTCCTCCCACTAATGTTTCACGTAACGAATAAAGACACTATAAAAAAATATTGCCTCTGGAAAAGTTTGTTAACTAGTTTCCTTCTTTTCTCAGCAGGGGAATGCTTGTGGAGTACAGGTAATCTTTGATTTACAACCACAATTGAGCCCAAATTTTCCATTGCGAAGTAAGACCATTGTTAAATGAGTTTTGCTTCATTTTACGATCTTTCTTGAGATAGTTGTTAAGTGGATCATTGCAGTTGTTAAGTGATTCTGGCTTCCCTGTTGAGTTTGCTTGTCAGAAGGTCACCAAAGCTGATCATATGATCCTAGGACACCGCAACCGTCATAAGTACATGCTAGTTGTCAAGCCTCCTAATTTTGATCATGTAACCATGAGGATGCTCCAATGGTTGTTAAGAGAGAAAAACTGTCAGGAGTCATTTTTTTCAGTGCCACTGGAACTTCTAACAGTCACTAAAAGAATGATTGTAAATTGAGGGCCACCTGTATATAGTACGCCAGTGACTCTGGATCCAAATTCTTGATATCACTCAGCAGGTTTAGCAGAGAGCCCTATCTAAAATCCAGGGGAGTTATTGCAGGATATGTAGTATCCAACTAGACACAGCAATGATATTAGACAACACAAGGCAGGGACCCATAATCTAAACAGCAATAATCCAGAATCAGGGTTTCTTCATCTTCATAATTATTCAATTTTATGGGAAATACTACTCTACAGTATAAGAGTAAGCTGTCTGTAATTTGCATGAAATTACTTGTGTAAAAGGCATTTTGCTTTCTTGCAGGATAAGTTAAGCATCTTAAAAAAAAAAAAGAATTGTTGTAATTTATTTTGTTTTTTAAAAGGGTGTAGCAAAAACGAAGTTCCATTCCGTGTCTGAAAAGCAAACTGTACACAGAATACAGAACTCTACATTTGAATTCAATAATCTAATTCCCAATGATGTTTCTCCCCGTTCTAAACCTTATACTGGAAATATCCATAAAAAAAGAAACAAAACTTTATGGTATTTAATGCTACAGATATGAATCCCACCATCTGACCAGAACAAGTAGCTTCTTCTTTCCTGAAGCTTTGCAATTACTTCAAATTGGTGCACAAATAAAGCATCAACAACAAATGTCTATTAGATTAATTTATAGAAAGGAAAATCGTCATTGCAGATGATTTAGGAGTGAAGCTCAGCTTTTATGCATGGGTGTACAGTAGAACATGTAGAACCTCATTGGTTTGTTGGGAAGCAGAAAATAATTAACTCATAGCAATTATACTTTTAGAATGCACAGTGAATTATGGTACTATACCTTTAAGAACATAGTAAGGGGAACAGGATTTTTTTCTATATTTTTTAGATTATTATATTTCTGTACTTTAACAAAGATGATAATATTTGCCCTCAGGTGCAACTATTGCTTTATATTCAACCATTCCTTTTGGAAATGAAAATTAAACGCTTTTTTACACTGGATGCATGCAGTTTGGCTACAATTATAAATGATTCAGAAGCAAGACCAAGAGATTTTCATTGACAAACAGCAAATTGACTTTGTACGGCTATAGATTTGTCTAGTTTCCTTTTAAAATCCTTTTAAATGATGTCTTTAATCTCTGGAATATGTTTCTGGACTTTTTCCTTGAAACTGAAAAAAAATTAAAGTTTGATTTTAGGTTTTGATGACTGGAATAATTTCCTTGTTATAAAAATGGCTTGAAATGTTGTGAAATGCAAAGCAAAAGATTGAAGTTGTATACTTTTTAATTTTACTGCACTGAAAAAAGACAGACGTGATCACTTTGTTTTTTTCTCTCTGCACTTTCCTTTTCATTTTAGTTTTTGAACTTTTTTCTGAATTGTATTTTATAAACTTAATAAAAAATGATGTCCTTAAACTCAACAGTCAGTAGTCAACTCCCCAGTTTGATTATGCAAAATTATCCTTTTGAGGAAAAAAAAGTCCTTTAATCAGTCATGAACCTCCCTGCATTTAGTTCCATCAAATTATAACCTTGTGAAAGAGGAAGAAAAGGCTTTTGTCTACTTTTTCCTTACAAGTGATCTTTCCTCTATCCTTCCTCTAAGCAGTCTCTAAAGCCCCTGTCCCACTGCACTAATGGATGCAAAGAGGATGTAAAACATTAAAAAAAGCTTGCCATCCGTTGGAAAACGCTATGCATCCGTTGTGTACTCATTGCATATGTGTTTCATACGCTCTATCCTTTGAGCATCCGTCCACTGCTATTTCATCCACGCAAGAAGTTTTGAGCTGCACAAAACTTTGTGAACAGATGAACTTTCCGCTGTGTACGATGTAAATCCATGACATCCGAGCAACAAATGTTCTATGTCCGTTTATCATCCGTTAAATGTCCGCTGCATCCTCTGGGCATCCTTGCAACTCACATCCGTTGCAGTTGAAAACGGAAAGAGGGAGGAAACAAAAGGTACACGGAATGTCTACACAGTGTTAGTAGCACGGAAATAGAAAGGATGTGCAGTGAAGGGTTTGCATCTGATATACATCCGCTAGGCTTCCTAGGAACATCCGTTTAACATCCCTGCTATATACTACCCACGTCCATTCTTTTCTGTTCTTTTCCATTCTGTTTATGCAAATTTTCACCACTTTTTGGAGCTGATGACAATGGATGGAGCCACCCCTGAAATTTTGCTTGTCCACTGTGTCCTTTTTGCATATGTTTTGCATCCGTCGGCCAGTGGGACTTAGCCTTAAGCAATTAATTGCTTGGAAGGGAATACTTCATTCCCAACTCCACCATATCCTGCAGATCACCTCTTCAATTTGCATAGATATTATAGAGAGTAAACCATTTAGAGCTCTGAACATCAAACACCAGAGGAATAGGTGAAAAGATAAGCAATGAAAGTGTTTTCAAAGTTTAATAAAGAGTGTTTGCTGAAGGAACAGCAGCACCGCCCAATCACTTCCCAGAGTTCAAACACAAATAGCCATTGCACATCCTTTTTAACACCTGTGGGTATGTAGGAGCCATATAGTTTAAGACATCCAAGCAAAGCACATTTTAAAATTTTTTTTTTAATCATTCAGATATTCACCAATGAAGGCAAATATATACTTGTCCCAAGACAATGTTGCAGGATCCAATGATGAGAGAGAAGGTCCCTGAGGATTGGGAACACAAGTCCAAAAGCTCAGAAGACTAAATCTCCGACCCTGGTGACCGACCCAGATTGGATCCTGCATTGAGATATTTGGAACTTTTTGTGATCTGATGCACTCAGTTTTCTAGGATTGTCCGTTAAATATTACTTGAGTTCTTACAACCATACACATTTAACCAACTTAGTGGTAGTCAAGTGGTACTTCACACCACTTCCTAATTTTCTGCTGTGGGTCATATGTCCTATTACTTTTACACATAGCCATTTGGCATGGTTATTTTAATTGAAGGATCGCACAGCAAAATTAGGAAAAATAGCAACTGACATATATGGCTGATATATGTGACTAAAAAAATAGCACGTTTCTTTCTAACAAGTAACCCAAATAACGACACAAATTTGCTGTATTAAGCTTGCTTAAGCCCATGTCACACTGCCCAATGGATGCAAAAAGGACACAGCAGACGAGCAAAATGTTCCATCCGTTGTTATCCGCTCTCAAAAGGGGCAAAAATTTGCATAACCGGAGCGGATAACACGGACGCAGGGAGGACGCAAGGCGGATGCAAAGCGGATGCGGAACGGAAGCCCAGTGGATGGAAGCGGATGGGAACGGATGGCGCGTCCACTAGGCTTCCGGGGGACCTCAGCAAAGCGGACACGGAACGGATACAGCAGATGCACAGCGGACGCCGAACGGATACAGCGGATGCACAGTGGATGCACAGCGGAAGCCTAATGGATGCCTGGCGTTAATTGCGCATGCGGGGAGGATGCATTGCATCAGCCCTGCGGATATAACGGAAGCAGCTCGGAAGCAGGTCGCCATTCAGAGGAAAGACCTGCTGCCGGACGGATTGGCTGCCTTGCCTGCCCTGCCTGCATGTCTGCCTGCCAGCCTTGCTGCCACCCTCCCTGCCAGCCTTGCTGCCACCCTCCCTGCCAGCCTTGCTGCCAGCCTGCCAGCCTGCCTGCAAGCCTTGGTTCATGTCTGCCTGCCAGCCTTGCTGCCTGCCTTCCTGCCAGCCTTGGTTCATGTCTGCCTGCCAGCCTTGCTGCCTGCCTGCCAGCCTTGGTGCCTGCCTTGGTGCCAACCTTCCTGCCAGCCTTGGTGCCTGCCTGCCTGCCTGCCTGCCAGCCTTCCTGCCAGCCTTGGTGCCTGCCTCCCTGCCAGCCTTCCTGCCAGCCTTGGTGCCTGCCTTGGTGCCTGCCTGCCAGCCTTCCTGCCAGCCTTGGTTCCTGCCAGCCTCCCTGCCAGCCAGCAACCCCACAACCATGCGGAAGCACAGCAAGCCTCAGCCATCTGCTGCAAGCCTTGGCAAGAAGGACAGGGCTACCATCCCGCCCCCTGGCCCTCACTCTGGTTCTGCTGGGGCTTCTGCAGCACAGGCTCGCTTTTCTGGGGCTGGCGCTTCTGCTGCTTCTGCTTCTGGAGGAGCTGATGACAAGCACTCCAGCACCAGCCACCTCCACAGCACCTGCACCCTTCACCCCTGAGATTGAGCGACCAAGAGGAGTGCCAGAGACTCATTTTTGTCTTATAGCTTGTTGTTAATAAAGTCTATTTTTGATTCACACACTTGTTTAATTTTTTTTTTGAATAAAGTCTTGGTGGAAACTTTTAGAAATGGTTTAAGCCTTTGCATGCTTGTGGGATGGGTTAAGATAGCTGTGGGATGGGTTGAGACAGCTGTGGGATGGGCAGGGATACCTGTGGGATGGGTAATAGCTGTGGGATAGATAAACCTCCAGTGCAAGCATTTTGGGACTGTATGGTCCACCCTCCCAGGTGCCACACCTACGGCCCTTTATTATCAATAATAATATAATAATTATTCACACATGTCAACACAAACACAACTCTTTATTAAACGCGCCGTTCATTGTAGGCCAACCAAACATACATGGCCCAATCTCATCCGTGTGATGGGACAGGCTGAAGGAAGCATCCATTAAGCATCTAACATCCTGTCTTGCCACTCCACTGCTCCAGCTGGGGAGTTGCACCATTGTCTCAGGAGGTTGCGCTGCTTCTTCGCTTCATGTGAGGCTCTGTTGGGGCCTTGCACATCCTCAGTGTCGATCAGATTTCGCCCTTGCCTCCATTCCCCAGGCTCCATGTCCCCATTGCCTTGCTGGAGGTCCACGAGCCTGTTCTGCAAGACTGGGTAGCGGGTGCACATGAGATTGTGCAGGATGCAGCAAGCTTCCATGATCCTCCTCACGGTCTCTGGGCAATGCTGCATGGTGGTGAGAAGTACCTGGAACCTGTTGGCCAGGATGCCAAAGGCGTTCTCCACCACCCGCCTTGCCCTGGACAGCCTGTAGTTGAAGATCCTCTCTTCACGGGTGAGGAGTCTGGAAGTGTAGGGCTTCATGAGGTAGGTTGTGAGGGAGAAGGCGTCATCCCCCACGATGAAGTAGGGCACATCTTGTGTGTCATTGGGCAGGGGTTCTGGATCTGGGAAGCCCATGATGAGGTTGCCTTCCAGCTCCTCCTTGAGGTGACTGGCGTTGTATACCTGGGCATCTGAAGATGAGCCATTGCCTGAAGCATCGATGTACATGAACTTGTAGTCAGCATCGACCATGGCAAAGAGGATGATGCTGAAGAAGCCCTTGGAGTTGAAATAAGTGGACCCCGACTTGGCTGGAGATTTGCAGGCCACGTGCTTGCCATCTATGGCTCCAATGGTGTGTGGGAAGTTCCACTTCTGATACCACTGCTCTGCAACTTTCTTCCATCCTTCTTCAGTGGAGGGGTACTGGAGGAGCTCCTCCTTGTATTCTTCGATGATGGCCTGCACCACTTCTCTGACCACAATGCTGATGGTGTTGGATGGCACCCTCCAGCCATACTGCATGCTCCTGTAGGAGGTCCCTGAGGCCAGGTGGCGCAGAGTGAGTGCCATCTTGAGCCCAGGTCCCAGGCTGGGCCGGAAGCTGGTGTTTGCCTTGGTCAACCTGGGTGTCAGCCGCTGCACAACTTCGTCAAACATGGCTGGAGGCATCCTCATGAAGTTCTGGAACGCCCGAGTGTCTTCGCTCCTGAGCTCCACCATCAGCTTGTTGTACAGTCCGTCCTCTGCTCTTCTGGTGAACCATCTTCGGATCCAGACTCTTTTTGGGTGGCTCCTTTTCTTCTCGCAGTAGAGTTCACAGAGCCTACAGATGGCTTCGCACTGTTGCAGAACGATGGTGGCTGCCGAAAGGACTTTGTTACAATCCAAGGTGGACATGACTGGATGCTGTGGAAGAGGAAGAGGCAGATGAAGGCTGCAGAGGTCTGCACCGCTGGGCTGCTGTTCTGAAAGTGAGATGCAGGCGAGTTGCTCCCCCTTTTTATAGGCAGTATAGGTTTTTCGCTAGGCATCCTCTAGACATCCTTAATATCCAAGATAGGTCCCCTCTGTGAACGTTTTTTCCATTTTACACGCTTTGTTTCCGTTCTGCATCCGCTAGGCATCCGTTCTGCATCCGTTCCGCATCCGTTCCGTTTCCTCCCTGCGTCCGGGTGGATGCGAGTTGTGCGGATGCGCAGTGGTTGCCTAGCGGATATAGCGGATGCATAACAGATGCAGAACGGATGCCTAGCGGATGCGTAGCGGATGCAGAACGGACGAACTGGATACATTTTCCGCGCAAAAGTTTTGGGCAGCCCAAAACTTTTGGAGTGGATGAAACGTCCATAAACGGATGCTGGACGGAAAGAGAGGAAGCCAAACGGAGGCAGTGAGTACATCGCATTTTCCAACGGATGGCAAGGTTTTTTGTCCGTTTTACATCCTCTTTGCATCCGTTGGTTCAGTGTGACATGGGCTTTATGCTTCATCTGTTCAGGAAAAGAAAATCTTTTTGAGTTCCTATGCTGAGAAAAATCTTGCTGATAATTATTTCACGTTTTGCAAATAATGAGACTAGGTGTAATATAGTATTGATTGTATTGATTGTAATAGTATATAATATTATAGTATTGATATAGTATATATAGTATTGATTGTAATTGAGGAAATCTGAATACAGAATGCAAACAAAAGAGCAAAGGTCATACTGAGACACACAAAGCTACTAAGGAAATTTCAAATAAATATATTTCAGTTTTCAGACTTTGCACTTCATAGACTTGCTGGCATCCTGGCACAAAGTTAACATCTTTTGTTTCTTATCAAGCCTTTCATAACATCACTACTTCAAAGGGAAATAGTAAAAAAGAAATCTATAAAACTAAACTTTACGGTAATATTGAATATTGAATATCAAGAAAATTGAACATGGAATTGGAAGTTATTCTTAATTCCAAGACTACGTTTGATTAATTGATTGATCAATTATGTGCCATAAAATCGGCATTAACTCTTAGTAAACAAATAGATTTTTCTCTATGAAGGTCTGATAATGTGTTCCACATTAAGTGACTACAAAAGAAAACCAATTATCTGTAAGACAACCACTCCATAATGTCTATTATTATTATCTTGTATTCTGTCCTGGATTGAATGGACCTATTTTATTTATCTGTTAATGTTTAAAATTTCAATTTTTCTCCAGAATCTCAATATGGTCTCCATAGTATTTCCTTCATTTTATTCTTATCTATTTATTTTACATATTTAAGCAATACCCATTATCTTTCCAATAGGGACTTTGTGGGTGGCATACAATAAAATATTAAAACTTAAAAACAGTGCATAAAATTTAAAGGAGGCAAGGAATGTTAAAAAATGTATGAAAAGGCAACGGGGGAGGACTTTAAGGTCAGTGGTGGGATTCAAAATTTTTACTATCGGTTCTGTGGGCATGGCTTTGCGGGCATGGCTTTGTGGGTGTGGCTTGATGGGCATGGCAGGGAAAGTATACTGTACTATACTGCCAATCAGCTGGGACTCGGGAGGCAGAGAATAGATGGGGGCGGGGCCAGTCAGAGATGGTATTTGCTGGTTCTCTGAACTACTCAAAATTTCCGCTACTGGTTCTTCAGAACTGGTCAGAACCTGCTGAATACCACCTCTGTTTTAGATGCTACCTAGGCCCATGGTTGCACACTTCTCTATGCACCCCAAGCAGAGCTATGTTTTTATGCCTTTAAGCATGGCCTGAAGACTGGGTGTCCACCTCACCTCCGGATTAGGGAAAAGTGTTCCACAGTACAGAGGTAACAATAGAGAAGGCTATCTTCCTAGACCCTGCTTCTCAGAATTCTTTAGCTGGTGACATCCACAACATACCTGCCTGATCAGGTTCTGCCAGTAACCCTACAAGACAGGTCAAGTCAAAGAAATGATTGTCCACAATTCACCAGTTACTTTCATGGCTGAGCAAAATCTTGAATCTAGTTTTCCCTGGTCTAATAATACTTGAGCCATCATACCACACTGCCTTTCACAGTGTCCCTGGGGCTGAGTAAATATTTACTCTGGCTTGTCTACCAAACCAAGGAAATTAACAAAGAAATTGTTTTAGTGGAGGTACAGAAAACAGTTCCATTTTTGTTTCACACTAAAAAGGATAAGCAAAACTTGGACAGCCCCCGAGCAATAGGTTTGATATTTTTATCTTTTATTTTTAGCTTTGAACTTGTTTAAAAAAAAAAAAAAAAAACAGAAAATTGCACTGCCATGTACAAAACATTGCTGTTAAATATCAGTATTAAAATACTGGAAGTGCAGAGCTGCAAAAATCAGGGTAATTTATTACTGTTAGCTATATGTATAATAATTTTGCATATACAGCAGTAAGATGCTCTACCCACAAAATAAGTCAGAGAAATATTTAGCATAATAATGCCAGGACATAATAAAAATAATTCTACCAAATGTTAAGAGAAACGAAGGGATGGAGTTTGTGCAATATGCGTGGTCAATCTTTGAGGAGGGATGTAACCCTCACTCACTGAGAATTGGATCCAAGAATTAACACTAGGATTAGTAATGGTGGCCTGACTAGAAACTAGAATAGAGGTAGAACTAAGAAATAGGAGAATATTAGCAGGTATAATTTTTATACAATAGAATATATGTAATAATTAGATGGAAAGATTACAGCTTGAAAGATGGTATTATTATGTATGCTTAATAATGTCATTGGCATGAAAATGGAATATTCAAATATTGAATAACTACTCTAAAACAAACATATGAATATTAGAATTATATAACTTTGATTAATGTTGTTGCTGTTATTATTATTGTTTGTATCAAAATGAATTATACCCAGAGGCCATACTGTTCATGTAGCAATATTGATGTATATTCAAAAATAAAAATCTAATAAAACTGTAAAAAAAGAGAGAGAGAGAGAGAGAATTGGACTCAAGAGTTGGACCCAAGAGTAGCAAGAAATGAGGCAACTGAACATCTGACAGTGAATGGTTTGATAAAGACTGGATGACTGGATTCCTACTGCTGATTTGGTCTGCATGTACGTGAAAATATGTACATTGGCAGGCACTCAACAATTGGTGCAGCTTATCCAATCTATGTACTACAGGCAATCCTTGGCTTACAACCATTCATTTAGTGACCTTTCAAAGTTACAACAGCCCTGATAAAAAGTGACATGATTATTTTTCACACTTATGGCCACTGCAACATCTGTATAGTCATGTGATCAAAATTTGGATGCTTGGCAACTAACTGGCAGGCAATAATGATGGTTGCAGTGTCCCAGAATCATGTGATAAACCGTTTGCAACCTTCTGACAAGCGAAGTCAACGGAGAAGCCAAATTCACTTAACTGTGTTCTTCACTGAACAATTGTGGCAAGAGAGGTTGTAAAATGAGATAAAACTCACTTAACGATCTTCCTTAGCAACAGAAATTTTGGGCTCAGCTATGGTCGTAAGTCAAGTACCTGTATGTGACCACTCTTTTTTGAAAGGTACTTTTGTTGTTCTTGTACCACAGTAGAAAGAATTATTCTGACTTGTTGCTTGGAGCTAACAAGATCCCTGCTCTAACCTGTTTCTTCAGATTTTTTTTTTTTAAGCGAAAATAAAAATATGAAAAGTAGCAAAATAAAAAAACAGCCTCAAGTTTAACTTTTATTTCTAACAAAGCTCTCAAGGCTTTAGAAATAGCCTTAGAAAACACAATGGTATTATTTGTTTTCTTATATACAGTTGTTTTGTAATTGAATACATTCAGTCATTTGTGAAGTTATAAAACTAATAATGTGCTCACCCATCCAAAAAGATTGGAGGAATTCCTGATTAATTCAATGCAATAGATGAATAAATTTGCAAAGCCATATCAATAAAATATCCTATCACGACAGCACTTTTGGATTTCGCTCTGATTGTGTGCTAAATCCCAGGACATAAGATCTGTAATTATTTTGCATAAATATAAGTCTTGATCAGTGAAGTATTACATTAAACCAGCCTTCTTCATCCTCAAGAGGAACTAATACAGATATGGGGATAACATGTATTGATGTTCAATCAGCACATCACAATGAAATCAGACTGGGAAAGATTAAACTTCAGAAATACATTTACCATTGCCTCTTTGAAATCCACAAGCCATTTCTTGCATAAAACAAAATGATGGGGGGGAAAAGTTAAACTAAACATATAGACTAAACATATGCTATTCCTGGGCCAAAACATTTAATATTGCCACCTTTTCATCCAAAGTTGAAACAATTTGAGTCCTTTGGATCCCTTGTGGTAGTTAAAATTAATCCAACTCTTTGAATATGTCCACAAATTATTGCAAATTCCAACCTGGTTAATTTGATTTCTGAATAAATTAATTTTCCCACAATAGGCCAAATGCCAAAATAATTAAACAGGCTGAGATTGCCCTATGGCCTATGTGCTAAATCCATCCACCCAGAGAAAAGTACACAAATTTAAAATCAGTCCAATTTAGCAACGGCTGATCTGTTTTCAGCTAAGCTTGTCTGATCTGATTTTAATTGATCTGGTTAAGCATGTGCAAATTTGGCTATTGTGCTCCAGTTTCAAAAAGTCTGCACAGTCCCTTTAAAGAAAGACTACTTAATCCATATCAAGTGGGATTTTTTATATATATGCATATATAAAGCACCATATGGAAAACTCTGAAGTTACCTCCAAGGATTTAGCACCTGGTCAAGCAGACTGCAGTCAAATTAGTGAGTCTTCCCCAGTATGATAGAACAGATTTCTATTTAAAATATATCATCTACAGATATAATTGAAGATTTATGCAAACTGTAGGAAGATCGAGGCTGTGCATGCTTCAGAAATGATTGAGAAGACAGATGTGATTTGGATTATTTGGGAAAGTGAACACAGATTTTCTTTAAAGCAGCCCAGTTTCATGAATTTAAGAAAAAAAGAGACTTGGCTACTTTAAGGAGATGGCTACTCTCAAGCCTAGACTCAGATTATGAAGCAAGGATCCAACCACCAAGTTCAGGAAAGCAATGAAGCAGTGCTACTTCTGAGATAAGCACCAGACCCCAGATAAAGACTGAAGTAATGGTCCTCTGAGAAATATGATCTATTTGCTCTCCTGTATCTCAAGTACTGATCTACTTAAAAGTATGTATAGATTCTCAGTCATCCAGGTCATGGTTGTCCCAAAAGTGCTTTTTTCAGGAGGCAACTGGACTTTGTTTTTTCTTTGAGATGTTTTGCTTCTCACTCAAAAAACTTCTTCTGCTCTGATAGGATAGTGGGGAATGGAATGAATTATATATAGTACTTCTTGTAGACAGCTGGTCATTGGCATCCTTTTAGAGGGTCTTTGAAGCACTTGGAAGTTTATCTGTGTCCTCAGGGTCATCTGAGTAGTGCTCCTGGTTCCTGTAGTCTCCAATTTTTTCTCTGGAAACCCATTCCTACTCCCACACCATTCAAAGAGGATTCATCCCAAATTGCATAGCTAAATGTCTGTAGAGATTCTCAGTTATCCAGGTCATGGTTGTCCCAAAGGTGCTTTTTTCAGGGGGAAACTGGACTTTCTTGTTTTTTTCTTTGAAGATGCTTCACTTCTCATCCAAGAAGAAGAGCTGAAGAAGCTTCTTGGATGAGAAGTGAAACATTTTCAAAGAAAAAACAAAAAAGTCCAGTTGCCTCCAGAATAAAGCACATTTGGGACATACTAATCTACTTCTCTACTGAGAATTTAATCCATCCATTCATCCACTCATCCTTAGTCAAGGATGTACTACATGTGATTGAACAAAATCCAGGAAATGAACCTGGCCTGGGTTCATTCAAGCACTGGAAGCATTATGACTATGGGGATCTTTTAAACCAAAGTTCTACCATGACTCCCTGGATATGTTGGACTATCTGAATTTTGGCAACAGTTCTTGCCTAGCCCTTGCGAGACAGAATGGAACCTTGTGCCTTGAACTTTGGAGAAGATCTTGCCTATTTCCCACTGGGTTTTCTATTTCCTACTGGGTTTTTTTTTTTTTTAAACCATGAATGGTATTATTACACTTTTTACCCTATCTTTATCTTATCTCTTAGTTGTTAGATGTTATTAGATTAGGATAATTCCTATAACTGATTGTGCTGCAAAATGGAAAGGACTTTAATCCCAAGCATTTAGCTCAGGCAAGCTGCTAAAATGTCATGTTAACTTCATTATCTCTGTGGCACATTGTTCTTTAACCTCCCCCTTCCCCATACAAACCAATTCCTGCACGGTGTTGATAAAACACGGAGCATCCCTACCATTTACACAACACTAAGAAATATAAACAAACACACACAGAGGGACAAAAACACACACTCTGCAGATTATTGTTATACAGAAGCAAAGAGAAAAGGGTTTTTCATTTTAAAAAGCTTACAGATAAATAAATGTAACTGTTCCAATTATTTACCACTAACACTTGACATGGAGAAGCAGCTCCAAACCAAAAATGAACTCTTCTTTTCATCAATCCTTGTAATGCCAATACACAACACTGCCTTGAGTTGAGCTGCTATTTCAGAAACTGGGAATGTTGTGGTGTTCAGTGTATTACAGTCTATGTTCCACATTTTTATGGTCTATTTTAGACCATAGAGCTGTGATAGTGCATTGGTTCGAGTGCAGTATTGCAGGCTACTTCTGCTGACTGCCAGCTGCCTGCAATTTGGCTGTTCAAATTCCACCAGGCTCAAGATTGACTCAGACTCCATTCTCCCAAGATCGGTAAAATGAGGAACCAGATTATTGGTGGCAATATGCTGACTCTGTAAAACTGCTTAGAGAGGGCTGTATAGCACTATGAAGCCGTATATAAGTCAAAGTGCTATTGCTATTGCTATTTTTTCATGTGTGCTACAACACCTGGCAATCCCACAGCTGCATTTCAATTTTTTTGCAAGTTGCCATGTCATGTCATAGGGAGAAAACAAAGAAGTGGGAAAATAGGATGCATTGGATTACTTGCCGTAATTGCTGAAAACACTTCCCAAGCATGAAAGAATAACTTCTGCTATTGTTATCATGGCTTTTCTCAAAACAACAACAAAAAAACCCAGTGGGAATGCATAATACACCACCTACATATCAACAGATCAAAAAGAGATTTCTTGTGATCCTTTGTTCCACGGGAATCCTCATCAGAAATACCCTAAGATAACACGGCTATACTTTCGGGATGCAACTAGATCATTAATTACCTTCTCTCTTTATTCAGCCAACAATCAACCACAAAATTTCCCAGAGATAATGAGTTAACCCACTGAGTGTACAACAGTTTGTATATACAGTACTCAAAAATGAAAAAGAAAAAGTGTTTTTTAAAGTATTCTAAACTCCTAATTCTAGATTCTTCTGTTACAGCATACTGTGTGTTCAGAAGAAAAGATCACATGCCCAGGACTGCAGAAAGCTTGAAAATCTAGTCTGTGACTATTTAAAAGACATATAAACACGTTTTCAGCTTAGAGGCGCTGACTGCTTCTAAAAGTATTTGGCCAGAAGAGCAAATAAGATGAGACCAAGAGGTCTATTGAGTGACGGGATGGGATTAAAGAAATACACTATTCTCTATTACTGTTAAGTGGATAAATATTTTCAGTTTTGAGATTATGCTATTTAACATCTATTTTTATGTTATGGGCACTCACAGCAGCATCTCAACAATATTTCAAGTAAGGCAACTTGAATAGCAAAGCAATGTGAGATTCTGCCAAGTACATGTCTGATAGTATTCACTCTACCTGGAATCAAGACACACCTAATTTAACTTTGGCAAGCATACATCCTGTCAGTTAAATTTATAGCTATTTATTTAGGCTTCCATGTAGGAACCTGGAACCTTCTGACTACATTTGGCAACATGGAATGTTGATTTTAGACTGACTCTATTCAATCAGAATATAAAACTTGACAAAGGACACGGACATAAAAGAGAATGCAACTAGTTCAAACCTGTTTAATCCTCCTACTTTTCTTTACGACACTAAATGTTCTTCCCCATACTAATTTAACACTGACTTATTTAAAATAAATTAGAACCTGCCCTTCCACTGTAATATATTTGTGAGAATTTGAAATATAGCAGCTTAAATCAAAGCATTATGGAACAATATGTCATAGATGAAAATCAGCATCAAATCCCCTACCTGTACCCATTAGCCCGAAATCCATGCTGTCGCTGAAGCCACAATCTGGGAAAATAAAATCTCCACCACTGGATGCCCAAATAATAGAAGTTTCGCGAGTAAGCTTACCTCTGTGAAGCAGCTGCCCAGACACCAACTAAGGCAATGCTGTCAATTACACACATTGCTTGTCTTTTTCTAATATCTATCACGTGCCAAAGTAGTCAGAAGAACAAGCGTTCAGACTCATGTGTCAGCAACACATAAATCTTGTGTTATTATTGTTCTGGTACTAGCATGAGTATGGGAAGTTAAGGGACAACAACTCATTCTGTTCAGTGTCCTGTAAATCACAGGTAGTAATGTCTCTGTGATTCTAAAACAGCTCCTGAGATAATGGTTTTTAAAACATGGACCATGTCACCAGTATCTCAGGTAACTGGTTGCTGAGAAATAAGATCTTTCTCTACAGGGGCGTCAAATAAGTTTATTTTTTATTTATTTATTTGATTTGTCAATCGCTTACAAGATAATAGGTATAGGTAAAAGCATGAGTAAGAATACAGGAAATAGATACAAATAAATGGGGACAAAAGGACAGGAATGGTAGGCACAATTGTGCGCTTATGCACGTCCCTTACCCTTATGCACGTCCCTCTTAGGAATGGGGTGAGGTCAATAGTGGATAGTTTAAGGTTAAAGGAGTGGGGGTTAGAGGATGTGACCACTCTGTTGCTGAAGTCGTACTTTCTTCAATCAAATTTGGAGTGGTTTACATTGAGTTTGTATCTGGTGTGTGCTTTTGTATTGTTGCAATTGAAGCTGAAGTAGACATTGACTGGTAGGACATTGTAGCAGATAATTTTGTATACTAAGTCTAACCGTAGGTGGCTTAGTTCAAGGTTGTCCAAGCCCAAAATTTCAATAAGAAAAATGTTCATAGACAACTTTCCAAGATGGAAGTTTAGCCAATTTAACTCAACCAAATTGCTAGACATCCAACAAATATATCCAGGTACATTTCAGAGAATATCTCAATTATTATGGTGGGACTCATTCTGCTCAGTTCTGTTATATAAATAAGCAATGAATAAATGCAAACTCATTATGAAAGAACATATAAATGTTATTGTTGAATTTATGATAACTACATGGACAGGTGCATATTGATCTGTCTATACTATTAACTTGTAATTCTTTGCAATCTCTTTGATCCCAACCATCCATTTATCCATTGTCTTCTGCTTCCCTCAATCTTAAAGGGCGTAATCGTTCTTTTAGTTATTTAGCTGTTTCTAAGCACATGCATAATATATTGAGTTTCTTCTTCTTGATCAGTATATTTGTACAGCAATTTGGATATAAAGGGAAAAGGATGATACAGAGGGCACTCACATGTGCTTTTATTATCTTGTTAAATCAAAAGTTTCTTCTGATTGGAAAGCAAATGAAATACTTAGTGAAGATGTTATGATTGATAAGATTTTTCAATGCACCGAAATGGATAGGTTGACACTAGAATTGAAGGAACAAGATAAATCAGAATACTATAAACTATGGAATAAATTCTATTATTAGAGGGATATGAAGGGGAGTTCACAAAATTGAAATAAGAATTTAAGATGAAATAGGAAAGAGGTGAGAGACCTCATACCTGAGGAATAAGAAAAATAAAAAGGTACAAAGCTTAAATGTATGTATATATATATATATGTGTGTGTACATTAATGTTTATATATTTTGAATCTTTCTAAACGTAAAATGCTTTGACTGAAATGTGCATCAAAGAAGACCACCACATTCAAATTCAATATTTTTTAAAAAAGTTTATTTTTTTATAATGGTATATGATCCCAAGAAGAACCATAGATTCTTTGAGAGTTTTCTATAGGTGCTACATTTTTTTAAATAAGTCCTTTGAATCTGGATCACTGTACACATTTACTGTGAAGATAAAATCTGCCCTTCGGGACTGGAAGCTCAGTTCAATGGCCAGCCATTGTTCTCGCAGTGGGCAGCCAACTGCACAAGGAAGCAAAATCATCTACCATGAAATGATCTATAATATATCATCACTCAAGAGAATTGTTAAGTCTTTATTTTGTTGTGTATTGATTCAGTTCTTGATTCCATGGAACTTTCAAAGACATCTGCAAATCCGTAACAGTAAAGGCTCCTTATTTATTCTGATACTCTTTTAATAATTCAATTGCCACAGCTGTATATTATATATTAGTGACAAGATAACTTCTGGAAAGAACAATGCTTTTGTATTGCCTTTTCCTTTTATGATTTTGGGTAAACTGGTCATTTTCTTCCACCCTAGGATTAATCTCTTTATTATTTTTCAACATGCTTTTTGTCTTTTATTCTTCATTCCAAGGAAACAAAATTAGTTATCTACTCCTTTCATTGCTTCACCACCAATTTTAAGTTCACACCAACAGACAAGAAAAATCTTATCCAAACACAACATAAAGAACTTTGACAAGAATAAAACCAAACCACAACCATCACAGCTTCAAAAATGTCAAAAATTGCCTGTGCAATTTCTAATAGGCCATGCAATCTGAACCTTACACTTAATGCTAGTTTTCCAACAATTACAGTAGAGAAAGATTTTTTTTCCCTATCATGCTTCCTCCTTTTATGTTTCTTACAACTGGAATAGTGAAATTTCCATATAGACTTCTGCATTGTTAGAATTCTGCAATTACTTCTAGCAGTGTAGATATAGAGCAAGAATGAGCAAAGCTAATATATTAGGGACCCATAATTTAACAGAACCAACAAAGAAAGGGACATCATAAAGAAGAGTATATTTAGTACAAGTAGTCCTCAACTTATGACCATAACTGAACCCAAATTTCTGTTGCTAAGTGAAACATTTGTTAAATGAATTTTGTCCCATTTTATGACCTTTCTTGTCACAGTCGTTCATAAATCACTACAGTTGTTAAGTTAGTAAAATGGTTGTTATGTGAATCTGGCTTCCCTATTGACTTTGTTTATCAGGTGGTTGCAAAAGGGGATCATGTGACTTCAAGACACTGCAACTCTAATGAGTCAGTTGCCAAGCTTCTGAATTTTAATCATGGGAACATGGGAATGGTGCAATGGTCGTAAGTGTGAAAAACGGTCATAAGCCACTTTTTTTAGTGCTGCTGTAACTTTAAATAAGTTGAGGACTACATATTTGAAAGTTTATGAAATACTAAACTAATGAAGGGTTTTAAATTGGGAAAGGGCAAAGTTGAGGAAGCGAGGAGAAAATCTGAGGTCCCTTCACATATTGTTCTTCCAATGTGATGAATGCCATCATCTGCCAGCAATTTCCTTCTAGATTCTACATAGGATAAATGGGACAAACTTTACACCAAATAATTTATGGACCCATAATTAATTTTACAATAGACCTCAAAACAGGAAAAAAGTAATATAACATTTCAAACTCCCGGGCTACTGTATTGCATATTGCAAATTGACCATTTTGGTAAAAATGAAACTTTAACAGAACGACTGAGTGAAAGAACTCACACACATCAAAAGATCTCAACAAACAGAGCAGGTTTTTAACACATTACAATTGTTAATTTGTAGCAATGGGTTTTTAACACATTACAATTGCTAACTGATAAAGTACTTGTAATCTGTTTCACATCTGCATATCTCACCTGTTTCCCTTTCTTCCACCTTATCCCAATTCAAATCCACATCAGTTTTTATTCAGTCTATGCATCTGGTGAAGTGAACTGTAGCTCATGAAAGCTTATGGCTTTTAACAAAATTCCTAAGACATAAAGGGTACATCAGATTCCACCTGAATTTAAGTCACTAAAGTGTTCTGAAAGATAGTTGGGTGAGGGAGATTTGGCCAGAGAAGACAAGGAAATGGAGAGAAAATATACGACAACCAATGCAAATATTGCACACACGTAATTTCAGAAACATTACAAAAGGCTATGTTGAATTCAAAAATTTTATGGCAAGCTATAAAAACCACCAGTTTAACAGAACAACAGACAAAATTTGCTGTATTGTCTAACAGCAGCATCTCTTGTGCAAAATTCCTCCCTTCTGTGTAACACTTAGCCATATGCACACATATGCAAATGAATACATTCCATTTATGTCCCTATAATCATATGGCACACTTTTCTCAAAACACTGGAAATACATCTTCTGTTATATAATGTTCAACAATCATTTTTGGCTTCAAAGGACTCGCTGTACAGATACATTCATGGGGGAGGAAGCTACATAAAGGCAGAGTATAGCTCATTATTTGAAATGTGTCACGAAAAGTGTGTCCAGAAAATGTGAATGCTAGAGAATGAACATTTGTTGTTTTTTTAAAAAAAGGAATCTGAGCAATTTGAACTGTCATAAGTATCACGTGGAAACAGATGTGCTTGGGTAAAAGCCAGCTAAGTTGACAGATAGTACTTAAAACTGAATGTATGTTTATGCCATGTATAATAAATTGTTGCAAATTGTCCCTTATACCTGAAATTCAGAACTTCTGGGAGGGAATGAGTAGGAAGTGGATGCTTCAAATCAAATCATGTTCTTTGAAAACATACATTCAGAATGTCCTGAAGGTGCTTTTTCAAAAGTCAACCAGACTTCCTTCATTTTTTTCTTGAAGAGGTTTTCTTTCTCTGAAGAAACGATGAAGCTTCTTGGATGAGAAGTGAAACATCTTCAAGGAAAAACAAAGAAAGTCCGGTTTCCTTTTGAAAAAGAGCCTGAGGGAGAACCATGACCTGGATGACTGCGAAATCGATAGATTGCATTCAGAAGCAATGATGCAAGTTCAGAAATTCAGGAGCAGCAAGTACCAGGAAGAATGAATGCATATATACAGACAAATGAAGATAATCCATTCAAAGAAGAAACCTCAAGCCTTGCTGATAATACATTTAGATCAATCATAAATATTTACAGATCTTTAATACAACAGACTCCGCAACATGGGACTTTCCATGAAATTTGTATCATTTCTTTCTACTTTTGTGCTTCCCTCTTTCAAGGACATGCAAATGAGGGCAGGGCACCCGATTTGTGACTGCTGGAGAAAAAGCACTCCCAACTATGTCTTTTCTCAAACTTCTTTAAGTCATATCTACCAAATTTTCCTCTCCTTCACAAGTGATCAGAAGGGCAAAAATCCTGTTTTCCTCTTAAGGTTGTGCTCACACCGCACAACACACAGCAAGTCAAAGCAGTAGCATTAGCATTCATCAGGGTTATGTGTTTATTTTATTAATGCAAACTTAAATGTGACTCCAACGGGGTTCTCACCAACTTATTAGAATAAGAAAAATAAAAGAGAAAACAATTAAAATAAAACCTGAAGTCTCCTAAATCCTAATGAGTTTCCTAGTCATTAAAACACCAAGGAAAACTGTTCCAATAGCACCTATCATGCCCGCTAGGAGAACATCAACAGAACTAGATAAAATTTTTTGATGGAGCAGTTAAGTTTTGATGGCTCCTTTATGACTGGAATGTAGTCGAATTGTAGATCCAGATTTGCCCTAAGTTCTTAAAGAATAAAAGAGGGGTTTTTTATAGTCTACTCATTATTATGAAGCATTTAAAATTAGAAAGATACTAAACAGATATATAGCTTTGACTTCAACCCAATAGATGTAAAATGAAAAGCAGAGGTGGTATTCAGCAGGTTCTGATCAGTTCTGGAGAACCAGGAGCAGAAATTTTGAGTAGTTCGGAACTACCACCCTCTGAGTGGCCCTGTCCCCATCTATTCTCTGCCTCCCAAGTCCCAGCTGATTGGCTGGGTCTTCTTTTGTTGCCCTGCACAGGAGAACAGAGCTGGAAAGCAGGTTAGTAGGGTGGGGAGGGAATGGAGATTTTGCAGTATCCTTCCCCTGCCACACCCACCAAGCCACACCTACAGAACCGGTAGTAAAATTTTTTGAACCCCATCACTGAAAAAGGGAAGCGAAAGCAAAGTAAATATAGACGATTGAAAATAGTACATCTTCACATAATAAATTTAAGTTTTTCATTGCAAATTTGAAAAGGATACAGATAATCTTGAACTTACAACAGGTCATTTAGTGAATGTTTAAAGTTTCAATAGCACTGAAAAAAGCGACTTATGATGTTTACACTTATGACCATTACAGAATACCCATAGTCATGTGATCAAAATTCTGATGCTTGACAACTGGCTCGTATTTATTACTGTTGCGGGGTCCCAGGGTTATGTGATCCCCTTTTATGACCTTCTGACTGCTCGTCAGAAGTCAATGGGGAAGCCAGATTCATTTAACAACCGTGTTACTAACAACAACTGCAGTGATTCACATGGCACATACATGCCAAGATAGTTCATAAAAAGGGGCAAAATTCACTTAATGTCTCGCTTAGCAACAGAAATTTTGGGCTCAATTGCAATCATAAGTCAAGGACTATCAGTACACGTGTATGTGTGCTTGCATGTGTGCATCTGTGTAGTTTCTTAATATTTATTTATTTATTTGATTAGTCAATTGCTTACAAGATAATAGGGATAAGTTTCTGCATAGTTATGAATACATGAAATGGGTACATATAAAAAAAATAAAAGAAACAATAGGACAGGGACGGTAGACACGTTGGTGCACATGCACACCCCTTATAGACCTCTTAGGAAAGGGGTGAGGTCAATAGTAGACAGTCTAAGGTTAAAGTTTTTGGGGTTTGGAGAAGAAACCACAGAGTCAGGTAGAGTATTCCAGACATTGACCACTCTGCTGCTGAAGTCGTATTTTCTGCAGTCAAGTTTGGTGCAGTTAACCTTGTGTTTGTATCTATTGTGTGTTCTTGTATTGTTATGGTTGAAGCTGAAGTATTCATTGGCAGGTAGGACATAGCAATGTTTGATTTTATATGCCATACTTAGATCAGACCGAAGACAGTGTAATTCAAGGTTTTCTAGGTCTAGAATTTCAAGTCTGGTGGCATAAGGTATTCTGCAACGAGTAGAGGAGTGGAGAACTCTTCTTGTGAAATATTTCTGGACTTTCTCAACTGTATTAATATCAGATACATAATGTGAGTTCCAGAGTATTGGTCTAGCATATGTTTTGTATGCTCCAGTTAGTAGTGTAATATTACCAGAGAAAAAGCTACGTAGGATTAGGTTAACAACTCTTAATGCCTTTTTGGCTATGTAGTTACAGTGGGCTCTAGCACTTAGATCATTAGAGATGAGTATTCCAAGGTCCTTTACAGAGCTTGGATCATCAACAAGGTCTTGACTATTCAGCTTGTATTTTATTTTCTGACTCTTTTTGCCAATATGTAGGACAGAGCATTTATTTGTTGAGATTTGAAGTTGCCATTTGTTTGACCATTCTGATACATAGTCAAGGTCTTTTTGAAGGGTAGCAGTATTGTCTGTGGTGTTGCATAGCTTTACATCATCAGCGAAGAAAACGCAGTTGCTCTTAATATGATCACAGAGGTCATTTATGTAGAGTATGAAGAGAGTTGGTCCTAGAATATTGCCTTGGGGACACCAATATTGACAGTACAGAATTTGATAGGATGCTCTCAATTTTGACCATTTGTTGTCTGTTTGACAGGAATGCTTCTATCCAGTTATGCAGGTGTCCAGAGACACCATAAGATTTTAGTTTTAAGAGTAGTTTGTTGTGTATCACTGAATCAAAAGCTTTACAGAAGTCTATGTAGATTGTGTCTATTGATTTGCCCTGATCGAGTTGTGTAGTCCATATGCTTTTGCAGTGTAAGAGTTGCAGATTACAGGATAGTTTTTTCCTGAAACCAAATTGTTTTTTGGAGAGTAGGTTGTTTGTCTCTAAGTGGAGGATAATGGATTGGTTAATAATTGATTCCATGACTTTACAGGTGATGCAGCATAAAAAAATTGGTCTGTAATTTTCAACTAGGCTGGGGTCTCCTTTTTTGAAGATGGGGATGACCTTGGCTTGTGACCATAGTTTTGGCAAGGAGCTGGTCCTGAAAGATTTTTCAAAGATTATGCTTAGAGGTTCAGCTATGGCAGTGGGTAGCTTTTTTAAGAAGTAGGCACATATTCTTTCTGTTCCAATAGATAGAGATGGTTTTAGATTGCATAATGCTTTTTCAACATTGTCTTCTGTAAAATCGATGTGTATTAGATCATTGTAGTGATCTGTAGTTCGGCTAGGAAATATTGGGCATGATCCATTGCTGTTTTCAAATACTGAGCCAAAGAATGTGTTAAATGTTGGCTTCAATGGTGTTGTCGTTGCAGTCTTTACCATTAGGTCCTATCAGGGGTGAGATGGACCTTGAGTCTTTTAGTTTGTTGTTTACAATATTGTAAAAAGCGCGGGTGGAATTGGTGCATAGGTTTTCCTCTTGTTTCATGTGATAATTGGTGCATTCAGTCTTTATCTGGTGGCACAATTTTTTGTATCAGCTTTTGAAATTGGTAACGTGACCAGATTTGTTTTTCCACCAGAGTGATCTCTTTTTGGATTGAAGTTTCCTTATTGTTATGGGTAATCTGTTCATGTATATATATAATCTGTTCATATATATAATAATATATAATATACTGAGTTAGTTTTTCTTAAAAAAAAAAAGAATGGGAAAACAGAAGGGAAAATATATTTTTAAATTATATTTGATGAAATCACATTTGGTTCATCTCATTCTGTGCTTTGTTAATGGCCTAAGGTTGGGGGGAGGTCTGTTCAAAACTGGGCCCCAGGAGAAACGCCCAAGCACACGCGTGTGAAGCTCCACTCACACAAGTGGTATTCAAATGGGCAGGCACACGAAGCTCCACTCGCACAAACGGCGGATGCTTGTTCTTGTGCAGAAAACTCTGTGTGAATGGAAGGCACACGTGTACACATTTGCCTGCCACTCACACATCGCCCAGCCTCCAACTGGGCTGTCAAGCTGGAAAGCTGGGTGACCATGGGCCGAAGGTAAAAACGAAATTAGAATCACTTGGGAGGCAGAGAATAGATGGGGGTGGGGCCAGTCAGAGATGGTATTTGCTGGTATATTATAATTTACTGGTACATTATAATATATTATATTATAATTTTGGACTCAAAATTTCTGCTCCCGAAATTTTCCAGAACTGGTCAGAACCTGCTGAATAACACCTCTGGTTCAGATGACATGCTGGACCATGGCTATGCTAAGTATGCATAGGCAAGCCATGTGTGTAAATCCACACATATATACATACTGTAAAAAAAAACCTTTCCCAAATCTTGTTTAGCTCTTCTAAGTGTTTCATCTTAACTACTATCTGAGCCTTATCCAAATTTTGACAAGATGGCCTCCTGCACGACGGGAGGGAGGTGGTTGCTGTTTGCCCTCCACAGGCTCCAGAGGCTTTGCTCAAACCTCTGAGAGGGCAAAAAACAGCCTCCCTGGGCTCCGGGGGCTCTCTGGAAGCCAGAAACGGGCACATTTCCAGCCTTCCTGAACTTCCGGGTAGCCTGTTTTTCACCTGCATCCAAAACGGGCCACATGGGGACTCCTGGGAGGGGTGGGGTGGGCAGGGCCAGCCAGGAATGGGATTTGGGGGTTCTCCAAATTTCACAGAAACTTTGCTAGGGGCTCTCCCAAACACCTGCAAACTCCCAGCAGCCCATCCCTGGATTTAGTGTGTCACACATGCTATAGTGTTTGTTTTTCATTCATTCACTGCAGTTTGTACATCGTTATTGATGTGTTACCATGGTACATAAACCTATGTATTATGGCTTGATTAAACAATGTATTAATAATAGATGTAAATACAGATATTTATGGATTCTTTATTTATCTCTTCATAGTCTATTATTTTTGTAAACTTAATGATTCAATCTGGTGTTTCTTGGCAATCTCTCTTAGTAAACTTCACCATTGTGTTAGAGAACTTTCTTTTTGAAATAAATAAAATGTGTGAATAAAAATTCACTTGTGATAGTTCCAAGCTTCTAAGCTTCAAGGTAGATATAAATAAACTCCTGGACAACATCTATTATAATAATTCAAACATATTCTCATAAATATCAAATCCAAACTAAACTCACACCACATTGTGTAAAAAAAAAAAGAACTGTAAAATAACTGAACACTATTAGAGAACTGAAAGCCAATAAATCATACAAAGAAAGATCACCCAGCAACATTTCTTGGATGGTACGAACAGGACTGAGTTGATAACAATATATCAATATATCTTATCTCATTTTAATGTGAAATCAAAGATAGTCTAAAAATGCTATGATGTTGATAAAGGATAATGAAAACAGGTGTATAAGCATGCACAAGTAACATTTAAAAGCTTTTCAGTCTAAATGTCGTGAGACACTTAACAATTTAAATTTCATATGTCTTTACAAAAGCTATCTATTTTGGAGAACATTTCTGCCTGACTGAAGAGAGCATCACTGTAAGATAATTTGTTGCATTATATAATATAGCAAGAATCTACTCTATGCACAAAAGTAAAATAAACAAAAAAGACATTTAACAGCTTTGCTAAGACTATTACTCAAGAGTAGTACATACAATATGCAAGAAAAAATTTCAGTTCAAGAATGTGGCTGGATGTGATGGGAGAATCATGTGCTAAGTTCATCATCATATCAGAATGATTTATTTGACTTTGGCTTAGTCAATCAAATGCTTCAATTCAGCAAACTGCAGTTGGGCAAATTTGGGTTTGCCAAATCATCTACAAGATTTGGCAATACATTACCAAAGCACCACAACGTATCTCCATTATGTTCCCACTACGCCCAAATAAATCAAAATAATAAATCTTGAGAGATCTCATGTCTGAATTTTCAGTCTTTATACATGGGTTCTTTTGATGCCACATTCTTTCTCCTAAGTTTTAGCATCCAAAAATATGAGATTATACCACATAATGCAGAAACCTGCTTCATGCGATATATGTGAATTAAGAAACATTAACTGCTTGATAGCAAAATGCTTACCAATGACACTGAAATGAAGTTTTACAAGCAAAATGTAATTAATGCATCTCAACTTTCATAGATTTTAGAGGGTTTGAGTTTTCTTAAAGATAGTCTCTACACAAGTCTGAACTACAGAACAAAGCATTATTGTGAATGCATTATTCCCTTTCACCCATGCTTTATCAGAATTATTTTTCTGCTTTTTAAAACCCACAATAAAAGGATTTAACTTAGAAGTCATTCCAAAACTTAAACTGAGAGTGGCTGCAGGAGATTTTTAAGTTAAATACACAGGCAGCCCAAGTAATACAACTTTCAAACTCATGTCTATTACGGCCTCACAAACAACTCAGGCAGCACAGAAATCCCAGATTAAACAAGGTAGGGAAAATATGCGGAGAGTAGCGTCTGGAATTCTTTCCAATCCCTTAATAGCAGGTCCACTTGGGATCACATGATCAGGAGAACCGGGAAGGGGGAATCTAGAATGGAAGGACTGACAACATTTTTGCTATCTGCCTCTCCATCAGAATTGGAGGGGAAAAATCTGGATTTTACTTCTTTGAAGCCCCTCATCAAATCCAGCCCATTTTAAACTTAATCTTTCCTTTCTTGGTTTCTCCCATCACACCAGGTTTTCCTTAGTGTCAGTCTGCTCATGGACAAGCTGATTTAAGTATCCAAACAAGCTTTGGACCAAAATAAAAATTCACTTTTTGTGCCTTTGTAATCTCTTAATTTGGGATAGAGTCAGGACGACTAGATGCCTTTTGGAGTTGTCTAGGATTGAACTTTCAACTTTCTGAGTGGGAGGCAAGCATTTTCACCACTGGGCCATTGGTACAAATACTATTGATAAGATTGGTAGAAGGCAGTCCAGGTGACAATTGTGAACCAAACAATCTAAGAAATGAAAATTAGCAGCAAGTAGAAAGGAAATGTGTGCAACAAGCCACTAAATCTTCTAAAAGTTACTGAATTTCCATAAAGTTGTTGTAGGAGAACCATGTTTGTTTTTAAGTAGCCAAAATCCAAAGGAGTATAATAGTACTTTTTTATGACTGATATATTTTACAAAAAGGCAAGAGCTTTCATGAGCCACAACACACCTGTCACGAAATGCATCTAAATGACCTCACAAAAGCCAATGTCATTTAATATAATTTGATAGTTGGAAAAAGGGCTACTTGATTTCATTTACATTTTTGGATCTCTATGTTCAATTCTAGTTATCACTGCCAGAACCCAAAGAACAAGAAGCATCATAATCTCTACAACATGCAGAGTAATAAAGTATATTTAAAAATGCTGAGATGAGATTGTCAAGAATCCTATTTAAATGTCATCCGTAATTTTCTATTTACAAGGGTGATAATATTGGTCTGCTTGAGTGAATGTGGTAAGGTTTTCTGTCAGTGCATATCAAGTTTTTTGGAATCTTGAAAACATCAACTCCAAAGTAGTAGATTTTAGAACAGAGATGACAAATCTTTGTGAAGAGAATTGGAAAGACTGCTAACATTAGATTAGAGATTATATTTTTTTGCCATTCATTAAAACTGCCACAAGGTTCTCATTCTTTATTTCAAAGATAAACACAGCTAAATTCTGGAGAAAAATCACATACATAAATTAATATAACCAACTTTCTTTACTCGGATATCCCATAGCCATATCAATAACTGAAGATAAATATAACTCCTACATTTGCAGAAGATGCTGAAATATAAAGCCTTGGAAGAAATCGCTTTGAAATTGAAAGTCTCACAATCACAACTTCAGAAGTCTCCTTGATCCAGTAAAAATGATCAAACAAGTTTTTATTCCCTACCAGATTTATTGGATAAGTTCTACTTGGCTGAAAGTTTGTATATGGACCTCATAATAAAGGTGGCCAATTGTACACATTCCCTCTATCAGATTTGCTTCCCATTGTTAACCTTGCTTTTAAGACATCAGAGTAAAACAAATAATGAATCAATCGTTCCTCACTTACCTTGCTTCTATATTTTTGTGTCATATGTTTCAGCACATGAGAAGTGTCATTTTCCCACAGTGACTGGTGTTACGGGTCCATGAACGTGGCCTCATTCATTGTTTAGGATTTGCATAAACTATGACTAATTAGTAATTACTACTCTCATGTGGAAAATTTGCTGCTACAAATCCAGGGACTTTTTTTTTCTTTTTTACAATCTATCCTGAATGAAGCTTAACTAATCTGTCTCCTTTCCTCCCATCTAACTACCCTAATTTTACCTTTCACTATCAGGACATAAAATTTCCTACAAGGTTCTACTGAGGGCTACTGGGTTAATTTGCTCTAAATATAGTTCACTGTAGCCCAGGGGTGGGATTCATTTTTTTTAACAACCGGTTCTATGGGCGTGGCTTAGTTGGTGGGCATGGCTTGCTGATCATGTGACTGGGTGGGCATGGCCAACTCGACATCACTCACATCAAGGGGCACTTCTCCTCGCCTGGCCTCTCATGACAGTGGGGATGCTGCAACGTTCATAAGTGTGAAAAATGGTTATGTCACTTTTTTTCAGTGCCATTGTAACTTTGAATGGTCACCAGTTTTAGACCAAAACTCAGAAAGGGTATATAAACTCACGTTTGAATGTCAATTTTTCTAGCTAGTCAAGAAGCCTTACAGAATGTCACTCATCTTAGTTCCTTGTCATTAAAAGCTTCTAATGAAGCTCTGCTTCATTATTCAATTATTTCTTCAAAGTACTAACTCCAACAGGGGAGTATTTCCTCCCAACACCAGTGTAAAAAGCTTAAAACAACCCTTCCCCTTAAAGAAAGTACCAGCAAAGAAAAAAAAAACTCCTTTGGAGATAGTACGTCTAGGCATACTGCCAAGAATGCAAGAAGGGTGGAAAAAAACAAAAGGAGGTTTCTTCCAACAACTGGCTCTCCGAACTGCTTAGAAAGTTAACAACCGGTTCTAGCAAATAGGTGAGAACCTGTAGAATCCCAACCCTTTAGTTTTAGTTAAAATTAAAGCCATAGTTTTAACTAAGAGTTCACATATATTAAACTATGATGATGTGTGAACTACTCTGCAACGTGCCATATCACAGTGGGGCAGCAGTGGGATCCTACCTGTTCTACTACTGGTTTGGTGATCACATGCGCGTGCGCACTTAATACACATGTGCAGCTTTCCATAGACCAGTTGAGCCCTGAAGCGCCAATCAGCTGAGAGGATAAAGAAAAGCGCAGGGGCAGGTGAGAGGGCTGATCCTGCCTTTTCTCTTCTTTCTCCTCTCAGCTGATCCTCTAAGGCTTTTTTTCCTCCTCTCAGCTGATTGTTGGAGGCTTTTTTTGACTACCAGTTCAGCCAAAACAGTAGCAATTTTTGCTACCGGTTCTGTTGAACTGGGCCAAACTGGTAGCATACTACCACCACAGTGGGCTGCTCTCCAAAATATTAACCAGAGTTGGGGCTTGGTTCTAGAGAGCTCTATACAATCCCAATACTAGGAAAGAAAAGGAGCACCAATTCTTTCAGGTTTAGAAATTTCACTAAACTGTGGTTGGTTTATATTTCAAGCAAGGGCTTCATCATGATTGTGTTGGCTAAGAAACAAAGGCATATGGTTATATCACCTTTAAAAGACCTGCACAATATGGAACAATGTTGTCTGAGGAACCATTTGTCCTCAACGTTGTCAACCTGGCCCACTCAGCCCAGCAGAAGAGGCATGCTACGACCCCATAGGGGCATGATGATGGCTCAGCTGTTAAAGACGTTGACTTAGTCAGCTGGAAGGCTGACAGGCCAGGTTAGAGAACTGAGCACTGCATGATTGGGTGAGCTCCCATTCCTTGCTCTAGCTTCTGCCCACAGTTTGAAAGCATGCAAATGCAAGGAGATAAATAGGTACCACTGGGATGGGAAGGTTTTGTGTGCGTCGGGATATAGTCATGCTGGCCACATGGCCACAGGAAGGCTCTTCTGACAACACTGGTTCCCTCAGCTAAGAAACAGAGATAAGCATTGAGTCAGACAAACTGGACAGGGCAACCTTTACTGACCCCATTAGTTAAAAGAGCTTCAGCTAATAAAATTTTGGAGACTCTTTTCTGCTTTGGCCTCCCATACAATGGAATATATTTCTGCTTGAGGCAAATACAGCATATTTCTGCTTTGGCCTCCTTATGCCCCACTCTTTTGGCCTCTGGCCAGCCTGGGATCCAATGCTGGTGGATCATCAACGTTGGTGGATTAACTAAGAAGATACTACTGCTGTAGCATACTGACTTTGCCGTTTTTGCTTCTGGACTTTGTATTTTTAACATCTATTACTTTAATATCTATTATATTATTTTAATTGTATGCTGCCCAGAGTTACTTGACAAAGTGAGAGAAGTCGCATATAAATTTAATCAATCAATCAATCAATCAATATGAATGCAAGTCTCACTGTGATTTATTCCCACTTTTCTAAATTGCAGTTTGGACATCTCACTAAACGTGATCTTAAATATATTAAAGTCCCTGAATATTAGACTCCAAGTTTACTACGCTAAAGTCCAGTGGTTTGCTTGTTTGTTTGTGCCTTAGAATGTTAATGATGGTGATTTTCAATAGACTTTAATGAGCAAACCATTATCTTAAACCAACTACCTCAATTTACATGTAATGGAAAGTTAGTTTATTTGTTTTTGGCTTAGTGTGATTCATCAATCCATTCAATTAGCACAAAGTTTGAATAAGTCACTGAGGTTGAAAAAAAATGAAAAATATGACTAAACCATCAGTTTCATTCTATTCTTAAATCTTCAGAGACATCTTCTTAATCATTTCTACACCGCGATCACAGGCAATGTAAGAAGAAATGGTAAAAGTTGACTTCTGCGAAAGCCAACCGCAGTGGGGCAAATCTTGCAGTCACTTTTAATTTCATACAGGAGAGCAGCAAAATATAGTGGAAAAAATTTAGAGTTTATAAAACTGTTTTTAACAGTAAACAGTTTTTTAAAACAAGGAATTAATGCCCTCAGATACTCTTAATTAAAACAATACTCTTCAGAAGCCATTTAAAGTCTGGCCTTATGGCAAGAATCCATACTGTAGCAAAATAAGCCGTTTTCCTGGGTTGCTATTCCTACTAACCTACCTCATTAAAGAGTTTTGCAAATGCAAGTAGTCCTTGACATACAACCACAACTGGGTTTAGAAAATTTGTTGTTAATCAGTGCAGTCACTAAATGAGGCATTATGTGACCGTTCCCAATATTATGACATTTTTTCCATGGTTATTAATACAGAATGTGTTGACCCAGGGCGTGGCATAAATGTGACACAGTCAGATAATCAGTAGGAGTCCCTTGATTAGCTCCAACTTTGCCCCCAATTTCCTGGTTACTTTCTGGCTGGAGAAAAACTCTCCCAGGAACAGCCTTTGGCTACAGAGAATTAAGTCCAAAATATGGTTAACAAAAACTGTAACTATAAGTCCAATCAAGGCAAAATGAGGTAATTAGTTCAGCAGGACAAGAGAAGGAATTCCAGACGTGAATGCATGACAATCACTCAACATGGTTGGGAAGATGCCAGGAATACAGATAAAGTCAACACAAGATAAACTCATTTATTATCTTGTGTTAAACGCCACACTCAGCATGCACTCAGCATGCATCTCTTTTAAACTCTCTTTCCAGCTGTGGCTAATGAAGGGAATCATTAAGAGAATCATGAAGGGAATCAGGGCCCTTTCCTTCACCATAGGCCATACAACCCACATTCTCTCTTCTCTGTTCCTCCCTGCGTGCCCTAGGATGAAGAGAAGGTTGGCCTGGCTCTTCCTCTGAACTCCCTCTCCCTTGTTCTACCTCTTTCCTGCTCTGCCCAGCCGGAGTTTGCCCTTCCCCAGTTTCCTCCACAACCAACGGAGCCACACTCCCACTCCCTGTCAGCTGTCTTCCTCCTTGGATCCAGACTCTGACAGGGCATGACACAGAGTGTCAAGAGATCTTTTAGATTTTTTTATTTTTATTTTGCTTGTTGGAAGCCAGGTGGGAAGATCACAAATGGTAATATGTAATCATGACCCCAGAATGCTGAAACCATAGCTAACACCTGCCAATTGCCAAGCATTTGAATCAAGATCATGTGACTCTGCAATGGTCATAAGTGTGAGGATTGGTCTTAAGTCACTTTTTTCAGCGCTGTTATAATTTTTGCTAAATGAATGGTTGTAAGTTGAGAATTACTTCTGTTTATTTCTTTCCATGCAGAAATGGTTCAGTTGAGTTCAATACCCTAAATCAGGACATTTACCCTATCCATATCTTCTAAATGTGAACTTTCAAGGAACTATTTGTTCCATCAAATTCCTTTTACACTGTGTAAAAGAAAACTTATGCAATTCGCATTACTTCCTGGTCTACTAAGGCTGTACATGCACACATATATACTGTACATATACATAAATACATGCTTACCACACAGATATACAGTATATAAAATCCATCAAAGACTAGATACCTATTTTTCAGGTTATATACAAGTTGATTAGATGAAACACAAACTGGTGATTTATCTTTTTCCGAGTTACAGTTTTGATTCAATATATTTTTATTATTTTATAAGCTGAAATTGGTCTACTCAAAGACCATCACTTGATTTTATTTCAGACCTAATAAACAGATTATTTCTCCTACATATTTATTGTCCTTTTGTTTGCAACAGTTTATTTTGCACAAACAAAATTCCCTCTCTAGTGGAAAATCTTGGGTCACATATCTTGAGTCACATAAACAGATCTGACTTCCATTGTCAGCAAAACCTCCCAGATTTCTGCACAAACACAATTCTACATTCAAGGTTGGACACAATTCTTGTATATTGTAGTTTTCTTAGGAGATCCGATTTCCAATCTAATCCTTTGCATGCTTATTACAAGCCCTGTGTAATTCAAAATACTTAAAGGTGTACATATTTGTTGTTTCACTTTCACTGATACATGAAGTGCTTAAATGTGAGAAAATATTGATGTCATACTTCCACTACTATAGTTTCTTCTATTTTCCTGTTTCAACAAAAGAAATAATTGTGCGATAAATTGATGTTCTTTAAGCCAGGACAATGGGCTAAGGGACAAACTCATACCAATGTCCTTTAGTTACACAGGCAAAACTTACTACTGTTCTGAGACCATAAGCACAAGGGCATTAAAGTAGAATAGTCTGGAAACACAATACAGACTATACAGAGCCAGTAAATTGTTCATATTGTTTGATGTTATGACCACTGTTTGATGTTATGACCACTGTAAATCTTCTAGCAGAAATATTATTCAAAGACAGAGAACTTGATTAATTTTGAAAAACACTAAGCAGGTCAGAGCTAGTATATTGGGATAGGAGAGTACAAGGAAATCTCAATATAAGGGGAAACCAACTTTTAAAGATAATGACAAACCATTTCTATACCGCTGCCAAGAAATCAGCCTGGCTCTTAAGCATCCCATGATTTTAGAAAATGTTCCTCAATTCAATTCAACTGTAACATCTAAAAATTGACATGATGTGGTTAAACTTCGATCTAATTTGTTATCCAACTTTAATTAAAGTAAATTAGCCTGGATGCTTTTAAAAAAACACACTGCTACAAGCTATACTTACTTATGGAAACAAAAGACGAACTGTGCCAGTCCCAACATATTTACCATGTAATTTTTCCTAAAGAAAAAAAATTAAATTTTCTTTGTTTGAACACCAAGGTGCCAACAGCAACGCTGTCAGGGACAGGGGTGAAAGTCACAATTTCACCAACTCAGATAACGTCTAATTGTTGTTTAATGGAAAATAACCCCCTTTTACTTCTAAAAAACTTATATTTACTTGCCATGTATAACATGGAAAAATCTGAATCTCTGGGTAAATAGTGTACATACTTGAAGAAAGTCATACTGAATTCTGGACTAAACAGTGGTATCTCCAGACTAACCAACCTCACTTTTCGAGTCTAGTTGGAACTTGCTGAAATTCCTACTCTGGTGAATCACCAACAGATATGTTTTGAGCTAAGTAAGCAACATACATCAGGAAAAGATTTCTAAACCAATCTTCCTGAACAGCTATTTTAGTCCTGTAATAAAAAGCTTAAATTCCCATCATTCATCCATGAAAAAAAAATTCACTGTTTACTGAATAGGATATCTTTGGCTGTGTTCCTACAACACAAAGCCACACAAAGTAGCTAAATATATGCAAACGGAACAAACCATATTATATCTTAGCATGAAGGCAATCATTCTGTTTAATTGTGCTTATTCAAAAATAATTGTACAGCATGGGTGAATGCAAAGGAGGAATACACACCCCCACACTCAAGAACAGCCCTGGAGCAAAAATTTGAAGGGTCAAGAGCTCCTCTGAGGTTTCAACAACTCCACCCATCATTCCTTATCTTGTAAAATTTAGTCAGCCAGCAAAGAATCTGGAGCAGGGGTGTCACTCGATTTCAGTGAGGGCCGCATCAGGGTTGTTTGACCTCAGGGTGGAGGGCGTGACCAGGGTGGGCATGGCCAGCTTGACATCACTCATGTTGGGGATGCCTGTGGTGGCCCAAGAGCTGTGCCAGGGAAAATGGGCTCCTGAGTTCAGTTTTCGGCTGTGACGGCCTCCTGCAACCCTCTGCCAGCTAAAATGGAGCTCGGGAGGGCTGGGCACTGGCTAGTCCTTTGCTGTTTCCAGGGCAGTCCTGCAAGCCAGATCTAAGCACCCTGCGGACCAGAACTGGCTCCCAGGCCTTGAGTTTGACACCTGTGATGTAGAGGCTAAATCATATGATGAATGGTTGAAAAGCTGGGTATGTCTAGCCTATCAAAGAGAAGGATTGGGGGAACATGATAACTGTCTTCCAATGCTTGAGTGGCTATCACGAAGGATTGACTTATTCTCCATAGTACCTGAAAATGAAGGAATGGGGGAAGCTGATTAAAGAGAAATCAAACCTTGAAGTAAGGAGAAATTTTCTGACGTGAGAACAATTAATCAATGGAATAGCTTGTCTCTCAAGAGTTATGGGTCACAATGGAGGTTTTCAAAGATAGACTGGACATCCATTTGATTGGGAATGTATAAGGCTCATGCCTTGAGCAGGTTTTTCAACTAGAAGATCCCTGGGGTCCTTTCCAATCTTATGATTCTGTTTTTGTTTTCCCCATGAAATTGCCTTTGTGTGTGTGAAAAGTCACTCAGGCCTACTAATTGTGCAAATGTTCATGACTTCTATTTTTTCTGGTTAATAGGGGCAAAAAACTGAATTTGAATAACATATAATCTTGCTCTATACCCGTGCTTCGCTATGAAAATATATGATTTGGCTTAGTTTTTGGGGAGGAAAATAAAGGGAAAAATTGTGCCTCTGCCTATCAGCATCCATTGGTATTCATCTGTCTCGTGTCCTGTCAGTGTGTGAGAGAGCTGAGAACTGTTTGGAGACTGAAACAGTATTTGCTGTGTGAACAAGGAGACAGCAAGGAGCCTGGGCATGGCTTAGCTCAACTGTTCTGTACTAAAGCTGGTTGCTGCTGTGAAACTAAAACTGAAACTGAAACTCCTCTGCTCTGCTTGTGTTTTGCATTTGAAACAGATTTCTTTTCAGGTGGGGAGGGGGAGGAGAACTCCTTAACATCAAGTTAATAATTATGTACAAAATACTAATACTCTTATGGACATTTCAAAAAATCCTTTCTTAGTGAGCACCTAGAAGCCAAGAGGAACATACGTGTCAAATTTCAAGTTTATAGGCTTTACTGTTCTGGAGATTTTGTGAGAATCCATGAGTGGTATTTCGCTTTTATATATATTTATGTATGTATGTATGTATGTGTATATATATATATATTCGTAGACAAACTCAATACAGAAGCCTGATGATGGCAGATGAGGTTCTGCTGAAACATTGCTACAACTTTAAAAGCACTACAATGACGTGGGATAATTCCCCAAGGAAGCTGAACAGCACACATGTAAGTACCCGCGAAAACTTAACCACACACACACACACACACACACACACACACACACACACACACACACACATATTAACCATGATCTTGATTGTAGAGGTTATTTTTTAGAATGCAGCAGTAAGGTAAAAATGACTTTCAAAGATATGCTACCCGTACCTAGAAAGTTTCTAATGCCATTCTTTCATGACTTCTATTCACAACATTTTAAAAAATACACTGAACATAATCAAAACATTAAAAACTAAGTTAAAACCAGCAAGAACAAAAAACCCAGTCTGTGCATGAATTCATTAAATGAAGGATGAGGGGTAGAAGATGAGAGAATACTTTTTACTGAATCTTGGGAAAAGAGCTTTGTGCATTCTTGAAATATTTACGTGTCCTATATTATTAATATTGTGTTTGCCCTTGCTTGAATGGTTCAATTGTCAAAACAGTTATTGTCTGAAACAAAAGCACCATTTTATCATAAAAAATTCCCCCAACAGTTATAATTTTAATTTCTCCCATCTTAACATATCCTCCTTAATTTTGTTCCATGTCTTAACTTTAAAGTTGCTTCAAAATGAGATGGGCGATAGAAAGAGGATAGATAATAAGTATCTTGAAAAAATATACCATTCAAATTTTTCATATTAATAACCAGCAATTTCTTTCTGGCTTTGTATGTGAGGATACAATTCAAGAGTAAGTTCAAAAGCCAACTGTTTATATATTTTTTCATCTTTTCTTTTTCTTATCTTTTTTTCCCTTGGTGTCTTTTCCTTTTTTTTCTTCCACATTTGCTATATTTTTTCTTTCAATGTACTTCACATTATACATGCTAACTCTTTTAACACAAACTATTAAAAGCAAAAGATTTGCTTCTCCAATATGCTAACCTATTGTTTGCTAAATCTCACCATTATATTCATCTGACTGGATCCCCACAGCCCACTGAGCCATAAATTAACCACACCAAGTAGTTTCAAATAGTATAATGAATTAACTCAAACCAAGCCACCCTACTGTGTCATATGGATTCAACCTAAGTGGGGAAAACTCAAAAGCAATGGGCAAAAATGTATCTGTGCTCTTAATTAACTGAATTAAATCTCCTTGGATTACCCCAAAAATCACTTGTACAACATCTGCACAACTTTAACTTCGATTCCCAATGGAAAGCTCACTGAACGCCCAAACGTAGGAAGACATATAAATGACCCACAAAAGAGTGTCAGGCTTTGAACTATCATGTCAGCAAGACAATCTTGAATAGGTTTCACACCTCACATAGCGTCTGCTGGAATTCCATATGAGTGGGGCATAGTATCCTCCCCTCAGTGTGACTGAGGGGTCCCACATCAAACTGTAGATGACATTGTAACCGTCTGAAGGTATATACCTTCACTTGATTTTTTTAAAATATAAACAATACTGCACTTCAATATCTTAAATGGGTTAAATCATGGCAACTGGATCACAGTTTATTAAAACTGAGACATTTTGTTACTCATACAAGTAACATCTTCATTCCAAATGAAGATTTGGGTGGGCAGAGAGTCAGATGGTTGTTGGAAAGGACCAACTCTTGCGATATAGACCAGGGGTCTCCAACCATGGCAACTTTAAACTTGGAGGACTTCAACTCCCAGAATTCCCCAGACAGCTGTCTGGGAAATTCTGGGAGTTGAAGTCCTCCAGGCTTAAAGTTGTCAAGGTTGGAGACCCCTGATAAAAACTGCACGGGGTTTCTTCCCAAAATGAAAAGCAACATGTAAATTGCCCAATGTGCTAACTCAGTTAGCTAACTCCTACTATTATATTCATCTAATTGGACCCCCACAGCCCAGTGAGTCATAAACTAACTATACTAACTAGTTGCGATGCTTCAGTAGTTAGATGGGACAGACCAGTGGTCGCCAACCGGTGGGCTGCAGCCCACTGGTGGACCGTGAGAAAATTTTAGTGGGCCGCAGAGAAATCTCACCCCCAGAGCACCCCCCCAAAGCAATTAATCCAGGCTGGGCAGAAACACAAGGCTGCGCTGCCCACATGGCCCGCAGGAACGTTCCCCGCCCACTCACTCCTTACGTGGCAAACCTGCCTGCTAAAATTTCTATTTTTCCTTTTTCAGACCATCATCTGTTCTGCTCTGTCGGGAGATTTAGATTAGCTAGGAAGCAGGAAGTGGTTGGATTTCTTGCTTTCTAGCTAGTCTTTAGATCTTCGGCTCTGCTTCCCTTAGGACTGAGGGTTTGCTTGCAAGCAAATTCAGCGGAGACTCACGGCAAGCAAATTTGAGAGACTGAGCTATCTGATGGCAGATAGATCACTGAATGATTCTGTAAGCAACTCAATCTGCCTGCTTTGCCTGATTTGGGGTAAAAAATGCTTTGTTTTTAATAAAAAATTCAATATTTACAAACATGGTGTGTTGTGAGTTAATTTTGTGAGTTTGCTTGCAAGCAAATTTTATGTGACAGACTGAGCTAGCCAATGGCAGATAGATTTCTGAATGAATCCGTGATTCTGTGAGCAACTCAATCTGCCTGCCTGCTTTGCCTGATTCTGGATAAAAGTTGCTCTTTTTTATAAAACAAATCAATATTTATAAAAAATATTTATAATATTTATATACAAGCCATGTCCAACCAAGCCACACCTACAAATTAGGCCACACCCACAGAACTGGTTAGTGGTCCCTGGGATCTAAAATTATGAGTTTGGTGGTCCCTGAGGTCCAAAAGGTTGGCAAACCCGGGCTAGAAAGTGGTATTTGAACATACGTCTTTTTAATACTCCACAAGCAATTCCAGCAACATTTTGCCTGTCAATGACGTCTTCAGCTTCAACCACAATAATACATGGACAAACAATTGATACAAACTCAAAGGTAAACCGTTCTAAACTCGATTGCAGAAAATATGACTTGAGCAACAGAGTGGTCAACGCCTGGAACGCCCTACCTGATTCTGTGGTTACACCCTCAACCCCTCACAGCTTCAACCTCACACTGTCTACTGTGGACCTCACCCCTTTCTTACAAGGTCCTTAAAGGGGGCGTGCATAAGTGCACCAGCATGCCTCCCATCCCTGTCTTACTGTCCGCATTTATCTGTATTTACTTCCTTTGTTCATTTTTATGTTCATACCTACACTTAATTTGTACATGTTTGATAAACAAATAAAATAAATAAAAAATAAACAGACATATTGACCTACAGCCAGCCTAGAAACCCTCAGAATCCTAAATCAACTGCATAGCCAATCAGAGACAGACTTTCAACCAATCCACACAACCCCACCACCACCAGTTCAGTTACCCTGACCTGATGTAATCTACTTGTCACAAGACCTATTGCAAGTCTCTCATTGATGGCTCATAGCTCACCCATTACAAGACCCTTACTGGACACACCCACACCCAAAGCCCTTATAAATGGAAGGACAACCAATAACCCTTAAACTCTGTTGAAGATGTTACCTACCCTGGTAACGAAATGTTTGGAAACCAACCACAAGTTCAGAGAATGAACCTTCACCCTCATCTTTTTAACACTTATATGTTATTGTGTTTTACTAATCTAGGTTAAATGTTAGCATATATTGTTAGTCTGTGCATGATATGCCATACACTGAATAAATAAATCCCCAGGATCTAGATTATTCCCAACCCCTTCAGGTTTTTGCAAGTCCTTTAAAGAGTTAAGTTTTCCATCTCGACCTGGAGATCTAAATGAATGGAATGAATATGTTGATTTCTTGAAGGTGATTCTGCTTTTTACGTTGGTGGTAGATTATATGAGTGATATAGTATTTATTATCTTATTGATTTTTATGCTGTTTATAAGTTAACCCCCCCCCCCAATGTAATGAATTTAAGATGAGTGGCCATATAAGTTGAGATAATAAAGTTTTGCTTGTTAAAAATGAAGACTATGAAAATAATGGTATTTGATGAGTTCAAGAAACTCAGACCCTTGTCGAATTGCTAGATTAGAAAGAAGGGACAACATTCTTGCTCATTTCCAATTACTTTGCATGTTGGAGAAGCACAGGGTACTTGAGTACAGGTAGTCATTGGCTTATAACAGTTCATTTAGTGACCATTCAAAGTTGCAACGGTCCTGAAAATGTGACTTATGGCTGTTTCTCAGTTACGACCTTTGCAGCATCCCCATGGCCATGTGATAAAAATTCAGAAGCTTGGCAACGGGTTCATATTTATGACCATTGCAGCGTTCCAAGATTATGAGATTACCTTTTGTGATTTTCTCGTAAGCAAAGTCAGGGGGAACCCAGATTCACTTAATAACTGGGTTACCAATTTATAAACTGCAGTGATTCACTTAAAAACTGTGGCAAGAAAGATCATAAAACTGATTTAACAAATGGCTCAGTTGGGGTCATAAGCTAAGGACTAGGTTATATAGATTGTTTTACTGCCACACATTCAAACAAAGAATGGTGTGGCAAGTCAAAATCCTTCCAAGATACTATATCCCAAAATTATTTACGCAACTATTTGACTTTTTTTTTTCTTTTTCTGCCTTTTGTTTTTAAAGGGAACAATTTCCTAACCGCAATAACAGTTTTTGCCCCATCTTTAACTAGGGTGGTTATCAAGCCTCCTTTAAGTCAACCAGCTAAATATGAGCCAGCAATGTGCAGCCGCCGCCAAAAAAAGCTAATGCAATCCTAAGTTGCATTAACAGAAGGATCCAATGAAGATCAAGGGAGGTACTAATATCACTCTATAAAGCCTTAGTAAGACCACACCTAGACTACTGCATCCAGTTTTGGTCACCACATTACAAAAAAGATGTTGAGACTTGAGAAAAAATATAGAGAAGAGCAACCAGGATGATTAGAGGACTGAAGACTAAAACATATGAAGAACATTTACAGGAACTAGGCTTGGCTAGTCTAGTGAAAAGAAGGACCAGGGGAGACATGATAGTAGTTTTCCAATATTTGAGGGGCTGCCACAGAGAGGAAGGAATCAAGCTATTTTCTAAAGCATCCGAAGGCCAGACAAGGAATAACGGATGGAAACTGAACAAGCAGAGATTTAACCTGGAAATAAGGAGAAACTTTCTGACAGGGAGATCAACCAATGGAACAGCTTGTCCTTGGAAGTTGTGGGAGCGCCATCACTTGAGACTTTCAAGAAGAGATTGGAGTGCCATTTGTTACAAACGATGTAGGGTTTCCTGCTTGGCGGCGGAGGGGGGGGGAGTTGGACTGGATGACCCACAACATCCCTTCCAACTCTGATTATCTTTTATCTGTTATCTGTCAGATAATTCACACCTGCAGGCTTATCTGCACTGAGCACAAAGTTACCAGTTCAAGGCCAAACTTCAAGTTGTCTTATCACATGTTCAACGGCCAGACAAGGGGCACAATTTCGCCTGCACAAATCCACCCCAACACATGACCCAAAAAAAAAAAAAAAAAAAAAAAAACATTATAGGTATTCAAGATCTGAGGAGAAGGGAGTGGGGGTGGGAGTGTGGGGGGCGGGTCGGGAGAGACCCTCAGCCACCAGCAACCCCCTCAAGTCAGCCCCTCACGCCCCTCTTGCTGCCCAGCACCCTCGCCAACCTGGTGCCCGCCAGATGCTTCCCGAATAACGTCTGTCGCACTGGGGGGGGGGGGGGGGGCAGCGGGGAAGGTGGGGCCTGTCGTCCAGTCTGGCGACAGGTCCGTCTGGAGAAACGGAGCGCGACCGCAAGGCAGCGGCGCGTTCAGCGGACTGTCAGGTGAGAACAAAGCCCCGGGAAAGCCTTCCGGGGCTCCCGTCGCCGCCCGATCCGCGGCATCCCTCCTTCCCCGCCCCAATCCCACAACCCCTCGCCGCCCCTTCGCTTACCACCCCCGGCGCCTCCAAGCGGAACCCGCTTCTGCGACCCGTCGCTCAGTTGGCTTTCATGCTCTTTAATTTTCCGGCGCGCTCTCCCTCGCTCTCCGCGGCCACCAGCGGCTGCACAGCCGGCGGAGTTGACGAACAAGTTTTCCAACTTTCCTCTCCTCCTCGTTTTTTTCGTCTCCTCGCGTAAGGAGGTTCGCCTTCTCCGCCACAGGAGAACCCGGGAGGCGGGAGGAGGCGAGGCGAGGCGAAGCCAAGGGAGGCAGGTCCAGTTTGGACACTCCGAGAGAAAGAGAAGGAAGGAAGGGGGGAAAACACACACACACACACACACACACACACCCCTCCTTCGACGTCCCTCCCTGGCACCTCTGACAAGAGGAAGCCCATCCCCTTGCCAGGAAGCGCCCACGTGACTCGCTCAGGTAGCGGGGTGCGCCGCCCCTCGCCTCGCCCCGAGAGAGCGGCTCCGGCTCTGAGGAGAGCGGCGGGCGCGCCGGGGGAGGGGCGCAAGGAACAGGTGCGGAGGAGCGCCACGGGCACGCGCCCCCGCACCTGGCGAGCCGGTGGACTCTCGGGAGCGCGCTTGCGCGTTGGGGGAGGATGGAGGGAAACCTATTTTGGGGAGGCCGCTGAGGAGAACCCCGGGCGTGTCATCTTATTTCTCCCGCCCTCTTCCACGCGCCTGGAAGCGACTTCACGGGATCCTTCGTGGGGAAGGAGAGAAAGGAAAGGACCAAAATGGTTGGGCGGAATATCACGTTGGAAGAATATGAGCTATGACGGTGTTTTTCGCATCTTTTGTTCCTTTTTTATTTATTTTTTTTCCCCCTGATTTGGGATCCATTGGTTTCGTAACCGCGTAAAAAGCGATTATTCGTGGTTTTATCGACTTTCTCCACTTTGCCCCCAAACTTTCTCAGCTGTTGCCGTTATCTACACACAAGCTTTGTGCTTCAAACACTGCCAGAGTGTGGGAGTTGTTTATTATGGCTCGACGAATAAATCACAGCTACACCTGCTAAGCCAGGATTTCAAACGACAATGAACTCGGGAGACCTGGTAAGCCATGGGGGCTTTAAAAACGTCAGGAGGTTGCTTCTCTTTGATCTTGTAAGGGAAGCCGAGGCTCTTAAAAGCTGCTTCCGGAAACAATGCAGGCAGCCCCTGCTTTTTAAAGAGCATTTTACAAATGAAGTTACCTTTTGCAAAAATATTCAGCAGGCTGTGTGGAAACTTCTGCTTTATGGAAGCTTTGGGGTGAAGCGCTTCAGGGAATGAGTTGTAGCTGCTTTTCATATCCAAAAGGTCAAAAGTAAACAAACCACCATACAGTTTGCCTTAGTAACACAATGTGCAGATGTGCAGAAGTTAAGCTAGTCAGGCAGAACAAGTTCATGTCGGTGTTTTTTCCCCAAACAATCATTTAGTATATTATCTACACAAAGTGGTTCATGATAACAATGTCACTGCTTGATCCTAATTCCACATTTATCTTTTCTCTGTACTTGAAAAGTCTTCATTGCCGTCGGTCTGAGTGCTATCCCTTCACTTTCTTCTAGCTCTGGACAGAGATAGTGAGAGAGAGAAAAAACCCAGGCATGAATGTGCACGATAAAGTGGATATAAGTAGTCCTTGCAGAGGTGGGCTGCACATACTTTGAACAATCGGTTTGCCAAAAATGTGAGTGATCGCACGGCAAAACCAAGGGGATTTCCTGTGCACGACATCCAGGGTGAGTAGATCTGGCAAGGCGCGGAAAGCAGCTGGTCAGCAAGCAAAAAGGTTAAATATATAGGACAGGACGGGATAGCACACATGGGCGTGCCCCACCAATGGTTGGAACTACAGGTGAGCCCATGCGAACCGGCACCAACCCACCACTGAGTCCTTGGCTTATGACCACCATTTGGACCAGAATTTCCATTGCTAAGCAAGTTAATTGAATTGTGCCCAATTATATTTAATGTTTTGCTATAATTAAGTGAATCACTAGTTGTTAAATGAATAATGTGGTCATTAAGCCAATCCAGCTTTACACCTCCCCTGTACCTTGACTTTTGCCAGTCAGAAGCCAATCAGGAAAGTTATGAGTGATGATCACATGACCCTGGGATGCTGTAACCATTGTAAGTGCCTGAATTTTGATCACATGATGTTGGGGGATTGCTGCAATTTAGGACCAGTCATAAGTTACACTTTTTGTTGCAACACGAATATTGGCTAAAAAGCCCATGTCACACTGAACCAACAGATGCAAAGAGGATGTAAAATGGACAAAAAAACTTGCCATCCATTCGAAAACACGATGTACTCACTGCCTCCGTTTGGCTTCCTCTCTATCCGTCCAGCATCCGTTTATGGACGTTTCATCCGCTCCAAAAGTTTTGGGCTGCCCAAAACTTTTGCGTGGAAAATGTATCCAGTTCGTCCGTTCTGCATCCGCTACGCATCCGCTACGCATCCGCTAGGCATCCGTTACGCATCCGTTATGCATCCACTATATCCACTAGGCATCCGCTGCACATCCGCGCAACTCGTATCCGCCCAGACGCAGGGAGGAAGCGGAACGGATGCCTAGCGGATGCAGAAAGGAAACAAAGCGTTTAAAACGGAAAAAACGTTCGCAGAGGGGACCTATCTCGGATATTAAGGATGTCTAGAGGATGCCTAGAGGATGCTTAGAGGATGCCTAGCGGAAAACCTATACTGTCTATAAAAAGGGGGAGCAACTCGCCTGCATCTCACTTTCAGAACAGCAGCCCAGTGGTGCAGACCTCAGCAGCCTTCATCTGGCTCTTCCTCTTCCACAGCATCCAGTCATGTCCACCGTGGATTGTAACAAAGTCCTTTCGGCAGCCACCATCCTTCTGCAACAGTGCGAAGCCATCTGCAGGCTCTGTGAACTCTACTGCGAGAAGAAAAGGAGCCACCCAAAAAGAGTCTGGATCCGAAGATGGTTCGCCAGAAGAGCAGAGGACGGACTGTACAACAAGCTGATGGTGGAGCTCAGGAACGAAGACACTCGGGCGTTCCAGAACTTCATGAGGATGCCTCCAGCCATGTTTGACGAAGTTGTGCAGCGCCTGACACCCAGGTTGACCAAGGCAAACACCAGCTTCCGGCCCAGCCTGGACCCTGGGCTCAAGGTGGCACTCACTCTGCGCCACCTAGCCTCAGGGACCTCCTACAGGAGCATGCAGTACGGCTGGAGGGTGCCATCCAACACCATCAGCATTGTGGTCAGAGAAGTGGTGCAGGCCATCATCGAAGCATACAAGGAGGAGCTCCTCCAGTACTGGTATCAGAAATGGAACTTCCCACACACCGTTGGAGCCATAGATGGCAAGCACGTGGCCTGCAAATCTCCAGCCAAGTCAGGGTCCACTTATTTCAACTCCAAGGGCTTCTTCAGCATCATCCTCTTCGCCATGGTCGATGCTGACTACAAGTTCATGTACATGGATGCTTCAGGCAATGGCTCATCTTCAGATGCCCAGGTATACAACGCCAGTCACCTCAAGGAGGAGCTGGAAGGCAACCTCATCGTGGGCTTCCCAGATCCTGAACCCCTGCTCAATGACACACAAGATGTGCCCTACTTCATCGTGGGGGATGACGCCTTCTCCCTCACAACCTACCTCATGAAGCCCTACACTTCCAGACTCCTCACCCGTGAAGACAGGATCTTCAACTACAGGCTGTCCAGGGCAAGGTGGGTGGTGGAGAACGCCTTTGGCATCCTGGCCAACAGGTTCCAGGTACTTCTCACCACCATGCAGCATCGCCCAGAGACCGTGAGGAGGATCATGGAAACTTGCTGCATCCTGCACAATCTCATGCGCACCCGCTACCCAGTCTTGCAGAACAGGCTCATGGACCTCCAGCAAGGCAATGGGGACATGGAGCCTGGGGAATGGAGGCAAGGGCGAAACCTGATCGACACTGAGGATGTGCAAGGCCCCAACAGAGCCTCACATGAAGCGAAGAAGCAGCGCAACCTCCTGAGAGGTGCAACTTCCCAGCTGGAGCAGTGGAGTGGCAAGACAGGATGGTAGATGCTTAATGGATGCTTCCTTCAGCCTGTCTCATCACACGGATGAGATTGGGCCATGTATGTTTGGTTGGCCTACAATGAACAGGGCGTTTAATAAAGAGTTGTGTTTGTGTTGACATGTGTGGATAATTATTACATTATTATTGATAATAAAGGGCCGTAGGTGTGGCACCTGGGAGGGTGGACCATACAGTCCCACTATGCTTGCACTGGAGGTTTATCTATCCCACAGGTATTACCCATTCCACAGCTATTACCCATCCCACAGGTATCCTAACCCATCCCAAAGCTATCCTTACCCATCCCACAAGCATGCAAAGGCTTAAACCATTTCTAAATGTTTCCAGAAAGACTTTATTCAAAAAAAGAAATGAAGCAAGTGTGTGAATCAAAAATAGACTTTATTAACAACAAGCTATAAGACAAAAATGAGTCTCTGGCACTCCTCTTGGTCACTCAGTCTCAGGGGTGAAGGGTGCAGGTGCTGTGGAGGTGGCTGGTGCTGGAGTGCTTGTCATCAGCTCCTCCAGAAGCAGAAGCAGCAGAAGCCCCAGCCCCAGAAGAGCGAGCCCGTGCTGCAGAAGCCCCAGCAGAACCAGAGTGAGGGCCAGGGGGCGGGATCGTAGCCCTGTCCCTCTTGCCAGGGCTGGCAGCAGATGGCTGAGGTTTGCTGTGCTTCCGCATGGTTGTGGGGTTGCTGGCTGGCAGGGAGGCTGGCAGGAAGGCTGGCAGGGAGGCTGGCACCAAGGCAGGCAGGAAGGCTGGCAGGCAGGCATCAAGGCTGGCAGGAAGACTGGCAGGGAGGCAGGCACCAAGGCTGGCAGGAAGGCTGGCACCAAGGCAGGCACCAAGGCTGGCAGGGAGGCAGGCACCAAGGCTGGCAGGGAGGCTGGCAGCAAGGCTGGCAGCAAGGCTGGCAGCAAGGCTTGCAGGCAGGGCAGGCAAGGCAGCCAATCCGTCCGGCAGCAGGTCTTTCCTCTAAATGGCGACCTGCTTCCGAGCTGCTCCGGTTATATCCGCGGGGCTGATGCAATGCATCCTCCCCGCATGCGCAATTAACGCCAGGCATCCATTAGGCTTCCGCTGTGCATCCGCTGTGCATCCGCTTCATCCGTTCCACGTCCGCTGTGCATTCGCTTTATCCGTTCTGCGTCCGCTTTGCTGAGGTCCCCCGGAAGCCTAGCGGACGTGCCATCCACTCCCATCCACTTCCATCCGCTGGGCTTCCGTTCCGCATCCGCTTTGCATCCGCCCTGCGTCCTCCCCGTGTCCGTGTTATCCGCTCCGGTTATGCCAATTTTTGCCCCTTTTGAGAGCGGATAACAACGGATGGAACAATTTGCTCGTCCGCTGTGTCCTTTTTGCATCCGTTGGGTAGTGTGACATGGGTATCCGTTGGGTAGTGTGAAATGGTTTTAAGTTGTGGACTACTGGTATTGTTTTTGGTGGGCCTGTAATATCACAGAATAATAGAATTGGAAGAGACTTTGGAACAGAGGTGGCATTCAGCAGGTTCTGGCCAGTTCTGGCGAACCAGTTTTAGTAGTTGAACTGGCAAATACCAGCTCTGACCAGCTCTGACCCCATCTATTCTCTGCCTCCTGAATTCCAGCTGATTGGCTGAGTCTTCTTTTGTTGCCTTGCACTGGAGAACAGAGCTGAGAAGCAGGTTAGTGGGGTGGGGAAGGAATGGGATTTTGCAGTAACCTTCCCCTGCTACACCCACCAAGCCACGCCACCAAGCCAAGGCACGCCCATGAAGCCATGCTCACAGAACCAGAAGTAAAAAAATTTTTAATTCCACCATTGCCTTGGGTGTCTTCTACTCCAACCCTCAGGCAGAAAATCCTATACCAATGCAGTCAAGTGATTATCTAATCTCTTCTTGAAAACCTCCAGTGATGGAGCACTCACAGCTTCTGGAGGCAAATCCTTCCACTAATTGTTCCAATGGGAAATTTCTCCTTAGTTCTAAGTTGCTTTTCTCCCTGATTAGTTTCCATCCATGTCTTCTTGTCCGCCTTCAGGAGCTTTGGAGAATATCCCCTCTTCTTTTTGGCAGCCCCTTATATAATATAATTTGATACTGTAATTGCAACATACATGTGTTAAACTTTTGGCAGTTTCATCCAAGATAATTTGGAACCCTGGAACAAACCATATATTGCATCTGTTCCGTTCAGAAATAAGTTGCGTGAGACCAGGTTCTAACAACTCTTTTATTTAATTCAGTAAAGCAATGGTAACAGAACAACAGCCCAAGGCGTGGCAGCCCTTTTTATAGCGGCTTGCTCGCGGCTTGTGGCAATGACACCACTTTAAGTGTTCCCGCCATCAGGCGGGCCAATTGGATTGGTTCTCTAATAGCCAATCCAAGAATGGCCTTTTCGGCCAATCAGAATAGGGAACTTGGAGCCTACCAAGTTCCAAACACAACACCCCTCCCCCCTTGGTTCAGTCCAATGTGCATCACGTAGTCACGCAGGTAGGTGGGGCTTTTTTGAGTCCTGGTTGACCTGTGCAGCTCAGTCTCGGCGTGGTCTTCAAATGGTTCGGCCTGACTCGTTGTCTCTCCATACCTTCTCCATGGAACCTCCTGGAAGGGTGAGTCAGCCTTGCCACTCCCATCTGAGTCTCTCGGGCCAGTTGAGATGGCTCCGCCGCTCCCTCCTGGTTTGTCTGGGTTGGTCGAGCTGGCCTGTCTGTCTCCTCAAGGAAGGCCTCGCTATGTTCTCCTGCTCCCGGACTTCTCTTTTGGAGTTCATCTAACCATGAGTGCTCTTTTTGATTTGTTTGAGAGTCTTTGTATAGTTTTTTGTATAGTTCTTTGTTGTCTTGTCATGGGAGGTCCGTCTCTCCCTTTTTTATTATTTTGTATTCCCCCCCATCCTTGGTTGTTTTTTGGTTGTTATTTATTTTTGGCGCTGGTATGTTATTGCATTCGAGGGTTCGAGAACGAAGCTTGTCGATGTGCCGCTTCCATTCTCTTCCGTCGTCTAGGAATAGTCGGTAAGACTGGGGGCCTGTGATCTGGGTGATTGTGGCTAGAAGCCATAATGGGTCCCCGGTAAGGTTCTTGGCATAGACCAGGTCGCCAATTTCAAATGCACGGTATTTGCTGGAGGAGTCAGGGGGTTTATCCCAGATGTAAGTGGGGTGCAGTCTGTTGAGGTAGGAATGCAATTTCCTACCCATTAAGAGTTCTGCTGGGCTCTTGTTGGTTGTGCTGCTAGGGGTAATATGCTGCCGGGTTAATAATCGGTTTAGCTTTTCTTGCACGTCCCCCTTGTCCATTCTATCCAGGCCCTCCTTAGTGTACCATGCGTTCAGCCCTGCCATTTGCATTGTCCATTCTATCCAGGCCCTCCTTAGTGTACCATGCATTCAGCCCTGCCATTTGCAGCCGGATGGGCCGGCGCAGTTAAAGCATGTCGGATGGCCTGGGCAGCTAAGTACTGCTCGAATGCCAACGTGGTAAACTTGGGCCCATTGTCTGACACCAATACATCAGGCAGTCCATGTATGGTGAAAAGTTTGTCTAGCTGTTTCATCACTGCCTTGGTAGTTGTAGAAGCCATGAGTATGACTTCTAACCAGTTTGAGTAGGCATCCACAACTATTAAAAAGGTGTTGCCTTTTGTCGGCCCAGTAAAGTCGATATGTATTCGAGGCCATGGGCCCCACCTTCGTTGCCAGTGTTCAGTTCGGAAATAAGTTGCGCGAGACCGTGTTCCAACAACAACTCTTTTATTTAATTCAGTAAAGCAATGGTAATGGAACAACAGCCCAAGCCGCGGCAGCCCTTTTTATAGCAGCTTGCGCGGCTTGTGGCCAATGACACTACTTTAAGTGTTCCCGCCGTCAGACAGGCCAATTGGATTGGTTCTCTGATAGCCAATCCGAGAACGGCCTTTTTGGCCAATCAGAATAGGGAATTTGGAGCCTGCCAAGTTCCATACACAACAGCATCCAAACTATCTAGGCTTTTATTTGAAATTCTTGACCTGAATTTAAGATGTGGATCAGCAATGGTATGCATTGCAGACATAGAAAGAAAGAAAAAAAGTAATATAAATCAAGTCTAGAAGCATAGCTACAAATACTTCCTGAAGTGTTTTGAAGAATTATAGCCTTTCCCTCACCTCCCATTCATCTGAGAAATGTTTATGCATCTGTTGTCAGGACAAAAGGAGGGACCTGGAATTCATTCTAACATTAACCTAGCCAGATGTGAGGCACAAACCTTTTCATCAAAGGCAGCTAGCAGACAGAAAGTCGTGGCAGTTTTAGTTTTGTTTTTACAGGGGATATAAGGTGAAGGAACAATGATGGCTGCCTTGCACAATTCAGGGTGTGCTGCAAGAAACTGCAATGCTTCTCCACATATCTGAAACACTACTCTCTATCATGTGCTTATAATGAACATTTTCATTCTGCAGAGTTAATTATTTTGATTAAAATAGCCCCCTACATTCCTAAAATTTCTCAGATTAAGTAATGTAAAAAAACACAAAAAGATTGAAAGATTGGCAAATCTCCTGGGAACTGGTATTATGTTTCTAGACAGAACAGTAACTAGCTTTGGTACATTGATCACCTAGTAATAGTTTTACTTGTTTGAATGCTGCAGTCCATGCAAGAAAGTTGCCATTCATATGGATTTTTAGAGAGCTTGTTTGAAATATTTCAGCCATCCATCGAAACAATACTTTTCATATTCATAATTATGGGAGATAGCCTGTATTCAAGATTGCAAAAGTGTTTTTAGGATTAGATGCAATGGTGCAACATATTGGTTTTAAAACAGGGTTTCCCAACCTTAGCAACATTGAGACATATGGACTTCATCTCCCAGAATTTCTTAGTAATGCTGTTTGGGGAATTCTGGGAATTGAGTGAATCTGGGAATTAAATTGCATATGTTTTAAAGATGCCAAGTTTAGAAAATCCTGTTTTAGAAGATTGTGGCCTCCATTATGACCTATCAGACCCTTATGGTCCTCCATCAACATTGAGACTAGTACTACAAAAATTTAGAATGTTCCATATTTCTTTGCTGTATTATAATGGCTCTTTGGAATTTTACAGAATTATAGCCATAATAGCTCAAAGACATATTAACTTGAAAGTTTTTGCAGCAATACGTGTAGAGATGGAATGTGTTAGAATGCAATATTGCACAATAATTCTGCCCACAGCCTAGAGTTCGACCTTGACAATGGATCAAGTTTGACTCAGACTTGCATTCTTCCAAGGGCAGTAAAATAAGGATCCAGATTGTTGGGGGCAATATGCTGGCATTGTAAACTGCTCAGAGTGCTGTAAAAAACTATGGCATGAGATATACAAGTCTAAGTACTATCATCCTTATTACCAAGCCTTTGTTTACAGAATGACATGGCAACTGAAGATATAGAAGTGGACCTCCCTTGCCTAAGGCTGATTGGATGACTACATAATTACTTAATTAGTCAATTCCTAAAAGCATGTTCCCACATGGGAGGTTTTTAGCCTTTGACTATATCAAATAACAGATAACAGATAATCAGAGTTGGAAGGGACCTTGTAGGTCATCTAGTCCAACCCCCCGCCCAAGTAGGAGATCCTACACCATTTCTGACAAATGGCAGTCCAATCTCTTCTTGAAAGTCTCCAGTGATGGTGCTCCCACAATTTCCAAGGGCAAGCTGTCCCATTGGTTGATTGTTCTCACTGTCACAAAGTTTCTCCTTATTTCCAGGTTAAATCTCTGCTTGTTCAGTTTCCATCCGTTATTCCTTGTCTGGCCTACAGATGCTTTAGAAAATAGCTTGATCCCTTCCTCTCTGTGGCAGCCCCTCAAATATTGGAAAACTACTATCATGTCTCCCCTGGTCCTTCTTTTCACTAGACTAGCCAAGCCTAGTTCCTGTAAATGTTCTTCATATGTTTTAGTCTTCAGTCCTCTAATCATCCTGGTTGCTCTTCTCTATATTTTTTCTCAAGTCTCAACATCTTTTTTGTAATGTGGTGAACAGAACTGGATGCAGTAGTCTAGGTGTGGTCTTACTAGGGATTTATATAGTGGTATTAGTACCTCCCTTATTCTTGATTGTATCCCTCTGTTAATACAACTTAGATTGCATGAGCTTTTTGGGCTGCTGCTACACACTGCTGGCTCCTATTTTGCTGGTTGTCCTCTTGGAGAGGGACTCCCCTCTTGGAGAGGGACTCCAAGATCCCTCTCACAGTTCCTGCTATTGAGCCTGGTTTCACCCAGTCTATATGTGTACTTTTGGTTTTTTTTGTCTAAGTGTAGGACTTTACTTTTCTCTACATTGAATTTCATTTTATTAGATATGGCCCAGTGTTCTAGTCTGTCAAGATCCATCTGGATCTTGAGCCTATCTTCTTGGATGTTAGAGATTCCTACCAGCTTAGTATCATCTGCAAATTTGGTAAGTTCCCCTTCTATTCCCTCCTCTAAGTCGTTAATGAAGATATTGGAGAGTACTGGGCCTAAGACGGAACCTTGTGGCACCCCACTGCTTACTTCCCTCCATGTAGACTTAGACCCATTAAGGACTACTCATTGAGTATGGTTTGCCAGCCAGTTGCGAGTCCATCTAGTAGTGGTGCTATCTATTCCACTTTTTTCTAGCTTACTAAGAAGTAGGTTGTGGTCTACTTTGTTGAATGCCTTGCTGAAATCTAAATATATTTGCTGAAATCTAAATATATTATGTCCACAGAATTTTGCTGGTCTACTAATTTAGTCTATATTGAAGAATGAAATAAGATTGGTTTGGCATGATCTGTTTTTAACAAACCCATGCTGACTCCTAGTTATTACTTTACTTGTTTCTAGATGTTGGCAGATCTCTTTTTTTATTATCTTTTCCAGTATGTTCCTGGGTATTGATATTAGGCTGATTGGTCTATAGTTTCCTGGGTCTGTTTTATTTCCCCCCTTTTTTGAAGATGGGAACCACATCAGCTCTTTTCCAGTCCTCTGGTAGTTCTCCGGTGCTCCAGGATTTTTGAAAGATATGGTGCAGTGGTTCTGAGATGACCTCTGCCAGCTCCTTTAAAACTCTGGGATGTAATCCATTGGGCCCCAGTGATTTGTTTTCATCAAGATCAGACAGGTGTTCTTTTACTATTTTTTTTTTGCTTATTTTAACTTTTATTTCTGGTCTGTCTTTTACAATTATGTTTTTGGTGGGTTGAGCTATAGTTTCTTTTTGTGTGAAGACGGATGCAAAGAATGAGTTAAGCAGTTCTGCTTTCTCTCTGTTGCCTGTTACTTCCTTGCCATCTTCTCTCTTTCGTGGACTGACTGTTTCCTTGATTTTTTTCTTGTTATTGATATGTTGGAAGAAACTTTTCTTATTATCTTAGATTTTTGTTGCAAGTCTTTGTTCGTTCTGAGCCTTTGCTATCCTGACTTCATCTTTGCAGATTCTGACTGTCTGCTGATATTCTGCCTTAGTTCCTTCTTTCAATTTTTTGTACTTGTCCCTTTTTTCTTTCAGTTTGCCAGAGAGATCTTTGTGTAGCCATGCTGGTTTCTTCTTGGTTTTCTTGGTTTTCTTTCTCAGTGGTATTGTGCTGATCTGGGCTTCTATGATCATACTTTTCAGAGTTTCCCAAGATTCTTGAGTTGTTTTCCTCTTTAGGATTTTCATCCATGAAATCTTTCCCAAATTCTCTCTGAGTTTATTAAAAATTACTACTAGATTGCTAGTATTAAACTCTGAAATTTCTTTCTGGTTCTTGTTTGGGGTTGCCAGTTATATGGGACTTGAAATAGTCTTGAAAATGGTAGAATTCCCAGCCAGACTTCTGGGCAAGCAATTAAGGCAATGTTTTTTTCATGTCCTTCAGCTGTGGACTGGTTTGCCTCTTCTTACATCCACTGGTTTTCTTCTCTAGCTACTTCTCAGTCTCTTACAGCATAATCTTGAATGCCCTCAAATAAGGGTACTTCCATTCTGTTCTAGTGGTAAGGGAAGGATAGGGACTGGCAATGGAAACAACAAATGTTAACCCTTGTATAGTTTTAGGATGCTCAAGGACAGGTGGATAGCAGATTAACTGAGCAGTGGAGAAAGGTGAGAGACTTGGTTCCAACCAATAGTGCATTATCCATGTTATTCTTTGTTTTTTATTTTATTGATTTAAAATAATGACAGATGGAAAAAATGCATGCATTGTCAGAGGAAAAAATAGAAAATGTCTTTAAAAGTTAAAGTACAATAAAATAAAAAGAAAATAAAAAGAAAAAGAAAAGTTGTACTATCTATGACTTTTCCTCACATAGAACTTGTTTTGGTTGCTCAAATGCTATGAGATTATCCCTCGCATCCCCAACTGACAGTAAGACACCAAGATGATTTAATCCTGTTTCAGCAATTATTTTTCAAAGAAGTCTTGTGCAAGTTGAGAAGCTTAAATGGATTTGGTAATGAGTTCAGATCTTTCTAGTTCATCATTAAAAAGTTAGCCAGTATCTCTCGAAACTTAGAGAGCATTTACTACTGATTTTTATTATCCACTTCGATAGCTGACTGATAGTGTTTCAACTGAACTTCCACACATTTTTCAAAATCACTTTAGTTCTTCCAATGTGAAATTATCTGAAATGTTTACCCTATTTCCTCATAATAATCTTGTAAAAGCTTTCAGGAGAACATCACTTCCTGATGTAGCCTTTCCTTCTCACCTGGTGTTTTTTTATGAGTTCTGCAGGTATTGCTCAATAATATACAACAGACCAAACTTGTCTTTCTTCCAATCCAGCTCTACCACATATTAATTGTTTTGTTCGGAAAAACACGAGGTAGACCGGGTTCCAACAAATAAAAGTCTTTATTTACAGGAGTCAGTAAAACGGAACGGTTGGCCGACTTAGCGGCAGCCTTTTGTACAGGCTAGCCTGCCGGCTTGTAACCAATGGCAGCTGATCGAATTTGCCGCCTTTTTTACTTTATTTGGATTAGTTCTTAGTGAACCAATCCAATGCTTACTTTAGTTGACCAATCAGATTTGCATGTTTTGGAGTAACCCAAATTGCATACAGAACATTAATTTTTCAACCTCATGCCTGGTGTTTTAGCTGTGATATCCCCCATCCTGTGCCCTGTGCAATTCATCTCTTGTTGAGATAAAACAGATACATAGAACTGGAAGGATTTTAAAAACTAAAATGTGTGATACCAAGAAGATGGCATCGCTTCCTACCACTTCGGTGGACAAGCAACTTGATGCTGGCTTTGAAATTCCATGATTAAACTATGGCCAAACAGTTGCTGTGATGAAGTTTCAAAGCTTAATAGCCATGGTTTCCTCCTTTATGTTGTATATTCTTAAGAATGCACCTTCTGAGAGAATAGAAAAATAGACTTAGAATAACTTCATTGTCACTTTGAATGTATGCTAATTGGCATACATTAAAATAAAATTTTGTTGCATACAGCTGTCAAAGGGTCACTACATCCAATATACACTACATAAGCATGACAAAATAAATCTAAATGTTGCATATACCCACATATTTTATATGATACAGAGAAATCACACAGTCTAGTTCAGATGTGTACATATACATAGTGAGAAAAACGAATCTTATGAGTTTACCAGACAGATGGCATAGGGAACAAAGCTGTTACAGAATCTGGTAGTCCTGCTAGAAATGCTTCAAAACCTCCTCCCAGAGGGGAGCAACAGAAACAGACCATGAAGTGGGTGTGTGGAGTCTCTTAAGCCCATGTCACACTGCATCAACGGATGCAAAGAGGATGTAAAACGGACAAAAAACCTTGCCATCCGTTCGAAAATGCGATGTACTCACTGCCTCCGTTTGGCTTCCTCTCTCTCTGTCCAGCATCCATTGATGGACGTTTCATCTGTTCCAAAAGTTTTGGGCTGCCCAAAACTTTTGCGCGGAAAATGTATCCAGTTCGTCCATTCTGCATCCGCTACGCATCCGCAAGGCATCCGTTACGCATCCGTTATGCATCCGCTATATCCGCTAGGCATCCGCTACGCATCTGCGCAACTCGCATCCGCCCGGATGCAGGGAGGAAGCGGAACGGATGCAGAACGGATGCCTAGCGGATGCAGAACGGAAACAAAGCGTTTAAAATGGAAAAAACGTTCACAGAGGGGACCTATCTCGGATATTAAGGATGCCTAGAGGATGCCTAGAGGATACCTAGAGGATGCCTAGAGGATGCCTAGCGGAAAACCTATACTGCCTATAAAAAGGGGGAGCAATTCGCCTGCATCTCACTTTCAGAACAGCAGCCCAGCGGTGCAGATCTCTGCAGCCTTCATCTGGCTCTTCCTCTTCCACAGCATCCAGTCATGTCCACCGTGGATTGTTAACAAAGTCCTTTTGGCAGCCACTATCCTTCGACAACAGTGTGAAGCCATCTACAGGCTCTGTGAACTCTACTGCGAGAAGAAAAGGAGCCACCCAAAAAGAGTCTGGATCCGAAGATGGTTCGCCAGAAGAGCAGAGGACGGACTGTACAACAAGCTGATGGTGGAGCTCAGGAGCGAAGACACTCGGGCGTTCCAGAACTTCATGAGGATGCCTCCAGCCATGTTTGACGAAGTTGTGCAGCGGCTGACACCCAGGTTGACCAAGGCAAACACCAGCTTCCGGCCCAGCCTGGAACCTGGGCTCAAGGTGGCACTCACTCTGCGCCACCTGGCCTCAGGGACCTCCTACAGGAGCATGCAGTACGGCTGGAGGGTGCCATCCAACACCATCAGCATTGTGGTCAGAGAAGTGGTGCAGGCGATCATTGAAGAATACAAGGAGGAGCTCCTCCAGTACCCCTCCACTGAAGAAGGATGGAAGAAAGTTACAGAGCAGTGGTATCAGAAGTGGAACTTCCCACACACCGTTGGAGCCATAGATGGCAAGCACGTGGCCTGCAAAGCTCCAGCCAAGTCGGGGTCCACTTATTTCAACTCCAAGGGCTTCTTCAGCATCATCCTCTTCGCCATGGTCGATACTGACTACAAGTTCATGTACATGGATGCTTCAGGCAACGGCTCATCTTCAGATGCCCAGGTATACAACGCCAGTCACCTCAAGGAGGAGCTGGAAGGCAACCTCATCGTGGGCTTCCCAGATCCAGACCCCCTGCCCAATGACACACAAGATGTGCCCTACTTCATTGTGGGGGATGACGCCTTCTCCCTCACAACCTACCTCATGAAGCCCTACACTTCCAGACTCCTCACCCGTGAAGAGAGGATCTTCAACTACAGGCTGTCCAGGGCAAGGCGGGTGATGGAGAATGCCTTTGGTATCCTGGCCAACAGGTTCCAGGTACTTCTCACCACCATGCAGCATTGCCCAGAGACTGTGAGGAGGATCGTGGAAGCTTGCTGCATCCTGCACAATCTCATGCGCACCCGCTACCCAGTCTTGCAGAACAGGCTCGTGGACCTCCAGCAAGGCAATGGGGACATGGAGCCTGGGGAATGGAGGCAAGGGCGAAACCTGATCGACACTGAGGATGTGCAAGGCCCCAACAGAGCCTCACATGAAGCGAAGAAGCAGCGCAACCTCCTGAGACAATGGTGCAACTCTCCAGCTGGAGCAGTGGAGTGGCAAGACAGGATGGTAGATGCTTAATGGATGCTTCCTTCAGCCTGTCTCATCACACGGATGAGATTGGGCCATGTATGTTTGGTTGGCCTACAATGAACAGGGCGTTTAATAAAGAGTTGTGTTAGTGTTGACATGTGTGGATAATTATTACATTATTATTGATAATAAAGGGCCGTAGGTGTGGCACCTGGGAGGGTGGACCATACAGTCCCACTATGCTTGCACTGGAGGTTTATCTATCCCACAGGTATTACCCATCCCACAGGTATCCCTGCCCATCCCACAGCTATCTTAACCCATCCCACAGCTATCTTAACCCATCCCACAAGCATGCAAAGGCTTAAACCATTTCTAAAAGTTTCCAGAAAGACTTTATTAAAAAAAAGAAATGAAGCAAGTGTGTGAATCAAAAATAGACTTTATTAACAACAAGCTATAAGACAAAAATGAGTCTCTGGCACTCCTCTTGGTCGCTCAGTCTCAGGGGTGAAGGGTGCAGGTGCTGTGGAGGTGGCTGGTGCTGGAGTGCTTGTCATCAGCTCCTCCAGAAGCAGAAGCAGCAGAAGCCCCAGCCCCAGAAGAGCGAGCCCGTGCTGCAGAAGCCCCAGCAGAACCAGAGTGAGGGCCAGGGGGCGGGATGGTAGCCCTGTCCCTCTTGCCAGGGCTGGCAGCAGATGGCTGAGGCTTGCTGTGCTTCCGCATGGTTGTGGGGTTGCTGGCTGGCAGGGAGGCTGGCAGGAACCAAGGCTGGCAGGGAGGTTGGCAGGGAGGCAGGCACCAAGGCTGGCACCAAGGCTGGCAGGAAGGCAGGCACCAAGGCAGGCACCAAGGCCGGCAGGGAGGCATGCACCAAGGCTTGCTGGCAGGCAGGCACCAAGGCTTGCAGGCAGACATGAACCAAGGCTGGCAGGAAGGCAGGCAGCAAGGCTGGCAGGAAGGCAGGCAGCAAGGCTGGCAGAAAGGCTGGCAGCAAGGCTGGTAGCAAGGCTGGCAGGCAGACTGGCTGGCAGCAAGGCTGGCAGGGAGGCTGGCTGGCAGGGAGGCTGGCAGCAAGGCTGGCAGGGAGGCTGGCAGCAAGGCTGGCAGGGAGGCTGGCAGAAAGGCTGGCAGCGAGGCTGGTAGCAAGGCTGGCATCGAGGCTGGCAGGCAGACATGCAGGCAGGGCAGGCAAGGCAACCAATCCGTCCGGCAGCAGGTCTTTCCTCTGAATGGCGACCTGCTTCCGAGCTGCTTCCATTATATCTGCCGGGCTGACGCAATGCATCCTCCCCGCATGCGCAATTAACGCCAGGCATCCATTAGGCTTCCGCTGTGCATCCGCTGTGCATCCGCTTCATCCGTTCGGCATCCGCTGTGCATCCGCTGTATCTGTTCCGCATCTGCTTTGCTGAGGTCCCCCGGAAGTCTAGCGGGCGTGCCATCCGCTCCCATCCACTTCCATCCGCTGGGCTTCCGTTCTGCATCCGCTTTGCATCCGCCCTGCATCCTCCCCGCGTCCGTGTTATCCGCTCCGGTTATGCAAATTTTTGCCCCTTTTGAGAGCGGATAACAACGGATGGAACATTTTGCTCATCCGCTGTGTCCTTTTTGCATCCGTTGGACAGTGTGACATGGGCTTAACAATGCTTTGAGCTCTAAGCACATAGTGCTTATAAGTAGTATCCTGAATAACGGGCGGTGAGCTTCCTATAATGTTCTCTGCTGTCCTTACCACTCTCTGTGTGGACTTTCTATCTGAGGCACTGCTGCCACCAGTGATGCAGTTTGTTAAAACACTCCCAATCGGGCCTCTGCAAAAAGTGGCCAGGACAGAAGGAGAAAAATGTGCTCTCTTCATCAGACCCTGGTTTGTATGCTTCACTAAGGATGATGTGTGGAGAAACCAGTACAGATTGTTAGTTATCTGCACCCCCAGATAGTTAATAAATGATTTGACTGGACAGGAAGGAATCAAGTGAAAACCATAACTCTTTAGAAAACCTGGTTTCAGAATCAGAGTTGCATCCTGATCTTTTATATTGTTTGCAGTGAGGTTCATAACAAGGAGCAAAGTTATAAATGCCATTTTTAAGAAAAAAAAATCAATGCACTGTTCTACCAGAAACAGAATCTTCGGTTTTATGGATGTCAGCTATTTATATTTGTCAGGATTTCCTAAATTACTCCAGAGAAATCTCATTCTCATCTGTTCAAAGATCAGGCTGAATTCTTGCTAGATCCATTAATGGAAATTTTTAGCCTAGTGATACTTGCCTAAATAAGGTTATAAATTCTTTTTGGTATCACATATTTTTAGTTTTTAAAAATCCTCCCAGTTCTGCTAACTAGTCTGTTTCATCTCAGTGAAAGTTTTCTGTAGCATCTCTTAACCCCATGGCATAATTTATACCTTCATCCTACTGTTAACTCATGAAGTGGAAGCTGATTTTTTTAAAAAAAGGCTAGTTTCAAATACTATGACAATGTAATTTATTTGGTTTTCATTTTGCATGCTCTGTGAAACTCACCAGTCATGGTTTATTTCTATGCTATGGTTAACATTAGTGAAATATTAGATCCAGAAGAGTGTACAGCATTCTTAAAGTTTTTAATGCAATATCTTCCCACTTCTAAATGTAACTTGAAACAAAGCAGGCAAGAAGATAGCAATGCAAATCCTGCCCCTTTTGTATGTTGCCAGTGTGTACAATAGTGTTGGAACTTGCATCATTATTCTCAATCCATCATCTCACTCATTTTAGTACCATCACCATCCTTCTTGATACCAGCGATGTACAATAAATCTAGGGGGGGGGGGGAACTTTACGACTCAGATTAAATATTTGGTACAATCACTGATGATTAGTGAGGAGCCATGGTGGCAAAGTGGTTAGAATGCAGTACTACAGGTTAATTCTATTGTCCGCCAGCAGTATGATTCTCACCAACTCATGGTTGATTCAGCCTTCCATCCTTCTGAGGTAAAAATGTTTAGTCCTGGTTGAATTTTTTGTATTTTAACATATAGGACAAACCCAGAATTTTCTGCTAATTTAGTGTGCACAGTCAATACCAGTTAATCATATTGCTGAACACTGCTAATACGAAGCCATTTTTGTATGTTTAGGGATAGGGTAGGGAATGGATTGTCTAATAATATAAAGAAACATGGTGGTGCAGTGGTTAGAATGCAGTATTGCAGGCTAATTCTGCCGATTGCCAGCAATTCGATTCTCACCAACTCATGGTTGACTCAGCCTTCCATCCTTCTGAGGTCGGTAAAATGAGGACCCAAATTGTTGAGGGGCAATATATTGATTCTGTAAACTGCTTAGGGAGGGCTATAAAGTCTAAGTGCTATTGCTAATTAAATTAGCATTCAACTGAATAGCTTCCCCTACTGTACTCAAAATCCTTTCGTTAGCTTTAAGACCTTGAGGGCTTTGGGCAATGGTTAATCATAGTATAACAAACCATGATTATTATTGTTATTTGCCTTCGAATCATTGTTAACTGACTGGACAAGTCCCTACAGTCTTCATGGTGAGATGTCAAAAGCGTTTTTCTGTTGCCTCCTTCTCAAGGTCAACCAGCTGACTTCATGCCTAAGGCAGGTCTAGAATGATCAATCTTCCAGTTTCTAGCCTGAAGGCTTGACCACTCTATGAGCGTGTGCTCTACGAGCACAACTGTTTGTTCAGCACACACAGTCCCTTCCCTTTTCATTTTTGCAATTCAATTGGAGACCATTGCATTAAGTTTCCAGTTTTGTAACAACCGAGAAAATGTGTGTTTAGCTTCATGACCAACTGGAATTGAAAGGCAACTTCAAGTCAACATTATCTATAACTTTGTTCCAAATTAGTTTGGCTAAACCAAGAAAAGGTGGCTCAGTAGAGGTGTCTTAGCATATTACAGGTTAATGTGTTTAAGGCTGTACATGCTTTGGAAATGATTCAGAAGTACTTTAAATCCTGCAGGAATCTAATAAGTCTTCGGTGTAGATTAAAGCAGCTGGTCTTTTTTAGGCTTTTTTTAAAAAAAGGCTGGCTGCTTTAAGGGTTATATTATGAATAGGCTCCTTAAAGCAGCAGCATCTTTTTTTCAAGCTCATATAAAGCCTGAAAAAGGTTAAAAGCAGAATGATGCTGTACTTGAGTGAGGTCCAAAGCTGAATACATACAGGTAGTCTTCGACTGAACCCTAGGTTACGGCCATAAGATTCATGCTGACATGAAGGGGTCATCATGTCACTATGCCTGCTTTTATGACTATTCTTTCCCCATGGAGTTTAAGCATACACCATGATTGTTACATGAATACTGTGCTCATTAAATGAATCCATTTTTTTCCATGGGGCCATTATTTTTCCAGAAACATGAAAGAAATGCCAGAAACTGGAGGGAAATCTTGATCATGTAATTGTGGGACCCCAAATAGCTATAAAGCTGAGCCAGTAGCCAAGTGCTCTAAATGTAATCAGTGCTCGGATTTCTTCCGCTGCTTTCTTCCACTTAACTCGACTTAAAGGACTGGGTGATAAGTATATATCTTTGAATCTGTATTGACTGCTCATGATTGCATGAGTCCTTGCAATTTTCTTGGCAGGATTTCAGAAGTGATTTGCCATTATCTTTTTACTAGGGCTGAGAGAGAGAGGCTGGCCCAAGGTCACCCAGCTGGCTTTGTGCCTACGGTAGAATCAGAACTCCTGGTCTCCCTATTTTTAGTTGCACCAGATTGGCTTTCCAAAGGACTAGAAGGGGGATCTCATTTCAGCAAGATAAACTGAACATCTTTCTTGGGTACCAGCCTGATGTAGTATTAAAATCTCTACTTCTGCTGTGTGAGACTTCCATGCTTACACCAACATTGTTATAACCAGAGCAAAAAGTGTTCATAAGCAGCCAGTTTGATCTAGATCAGTGATATCTAACCTTTTGGCACCAAGTGCCCAAAGCATGCGCACGTGCATCCTTAAAGTGCAATACACATGTACGCCATCCACATATACTCCACCCCTGTGCATGCACATGTGAACCCCGTGTGTGCCCCCTTCCCCATGTGTGTGCCCCGACTCCCTGCACGCATCCGCTCATGTGCTGCAGAGCTCCAAAGACCAGCTGACCGGCAGGAGGCACACGCACAGCAGAACTGAGCTGGGTCGACAGCTCGCGTGCCCAGAGAGAGGGCTTTGTGTGCCACTTCTGGCACACATTCCAGAGGTTCACCACACAGATCTAGATTCTAGTACCGGGGTGACAAGTGATCCAGATGCGCCATGTGCTGGCCACCCCCACCCTCTTTTTAGCGAAGGGGGAAAAGTCACGATACGTCATGTGACAACATGATGACATGAGTTTGACATCCCTGCTCTAGTAATTAAGGCATCAGACTAGAAAAAAGGAAAGTGTGAGTTCAAGGCCTACCTTACTGATGAAAGCAGCTGAGTGACTTTGGGCCAGTCACTCATTGTCACTTCACAGGGCTATTGTTGTGGGGATAATAAGAGAAGCTGTATTGCACATTCGTTATTTGTAAAAATAATAAAGTCAGGATACAAACAAATAAATCAAAATCAAATATACAGATCTGATCCAATACAGCTAAATTGTGAAGGGTCTTTGGTGCTCTTTGAGCTTGGTTGTTTTCTTGCAGATGTTTCAATACCCAAACTAGGTAACACCATCAGTGCAACTACTTTGGATAATGAATCATCTGCAAGAAAACAACCAAGTTCAGAGAATACCAAGGACCTCTCATTTCAACCCTCAGCTACAAATATTCTTCTTTACCCAATTATATTATAATATACCCAATTATATTAGGACTGATAAGAGTAATTCAGACCATTTAAAAAAATGTAAACAGTTATTTTGTTCTCCCAGTGGAACAAATGTGAGAAGTTAAAAGTAATTAACTTTGATTGGACTTTTCTTCTTAACGGTGCTGTTCTAACCTAACTCTAACTTAGTAAAACTAAAGTTAAGTGGAACTGACTCTCCAGAAAGATCCATGTAACACTGCATTCTTAAATATCATTTAATGTTGATAGGTAACCATAAAGAGTCATAGTCAAATAGCTTGCAAGAATAAATTCCATGCATCTCCAAATTGGCTGTGTATTTCACTGATATTTGTCTAGACGGATGTTCAGGAGGATTATACTAATATTGGATGACACAGGTCAAGAGGTGCTATGGTAGTAATTTTTGTACATCAGTAGAGTCAGACTGAATAACCTTTAAGGTATCTTCAGCCTTGTTCCTGTGACAGCCGCCTGTCTATTTTATGCATAACGGTTGACAAGCGTTCCATAAATCTTCAGTGCTTGCTCTTCTTTAAATAAGAGATTGTAACATCTCTGCTTTTCTTCAAAGTTATTCAAGTATAAACAGACAGAAAGGAGTCCGGTAGAACATAGTCAGCCCGAGCACACATGTTTTCCAAAAGAATAAATACATTTTTCTTTGTTTCTAGAAGAAATGGCTTGGCCTTCTATTTTGATGTCTTATTTATTTGCAAAGTATTTTTTTTCCAGGTGAGATTGTAACAATGTCTTGATCATTTGGAAAATGCAGTTCATGCAGCTGTAAAAAGAAAAAAGGTCAAACCTTCAATGGGATTTCATTCTCCTCCATGCTGCATCGAGAGCCTAGGATGGGTTGACTCCTTCCCATGACGTCCTTTAGCTGAGTCTGTACTAAGATAAAAAAGGCAGCTCCTCCCCTACGCCTGCAGTTTGGAGTGATCGTAAACACGATCGGCAAACTGATAAGAGTTCCAGCCAGCTGATCGTGTCACTGGTTGCTGTGTTTTTCCCTTGCTGACTTCGCTCGGGGCTCTGTATAGCCTAAGGAGCGATTCTTTAATCTTGGAGCCTGTTTTTCTGTAGTCAGTGGCCATCTTGGATTCAAGCCTTCCACCACGAGGTGAGCGGCCATTTTGTAAGCCTGGGGACCATTTGTACCCTAAGGGGCTTAACAGAAAAATTTCTAAACAGCTTCTTTCCAACGCAAGAGCCTTTATTTTACAAATGGAGCAAGATAAGGCTCAGGCAGAGCTCCCCCCCCCCCAGTGGAACAGTCTCTTAAGCCCAATAGGAGAAAAAGACGTAGGCAACACAATCGATCAGTCCAGAGGGAGGTGGCTGCTAAAATCAAAGCTAAGGCTCTAGCCCCTAAGAAGGCAACTCAGGCTGAATTGAGGGCAGAGAAGCGCAGACATGCAACTACAGCAAGTTTCAGGTGATACTCGTGGGCCCCAACCAAGTCCTCCCAGGGGAGGAGAAGTTATCTATGAGTCTTTCCATCCTCCATCCTGGTCTCCTGAGGCTCTTGCTGTACAGTCAGATCCTCAGGATTTAAGCAGATCTGGGCCTTATTTCCAACAGGCTTCTGTGCCCTATGCTCCTCCCCCTCCCTCCAGGCCTTGAACCTCTCCTCAATCTAGGCCTGAAGCCGCCTTCACTCCCACAGCAGTGGGCCTTCAGCCTTCTGCCTCTACCTTTGAGCATAGACCAAGGGATATCCAAGATGTAGTCTCATCAGCCATTAGGCAGGGATTGGCTGAAGTCTTCAAGCAAATTCTCCAACCTCTGGAAAGGGTTCAGGCCCTTCTCCCTTCTCAATCTATAAGTTCCTTGCCTCATCATCTTGATTTACACAAGCCTCAGGACCTCAGGGTCCATTCTTCTCAACCAGAATGGGAGGAGGTTGATGAGGAAGGAAGGCCTTCACCAGCTGAACACAGTTAATCTTCTCATTCAGAGTGTGAAGAGGGTGAGATTTTTGACCAAAATCTTTCAGAGGAAGAGGATTCTCACCCAGAGCAGACATCCTCTGTATTGGTCTTAAAACCTACTCTCTTCAGACCATTACTCAGCAAGGCTTTGGCCATTGCCAAGCTGTCGCCAAAGGAAGTGGCTCCTGAGCCACAAGGAAATCCCTCTAGCCAAGGGGATTCGCTCTTCTCCAAGCCTGTAGCGCATGCAGAGGTTTTGCCTTCTCCCATTTTGTTCCTGGACATGGTCAAGGAACAGTGCACTTCTCCTTCGGCAGGTCCTCGCCCATCTTCTCAAGACAAGCGTTTCTACAATGTCAGCGCAGCTCTGGACAATGCCCTGGCTGTGCCTTCTGTTGACATTCCGGTTCTGGCCTCATTCTCATCTTCTGGCACTCCCATGGAGCCAGAAGATATCCTGAAACTGGATGATAAATGTTCCGAACAGACTCTCAAGCGCAATCACCAGGCTGCTGCTTGGGCTGTTCGGGCTTCAACACCAGCATCCTTCTTAACCAGGGCATCCATACGGTGGCTGCGCCAACTCCAGAATAGATTGCCTGCTTCTGACCTTTTGTCTCACCAAGACCTTAATAAGAGTATTGCAGTGGCGGAATTCACTGCGGATGCCACTCTTGATTCCACCAAATTTGCATCCAAGGCCATGGCATCTTCTGAAGCAGAAAGATGACTGTTATGGCTCCAAAATTGGCAGGTGGAGTCACACCGAAAATGGAAGCTGGCTTCAGTTCCATTTGCAGGCGATAAGCTTTTTGGCGGTGCTCTGGAACCTTATCTCATCGAAACCAGAGATAAATGTAAAATTATCTCTTCCTCTGGGAAGAAAGCCGACTATCGCCCTGCTCCTTATCACCCTCCTGCCTTCTGAGCGGAGACCTCATCTCGCTTCCCCTGCTCTCACAGGTCATACTCCAACGCCAAGACCAACGGGCGGAAACATCTGGCAGGCAACAACCTTCTACTGGTAAATGGCCCTTTTGGGGGGAGGGGGTCATTTCTTTCATCGCTCTAAGTAATCCCTCATTCTCCCCACCCATCGGAGGTTGCATAGCCTTCTTTGCCTCCAAATGGGAGGAGTTAATGACGGACGCCTTGGTGCGTCCGCCTGGGTGCGCAGCACTATTAGGTCAGGGTTACAATTGGACTTCCTAACACCATCCCCCCCAAAAATTTTTGACCTGTCCTGTGTCTCGGGACATTTCCAGGCAAGCCCTCATGAATCAGGCCATTCAGCACCTTTTTGAAATCAGGGCTATTCAACGTCTTACCCGTCTCAATGGGGACATGGACTTTACTATCGCCTTTTCATAATTCCCAAAGCCTCAGGGGGGTGGCGAGCCATACTTGATCTAAAATTTCTCAACCAATTTGTAAAATACAGGTGATTTAAAATGCAGAGTCTGCATTCTATTTAAAGCCCATGTCACACTGCCCAATGGATGCAAAAAGGACACAACGGACGAGCAAAATGTTCCATCCGTTGTTATCCACTCTCAAAAGGGGCAAAATTTTGCATAACTGGAGTGGATAACACGGACGCGGGGAGGACGCAGGGCGGATGCAAAGCGGATGCAGAACGGAAGCCCAGCGGATGGAAGTGGATGGGAGCGGATGGCACATCCGCTAGGCTTCCGGGGGACCTCAGCAAAGCGGACGCGGAACGGATACAGCGGATGCACAGCAGACGCGGAACGGATGAAGCGGATGCACAGCGGAAGCCTAATGGATGCCTGGCGTTAATTGTGCATGCGGGGAGGATGCATTGCGTCAGCCCCGCGGATATAATGGAAGCAGCTTGGAAGCAGGTCGCCATTCAGAGGAAAGACCTGCTGCCGGACAGATTGGCTGCCTTGCCTGCCCTGCCTGCATGTCTGCCTGCAAGCCTTGGTGCCAGCCTTGGTGCCAGCCTTGGTGCCAGCCTTCCTGCCAGCCTTGGTTCATGTCTGCTTGCCAGCCTTGGTGCCTGCCTCCCTGCCAGCCTTGGTGCCTGCCTTGGTGCCAGCCTTCCTGCCAGCCTTGGTGCCTGCCTGCCTTGGTGCCTGCCTGCCAGCCTGCCTGCCAGCCTTCCTGCCAGCCTCCCTGCCAGCCTCCCTGCCAGCCTTGCTGCCAGCCTTGGTTCCTGCCAGCCAGCACCCCCACAACCATGCAGAAGCACAGCAAGCCTCAGCCATCTGCTGCCAGCCCTTGCAAGAGGGACAGGGCTACCATCCCGCCCCCTGGCCCTCACTCTGGTTCTCCTGGGGCTTCTGCAGCACAGGCTCGCTCTTCTGGGGCTGGGGCTTCTGCTGCTTCTGCTTCTGGAGGAGCTGATGAAAAGCATTCCAGCACCAGCCACCTCCACAGCACCTGGACCCTTCACCCATGAGACTGAGCAACCAAGAGGAGTGCCAGAGACTCATATTTGTTTTATAGCTTGTTGTTAATAAAGTCTATTTATGATTCACACACTTGCTTCATTTCTTTTTTTTAATAAAGTCTTGCTGGAAACTGTTAGAAATGGTTTAAGCCTTTGCATGCTTGTGGGATGGGTAAGGATAGCTTTGGGATGGGTTAGGATACCTGTGGCCTGGGTAATAGCTGTGTGATGGGTTAGGATAGCAGTGGGATAGATAAACCTCCAGTGCAAGCATAGTGGGACTGTATGGTCCACCCTCCCAGCTGCCAAACCTATGGCCCTTTATTATCAATAATAATGTAATAATTATCCACACATGTCAACATAAACACAACTCTTTATTAAACGCCCTGTTCATTGTAGGCCCAATCTCATCCGTGTGATGAGACAGGCTGAAGGAAGCACCCATTAATCATCTGTCATACTGTCTTGCCACTCCACTGCTCCAGCTGGGGAGTTGCACAATTGTTTCAGGAGGTTGCGCTGCTTCTTCCCTTCACGTGTGGCTCTGTTGGGGCCTTGCACATCCTCAGTGTCTATCAGGTTTCGCCCTTGCCTCCATTCCCCAGACTCCATGTCCCCATTGCCTTGTTGGAGGTCCACGAGCCTGTTCTGCAAGACTGGGTAGTGGGTGCTCATGAGATTGTGCAGGATGCAGCAAGCTTCCACGATCCTCCTCATGGTCTCTGGACTATGCTGCATGTTGATGAGAAGTACCTGGAACCTGTTGGCCAGGATGCCAAAGGCGTTCTCCATCACCCGTCTTGCCCTGAACAGCCTGTAGTTGAAGATCCTCTCTTCACGGGTGAGGTATTTGGAGGTGTAGGGCTTCATAAGGTAGGTTGTGATGGAGAAGGCGTCATCCCCCACGATGAAGTAGGGCACATCTTGCTTGTCGTTGGGTAGCGGGTCTGGATCTGGGAAGCCCACCATGAGGTTACCTTCCAGCCCCTCCTTGAGGTCACTGGCGTTGTATACCTGGGCATCTGAAGATGACCCGTTGCCTGAAGCATCGATGTACATGAACTTGTAGTCTGCATCGACCATGGCGAAGAGGATGATGCTGAAGAAGCCCTTGGAGTTGAAATAAGTGGACCCCGACTTGGCTGGAGCTTTGCAGGCCACGTGCTTGCCATCTATGGCTCCAACGGTGTGCGGGAAGTTCCACTTCTGATACCACTGCTCTGCAACTTTCTTCCATCCTTCTTCAGTGGAGGGGCACTGGAGGAGCTCCTCCTTGTATTCTTCGATGATGGCCTGCACCACTTCTCTGACCACAATGCTGATGGTGTTGTGTGGCACCCTCCAGCCGTACTGCATCTCCTGTAGGTGGTCCCTGAGGCCAGGTGGCGCAGAGTGAGTGCCACTTTGAGCCCAGGTTCCAGGCTGGGCCGGAAGTTGGTGTTTGTCTTGGTCAACCTGGGTGTCAGCCGCTGCACAAGTTAGTCAAACATGGCTGGAGGCATCCTCATGAAGTTCTGGAACGCCCGAGTGTCTGCGCTCCTGAGCTCCACCATCAGCTTGTTGTACAGTCCGTCCTCTGCTCTTCTGGCGAACCATCTTTGGACCCAGACTTTTTTTGGGTGCCTCCTTTTCTTCCCGTAGTAGAGTTCACAGAGCCTGTAGATGGTTTCGCACTGTTGCAGAAGAATGGTGGCTGCCGAAAGGACTTTGTCACAATCCACGGTGGACATGACTGGATGCTGTGGAAGAGGAAGAGTCAGATGAAGGCTGCAGAGGTCTGCACAGCTTGGCTGCTGTTCTGAAAGTGAGATGCAGGCGAGTTGCTTCCCCTTTTTATGGGCAGTATAGGTGTCTCTTTGCATCCTCTAGGCATCCTCTAAGCATCCTGCAGACATCCTTAATATCCGAAATAGGTCCCCTCTACGAATGTTTTTTCCGTTTTAAATGCTTTGTTTCTGTGCTGCATCCGTTCTGCATCCGTTTTGCGTCCATTCCACTTTCTCCCTGCGTCTGGGCAGATGCGAGTTGCGCGGATGCATAGCGGATGCCTTGCGGATATAGCGGATGCGTAACGGACGCGTAGCGGATGCGTAGCGGATGCAGAACGGACGAACTGGATACATTTTCCGCGCAAAAGTTTTGGGCAGCCCAAAACGTTTGGAGTGGATGAAACGTCCATAAACGGATGCTGGACGGATAGAGAGGAAGCAAAACGGAGACAGTGAGTACATCGCGTTTTCCAACGGATGGCAAGCTTTTTTGTCCGTTTTACATCCTCTTTGCATCCGTTGGTTCAGTGTGACATGAGCTTTACAGAGCATTCGGGAGGGTGCCCTCCTCTCTTCCATTGATCTCACTGAGGCTTACCTCCACCTCCCAATTTGGCCTCATCATCACCAGTTTCTCTGCTTCTGTTATCAGAATACCCATTACCAGTATCGAGCACTTCCCTGTGGCCTCTCACCGGTTCCAAGGGTCTTCACAAAGGTTCTGGCAGCATTGGTGGCATCTCTGTGTTCTATTCCAGTCGGGATCCAATGCTACTTGGATGACTTTTTGATTCTTTCCTCTTCCATCCTTGAGACCCATCGGGATCTGAAAATTACCCTGTCATGTCTCCAGAGCCACGGATTTTCCATCAACACCAAAAAGAGTCAGCTCTCTCCTACAACCAAATTGCAACACTTGGCAGCAGTCATCGATACCATGTCGTTCCAGCTTTTCCTGTCCCCAGCTCATGGAAAGAGCCTTGCAGAAATCATCAGCCAGATCCGTAGCATCAAATTGTCCCCGTGTCACTGCTGTCCAAACTTCTGGGGGAGATGGTGTCCTGTATTGGCATTATCCAATGGGCTTGGCTCCACTCCCGAGCCCTCCAATGGTTCCTGCTTCCCTACCAATGAGCAGGAACCAGCCACTCATCCATCTCACTCCCACCACAAATCCAGAGATCTCTCAATTGGTGGCATTCCGCATCTATCTGAAGGGGACTCCTGTTCAGGGACCCAGACAGGCTATTGATAACCACCGATGCCAGCTTCCTGGGTTGGGGTTCCCATATGCAGGGCCAGATAGCTCAGGCCGTTTGGTCCAGATCCGAACAGACCCTTCCCATAAATTGGCTAGAGCTCAGAGCCATTTTTTTGGCTCTCAAGCATTTCAGGCAATCAGTGACTGACTTTCATGTTCTAATCCTTATGGACAACATGGCCGCAAAGGGTCATGTCAACTGGCAAGGGGGGACGAGGTCCAAAGCCCTCATGAGAGAGGCTCTACGGTTGGGGTTATGGGCAGAGAAACACCTGTTATCGATCTCAGCGGACCACATCTCCAGGATCGGCAACTCCCAGGCTGATTGGGACTCAGAGTTGGGAGTCAGCCCAACTCCTCAGCAGGAGCCTAGCTGACCAGGCAGAATGGTCCATTCCTCTGTCTCTATTCAGGGATCTTTCCCTCAGATTCGGAACACCGGAGGTGGATCTTTTCTCCAGTCCTCAAAACGCCCAAGTCACCAGATTCTTCACCAGGTTTCCTTGCCAGGGAGCAGAGGGGACCAATGCTCTTCGGTGCAGATGGCCCAAAGGTCTCCTCTACACCTTTCCCCCACTTCCCATCATTCCGGCAGTAATTCGGAAGATGTTGGAGGAACGTGTGGAGCTCCTCCTGGCACCCTATTGGCCAAGGAGGCCCTGGTTTGCGGACTGGTCAATGTATCGGTGGCTTCTCCTTGGAGGATCCCTGCCCATCTAATCTCCCTTCACCAGGGGGCCCTGCTCCACCCAGAGCTCCAGTGGTTCAAGCTGACCGTGTGGCACTTGAGCAGCAGCGGCTAGAGGAGGCTGATCTTCCAGAAAGATCACTATCCTGGCTTCTCACAAACCTTCTACAAGGCGCATCTGTGATGCCACCTGGAAGGCTTTTTCCTGATGGTGCCTCAGGGAGGGTCTTTCTCCTGCTTCAGCTCAGCTGGCAAAAGTTCTTAGCTTCCTTCAGCATGGGCTGGAGAAAGGTTTGGCCTCCAACATCTTACGCAGGCAGGTTGCAGCCCTCTCTTCAGTCCTTTCATGGGGGTTCGCTTCCTTCCTTATCCCATCACACTTCAGTCATCCTTCCTGGGACCTTCATTTGGTTCTTAATGCCCCTTCAAAGCTGCCCTTTGAACCCCTTAAAACAGTGTCTCTCCATTTCCTGACTCTGAAGGTAGTGTTCCCCATTTCCATCACTTCAGCCAGGCGGGTATCCGAGCTCGCTGCTCTTTCCATCAGACAGGGCCTTTGTTCCCTTCACAATGATAGAGTTGTTCTTCGTCTGGACCCCTCATTTATTCCAAAGATTAACACCTGGTTTCACAGGTCCCAGGACATTGTTTTGCCTGACTTCTGTCCTCTCCCACACCATGACTTAGAGCGGCAGTGGCACACACTAAGACGTAAGAAGGGCTCTTAGAATATACATTAAGCGCACTTCCTCCTTCAGGAAGTCTGAAGCCATTTTGTTTCCTTTTCCCTTCTCACTTGGGGCACAAGGCCTCTTCTACTATTAGCAGGCGGGTCAGATCTTGCATTGAGTAGGCCTACAAAGCTGCGGCCCTTCCGGTTCCCCAAGGTCTGATGGCGCACTCTACCAGAAGTGCGGCCACTTCTGCTGCCTGGGCGACCCAAGCATCCTTGGAGAAGATTTGTCGTGCAGCCACATGGACATCCCCGTCTCCTTTCATCAGATACTACTGTCTGGATGCTTTTGCCTCGGCGACTGCAGCCTTCAGCGGATGGGTGCTTCAACAAGTGGTTCCACAGTTGGTGTGGTGAGCCAGATGAGGACCTGGCTATGGACATGCAAGCTTTAGTATCTCCCATCCTGGTCTCTCGATGCACCATGGAAGAGAATGGGTGTTGGTAGAAGTTACCGTGAACGCCCTTTCTATCTATGCTGTGAGAGAGCCCAGCCCCTCCCTTGATTCGTCTGGAGAGGGTAAGACATATTTCTGTATTTATTTGGGGCTTTCAGAGACACCTTTCAGTCTGTCAAGTATCTTCGCCAAAGCTGGGGTATCTTCCGGGGGCTGGCTTTTATATCTTAGTACAGACTCAGCTAAATGACGTCATAGGAAGGAATCAACCCATCCTGGGCTCTCTCACAGCATTGATAGAAAGGGCGTTCATAGTAACTTCTACCAATGCCCATTCTTACACTGGATTCTCAGAATGCTTCTTGAGTGGAAGAGCAAATCAATTCTCATCTCCAGAGTATTTGTCAGAAGACCAAACCACCCCAGTCATGCAGAAATGAAGACTGATTCTCTTAATCAGTAATAAGTTGGTAGCAAACAGCAATTGAAAATTCCAAGATGGATAAGGAATGTAAGAAAAAGTATGAAAGTTTGGGAAGAATGGAAAGATTTGTGTTAAAGAAGGATGGGTTCCTCTGGTTTGAGATCCTAGTTGCAATTTAATGAAGAAATTTATTCCCCCTTTGAAGTTTTTAACTGGTTGGCCTTTCCCACGTTCTGCACTAGCCCTTTCCAGAGTGGAGACCAAGACAGATATCATGGAATATGGGAATACCATAGGAGACAGAGAGGGGGAGAAAAGAAGCGATCTAGGGAAAATTAGATAAGAGAAGGTATAACCTAGCGGGAGTGTCAAACTGGAGGCCCATGGTCCGGAAGCATCACACATAGGCCACGCCTACCCTGGCTCCGCTAAAGCAAAAAAGTCACGTGATGTGATCGAGTTTGATGTTTGTGGCCTAAAGCTTCCTACAGGTAGTCCTCAGCTTATGATGACAATTGGGGCCAGAGTTCCATGGCTTAGCAAAGTGGTTGTTAAGTAAATTGAGCCTAATTTTACAACCTTATTGCCACTTTTGTAAACTGAATCACTGCCATTTTTAATTGAATCATGTTGGTCATTAAGTGAATCTGGCTTCCCCTGTTGACTTTTTTTTTATTGGAAGCTATCTGGGAAGATTGCAAATGGTAATCACATGATCCCAGGATGTTGCCACCATTGTAAATACATGCTGGTTGCCAAGGGCCCAAATTTTGATCATGTGACCATGCAGATGCTGCAACAGTCATAACGGTGGGATTCAATTTTTTTTACTACTGGTTCTGTGGGTGTGGCTTGGTGGGCGTGGCAAAGGAAGGATACTGTAAAATCTCCAGTCAGAGGTGGTATTTGATCCATCCCCAACCAGGGTTAGGTAGACAAGCTAAACACTGGTTATGGGCCCAGGCTCAACATTGACGCTTCTCCAAACTACTCAAAATTTCCTCTACTGGTTTTCCAGAACTGGTCAGAACCTGCTGAATACTACCTCTGAGTCATAAGTGCGAGGATCAGTTTTAAATCACCTTTTTTAGTGCCATTATAACTTTGAATGACCACTAAATGATGGTTGTAAGTTGAGGGCTAATTGTAATGGGGAGAAGAAATAAATTCAGAAAGGAACTTTGTAATTTCGAAGGCCTGTAAAAAAAAAAAACAGGTTTGTACTATTAGGTTTGTAATTTCGAAGGCCTGTAAAAAAAACAGGTTTGTACTATCAGACTTGCAAGATTAATATATCTGTTAATATAGCTTTACAAAAAAGTAGAATTACTTACCTGGTCATGCTTTCTGTCTGATCTACCTGGGAAGTCTGATAATAGCAGTGAAGGCTCTAAACAGAATTTCTCTTCCAGTGGAGAACTATCTGTGTGATGCACTTACCTAGCTGGCATGCAACTGTTTATCTGATACCTATAGTACAGTACTCTGTTTTAAGACCAAGCCCAGATTAAAGTTAATGCATCTGCAAGTCTTGCAAAGGGAATGAAAAGGGTTATAAAATCATTTCTCTTAAGATCATCACTAATATATTTTCAAGCAACTTCCAGCTTTCTTAATGCAATATAAAAAGTTTTTTTTTAAGATTACCCATAGAGGGCAGGAGAGACCACAGAAATACTCCTACACAGGCTAAGAAATCAGAGTAAATTTGGCAGATTAATTTAATCAGCTGCTGCAATTTCTTTGGACTTGTAGAATTGGATATGGATTTGAGTCTAACCTCTTATTTAGTGCAGAAATCCAAATTAAATTTGAATTTCAGAGGTTGTGTTCATCCTCAGCTCGAATGCATTCTGTGAATGAGAACTCCCCCCTCCACTCTTGTCTTACTGTTAGGAAATTTTTCCAGTCAAATCTTCTTTTCCATTAAAGGATTTGAAGAGAGCTATTCTGTACCATTTATTAAACCCAAACAAAGCTTGTTCTATGTTTCTTCGTGGGTTTTAGTTTCCTTCCTCTTTTACTTGTGGAGATTCCTCTAATACAAAGCAGAATATGAGTCTAAAGTCAAAATTCCATCTCTAATTCGGAAGAGGGTGAATGCAGATAGTTACTGAGCAGAAGAATAATTCAGAGGCCATTCTTCTACAAGAGGTTGGTTTAACATTCTCCAGTTTACCATTTTCCAATTGAATTCTATAGTAGCACAGGCTGTTTAAGTTATTTGGCATCTCTGCCATCCTAATTTAGGACAGCCAAAAATAAAGTACCTCATTAACCAATGCCTAACAAAGAGAGTCAGTTTAGCAGTGGTTAAGGCATCAACCCAGGAGATTTGTGTGGTCTAGCTACGCCTTAAGCACAAAGTAAACTGAGTGACAGTCACACTTTCTCAGCCCTAGGAATGGCAGTGGCAAACCACTTCTGAAAAAGATGTCTAGAAAACTGCATGGACTTGCAGGAGTCCAAGACTTTTGATAACAAAATCAGCAACAACAAAATCCAAAGATTGGATTTTTGCTACTACAAGATGTAGTGAGACAAGTCAGGCTTGATGGCTTTTTAAAATAAATCAGGGAAAAGAATCCATGAGCTGATGAATCATGAGTCAGTATACTTTTATTATACAAAACAGTTAATATAATGATATTCTGGCGTTTCTGCTTGTGAGTTTTCACTGTTGGGGACAAAGAGAGATGAATTAAACAAAATTGTTCTCCGAGCCAGTAAGGGAGTACCTGTCACTTTAATTACTAAATGGTTTTTCTTTTCTGTAGAATAATTCACCATGAAACACACCTGCATCCACTGTTGCACTGATGGATGAAATCACTGTGTTGGAATGAACCAAAGGACACAACTTCATTTCCTTAAAAAAGAACAAAACTAACATCAGTTTGCTGCCCAGTGACACAGCCTCTTTCCTGGCATCTTAAAATCTTTTCTATGTATTGTTTCCGTTCTGTTTGTTGTCCTGATAGGGCAACCCACACTGGAAAATCCCCAGTTATCTGAAAGCATAAGCATACCCACAACCTTCCAATGGTTGTCTCTCTTGTTTCCCTTTCATGCAATCCAGAATGACAATTCCTGTGTGAGAATGTTTTCCTGTTTTATAACTTAAGTGTTGCTTATCCTTATTTCCCTTCTGGGCCCAAGCGTGCTGAACTCTAGCCAACCTCTGTCCCCTGCCTCAACTACCTCCCATCCCACACAATATTAAATAAAACTTCTGGCTTTGAGACATTTGAATCTCATATTTGAGTTTTCCATTGCAGTTTTAGAAGCTATGTGTTGGCTCCTTGAGAGCCAAATTTCATCCAGAAAGTTGTGTAACCTTGATTAAAGCATAATTCATATTATAAATATGACACAGAAGAAAAAATTGGGCTTGTATACAGATAGTCCTTGACTTACAGTCACAACTGAGGCCAAAATTTATATTGCTAAGTAAGACAGTTAAGTTAATTTTGCACCATTTTCCTACCTTGCCACAGTTTTTAAATCAATACATGTTAATTAGTAACACAATGGTTAAATGAATCTGGTTTTCCCATTGACTTTGCTTGTCAGAAGGTTGCAAAAAGTGATTACAGTACCCCAGGACACTGCAATTGTTAAATTACATCCCTGTTGCTAATGATCCAAATTTTGATCATGTGACCTTGGAGATGTTGCAATAATATGAGCCTTGGTGGTACAGCAGTTAGAGTGCAGTACTGCAGGCTACTTCAGCTGACTACCAGTTGCCTGCAATTTGGCAGTTCAAAGCTCAAGGTTGACTCAGCGTTCCATCCTTCTGAGGTGGGTAAAATGAAGAGCCAGATTGTGGAGGGAAATAGGCTGACTTTATAAAGTGCATAGAGAGGGCTGTAAAAGCACTATAAAGTAGTATATAAGTCTAAGTGGTATTGCTATTGTAAGTGTAAAAAATGGTCATAATTCACTTTTTTAGTGCTGTTGTAACTTTGAACAGTCATTAAATAAATGGTTTTAAGTTGAGGCTTACCTGTAATCAGTTTGTGACCACAGAATTATTTGGGATAGATACAGAATAGGTTTGTTTTTTTAGGTGGAAAGGATGAGATATGTCTGTGTAGAGTTTCTGTACTTATTATAACATCACTGCCTCTGAACCCAATCCATTTCACATGAGCAAAAATAAAGAAAACATACTGTTATTCCACAGTTGCTTGGATGAGACAGATAGCAGCAGCCAGAATACAGGTGAAACTCAAAAAATTAGAATATTGTGCAAAAGTTCATTTATTTCAGTAATGCAACTTTAAAGGTGAAACTGAGATAGACTCATGCAAAGCAAGATAGTTCAAGCCATGATTTGTCATAATTGAGATGATTATGGCTTACAGCTCATGAAAACCCCAAATCCACAATCTCAGAAAAATAAAATATTGTGAAAAGGTTCAATATTCTAGGCTCAAATAATCAAATAATCAGCAAATGAAGCCATAACACCTGCAAAGGGTTCCTGAGCCTTTAAATGGTCTCTCAGTCTGGTTCAGTAGGAATCACAATCATGGGAAAGATTGCTGACCTGACAGTCATGCAGAAAACCATCACTGACACCCTCCATAAGGAGGGAAAGCCTCAAAAGGTAATTGCAAAAGAAGTTGGATGTTCCCAAAGTGCTGTGTCAAAGCACATTAATAGAAAGTTATGTGGAAGGGAAAAGTGTGGAAGAAAAAGGTGCACAAGCAGCAGGGATGACCGCAGCCTGGAGAGGATTGTCGGGAAAAGGCCATTCAAAAGTGTTGGGGACTTTCACAAGGAGTGGACTGAGGCTGGAGTAAGTGCGTCAAGAGCCACCACACACAGACAGATCCTGGACATGGGCTTCAAATGTCAAGCCACTCCTGAACAACAAACATCAGAAGTGTCTTACCTGGGCTAAAGAAAGACAGAACTGGTCTGTTGCTCAGTGGTCCAAAATCCTCTTTTCTGATGAGAGCAACTTTTGCATCTCATTTGGCAACCAAGGACCCAGAGTCTGGGGAAAGAATGGAGAGGCACACACTGCAAGATGCTTGAAGTCCAGTGTGAAGTTTCCACAGTCTGTGTTGATTTGGGGAGCCATGTCATCTGCTGGTGTTGGTCCACTGTGCTTCATTAAGTCCAGGGTCAACGCAGCCATCTACCAGGAGATTTTGGAGCACTTCATGCTTCCTTCCACAGATGAGCTTTATGGGGATGCTGACCTCATTTTCCAGCAGGACTTGGCACCTGCCCACACTGCCAAAAGCACCAAAACCTGGTTCAATGACCGTGGGATTACTGTGCTTGATTGGCCAGCAAACTCGCCTGACCTGAACCCCACAGAGAATCTATGGGGCATTGCCAAGAGAAAGATGAGAGACATGAGACCAAACAATGCAGAAGAGCTGAAGGCCACTATGAAAGCATCCTTGTCTTCCATAACACCTCAGCAGTGCCACAGGCTGATAGCTTCCATGCCACACCGCATTGAGGCAGTAATTGCTGCAAAAGGGGCCCAAGCCAAGTACTGAGTACATATGCATGCTTATACTTTTCAGAGGTCCAATATTGTTCTCTGTGCAATCCTTGTTTTATTGATTGCATGTAATATTCTAATTTTCTGAGATTGTGGATTTGGGGTTTTCATGAGCTGTAAGCCATAATCACCACAATTATGACAAATCACGGCTTGAACTATCTTGCTTTGCATGTAATGACTCTATCTCATATATTAGTTTCACCTTTTAAGTTGCATTACTGAAATAAATGAACTTTTGCACAATATTCTAATTTTTTGAGTTTCACCTATAAGTTTTGCAAAATAATTCCACAGGCTGAACAGACCTAAAAATTTTGACCTTTTTCAGGAGGGTTAATTCCTTGGGTCCAAGTGACCATTTTTAGTAAAAGAAACTATCTGTTATAATTGTATTTAGCTTTTTTTGTCCTTCCTGATCATTTTTCCAATGAAGCACATAGCCACATAGTTGTTGTTTTTTTTAAAAAAGAAAGAATCCAGCTGAATAAATAATAGGTGCATGCAATTTCTCTACTCAATATGCTTGGGAAATATTATGTACTAGTGGTTTTCTGAGCTATAATCAGTGCAAAATTAATTTGTCTTTTGGGACAATTGAAAAATACTATCTGGTGAATAATTTGTAGGAAAGCAAAGAGATGTTTAATGTACTGTGCTGTGAAATCCACATCAGAGACAAGCATGAAATATTCCTTTTCTCCAGGGCTGGAAAAGGGAATGATTGGAAACCTCCACTGACACCAGACACAATGGCATTATGTGTTATCCTGAATGCTGACATGGCCTGCAGCCTCCTATCTGATTTCTAACCAACACATTTCACCACCTTCATTGTTTGTTTTTTTGTGAGACATGAATGTCCCATAGATGCTTTTCCAAAAGGCAACTGGACTTTCCTGGGGTTTTTTTCTTGAAAACATTTCACTTCTCATCCAAGTTCATGAGAAGCGAAACTTTTTCAAGGAAAAAAACAAGAAAGGTCAGTTGCCTTTGGGAAAAAAGCACCTTTGGGACAACCATGACCTGGATGATTGAGAATCTCCACAGATATTGTGACATGAATGTTGGTCAGCAAGGGCATTCAGAATAGATGTTGGCCCAGCAAGGGGATCCAGTATGAAACATTGTCTAGAATAGGGGTGTCAAACTCAAGGCCCACAGGCCAAACTTGGCCCGTGGACGGCTTAGATCTGGCCCATGGGGCCAGCCTGGAAATAGCAAAGGACTGGCCCGTGATGCCTCTGCTAGCAAAAATGGGGTGTGGGGCAGGTGCAGGTGGTCCCCCAAGGCCCCATTTGGATGCTGCAGGAAGCCGTTCATCCCGTCTCCTCCCCCACCCCCAGCCAGCCTGCGGAGGACAACTACAATGCTAATCCGGCCCTCCAAGAAATCCAGTTTGACACCCCTGGTCTAGAATGAAGTACAGTCTGGAATAGAAGGTAGGTAACCTCAGATTCCAGGGTCCACTGTAAACTTCTCTTTTTGTGATTCTCAGAACCATCTCCATCCATAACTGTTGAATATATTGTTCCAGCCAAGGAAACAGGAAAACTGCAATGTAGGTTCTTGAATAAGATCTCAATCTAAAAATGAGTTGAGATTTTGGTAACTACATTCATGCCTTTTTCTTGACATGTTATCACTTTTGTGTTATGAAGATGGTCTATTATTGCTCCTATTCTTCTTTCCAACAGATCTGGAGATAAAATGCTGATTCAAAAAACAATAAGGTTGATCCTCCTTAGCCTCCCAAGACAAGTCAAAGTTTGTAAGGCACTGCCACCTGTTGAGGCATCAAACAATAACCATGAAAACACCTTCCATTTACATCCTAGAGCTGTGTATGTAATGATGGGATCCCATCTATATTATGGTCCTCTTAAAGCCCAGGAAGTCACACATGGTGATTGTCCACTCTTAGTTGAGACAATCTGCTTTCTCTACAAGAATCTCCAAGTCTAGCTAGACCAAAGAGCCAGAGAAAGAATCATTGTTCAATTCAACACCTGGAAATATAAATTATATGTCAGAGCTGGGTAACTTGCCTTGGTCTAGATGTTGGACTCTAATATTCTTCAGCATCAATAATTTCCAATTATTGTTGGTAATAGTAATCTAGTTACATCCTGAAGACCACAAGTTTCAGAGTTATACAGACCTCTACTATTTATAAATGGAGGGGTACTACATGATTCAAGTAATCTAAAAGATAGAAAGGGGGAAATCTAACCAATAGGAACCCTTAACCTATTTAGCAACAGTAGATCACCTGTGGTTGCCCCCTGTGTGTTGTCAGAATGAAATTTGTTAAGGCATGGTTACTGCATAATTCTCTTTCTGATGTGCAAACATTTGCTCAACACTTTTCCCAGGACCCTACAGTAAAAAAAATGAGCTACAATGTCTCTAAATAAAATTGGGGAAATCATTTGGTTGCTAGCATTTTTTATAAATATTCAGAATAGTATTTGCAGAATGCCCTAGGAAACTTGAAATGCTTGATAATAATATCAGTGAGAAGTAAAGAATTTTTAATATTAGTGAGAAAACTGACTTCACACAACTTTACTCAATAAAGCAGGACTTATCAGGATTTTAATGTTCTGGATATAAAGTACCTAGTATTTTATTAATAAAGAATGTTTATTACATTGGTAACATTAGCATAATGGTAACTATGTTGTTGCCTATGATAAACAAAATTTATATTTGTAAACATCCATAATAATAGTGCAAGATAGAAGGCTCTGTTAGAGTCGTGATGCGGGCAAAACCCGAAGGGCCAGATTGTGCATAGATTATTATGGAGAAAATATGTGTAGGTGGTCATTGATTTGATGCCACATAATTAATCAATAAGGTGATTAAGTGCATTTTGTAATATGTGCATTGTGGGGCTCTTGCAGTTTTCTTTGGTAACAAAGTGGTCTGAGATGTAAAAAAATAGAGATGCCTTCTCTTTCTGCTGTTAGCATAAAGAGAAGCTTTCTATGGGCTTTTCTCAGAACTTTCTCAGTTCAAATACTTTTCACAAACATAATCCAGAAAAGACCCACTGAACTTCTCAGAATTATTAATGTTCCAACCTTGATCTCCCTGGCATGGATGGGTGGATGGATAGAGGGAAGAAGGAAGGAAAGAAAGGAAAGAATTTGGGAGCCATTGGCAAGGAGTGCTCTAGCTAGTAACAAAACTTTCAGGGACCAACTTTTGAAATCCCACTAGTTTTGAATATATTGGAGACAATTTTCATTAGAGGTTAAATTAACATTAAACCAACAATCAACAGTTTAAAAAACCTTACAAAAATTTGGATAATATATAAGCTGTTTGGAATAAGGAATGTGAACATCTTGTATGACAAAGGAAATGGCCTGGAGATTTAAGAAATGACAAATATGTTTCCTAGTTAATTGAACTGCAACAGCAAACAATTCTTTGTGCATATTGGACTCCCAACAGATGTTTGAAAGAGGTTTGGAGCAAGGGTGGGATTCTACCAGTTTGTACCTATTCACTAGAACTGGTTGTTAACATTCTAAGCAGTTTGGAGAACCGGTTGTTCAAAGAAATTACTGGCCCAATCCTGTAAGGAAGGAAGGAAGGAAACATTCTGGTGTTGCTTACAGAAACTGCCTCTCTGTTAACCCTTATTACATTCTTGGCAGGACTATACATCCTGTCTCAGGAACTTCTCTGGAGTTTTCTTCCCCTCCTTTGCTGGTACTTTGTTTGTGTGGAGTGACCATTCAAAGTTACAATGGCACTGAAAAAAGTGACTTATGGCCGTTTTTCACACTTATGACTGTTGCAACATCCCCACAGTCATAAGAGGCCAGGTGAGGAGATGGTGCCTCGATGTGAGTGATATTGAGTTGGCCACGCCCAGCCAATAACATGACCACCAAGCCATGTCCACCCAGCCACATGACCACCAAGCCACACCCACCAACTAAGCCACGCCCACAGAACCGGTTGTTAAAAAAATTGAATCCCACCCCTGGTTTGAAGAGGTAATAAAATTGAACTAGCTTCTTGGGAGGAAGTTCAAGTTTAAATTGTTAAGGCACTGTTAAATTATATCCCCAAATCCATCATTCATTTTCATATGAAGAGCTCTGGGGCTGTAACAAAATTGGTGATGATGAACAGCGATGATATTTTCTTGGAAGGATGTCTGCATGACAGAGTCTGAAGTTTGGCTTAATGAAATTTACCAGTTTCTAGTCTTTCAATTGGCTCTTGATCAATCAGAAGGGAAGCTCGGAAAGTACACATCCATGTGGCTCAGTTTGTTGCTTAAAAATTGAAGTTGTGACTTTGATAAAGATGTCATTGTCTATCTATTTGATAATACAGAAATAAAGCTTTAGTGTTTTTTGTATTTTTTCCTTTTCATTCTATTTTCCCTAATTGTCTTAGTTTTCTAGACATGCAGGTAATCTGTCAATCAGATCTGTCAATTGAACTGATTCAATGGCATTTACACATTTCATGTCTTTTTCTTGTGTCCTTATTTGACGCTTGGAGAAAATGGATAACAATTAGTTTTTAAAAAGAGCTAATTGCAGGACTAGGCAGGAGAAGATGAGCTCAGCTTCAAAGAGACTTTTTAACCATTAGAAATGTCACCTCTATTTTTAATGGGCATCCTTATTCATCTGTCTTTGACTCATGGAGAGATATGCAGTATATCGTTTCTCTGTGCTGGCCAATCTGATTCTAACCAGTGTTAGTTTTTAGCCTTAGTTTAAGGTGAAGAGTAAAGATAAAAAACTTCACTAACCTGTTCTTGGCCAACATGTTGTTTTCTTGGTCAGTTTGGAACTGGTTTCCTATTATCTTTTAAAATAAGAAAATGGTAAAGATTTCTCCTGTCCAACTCTATGGGGCAGAGCTCACCTCTGTTTCTTAGCCGAGGGAACCAGTCCTGTTTGAAGATATTTCCATGGTGGTGTGGCCAGCATGACTATAACCCGAGGTGCACAGAATGCTGTTACTTTCCTACCAAAGTAGTACCTATTTATCTACTCACATTTGCATGCTTTTAAGCTGCTAGATTTGCAGGATCTGGGACAAGAAGGGAAGCTCACCCCATCATGCAGTACTTAGATCTTGAAATGCCCACTTTTTGGTTGACAAGCCTGGCATCTTAACCACTAGGCACCTATCCAATGCCTCATCCAAGTAGTAATCAGACTTTGCCTGATGTAACAGTTTCAGGATTGGCCAAATTTAACTAAGGGTTGCCCTCTGCTGTCTTGATGTTAGAATTTTTTTCAATGTAATGAGGTTATAAAGACACAACTTCTGAACATGTGGAAATTGCTGTCCTTTTTTGATTAAAGAATTGAGAAACAGATAATTGCTTCGTTCACTTTCTGCACCATCATAGTAACAACTTTTTCTTCTGATATGCTTCTTTCTGGCTTGGTTTTTGCATCACATTATGGATTATTTCAATGATGATTTGTTGAATAAAATATGAGTGATGCTTGATCACACTCATTATGGTCAGCAGAACTGCACTTTACTAAATTTGCCTCTGTTCACACAGCACACTAATGATAAACTAAACTGGGGAACCGTGTTTTAGCTTAGCATGCTTATGTGAACTTCTCCGATCACAGTAAGTGGTGGTTCAACTATGATGTATGACTAAATCATTATTAGTTAGGCTTACATAGTACATTAAATGATGCACCATATTTTGCAAACCAACTTATCAAGCAAATCATATTACAAGTTGTCAGAAATTTAATAGTTTTTTCATGATTGTAAGAATTATTAAGCAAGGGAACAGCTTGCCTTCTGGAGTTGTGGTACTTCATCACTAGTGGTTGTCAAGAAAATATTAGACAACCATTTATTTGAGGTAGTATTAGCACTCTTGCCTTGGGTAGAGTGTTGGGAGAAGAAAACTTCCAAGGCCCTTTCAGCTCTAGGATACTAGGGTTGAATCTAACTAGAGAAGGGTGGGTGTATGTTGGGAGGGGAGGGGTCTTCCTGATTTGCAAGCTTGCTATTCATAAACCAAAAAGTATCTCTCACTCTGATTGATTTAATGCCATTTCATATTAAGGATGGCTTCCAGGTTCTGCTAACAACAGGTTAGCCTTCAGGAATGCTAATCACTTGCTGGAGGTGAGTAATGCTGAATATGATGCTTATAACTCTGTCAATTTTCAGAACTTGTTCTATTGTGTGAAACATGTAGTTGACCAGGCTGAGCCCAAAGGTGGAGTCAAATGTGGAGTTGCTATGCTCCCTCAGAAGTCCTAAGTCCATCTTCCTGTAAATTCCATTCCATCTAGCACCAATTTGCCTTGGCCATTAGTGGATAAGATTCTTGTGTACTGGTGGCATGAAATAAGCTCATAATACTTTTGATCTCTTTGTAGTTTCTGGTTTCTTATGCTTGACATACAATGGTTTATAAAGGTAGTCTTTACAGTTAACCACCAGAAAACCTAAATTGGATGTTTGCATGTATGTGTGCTGTAATGAAATGCCCACCACTCTCCTTGTTGCCAGAAAGCATTAGTTGAATAAATCTAGTCTCCTTCATGACATTAATTAATCTGAAAAGGATGTCTAGAGTAGCAAAATTCCATCTAACCATTAAACAGTGGCTAAATGGCAGAAATTTCAATATTGCCTTGTTGCCATCTAGATCAGTATTTTCACCCTTGGCAACTTTAAGACATGTGGACTTCAATTCCCAGAATTCTCTCGCCAGATGTAATAACTGTCCTATATTAATTTGCAACAGAAAGAATTCTGGAAATCTTAAGGATGAATATGTTTCCACAGGAAGAGTTTTCTAAAGTAGTTTTTTTGCCAATAGGATCTACATTTATCTGTATATTACTCAAATTCTCACTGTCATGACCTTTAATGATGTATCTTAGGGCAACAATTTTTGAACCAAGATATCCCAAATGAGCTAACTTGCAGAATGCGTCCAGAATTGGCATCCCATAACTCTCAAAGGAATGAAATTTGGGGAAGTCGTAGTTGCTTCAGTGTTACTAGCTGTTGCTATGGTCACAAGATCTTCATTTTTAGTGTTCTGTGACTGTTTCCTAGACATTCTTGCAATTCCTCCCTCCCTTATCCAGGGACAGCCATTGCTTTCTGGGAAAAGAGGACGGAGGAAGGCTTTTCATGATCCCTGCCAGATATATTTCAGGAAATATTTCTGAAATGATGTCCCAATGAAACACAGTTTCATTTAAAGCCCATGTCACACTGGCCAATGGATGCAAAAAGGACACAGCGGACGAGCAAAATGTTCCATCCATTGTTATCCGCTCTCAAAAGGGGCGAAAATTTGCATAACCATAGCGGATAACACGGACGCGGGGAGGACGCAGGGCGGATGCAAAGCAGATGCGGAACGGAAGCCCAGCGGATGGAAGTGGATGGGAGTGGGTGGCACATCCGCAGGGCTTCCGGGGGGCCTCAGCGAAGCGGACGTGGAACGGAAAGAGCGGAAGCAGAGCGGACGCCAAATGGATGAAGCGGATGCAGAGCGGAAGCCTAGCGGATGCCTGGCGTTCACTGCGCATGCGGGAAGGATGCATTGCGTCAGCCCCGTGGATATAACGGAAGCAGCTCGGAAGCAGGACGCCATTCAGAGGAAAGACCTGCTGCCGGACACATCGAATGCCGTGCCTGCCCTGCCTGCATGTCTGCCTGCCAGCCTTGCTGCCAGCCTTGCTACCAGCCTTGGTTCATGTCTGCCTGCCAGCCTTGGTTCATGCCTGCCTGCCAGCCTTGGTGCATGCCTGCCTGCCAGCCTGCCTGCCAGCCTTGGTGCATGCCTCCCTGCCAGCCTTTCTGCCAGCCTTGGTTCCTGCCAGTCTCCCTGCCAGCCAGCAACCCCACAACCATGCGGAAGCACAGCAAGCCTCAGCCATCTGCTGCCAGCCCTGGCAAGAGGGACAGGGCTACCATCCCACCCCCTGGCCCTCACTCTGGTTCTGCTGGGGCTTCTGCAGCACGGGCTCGCTCTTCTGGGGCTGGGGCTTCTGCTGCTTCTGCTTCTGGAGGAGCTGATGACAAGCACTCCAGCACCAGCCACCTCCACAGCACCTGCACCCTTCACCCCTGAGACTGAGCGACCAAGAGGAGTGCCAGAGACTCATTTTTGTCTTATAGCTTGTTGTTAATAAAGTCTATTTATGATTCACACACTTGCTTCATTTCTTTTTTTTAATAAAGTCTTGCTGGAAACTGTTAGAAATCGTTTAAGCCTTTCCATGCTTGTGGGATGGGTAAGGATAGCTTTGGGATGGGTTAGGATACCTGTGGGATGGGTAATAGCTGTGGGATGGGTTAGGATAGCTGTGGGATAGATAAACCTCCAGTGCAAGCATAGTGGGACTGTATGGTCCACCCTCCCAGGTGCCACACCTACGGCCCTTTATTATCAATAATAATGTAATAATTATCCACACATGTCAACAAAAACACAACTCTTTATTAAACGCCCTGTTCATTGTAGGCCAACCAAACATACATGGCCCAATCTCATCCGTGTGATGAGACAGGCTGAAGGAAGCATCCATTAAGCATCTACCATCCTGTCTTGCCACTCCACTGCTCCAGCTGGGGAATTGTACCATTGTCTCAGGAGGTTGCGCTGCTTCTTCGCTTCATTTGAGGCTCTGTTGGGGCCTTGCACATCCTCAGTGTCGATCAGGTTTTGCCCTTGCCTCCATTCCCCAAGCTCCATGTCCCCATTGGCTTGTTGGAGGTCCACGAGCCTGTTCTGCAAGACTGGGTAGCGGGTGCGCATGAGATTGTGCAGGATGCAACAAGCTTCCATGATCCTCCTCACGGTCTCTGGGCAAGGCTGCATGGTGGTGAGAAGTACCTGGAACCTGTTGGCCAGGATGCCAAAGGCATTCTCCACGATGAGGTTGCATTCCAGCCCCTCCTTGAGGTGACTGGCGTTGTATACCTGGGCATCCGAAGATGAGCCGTTGCCTGAAGCATCAATGTACATGAACTTGTAGTCAGCATCGACCATGGCGAAGAGGATGATGCTGAAGAAGCCCTTGGAGTTGAAATAAGTGGACCCCGACTTGGCTGGAGATTTGCAGGCCACGTGCTTGCCATCTATGGCTCCAATGGTGTGGGGTAAGTTCCACTTCTGATACCACTGCTCTGCAACTTTCTTCCATCCTTCTTCAGTGGAGGGGTACTGGAGGAGCTCCTCCTTGTATTCTTCAATGATCGCCTGCACCACTTCTCTGACCACAATGCTGATGGTGTTGGATGGCACCCTCCAGCCGTTCTGCATGCTCCTGTAGGAGGTCCCTGAGGCCAGGTGGTGCAGAGTGAGTGCCACCTTGAGCCCAGGTTCCAGGCTGGGCCGGAAGCTGGTGTTTGCCTTGGTCAACCTGGGTGTCAGCCGCTGCACAACTTCGTCAAACATGGCTGGAGGCATCCTCATGAAGTTCTGGAACGCCCAAGTGTCTGCGCTCCTGAGCTCCACCATCAGCTTGTTGTACAGTCCGTCCTCCGCTCTACTGGTGAACCATCTTCGGACACAGACTCTTTTTGGGTGGCTCCTTTTCTTCTCGCAGTAGAGTTAACAGAGCCTGCAGATGGCTTCGCACTGTTGCAGAACGATGGTGGCTGCCGAAAGGACTTTGTTACAATCCACGGTGGACATGACTGGATGCTGTGGAAGAGGAAGAGGCAGATGAAGGCTGCAGAGGTCTGCACCGCTGGGCTGCTGTTCTGAAAGTGTGATGCAGGCGAGTTGCTCCCCCTTTTTATAGGCAGTATAGGTTTTCCGCTAGGCATCCTCTAGGCATCCTCTAGACATCCTTAATATCCGAGATGGGTCCCCTCTGCGAACGTTTTTTCCGATTTAAACGCTTTGTTTTCGTGCTGCATCCACTAGGCATCCGTTCTGCATCCGTTCTGCGTCCGTTCCCCTTCCTCCCTGCGTCCGTTTACCGCTGGAGTGGATGGAGTTGCGTGGATGCGGAACGGATGCCTAGCAGATATAGCGGATGCGTAGCGGATGCGTAGCGGATGCAGAACGGACGAATTAGATACATTTTCCGTGCAAAAATTTTGGCAGCCCAAAACTTTTGGAGCGGATGAAACATCCATAAACGGATGCTGGACGGATAGAGAGGAAACCAAACGGAGGCAGTGAGTACAGAACGGATACATCGCGTTAACCAACGGATGGCAAGGTTTTTTGTCCGTTTTACATCCTCTTTGCATCCGTTGGTTCAGTGTGACATGGGCTTTAAATAGAACAAAACTACAAAATGATTACACAGAGCATATTGTGGCCACATGCTCATGTCCAGAAATTGGGGGGAAGGTGGAAACCTACAACTTTCCCCTCAAGTCAGGCAATATCAGATCAAGACCCACTATCCTTTCCCGAAACACTGTAAGTTTTGGGGCAATATCACCAATATTTCAGGAGTTCTGTTAATCTCTTAAAATTACAGACAAGTTACTTCAATTTCATTTGAGGGTCTGTGTGCCAGTTTTCAAGGATAGCAAATTGCTCTGTGCAAAGCATTCCCCAACAGCCATCAACTTTTGCAAAGAGGACATTGTCATCAATATTATTAAGTCCTGTGATTATTGTGAGTATAAAATCCTTGCAATTGATTGAAAATCATCCAGAGACTATTTGTTGCATCTTCACTTTTTTTCTGTTGATATCTGCATTAAGGGAAGAGCATGGACGAGAGTCCAATCAACCAAATGCAGAAAATATTATCTTTAGAAGTAATTCTGTCTTGATAAGATTTGTAAGCTCATATCCAAACTTCACTCAGCAGAATTAACCAGCGCGTTAAGAGGAGGAGCTGACCTGCTTAGCACCTATTCAGTTCTGAAGTAACACATCACCACCTCAACAGAACCTTGTGAGCCTCCTAAAATACTAATCCACCAAGTGTTGTTTTGATTACAGCAGGAAAGAATTGTGATTAATAAATAGAAAATTGGGTGTAGTGCTCCAGAGAATTCCAGAAGTTGCTATTGAATTGTAATTTGCCATGTGCAAGAAAGCAAAAATTGCTAACTACATTCCTAAAAAGGGGAGAGAAAAATAAATTAACAAAGTTTAATATTAATTGCCCAGAAACAGATTTAATCAATCAAGATTGCATGTTCGCCTTGGCTCGTCCCTTATTATTATTAATGTATGGCATTGTTACATTAGCCAGGAGACCACAGTGTTATCGAACAGTAGTAGTTTGGTTGCTTGTTTACCAGCTCTGTCAAGTACATGCTTTGCACTTCCCATCATGCACCAGAAGAAGGCGAGCTAGCTTCACCCCAGAAAGGAAGACAAGTAATTCTTCCTGCAGCCTCATCCAAGGCCCCCTGCCTCCCTGGAGCCATCTTGCAAAAGGGTGTTGCAACCAGGAAGGTTCAGAGGTGACAGAAATCTGACTGCCTGCACAGAGTACCAACTCGTCTCCCCACTGAAATCGTACCTATTTATATACTCGCATAGAACATGCTTTTGATCTGTTAGGAGGGCAAAAGCTGAGGTGAATGATGGGAGCTCACACAGTGCTAGGACTTGAACCACTGGAGCAGAGTCTCCAGTGTCCCCATCTCCAGTGTCATTAAGCCATTGACTATTCAAAGGACAATCCAGCTGAATTGGTAGAAATGCATTGTCAACTGAGAGGCAGGTCCCGAAATCAATCCTCTTTCTCTTTTCTGCAGAAATCTGGCTTGGAGATCCACATATAGGGATAGGCTGCTGAAAAGTATTAAAAAGGTGAAGAGATGAAGGACAAAGGTTCTCCTGACTATCATGACTTCCAGAAGTTAAATTATTGGTCAGAAAGAGGAAATTAGTCTTCAACTAACAACCATTCATTGAGTGACTATTCAAAGTTATAACTAAGCAGAAAAAAAGTGACTTATGAATGAATGGTCCTCCCACTCACAATTGTCACAGCATCTCCACATTCATGTGATCAAAATTCAAACATTTAGCAACAGGTATACATGTACGGTAGTTGCAGCGTCCCAGTATCATGTGATTACTATTTGCAATCTTCCCAGCTGGTTTCCAACAAGCAAGTTAATGGGGAAGCTGGATTAGCTTAACAATGATGTGATTCATTTAACAACTATGTTTGCTTAACCCTGCCAACACAGGTCATAAAAGTCAGGCATGACTCATTTGTCTTGCTTAGCAATGGAAATTCTTACAGCTACAGTTGTAAATCATGGTGGATGGTTACTATACAGGAAACAATCTTCACATTCACATGATTTTATACATCTTCATAAAAATGACCCATCCTTGAGCTGAAATGATACCGCTCTTCCAATAAAGTCTTAAGTGGGTCTCCACCCTTAGGACAATTTCACAGGTTAGGTCTATGGAAATTCACAGTCATCCAGGTCACAGTTGTCCCAAAGGTCTTTTTTGTAACTGTTTTTTTCTGGTTTTTCTTTGAAGTCATTTCGCTTCTTGGATGAGAAGTGAAACGTCTTCAAAGAAAAACCAGAAAGTCTCCTTACCTCTTGAAAAAAGCACCTTTCACAAGTTATCAAAAGGGATTTTAAAAATAGTACAACAGAAATTGCAGGCCGTTAAGCAAATCCAACTTCACCTTTTTTTTTTCATTTCCCTTTGAAATGCAACTGAAATGTTTACTTTATCTGAAGTGTAGGAGGAGTATATCAAAGTTCAATTTGTTAAGCAGTTATAACAGGTCAGGGTTGCAAATAAAGGCAGTCCTCTACTTACATACCTTAGTTTAGCTATTGTATTGTTATAATAGCACTGAAAAAGTGACTTATGACTAGTCCTTACCTTTTTGATTTTCTCAGTTTCCCTATTGTCATGTGATCAAAATTCAGACAATTGGAAGCTGGCATATATTTATGACAGTTATACCTTCCTATGATCTCCATTTGAGACCTATTGAGCTGGTTTTTGACAAGCAAAGGGGGGAGAATGGAAAGGAAAGCTGGATTTGCCTAATGGCCACCTGATTCATTTGATGACTGCAGTGATTTGCTTAACAGCTATGGCAAAAAGGTCATAAAATCAGATGTAACCCACTTAACAACCAAATTCTGGTCCCAGTTTTGGTCATAAGTCCAAAAAAGCCAATAAATGGCAGCAAAGAGCACAGAAGTTGTTCATAGCCATCTAATATTCTAATGTCCCCTTTTACTCGTATCCATTTCATGTATTAATAATCATGATGTATCTGTTATCATATACATGTTTGACAAAAGTAAAAAATAAAATAATGCTGCTTGCTTTTTGCAATCAAGATCTGGCAACCATACCGAAGACTGAGATTTTAGGACAACATTGTCTATTGTGGTGCCCTTCAGCTTCCAGGCAATTCCTAGAATTTTTATAATTCAGGATGATTTGTGAGCCAAGATTAAGATTGCACATTATGTTAAGTCATTGGAGTGTTTAACTATGGTGGTTTAATAAATGAACCAGAATTGGCTGGATTTGCACTTACATGACACCATAAACAAAACATAAGCCATACACAAAACATAAGCCAAACAAAAAGATTTCAAATTTAGTGTGATGAATAGTTAATTTTTTAATTATTATTACTTAGATATCGAGCTCCTCTCCCCTGAGCTCCAGAAAGAGTTTACAACATAGTTTACAATATTTTTAAGTATATATGATTTTCAATGTATATTGAAAAGGAACATGACTGCCCAGAAAATAAACCCTCATAAACAACATCTAGAAAAAAAAATTGTCAAGAGCTCCACAAACACCCTAAAAATGAGCCTAAGATGGAGTAACAAGTTTCAGGAACAATTAACAACAAATTTGATTTATAACTTGAAACTTAAATGGTGCAAATCATTAATTCACTTTTCAGATGCATCACCTTAATTTATCTTCTATGTAATTAGCAAGAAGTTAGCATTGACATCCTGACCATGCAGGGCCTTTTTAAGCCTCTGAAAGATCTTTAAATATTGCTACTCCTTTCCCACTTTTTGTTCCTGGTATCCTACATCGATTAGAATATATTTCTAAATTGCTTTTTTATCTACTGAACTCAGCAGCTCAGCAACTGGTGGCATCTGGGGAAAGCTGAAATATTGATTCATTTTGCTCCCTGCAAGTGAAAAAGATTGGTCTTGGGATCACTTGAAAGACTAAATGATATTTTGGATGGGAGAACTTTGGGTATGAGACCTGAAGCAATCATCTTCATTGCCTATACTCTCTAAAAGCTTTGAGAAAAATAGAACAGTGCATTAGGATTTGCCTAATCATTTTTTACCTGTGCATGATTACCTCATGCACAGGTAATCATGTCAGGTAAATCATGAACATCCATCTCCAGACTTGTCCCAAAAGTGCTTTTTTGAAAGGCAAATCTCCATAGACATGATCAGACATGGCTGTGTCGATCTTCCCATACAGTTCCCACACCACTGGGAGGGGAGTACACAATAGATACCATTGTTCAAAGTAATCCAAAACTTTGACTCAGCAGGTTGAGATCACATGGCAGAAAAGTGGTCACTCATGTGGAACGTAGGACTCAGATGTGAGATTCATGTATACATTTATTGCAGCTGCATATCCATCATCCTCAACCCCAGTTATCATCCAAACTTTGACTTAAAGGTCACTTAGGTTTGAAATAAAGTGACTAGAATAATCTTCTAGAGAGGATTTGAACTTTTTTTCTAGTACACTTAAGGCCAGAAGTGTCCAATGTTGGCAACTTTAAGACCTGTGGACTTCAGCTCTCTGAATTCCCCAGCCAGTCACCCCTATTCTGGAAGCTGAAAACTTAAAGTTGCCAAGTCTTAAAGTTGCCAAGTTTGGACACCTCTGCTTAGGGCTTTGTGTTTTGGAAATATAAGACATGATATCTAAAAAAGCGAGACATATGCCTCCAACCCATAACCACATATCCCTATAATGTTGGGTGGGTGTGAGAAAGAAGGTAGATTGTAATTCATTGACTCCACCAAAGGTATATTTCACACAGCACTGTTTATCTAACTTTATTTTAGAAACATGGTTTGCTTGAGTTAAAACAAAAGAATCCCAAAGCAGCTTATAGCAGCATGTCTGTTTATATACATATACACAATAAAATTAAATCCATAAATTACACTAATGGTTTGGGGGTCCAACAAAAGCAAAAGTCAACAAAAAAATAGTGACTCAGGAATCTTCCCGAGAACCAAAATAAAAGTCTGAGTAAAAGCAAATAGAAAATATTTTCAAGTAAGGGCTTTTTTAGATAGTCAGCCTGCTTTGGCCAATATCAAAACCATAACATAGCTTTCAACATCCTGGTGTTTTCCTGATAATTTTCTATAATTTATAGCCATTATCATCCTGTGTTTTTCTGATCTTTAAAGGGAGAGACTGGGGAAAGTAAATATTAAAAATATGCTGTATTCAATAGCCTGGTTCACATGATAAGGTCATGTGAATAATTGTCATAATATGACAATAAACAATTGTTAAAGTTGCACTTGTTGCATTGAGCCGTGAGATATTTTTAAAGTATTTTGTGAACTAAGCTGCAAGATTTATATCAGAGGACTCATATGTTTTCCCTACAAGAAAAGAAATATTTATAACTTGCATAGCCTGGAAAAAGTGCTTTAGGAGAAAGGGGACATGATCAAGAATTATGGCCTGAAGAAATGGACAGAAGAAAGTTTTTCTCTCTTTTTCAAAATTCTAGGACCATCTAATGAACCTGAAGGTAATTTAGAGAAAGCAAAATAAGATATTTCTTCATAAAGCACAAATTTATTGACTTATTTATTTAAACAATTTATAGAGCCACCCATCTCTGGAAAGTGGCTCTAGACAGTGTATAAGGATTCAAAATAATGTTAGCAAATTAAAATTTTAACTTCATCCAATTCATAAAGAACATCATTAACCAACATTAATTAGCAGAGAATGCCTAACCATACCATCACCACCACAAAGGCCTGTGATGGCTACTAATTGAATGGTTTTAAAGGGGATTGGATGAATTCACGGAGGTCATCTCTATCAAGGAGTGGGTCTGGAATGAGAACAATGTTCCTCCAAGTGCCACTTACCAGGAATCAAGGTTGTCTGTCTTTTACCTGTGCATACCTATCAGATGCGTCTGGTTGGCTATCATGAAAAACAAAATTCTGATCTGGGACGGGCCTTAACTTGATCCAGCAGGACTGTTCTTATGGTTAGATTAATGACTAAGTCATAAGTCATGTTTAGTAACTCCAGGGCTTGGGTTTACACATAGACAAGCAGATTAAAGGCAGAGACATTGCCTTGCTGACAAAGATCCATATAGTCAAAGCTATAGTTTTCCCAGTAGTAATGAATGGCTGTGAGAGTTGAACTATAAGGAAGGCTGAGCATCGAAGAAGTTGCTTTCAAATGGTGGTGTTGAAGATTCTTGAGAGTTCCTTGGACTTCAAACAGATCAAATCAGTCTCTCCTGAATGAAGTCAATCCTGACTGTTCTTTGGAAACTCAGATACTGAAGCTAAAGCTAAAATATTTTGGCTACATAATAAGAAGAGAGAACTCACTGGAAAAGACCCATGTGTTGGGAATGATTGAATGCAAAAAGGAGAAGAGGATAGCAGAGGATGAGATGGTTAGATTGTACGATCAACACAGCATGATTTTGGCCAAACTCCAGAAGATGATAGAGGACAGGAGGGCCTGGTGTGCTATGGTCCATGGGGTCATGAAGGGTTGGGCGCAATAACAATGAGAAACAAAGGAAGTCAATCATTCCTAAGAGTAAGTGCATAGCATACTAGTAGAGATGGTACCTACAGAAATACATGGGAATATTTAGAGCAGGCATGTGAAACTGACGGCCCGTGGGCCGGATGCATCACACACAAGCCTTGGCTACCCCAGTTTCACGTAGGGGGAAAATGTCATGAAGCATCATGTGACGGCAACATGATGCTATGAGTTAAGACACCCATGATTTAGAGGAAAGTGTATGGGCAGAATTCCAGCTGACTTTTGTATGGCTAAGAATGAAAAACTGGGTTGCTACTACAATGGAGTATTCTGAAAGCCTAAATAGGAGTCCTTAATTGTAGTGTTTTGTTTTAAAATGTGATGTTTCTTTAAATTTCCAAGAAAGATCCAAATTATGCATAATCTAGCCTGGAATGGTCTCATGACCTAACAGTAAAAGAAATGTATTGTTCTTCAGCAGGGTTAGTCAGATCAGCTGTGTCATGACTTCAGCAGGTTCTACTCCAAGTATAAGAGAGATACAACAGCACGTTCTCTTTCTGAAACACACAGCTCTGCTCACCACATGAATGGCCTCTCCAACTGCCTTGTTTCATAAGAGTTTAGACCAACCCAGTGATTATTAAACATCAACATGTGCTTGGTTCACCAACATACGTGTCTTTACTTGTATGTGCCCCAAGGTCAAGTTGGAAAGATAAAACTTGCATTCATTGAGTTGGATATGCCCATGATTATGGGAAAAAAATGGATGAGTCACAGTGAAAAGATTTCAATTCTGCATTTAGAGGAGGACACTTTATTTTATATCATTTAATTGGATGTACCACTCAGCTGTTAACCATATGCTGATGCCAAATCCAGATTTTTGCTGATTTTTTTTTTAAAAAACTGTAAAATATGTATGTTAAGTCTGTGACTTATTTAATACACTAATCATTTTTTAAAAAGATTTCAAAACTAAGCAAGCACCTATGATTCCACACCCTCTGATGATATCACAAGGTCTCTGCTCCACCTTTGAAGATTGGGGAAAAGAAGCTTTAGGAGAAAAAAAGAGCCCTCCTCCAGATTGAAAAATGTTGTCTACTTCTCGTATGCAATATGAAAAATACTAAATACAGAAGAAACAAACAGGAATGTAGGAGTGTAATGCTAAGTGTTCCTACCCATGGTGAAAACTTTAAAAAGTCTAGTTGCTCAGGACTCTCATAGGGAGACATCAAGCAGTATAAAGCACTGAGTTTCATCTAAAATGGCTTCTCCAAAGAATTCTGTTTCTTTAAACTACTTCCATCCCCCTACTAAAACCTGCACATTGCTCTAAACCAGTGTTTTTCAACCTTGAAAACTTTAAGATCTGTGGACTTCAACTCCCAGAATCCCCAAGTCCTCCAAATCAGGGGTGGGGAACTATCACCCTTTTATGATTTGTGGATTTCAAATCCCAGAATTCCTGAGCCAGCATGGCTGGCTCAGGAAATCTGGGAGTTGAAATCCACAAGTCTTAGCCATAGTTCCTCACCTCTACTCTAGACCAGAGGTCTCCAATCTTAGAAACTTTAAGACCTGTAAAGCAAAGCTGGCTCAGGAATTCTGGGAGTAGAAGTCCACAAGTCTTAAAGTTGCCAGGGTTGGAGACCTCTGCTCCAGACCGTTATCCGCCAGTGGGTTGGCTTCCCATGAGCTTTAGAAATCAGTTCTTAAATTGCTCTGGTTGTATTCCTGTGCTAAATTGAAAGTTGGACTTCACAGCTCTTTCCACATCTATATGGCTAGTCCTTGACTTACAACCATTCATTTAGTGACCATTTGAAGTTATGACAGTGCTGAAAATATGACCTATGACCACTCCTTGCACTTATGTTGGTCACTTATTTCATGATCAAGTGATTGCAATTTGGGTGCTTAGTACTAGCATGGATTTATGATTGTTGCAACATTCCAGGGTCATGTGATCAACACTGTGACCTTCCCAACCAACTTCCAATAAGCAAAGTCAATGGGGGAAGCTGTATTCATTTAACAACCCCATGTCTTACTGAAGAGCCATGGCAAAAAAAGATAATAACATCAGGGATTGTCACATAAGAACACACCCAACAACTGCATTGCTTAGTATTGAACTACTGGTCCCAGTGGTGAAATGCTACCGGTTCAGACCAGTTCATCCAAACTGGTAGTAAAAAAAAGCTCCGATGATCAGCTGAGAGGAGAGAGAAGAGAAAAGTGCAGGGTCGGCTCTCCCACCTACCCCTGCGCTTTTCTGTTCTTTATCCTCTCATCTGATTGGTGCAGCAGAGTCTCAGCTGGTGTTTAAAAAGTTGTGTGTGTTAGGTGCGCGCGCGTGCACAGAGTGCGCAATCACCGAACCAATAGGGAAACTGCTGGAATCCCACCACTGACTGGTCCCAATTGTGGTTTTAAGTCAATGGTTATTTGTAATTCCATGTTTTCATAAGCAAGGGTTTCCCAATCTTTGAAGAGCAGAGCTAGCATTCTTCTCGTCAATATCTTTCTTTCAGCCTATTTTTGTTACTTTATGTCTGTGCAAAATGACGGGTTGGCTTCTACAGTTTAATAAAGTAAACAGTTAAGGCTAGGTCTTCTTTTGCCTAGGTCACATAGGAAAGAGAAGAGAGCAATTATTTGTATATTTTATAAGGACTGATGTATTTACAACAACCACTACTAGACCACTGACCACACATTGGGAAGCATTGCTATAAACAGTTGTCAGTTTCAGAACTTCCTTTTTCCCTTTGGTATATGTGTCAACTTGACTTTTGCTGTAGACCAGGGCTGTCAAATTTCCTACCCTTGGGCCAGATGCATCAGGTGCTGGCTACGCCCAGGCTACGCCCGGTTTAACAAAGGGAGAAAAAGTCCCGATATGTCATGTGATGCAGCTGTGATGATGTGAGTTTGACACTCGTGCTGTAGACTATTGTTGTTATAATGTATTTAAGCTCTCCAGATAGTTGGATTACAACTCCCATTATATCATACCTGGAGATTTTGCATGCTATGACCCATGTAGCTGTTCCTTGTCCAATAATGTTTGATGTTTAGACATTCCCACAGCCTTTGAAAATCATCTGCATCTTTACACTTGTGTCTCCAGATGAATCTTTTTACTTTGGCCTATCTCAGTTTCCTAGGTGGAAATTATCATAATACAGTATTTAATATTTATTCTGAGCACTATAGACTTTCTAATTTCCACTTTATGAATTAAAGTCCCAACAAGTTTCACTGTTAGCAGCTCCACATTCCTAAGAAATATTTACTTTTCATTTCAGACACTTTTTTCATACTTTCATGAAGAATGTGATGAAAGGTTGATAATGTGCCTTTTAGAGAAATCCTTTAGAAAAGTCTGTTAAAATGGAAGGTTTTTCACCACAGTTTGAAATGATACGACTAGTGTGAAATAATGGCATTTGTTATTTTCATCTTAAAATGAGCTACAGTATCCTCTTCAATAAAATCTATGCTTTTTGAACAAAAGTATTTCTCTCCTGAAAGGTTCTTTCCAAACTGAAGTAAAAAGAGAGGGAGAGGAATGTAACTTTATCTCATTTCATCAGTAATATGATTATTTGTAGAGTTCTGCAGACCTGTTCTACCTCTTGCACCATTGCAGCAGCTCTATGATTAAGTCAACTGTCTGAGCAAATCAGTGATGGAACAAATTACCAAGGAAGCTAATGATTCTCTTCACTGAATTTGCTTTAATGGAGGCTGGACAACCATTTGACGAGAAAACTTTGATTTGGATATCTACTCTGAGCTAAAGAGCCTAAAAGGTTCTCTCCAGTTCTGTGTGCCTATCAGCTAAATTAGATGTTTGCTCATTTCTGTGGGCAGTTCTGATTTTATGTAGAAACCCAAAATTACTTGCATAAATGAAGAGCCACCTTCTTCTGCATAATCCTGTCCATGTACTTAGTTCCTTCAAAGAGGTCCTTCTTGGTATCTCCACCAACATTGCCTTTTTTCTCCTCCAAGAGGTTTTTATTTTCTGTTTTTGAGCTTAAACATATGTTTTGGAGATTATAAGTTAGTCAAACATAATTTGCACCCTGTTCAGTTACAAGGTTGAATACGATAGTGACTTCTTGACCGATTCCACCTTGGAATGGACAACTCACCACAGCCAACCCAATGCAGCCAACTAGCTATGGGACAATTTAACAGTTCAATTTAATTACAGGTAGTCCTTGACTTATGACCACAATAAAGCCCAGAATTTTATGTTGCTAAACAAGAAATTTGTTTTGCCCCATTGTATGACTTTTCTTGCTATGTTTGTTAAGTGAATCCCTGCAGTTATTAAATTAGTAACATGGTTGTTCAGTGAATCTGGCTTCCCCATTGACTTCGCTTGCAAAATATTATCACGTGACCCCTCTAACACTGCAACCATCATAAATATGAACCAGTTGTCCATTTTAAAGGAACCCTTAAGACCTGGTTCTATCGCTAAACCTTTATATGGTGATCTGATTGTTAAATGATAGTGGTTTTAACTTTGTTTGTTCAACTTTGCTTATTTTTGAATGAGTTTTATGGACTTTTTATTTGTGAACTATTAAAAGTTACTTAGATCCTAAGAAGGGTGGTATAGAAATTTGATAACTGAATAATAGGCTTGTAATGATTTCTGTATTTTATCATATTTTGTGATAAAATATGCACTGTGGTGTAGTTGTTACAGTGCGGTAGTGCAAGCCACTTCTGCTGACTATCGGCTGTTCAAATCCCACCAGGCTCAAAGTTGACTCAGCTTTCCATTCTTCTGAGATGGGTAAAATGAGGACCCAGATTGTTGGGGGAAATAGGCTGACTCTGTAAAAACCACTTAGAGAGGGCGGTAAAGCACTATAAAGCGGTATATAAATCTAAGTGCTATATCTATTGCTATATTTTACTGCATTTTATACTGCCCAGAATTGTAAATGATTGGGGCTGCCTTTGGACTTTGTAATGAATACATAAATAAATATTTGTACATTCTTCCCAATATGGTGTCAAGGCTATACAGTAACTCCCAAAATTCATTGGGTATGGCTATGGAGTTGTGGTTTTTGTCAACCCTGAAGCTGTCCTGACCAAAGCCATTTTGTCTTCTTCAATGTTGACACATTGGAGCTGAGGGTTTGGGAGGGGGGATTTGAGATAGAGGGATTTTTGTAGCCAAAACAAAATACCTTCTGTTGGGAACCAAGGACATTCTCACACCTGATTGGAAGAAGGCAGAGTGATGCCATGTCGGAGTGCATGGTGATTGGACCATGTAACTGATTTGCTCTGAGAAAGTAAAAAATCTTGTACTTTAATAAGGTGAAAACCATGGGAGTTTTCAGAGTCGGTTTTCACCAGATATGTGCCAATACGATATTTCCAATAAAAGCAATCTTTATGGATTGCTTACTTGGATTTACTTTATGGATTTATTACTTGGAACCCTACATCTGATGAGCAGCTAACTGAGAAAGACTAGACTTGGGAATCTCATAGGAAACTTGCTGGAAGTTGCATTGTTGCTCCAATTTCAATTTACAGTTGGGGATGGATCAGGGTCTTTCCCGCCTCTTTTTTGAAGGTATGATTGCAAATCCTTTTAGGGCTTCTTCTCACTTCTGTGAGCCATCGTCCCTTCATTATTATTAGCACACACTTAAAATGTCAGCAAACTCTTTTATTTGAACAACTATTTGCATATATGGACATATCCGCGAGATGATTCATCACCCACTGCTAAATATTTTTATTACATGGCATGGGCTAGAAATCATCCTTATAGAAAACAAGTTATTCCAATACATGTTTAAAATATAAATGGACAGAGTTTGACAGTCATAAACGTCTTATGATTCAGTGGCCATTGGAGGGGGAAAAACTCCTGATTTTTCTGCCTCTAATCTGGTGTCAATTTTCACCTCCGCCTACACTGCAGTTTTCCTCCCCTATTTGCAGTCACTCATTGCCGTCTTTTTTCCCTTTTTTCTGTGCCTTCATTCAGTGTGTTATTTGGATTTGCAACAAAACATTCAGACCTTCAACCAGCTTCTCATGTCTTCCAAAGGAATACATGCCATCTATGTTTTCCTCCTCCATAGCTTTCCATCTTTATTCTTTTCGCCTCAGTGGGATGTTGGAAGTGAATTAATAGAGCCTCAGCACCTGCCCGACAGTCTGTCCATCATCACAAGAAGTCTCAGAGCATTGAATATAATATGGCATGGGGAAAGAAGCCTGGGAAAAAAAAATTGAATTGGAAAATGAGCCAGGTCAAATTAAGGACTGCTGTGTTTGGGGATAATATCCCCATTCATCCTTATGGCAAATGCAGTTGGGTAGCGGATTGGAATGTTGGTGGTGCCTCCATTCTAAACGTCAAGTAGTAAAGCCCAGTCAGACTAACAATCCAATAGTAAACAGGGAACCACCAAGATTCCTCCCATCAATACTAACAGGCAAGCCTGTCTTGTATATAAACAGGGAGCAAACCCCACTCCTTTCTATCACTGATGAAGTTACCTAGTTGGGGAATAAAACATCTGCAAGAAAATCACCAAGCTCAGAGAGCACTGAAGGATTCATAGTTCGACCTAAGCTACAAATCTTCTTTTCTATTAAGCCTCTTCCCTCCTACCTTGTGGTCAGCAACTATGATTGGGGGAAAACCATTCAGAAACCATGCATAGCACAACAGTCACTCAGCATATGCCTGCCATACATATCAAACCTGGAGCAGGGCTGTCAAACTCTCAGCCTGCGGGCTGGATGTGTCACATACTGGCCACACCCACACCCAGTTTAGTGAAGGGGAAAGAAGTCCCAATACGTCATATGATGCTGCCATGACAACATGAATTTGACACCCTTGCTTTAGAGAGTCTTTTCTTTTCCTAGGGGCCATCGAGGTGGGATTTTTTTTGGTCTTCTGGAAAACTTGGAATTCTTCCAAGCCTAAAGAATGCATCCTTTTATAAACAGATGGTGCCATTTTAGCTACAAAATCATTGGCATTCCAAGAACGACTGAACTATTAGTGCAGGGTAGATGGGTAGCACTGTTTAGGTCAGGTCTATTTTTACAGTTTTGGTTTTTTCCTCATTCTCTTCAAAGGCTTTTCTTCCTTGATGTTTTCTCAATCAAAGGACACTTGCTCGGAGAAACATTTCCATTCTCCAGGCTATTTTGCTATGTTACTTATGTCCCACGTGGGTATGTGTGTGTCTATCCTGCTAAGCATAAGAAGATGTTAAAACAGTTCCTATATGATTAATCAAAAGATCAGTAACAGTAAAGGTTATCAGAGGGACAGATTGATGAAATAGGAATAAAGGAATAAGGGATGGAAACTGAACAAAGAGAGATTCAACCTGGAAATAAGGAGCAATTTTCTGACAGTGAGGACAATCAACCAATGGAACAGAAGTTGCCTTTGGAAGTTGTGGCAGTTTCATCACTGGAAGCTTTCAAGAAGAGACTGGGCTGCCATCTATCAAAAATGGTGTAGGGTCTGTTGGGTTGTGGGTTGGACTAGATGACCTATAAGATCCTTCTAACTCTGTTAATCTGTATCTATCTCTATGTGTAAATAGTCATGAAGAGTGATGATGCTAGTCCTGCCCCTTTCTTCATTTGATGCATTGTTGAACTCGTGACCCAGGGTCTCATGATACTTTCCCTCCTGGAATGATGAAACTAGTGGGATCCTGCTGATAAAAACTACAGCTTTCCAAACATGTCCCAATCCTTAAAATATTAAAATGCAGGAAATATTTCTTTTACTATCCCATAAAATCAGCTTCACTTAACCCACTCCTTATTCTGTTCACCCAAATCAAGTTCTAGGGCAAGGGTGTCAAACTCACATTGTTACAGCAGCATCATGAGACGTATCAGGACTTTCCCCCCCCCCCTTTGCTAAACCGGGTGGGGGTGGGACCAGCACATGACGCATCTGGGCCACAGGCCACAAGTTTGACACCCCTGTTCTAGGGTGATATGCTAACTAACCAACTGGATCTCAACCTTCAATGCTATGTTTTTTGACCAGAGTCTCTAGGCCAAGGTTTCCCGATCTTGGCAATTTCCAATTATATATATGGACTTCAGTTTCCAGAATTTCACAGCCAGCATACCCATTGCTGAGAATTCTGAAGGTTGAAGTCTACTCACTTTCAATTGCCCAAGATGACGGAGGCTGAATCCTAGATGATGAACAAACCTTGAGCTTATCATCTCACACTTGAAGGACCAATACAGAGCTTTCTCCAGTGTTTCAGAGAGATAACTGGCAGCATCAGAAAAGGCTTCTGTGCATGTGCAAAATATAGCCAGAGGGCTCTCCTATTGTTAGACCTGCTCTGTATATAAATAGTAGAATCCAAATAACCCATTCTGATTGGTCACAATAAACTAATGGGGATAGGTTCAAAAGGAACCAATCCCCAAAGCCGCACAAAGGTGGCAAAATCAAATGAATGTCATTGGCTACAAGCTGGCAGACAGAAAAGTATAAAAGGGCTGTCGCTGCTTGAGCCAATGTTCCGTTTTGCAACTATACTTGAAATAAAGACTTGTTGTTGGAACCCGGTCTACCTCGCGTTTTTGCAGAGAAAAAAAAGCTTTCCAAGGAATAAAAGACTTATTAACATCAAACACCGTTCTTATCCAGTTTAGCAACACACTGCCATTGACGGTGACCTGCGACGCCTCGCCATTCGAAGTTGGTGCCATCCTGAGCCACCAATTGTCTGATGGGAGAGAGGCTCCCATCGCATACTATTCTAAGACCCTGTCCAAAGCCGAGCGTAATTACAGCCAGTTGGACAGAGAAGCTCTAGCAATTGTCGCCGGAGTGAAACGCTTCCACGAGTACCTATATGGAAGAACTTTTCAAATCGTAACAGATCACAAACCGCTACTAGGAATTTTGGCGGTAAACAAACCCACACCAAATATTCTGTCCCCATGAATGACTAGATAGTTGGAGTTCCTGGCAGCCTATTCCTATACTCTGACACATCGCCCAGGGAAACAAATCTCCCATGCAGACACTTTGAGCAGAGCACCATTGCCATCAACAGAGGAAGACCCGGCACCAACGATGACAGCATTACAGATAGAGACTTGCCCCGATCTACCCATATCTGCGAATGATGTCACCAGAGCCACCGCAAAAGACCCATTGACTCCCCGCGTACTTAACTGGGTAGGTAAAGGCTGTCCAGAAAACCAAAAAACTGAGAACTTTAAACCTTTCCGGACCAGACAAACTGAACTCTCAATCCAAAAAGGTTGTTTATTGTGGGGTGATCGGGTAATTATTCCTAACAAATTACAAGCCAAGGTACTGGGTATGCTTCACGAAGGCCACCCGGGAATAGTTAAAATGAAAAGCCTTGCTAGAAGCTACGTTTGGTGGCCGGGTATAGATAGGGACATCGAATACTGGGTAAACTCGTGCAATAAATGCCAAAGAATCAGGCCGTCCCCGCCAAAAGCACCCATAAGAGACTGGGAAACCCCAAGAGGCCCCTGGTCACGAATCCACATCGATTTTGCGGGTCCTACCAAGGGGCATACGTTCCTGATTGTCGTGGATGCATACTCTAATTGGCTGGAGGTTAAAATTATGCCATCTACAACAACAGAAACTGTTATAAAACAACTTGACAAACTCTTTGCAACCCATGGCCTACCGGACGTCCTAGTGTCCGACAACGGGCCACAATTAACCAGTCTCCAATTCGAGCAATACCTAGCCTCCCTAGGTATAAGACATGCCCTAACCACGCCGGCCCACCCGGCTGCAAACGGTAGGACAGAGAGAATGGTCAGGTTTACCAAGGAGGGTTTAGAAAAAATGGACACTGGGGATGTCCAAAATAAAATAAATCGATTACTCACCCTCCAACATATCACACCCAGTACTACAACCAACAAAACCCCAGCAGAATTACTGATGGGAAGGAAACTAAGGTCGCATCTAGACAGATTACACCCAAATTTCATACCAGAAAACCCCCCCGACTCCTCCACTCGATGCAGGACCTTTGCAATAGGCGACTTAGTTTATGCAAAAAAATTTACTGGGGACCCATTATGGCTACCCGGACAAATTACACAAATAACAGGCCCCAAATCATACCGAGTAATGGTAGACGACGGCAGGGAATGGAAGCGGCACATAGACCAGCTTCGCTCCCGAAACACAGAACGAAATGCAAACACACAACCACACATAGAAAAACACAATGAAATTTGTTTTGTTCGGAAAACACACGAGGTAGACCGGGTTCCAACAACAAA
>BLBF01000010.1:11855099-11874469 GCA_015471245.1 Laticauda colubrina
CCAATCAGGTTTGTAGATTTGGAGTCACCCACTTTACATATAGAACAAAATTCAAACCAAAGAGGGGGGGGAAATGCAAGAAATCAATAAAGAACCGTTTAAATTAAACTCCGAAAACAATAACAATCAAAAAAAGCAAATAAAAGACTCACTGTTTGAAGAAAGTTGTGAGAAGAGTCCATCCGAAGGGGCCAGCCAGGCCAGCTCGACCTGTCTGGAGGAAACGGGAGGGAGCAGCAAAACCACCAGCCTAAGAAACTCAGGCAGCAGTAAAATGGCTGACTCACTCTTCCAGACGGTTCCATGGAGAAGGACGGAAGACACAGCAACCCCATCTGAACCGGTCGAAGCCTCCAACAATAATGAACCGCACAAGTCCAGTCGAGTCAAGAGAAGCTCCACCTACCTGCGAGACTACGTCACCACGTAGGACTGAACTAAGAGGGGAGGGGTGTTCTGTATATAAATAGTAGAATCCAAATAACCCATTCTGATTGGTCACAATAAACTAATGGGGATAGGTTCAAAAGGAACCAATCCCCAAAGCTGCACAAAGGTGGCAAAATCAAATGAATGTCTTTGGCTACAAGCCGGCAGACAGAAAAGTATAAAAGGGTTGTCGCGGCTTGAGCCAATGTTCCGTTTTGCAACTATACTTGAAATAAAGACTTGTTGTTGGAACCCGGTCTACCTCGCGTTTTTCCGGACAGAACAAGACCTGTCAGAAAAAGTCTTAGAAGGATTTGATGTCTTGCAAAACCAGTTAGAAAAGGGTGCATCTCGTGAATTTTCATCAAATGAAAAGGTCCTTTTTGAAGCTTTGCAGAAACCTACAGAGCAACAGAATTGCGAAATCTGTCAATGTCAATTTTTATAATTTTTGCAGTCTGTCAATTTTTCCCATTTTTTTTTTACAATCTGTCACTTTGGGTTTCTTTTCATTTTTTATTATTCACACTAGTCAATTTGAGTTTTCTTCTCACATTCTTTTTTTCCCCCTCTGTTTTTAAAGTTAAAAGGCAGGGTTGTACAACATTTGTATTTTTATGCCTGCTTTTTCCAAAATAATAAACACTTCCTGGGTTAACCCAAGGGTCATGTTTTTAAAGTAAAATTTTCCCTAATAAGCATTCTGTGCATTATTTTCATGATGGTACAGACTTTAGTGCAGCTTTTACATCTTTAAATGTAATAAGACTTTTTTTTTTTTAAAAAAATGGATAACTATAATGTGAAATAGTTTGTGAATTGGTTTGCAATTTAACAATACCGAAACATGATCCCCCCCCCATCAGTAATTGGAAGACCCCATTTCCTTCATTTCGGTTATTTCTGTTGACACCAATTAAACTTTCTATAATTTCACATGATATTGTCAATTTATGTGATATGGCGTTCATCCTATTGTTGTCCATTTCTTTCTTGTTATTTCAAAGCTCTCCACTTCTTTATTGTCTGTTTCTACAAAGCTGCAAATTACAACTATATTGCACAGATTCTGCAGAGGGCCTTTGAAAATTGCTTCTCCTGGATGCAAAGTGCCTGTTCAGATCTCATCTGCAATCATTAAAGGGACATTAACATTCTTTTATCATGGGCTAGATGGTTCATTTACAGGCTGATTGGACATGTCAGATTCATAAATAGCATACACACTCATCTCTGGGCAGTGAACAATTTAACGGTTGTATACTGCCCAGAGTCGCTTCGCGTGAGATGGGCAGCCATATGAAATAGCTAATTAAATTTAAAAAAACCCTCTTTGCCTTTAGCTATTTGTGTCTGAAAAGAATGTTACAGGTTGAGGACCAAATGTTCCATTCTGTGCAATTCAACTTCCTTTTCTACATCAAGTCCTCCAGAGAATGGCAGGAAATGCTTGTTTAAGATGCTGTTGCTTACAGATAAAGAGAAGCATAAACAGAGAAAAGGACGAAGCCTTCCTTTTTTTTGTATTTATTTGTGACTTATTTGATTGCTTATTGTACCCTATGACTATTATTAAGTGTTGTACCTTATGATTCTTGACTCTTGATCAATGTATCTTTTCTTTTATGTACACTGAGAGCATTTGCACCAAGACAAATTCCTTATGTGTCCAATCACACTTGGCCAATCAAGAATTCAGTTCAGTTAAGTGACTGTGTCTTTCAGAGAGGTCCAGACAGCTTCAACTGAGATTTAGTGGGCTCCATAAATTATATTCCAAGAAGAATGGAAGATCATTTGATTTTGGTTTAGTTGGTTTGGAAAATCCAGTCATGGTCCTTTTTTAAGCCTGTTTTTTGGCTTACAGATGGTGAAAATCAATGGTAGAATATTCAAACTAAGGTTAAATTTCACAATGTGATGCAACCAACTTGTCTCAAAGTAAATCTCCCAAAAACTGTTCTGGCCATTTTGTATTTCTCATTGATTGGTTCTAGATATAGTCTTCACTTCACAAGTGACAATTATGACATTTGCTTCTACTCTCAGCAAAGACCAGTACAGGTTTACTGGCACAAAAACAAAGAGGACAATACTAAACAGAAGGCAGCATCTATTAGGGCTATCGTATATGAATTGAAAACCAGGTGGTGGTTTTATTTTTTTATTTTTCTGTGCCTTTGAGTTACTGTTCACTCCTGACAACAGACTGGATTGGCTTATGCAGCTTTCTTGGCAAGATTTCGGAAGTGCCTCTTTCTAAAGATAAGAAAGAGTTGCTGATTCAAACCCAGTTCATTTCATCCTAAGGCAGGACTAGACCTTCACTGGACATATATTTATGCCCAACAATTTATAAATGCCCAACGTAAATTCAGATGTGAGACAATAACTAGACTACTGTAAAAATATTTTGACAAATCTTGTGTTTGTCATACCTTGTCTATTTATCCATTCATTCATCATCTATCTCCCTGCTTCATTCAAGGTAGAACTGCAATCTTTCTTGATTTTTTTTTTCTGTAAATCTCTTTGCATATACAGTCTAGTGGATATTAATCTTTACTTCAAAGTACTGGTAAAATAAATAACATGATTTGATCATTTAGGCACGTATCCACATCAAATAATACATACTCAGATATAATCTCAAAATTTGTACTGTTATTAGTTCAGAAGGAAATGGTTGGTCATTTTATCCTATCATTATTTATCTAAATATAGTTCAGAAAGGAAAACTATACCTCAGAGGAGACTTTCTTATTTATCCAGCAGTCCACTTTGTTAGTCAATTTTCCATCAATTTGAAGATCCATGTTCTTTGAATCCATTGTTCTACCATGATCTCTCCATCTGTTTACACAGTGTATGTAATCTTCAAGATAAATCACCACTAAAAGGAAGATGGATATATTATGGATCAAATCAGACTGCTTATCATTAAAAGCCAACAACAGCCTTAATGGAGGAGTCCCAGGGATGCTTGTATTAAGAATTCTACTCACATCCTTTTAAGGTTTTGTACTCATGAATAACAGCAACTTTTTAGATCCAGTTGAAAGAGAGAGGCTGAGTAAGATTAGCTTCTGATGAATAGCTATGTGTTACAAGGTGGGTGGATCTTCTTAAGAGCAATTGTGTGCCCTAAAAAAACAGAGAAGAGGGGGGAAAGTGGCATAAGAACAATTAACAATCAGTAGGGGACAATTTTGGAGAAAGCCATTCAGGCTCTCAATTCCAACTTCTGCTCGTTGCAGGAATACAATTTAAAGAATCTACAAGGTAATTCCCAGGCTGTGTTTGTTCATATCCAGCCAAGGGTGGGCCATCTCTTCAGTATAAAATCCCACTGAGAAGTATGCAAACCAGCATCTGCATTTCCTGCTTTGGATGAAGACAGCACATCTTTTTCTGTAAAAAGTGGCCAGGACAGAAGGAGAAAGATGTGCTGTCTTCATCCAAAGCAGGAAATGCAGATGCTGGTTTGCATGCTTCACTGAGAATGGCATGTGGAGAGACCAATTCAGATTGTTAGTTATCTGCACCCCTAGATACTTAAAACTGTTGATGATCTCTAGAGCTGCATCCTTGATACTGAGTGGAGTATGACTATGCTGGCTCTTTCTAAAATTTACAATTATCTTTGATTTATTAACATTTTGAACCTATCTTCTTCAGAATGCTATCTTCTTCAGTGTTCTTTCTTCAAGACTATTTAGTTCCTTCAATCAGTCCTCGACACATTTAATTTTCAATCATTCTCAATACCATTATTTGCCAGTTTGTTTGAATGCTCTGTCTTACATATTGGCAAAAAAAATAAAAATCAGAAAATAAAATACAAGCTGAATAATCAAAACCTTGTTGATGACTCTAACTATGTCAAAGATTTTGGAGTATTCATCTTTAATTATCTAAGTGCTAGAGCCTATTGTAATTACACAGCCAAAAAGACATTAAGAGTTATTAACCTAAAGCCCATGTCACACTGAACCAACGGATGCAAAGAGGATGTAAAACGGACAAAAAACCTTGCCATCTGTTCGAAAACGTGATGTACTCACTGCCTCCGTTTTGCTTCCTCTCTATCCGTCCAGCATCCGTTTATTGACGTTTCATCCGCTCCGAAGGTTTTGGGCTGCCCAAAACTTTTGCGCGGAAAATGTATCCAGTTCATCTGTTCAGCATCCGCTACGCATCCGCTACGCATCCGTTATGCATCCGTTACGCATCCGCTATATCCGCTAGGCATCTGCTGCACATCCGCGCAACTCGCATCAGCCCAGACGCAGGGAGGAAGCGGAACGGATGCGGAACAGATGCAGAATGGATGCCTAGCAGATGCAGAATGGAAACAAAGCATTTAACGCGGAAAAAACGTTCACAGAGGGGACCTATCTTGGATATTAAGGATGTCTAGAGGATGCCTAGAAGATGCCTAGAGGATGCAAAGGGACACCTATACTGCCTATAAAAAGGGGGAGCAACTCGCCTGCATCTCACTTTCAGAACAGCAGCCAAGCTGTGCAGACCTCTGCAGCCTTCATCTGACTCTTCCTCTTCCACAGCATCCGGTCATGTCCACCGTGGATTGTGACAAAGTCCTTTCGGCAGACACCATCCTTCTGCAACAGTGCGAAACCATCTACAGGCTCTGTGAACTCTACTACGGGAAGAAAAGGAGGCACCCAAAAAAAGTCTGGGTCCAAAGATGGTTCACCAGAAGAGCAGAGGACAGACTGTACAACAAGCTGATGGTGGAGCTCAGGAGCGAAGACACTTGGCCGTTCCAGAACTTCATGAGGATGCCTCCAGCCATGTTTGATGAATTTGTGCAGCGGCTGACACCCAGGTTGACCAAGACAAACACCAACTTCCGGCCCAGCCTGGAACCTGGGCTCATGGTGGCACTCACTCTGTGCCACCTGGCCTCCGGGACCACCTACAGGAGCATGCAGTACGGCTGGAGGGTGCCACCCAACACCATCAACATTGTGGTCAGAGAAGTGGTGCAGGCCATCATCGAAGAATACAAGGAGGAGCTCCTCCAGTACCCCTCCACTGAAGAAGGATGGAAGAAAGTTGCAGAGCAGTGGTATCAGAAGTGGAACTTCCCACACACCGTTGGAGCCATACATGGCAAGCACGTGGCCTGCAAATCTCCAGCCAAGTCGGGGTCCACTTATCACAACTACAAGGGCTTCTTCAGCATCATCCTCTTCGCCATGGTCGATGCTGACTACAAGTTCATGTATATTGATGCTTCAGGCAATGGGTCATCTTCAGATGCCCAGGTATACAACGCTAGTGACCTCAAGGAGGGGCTGGAAGGCAACCTCATGGTGGGCTTCCCAGATCCAGACCCGCTGCCCAACGACACACAAGATGTGCCCTACTTCACCGTGGGGGATGACGCCTTCTCCCTCACGACCTACCTCATGAAGCCCTACACCTCCAAATACCTCACCCGTGAAGAGAGGATCTTCAACTACAGGCTGTCCAGGGCAAGGCGGGTGGTGGAGAACGCCTTTGGCATCCTGGCCAACAGGTTCCAGGTACTTCTCACCAACATGCAGCATCGCCCAGAGACCGTGAGGAGGATCGTGGAAGCTTGCTGCATCCTGCACAATCTCATGCGCACCCGCTACCCAGTCTTGCAGAACAGGCTTGTGGACCTCCAACAAGGCAATGGGGACATGGAGCCTGGGGAATGGAGGCAAGGGCAAAACCTGATCGACACTGAGGATGTGCAAGGCCCCAACGTGACTCGAAGAAGCAGCGCAACCTCCTGAGACACTGGTGCAACTCCCCAGCTGGAGCAGTGGAGTTGCAAGACAGGATGGTAAATGCTTAATGGATGCTTCCTTCAGCCTGTCTCATCACACGGATGAGATTGGGCCATGTATGTTTGGTTGGCCTACAATGAACAGGGTGTTTAATAAAGAGTTCTGTTTATGTTGACATGTGTGGATGATTGATTATATCGTTATTGATAATAAAGGGCCATAGGTGTGGCACCTGGGAGGGTGGACCATACAGTCCCACTATGCTTGCACTGGAGGTTTATCTATCCCACTGCTATCCTAACCCATCCCACAGCTATTACCCATGCCACAGGTATCCTAACCCATCCCAAAGCTATTCTTACCCATCCCACAAGCATGCAAAGGCTTAAACCATTTCTAACAGTCTTCCAGCAAGACTTTATTAAAAAAAAGAAATGAAGCAAGTGTGTGAAATCATAAATAGACTTTATTAACAACAAGCTATAAAACAAAAATGAGTCTCTGGCACTCCTCTTGGTCGCTCAGTCCCAGGGGTGATGGGTGCAGGTGCTGTGGAGGTGGCTGGTGCTGGAGTGCTTGTCATCAGCTCCTCCAGAAGCAGAAGCAGCAGAAGCGCCAGCCCCAGAAGAGTGAGCCTGTGCTGCAGAAGCCCCAGGAGAACCAGAGTGAGGGCCAGGGTGCGGGATGGTAGCCCTGTCCCTCTTGCCATGGCTGGCAGCAGTTGGCTGAGGCTTGTTGTGCTTCCGCATGCTTGTGGGGTTGCTGGCTGGCAGGGAGGCTGGCAGGAACCAAGGCTGGCAGGAAGGCTGGCACCAAGGCTTGCAGGCAGGCTGGCACCAAGGCTGGCAGCAAGGCTTGCAGGCAGACATGCAGGCAGGGCAGGCAAGGCAGCCAATCCGTCCGGCAGCAGGTCTTTCCTCTGAATGGCGACCTGCTTCCGAGCTGCTTCCGTTATAACCGCGGGGCTGACGCAATGCATCCTCCCCGCATGCGCAATTAACGCCAGGCATCCATTAGGCATCCACTGTGCATCCACTGTGCATCCGCTTCATCCGCTCGGCGTCCGCTCTGCATCCGCTCTTTCCGTTCCGCGTCCGCTTTGCTGAGAGCCCCCGGAAGCCCTGCGGATGTGCCATCCACTCCCATCCGCTTCCATCCGCTAGGCTTCTGTTCCACATCTGCTTTGTATCCACCCTGCGTCCTCCATGCGTCCGTGTTATCCGCTCCGGTTATGCAAATTTTTGCCCCTTTTGAGAGCGGATAACAATGGATGGAACATTTTGCTCATCTGCTGTATCCTTTTTGCATCCTTTGGGCAGTGTGACATGGGCTTAACCCTGCATAGCTTTTTCTCCGGTAATATCACACTACTAACTAGAGCATACAAAACATTTGCTAGACCAATACTTGAACACAGCTCATCATTTGGAACCCGCATTACATATCGGACATTAATACAGTTGAGAAAGTCCAGAAATATTTCATGAGAAGAGTTCTTCACTCCTCTACTTGTAGCAGAATACCTTATGCCATCAGACTTGAAATTTTAGACCTAGACAACCTAGAACTATGCTGCCTTTGGTCCAATCTAAGTATAGTCCATAAAATTATCTCCTGCAATGTCCTACCTGCCAATGAATATTTCAGCTTTAATCACAACAATACAAGAGCACACAATAGATACAAACTCAAGGTAAACCACACCAACCTTAATTGCAGGAAATCAGCAACAGAGTGGTCAATGTCTGGAATACTCTACTTGAATCTGTGGTTTCTTCCTGAAACCCAAAAACTTTAACCTTAGACTGCCTACTATTGACCTCACCCCTTTCCTAAGAGGTCTGTGCATAAATGCACCAATATGCCTACCGTCCCTGTCCTATTGTTTCTTTTTATTGTATCCATTTGCTGTATTCATAACCATGTTCATACTTATACCTGTTATCTAATACTTGCTTGACAAATGAATAAATAAAATCTGTTCTGATGTGGGAACGAACGACTCGAGACCCATAGATACTTCAGCTCTTTTTATTTGTCTCTCTGTGACTGCTCTATAGCGGAGCCGTGGCAACCTCTTTCATAGCGGCTGCTTGCAGCTCGTGGCCAATGACGGCTCTTCAAAATTCCCGCCGTCAGGCAGACCAATCAAAATGGACTATTCAAATATTCAAATATAAAACACTCCTCCCCATGCAGTCCAGTCCAACCAATCAGGCTTCCCTAGGTTACGTAGTCACATAAATAGGTGGGGCTCTTATGGTTTCTACTGGACCTGCACAGTTCAGTAGTGGCGTTGTCTTCAGACTGTTCGGATGGGTTTGCTGTTTCTCCCGTCCTTCTCCATGGAACCTCCTGGAAGGTAGAGTCAGCCATGCCACTCCCGCCTGGTCTATTCGGGCTGATTGAGTCAGCTCGGCTGCTCCCACCAGGAATGGCTTCATGCTGATTTTCTGCTGCCGGTTCCCTTCTTCCGAAGTCATTTTCAGATGTGTGATTGCGATTTCTTAGCGGGTCTGCTAGTGGTGTTGATTGTGAATTGTTGTTAGAGTTTGTTTTATTATTTCTCGTGTTTGTGGAGGGTCTCCCCCTCCCCTCTCATTTGTGCTTGAGGGGTCTCTCCTTTCTCTAGTTTGGTTATTCTTTTGGTTTAATGTTTGATGTGGTTCATGTGTGTGTGTGTGTGTGTGTGTTCTTCTCCTTCGTCTCTTGGGTTGTTAGTGTTCTTCAACAGTGTTCTTGATCTAAGTTGGTCTATGTGTCTCCTCCAGTTTTTCCCGTCCTCTGTCTCTACTCTATATGACCGGAGTCCTGTTATCTGGGTTATTTTAGCTGGTATCCATAGTGGGTCCCCTGTGAAATTTTTTGCATAGACCAGGTCCCCTGTTCCAAATGTATGGTACTTACTGGAGGAGTCTGTTGGCTTTTCAGGGTTGTATGTGGGGTGTAGTCTGTCTAGGTGAGACCTTAGTTTTGTGCCCATTAATAATTCTGCTGGGCTTTTATTAGTTGTGGTGCTTGGTGTAATGTGCTGTATAGTTAATAATTTATAGATTTTTTTCCTGTATATCTCCAGGTCCACAATTTTTGTAGTGTATCCTTAGTATAACGAACCATGCATTCTGCCTGTCCGTTCGTAGCCAGCTGACCTGGCGCTGTTAGGGCAGTGCCGTGAATTGCGGCCCGTTGTCAGATACCACTAGATCCAGTAACCCATGTGTTGTAAAAAGCTTCCTGAGTTGTCTGATTACAGCTTCTGTTGTGGTTAACTGCATGACACTTACTTCCAACCAATTGGAGTAAGCGTCTACTACTATCAAAAATGTGTGTCCTTTCGTTGGTCCTGCGAAATCAATGTGTATCCTCAACCATGGGACCCTAGGTGTTTCCCAGTCAAGGACAGGTGCAGAAGGGGGTGTAGGTCTAGATTCTTGGCATTGTTTGCATGTTGCCACCCATCTCCCAATATCCTTATCCATCCCTGGCCACCATACATAACTCCTGGCCAGGGACTTCATCCTTATGATACCCAAGTGTCCTTCATGCAATATGTCAATTACTTTTTCCCTCAGTATGTCCAGTATGATCACCCTATCCCCCCACAGTACACATCCTTTTAAATTAGATAGTTCAGTCTGTCTAATACGAAATGGTTTGACAGTCTCGTCTATAGATGTCTATATTTATTTCTTTTTATGTGTCCATTTTGCTCAAGAGCCCAACATTTCTGTTGCTGAGCATGACAGTTGTCAAGTGATTTCCCCCATTTTACAATCTTCTTTGCCATGATTATTACAGGAATCACTGCAGTTGTTAAGTCAATCATACAGTTGTTTAGTGATTCTGGATTTCCCATTCACTTTGCTTTTTGAAAACCAGTTGGGAACTTAACAAATGGTGATCCGGGACAGTGCAACTGTTATAAATATATGCCAATTGCCAAGCATCTAAATTTTAATTGTGTATCTCTAGGGATGCTGCAGTAGGTATGAAAACTATTCATTTTTCAATGTCACATTATTCAGTGCTGTTATAACTTCAAATTGTCACTAAATGAATAATTATAAATCAAGTGCTACCTGTACACAGAGGAGACCATTCTGCTGCTACTTCCTCCCCTGGAATCTCATTCCTCCTCTCCTATCCCACACACTTTTGATAGATTCCCAATTCCCCAAAGGACTCAAACTAGGAGTGGGCTTCCAAAATTTGAGCAAAGGGTTCTCTGTCTGGTTGCTGGGTGGGTGTGGCCATGATGGGCGTGGCCTAGTCCTCCTGCACCATGATGGGGGAGGGTGTTTTTGCCCTCCCTGGGCTCTGGAGGCTTTCCTTGACCTCCAAGAGGGCAAAAATGACCTCCTCAGGCTCTGGAGACTCTCTGGAAGCCAGAAACAGGCCCATTTCTGGCCTTCCCAAACTTCTGGGAGGCCCATTTTTTCACCCTCTCCGAGGCTCCGTGCATGCCCTGCACTTTCCTGCATCCAAAACAGGCCATGTGGGGACTCCTGCGAGGGGAAAGGTGGGCGGGGCCAACCAGGAGTGGGATTTGGGGGTTCTCCAAACTGCACAGAATCTTAGCTAGGGACTCTCCCGAACTCCTGCGAACCCCCAGCAAACCCACCCCTGACTCAAACTGTCTTACAACTAAAACCAATGACAATTTCACTAAAGCAGCCCAAGATCACCGGCCCTCAAATGCTCTCCAGAATAAATAGATACAGTATTTTAATGTCTTCTGAAAAGCCAGAAGGTTGGCTGACACTTTTCAACTCACGAGACAAGGATAGCAACAGTCCCTGATAAAAATCATTGCTGATCTTGCAGCCTTCACGGGGCAGGAAATCTCAGTATTTTTTCCCCTTCAAGATTACATTGGACAGGCCAAATCCGGGCAAGATAAATGGCTCTCACTGCAAAGCTGCAAATGTTTTTTTTTTCCCCTAAGGAGGAAACCATTCTAGGAACTCAGTGCACCCTTTTAGGAACTTTTAAATGTATGTTTTGTAGTTGCCATTTCAAGACCTTTCCTTTAATATTGATATTGCAGTGATCTTGCTCTTGTTATTATTTCAACAACTGGCATGGTATTTGCTCAGCTCAAGCTTGGCCATTGCATGATAGATGACATGGTTTCATCAGAAAAAATGTAAGTTGTAAGAGGTTTTGTTTGTTTTTTTAATTAAGACACTGCATGGACATACCTTGTAATCACCAATAACTCCTTTGCAGGAAAGCTTAATAAAATATTGCAATAAACAAGGAAGGAATATAGTATTCTATTTTCATATGGCAATGCCCTATGACATTGTTACAGAAAAGGGGTGACTCATTCTCCAAGTAGTAGGAAATTCCAGGGACAGGCACTAATAAATCACATTGTATTTTGTAGCATTTGAAGCTTTAGAAAGGTTTCCCAAATTGAGATCCAACTTGGCAATATTAGTATTTCAAACCGTAATGAACTCAGCTGCACTGAACTTCCAGCTAACTAACTATTGCAAAATTTCAACTTCTCCACCAGCGTTCCAATCAGATGCTGACACTTATTTTCCCCTTATTAGCTGAAAGCTCTTAACATTCCAGAGTGGACAAAATTTTCCAGACATTGAGAGTCATTAATCTCATGCTGTTTGAATAATCTCTGGCAGATTGTGAAAAAAAAAAAAAAAACAGAGGGATCATTCCATTCATAGAAATGCTCTGTTTAGCATCTAAAGAATGGATGATTGAAAAGAAAAAGAAGACAAATCATAGAAAGAAAGAAAATGTTGCAGCTAGTTGTTGCAGTGTGTCTGAAGCAGAAGCCGATGAGTTTGAAGAAGAATCTCCATCATAACCACTCAGAAGGAACTCAATGTTTCTGTTGCACTTTTAGAAAACAATTTTTAAACCAAAACTACATAGGAAGCAATGCAACAACAAATTAAGACAAAGTCATAAAGCACATTTCAGTATGACAACAATTGGAATAAGTGAATCAATCATTTATATCAGTACAGCTATAGAAAATGGACTTTTGAGATAATGTGAGAAAAATGAAAAATTCATTTGAATTCTGGATTCAGAGGTGGTTACCAAGGCAGTAATTCCATGAGTATAAGAAAAATTAAAGACTGACCATTATCTTGAAATGATCATCAGAATGGAAGCAGAAATTCACATATATTGAACATATAGATGTGAATAGGCAATGGACTGAAAAAACCATGATGTTAAGAAAAGAAGAGGAAGATATTTCAAGTGATGGATGGGAGCAAAGAGATTAAGGCCCTGTCACACTGGCCCATGGATGCAAAACGTTTGTAAAAAGGACAGAGTAGACGAGCAAAATGTTCCATCCATTGTTATCCGCTCTCAAAAGTGCCCCGAATTTGCATAACCAGTGGGGACAACACAGAAAGGAACGGACAGGGGGAGGACATAGGGCGGATGGAAAGCGGATGCTCCACGGAAGCCTAGCGGATGGAAGCGGATGGGAGCGGATGGTACATCCGCAAGGCTTCCGGGGGAGCACAGCAAAGCGGACACAGAACAGAAAGAGCGGATGCAGAGCGGATGAAGCGGATGCAGAGCGGAAGCCTAGCAGAAGCCTAGCGGATGCCTAGCATTCACTGCGCATGCAGGGAGGATGCATTGTGTCAGCCCCGCGGAAATCAAGGGAAGCAGCTCACAAGCAGGTCACCATTCAGAGGAAAGACCTGCTTCCAGACACAGCTTGCCAGCCAGCCAGCCAGCAACCCAACAACCATGGGGAAGAAAAGGAAGCCTCTGCCATCTGCTGCCAGCCCTGGCAAGAGGGTCTGGGCCACCCTCCCACCCCCTGGCCCTGACTCTGCTTCTGCTGGGGCTTCTGCTGCCCGGGCTCGCTCTTCTGGTGCTGGGGCTTCTGCTGATGCTGCTTCTGGTGGTGGTGCTTCTGCTGGTGCTCACTCTGCTGATGCTGCTTCTGGTGCTGGTGCTTCTGCTGGTGCTTACTCTGCTGGCACTGCTCCTGGTGCTGGTGCTTCTGCTGGTGCTTACTCTGCTGGCACTGCTTCTGGTGGTGGTGCTTCTGGTGGTGCTTACTCTGCTGGCACTGCTCCTGGTCCTGCTGGTCCTGCTGGTGCTCCTGGTCCTGCTCATGCTCCTGGTCCTGCTGGTGGTCCTGGTCCTGCTCGTGGTCCTGGTCCTGCTGGTGCTCCTGGTCCTGCTGGTCCTGCTGGTGCTCCTGCTGGTGCTCCTGGTCCTGCTGGTGCTGCTGGTGCTGCTTTCTGCTGCTGGTCCTGCTGGTCCTGCTTTTGCTGCTACTGTTGTTGTTGCTGCTGCTGCTGCTGGTGGTGGTGTGGAGGAGCAGCCCCTACAACCTTGAAGCCCCTCTGATGAGGGCCCATATGGCCCTGCCAAAGGGAGGAAGAAGCAGACGTGTGAACGGGAGAGGAGGCAATACACAATTGAAGAGGAACATGAGGCGGAGGGGCTGGAGTGGCTGAGGGAGAATGAATATCTTTGGTGGAAGGGACACAGGCTCTATCGAGACACCAAGAGGAAGCAGGCTGCTTGGAGAGAGAAGGTGGAGAGCCCGGGCTACACTTCGGAGGTACTCCTCAGCTGGTGGAAGCACATGCACACCTGGTACGGGAAGCTGCACCTCAAGAAATCTGGCCAGGCCGCGGTCAAGCTGACGGACCGAAAGACCTACGTGATGGCCAAGTGCAGCTTCTTGGAGGGTGAGATCCACCACCGAGGAGCAGCCCCTCTCACAACCCTCTCTCTCAGGCAGCCTGCTGAGAGCCAGTCCTCTTCTGGCCAAGAGTCAGCTCCTGTGTCCAGGCAGGTATCTGTGGAGCGTCCCACAACGGAGACCCCCTCGACAGCTGTACTCCCCATGGCGGAGCGCTTGGAGGACCCCCTGATGCAGTGGGAGCAAGGAGAGGGCACTTCCACCACAGCCCAACCCGCATCCACCCCCAGCTCCACCTCCACCGAAAGGCAGAGAGGCAGACCGGAGGGGCAGAGCCACACTGTCCTGCTGGAGATCAGGGGCACTATCAGAAGCAGCATAGATCTCCTCTCTCAGCTGGAACACACCGACGCCCCATCCTCCAACCACAAGCCCTTCCTCACCTACGTCAACCAGACCCTCGTGAACATGTCGGAACCCCAATAACAGGTGGTGAAGGACAGGATCACCGATCTTCTTCACAACCCTCCAGACCAAGCTGAACCTGCTCCCACCCAGTCCAGGCCTGCTCCTCCACCCCAGGTGATGTCACTGCCCTTCCAAGGCTTTCCACAGGCCCTCACCTCTTAAGGCTACGGCTACCAGGAGGTCCAGCAGCACAAGCAGCCCTTCCCAGTCCAGGCACAGGTACATCGTACACCACCGGTGCCACTGATGCTATTGATGCCACCCACGCCACTGATGCCAGCCATGCCACAGATGCCACCCACGCCACCGATGCCACCGATGCCACTCCTCACCCAGCTGCAGACCAGACAGCCCCACTACACTGCTCCTTCCTTCACCCCACAGCCAAGCCGGGCCTCAGTACATCTGTCATCGGTTTTGGGGCTGACACCCCATGTCATGGAGGAAGGGGCTCTCAACATCATGGGGCTGAGACAGCTGTCTGAGAGCTTCCTCAACACACCGTCCCCTGTTGTCCTCTCGGGGCCAGGCATCCCAATGGAGCCTCAGACCAGCACTCCAGCAGCAGCCACCTGCACAGCACCTGGACCCTTCACCCCTGAGACGATGGGAATGCCTCAGACTGACTGAGAAGAGGGCCAGAGACTACCTGTTGACTTTATTTTTTGCTTTGGACACTTGACTTGGGTCATTTTTCTTTTACAGCTTGTTATTAATAAAGATTATCTTTGCTTCACACACTTGCTTCATTTATTTTTGTCAATAAAGTCTTGGTGGAAACTTGTAGAAATGGTTTAAGCCTTTGCATGCTTGTGGGATGGGTAAGGATAGCAGTGGGATGGGCAGGGATACCTTTGGGATGGGTAATAGCTGTGGGATGGGCAGGGATACCTTTGGGATGGGTAATAGCTGTGGGATGGGCAGGGATACCTGTGGGATGGGTAATAGCTGTGGGATGGGCAGGGATACCTGTGGGATGGGCAGGAATACCTTTGGGATGGGTAATAACTGTGGGATAGATAAACCTCCAGTGCAAGCATAATGGGACTGTATGGTCCACCCTCCCAGGTGCCACACCTATAGCCCTTTATTATCAATAATAATGTAATCATTCATCCACACATGTCAACATAAACACAACTCATTATTAAATGCCCTGTTCATTGTAGGCCCATCCAACATACATGGCCCAATCTCATCAGTGTGATGAGACACTGAAGGAAGGCTCCATTAATCATCTACATCCTGTCTTGCCACTCTACTGCTCGAGCTGGGGAGTTGCACCAGTGTCTCAGGAGGTTGCGCTGCTTCTTCCCTTCACGTGAAGCTCTGTTGGGGCCTTGCACATCCTCAGTGTCTATCAGGTTTTGCCCTTGCCTCCATTCCCCAGGCTCCATGTCCCCATTGCCTTGTTGGAAGTCCACAAGCCTGTTCTGCAAGACTGGGTAGCGGGTGCGCATGAGATTGTGCAGGATGCAGCAAGCTTCCACGATCCTCCTCACGGTCTCTGGGCGATGCTGCATGGTGGTGAGAAGTACCTGGAACCTGTTGGCCAGGATAGCAAAAGCGTTCTCCACCACCCGCCTTACCCTGGACAGCCTGTAGTTGAAGATCCTCTCTTCACGGGTGAGGCATCTGGAAGTGTAGGGCTTCATGAGGTAGGTTCTGAGGGAGAAGGCGTCATCCCCCACGATGAAGTAGGGCACATCTTGCGTGTCGTTGGGCAGGGGGTCTGGATCTGGGAAGCCCATGATCAGATAGCGTTCCAGCCCCTTCTTGAGGTGACTGGCATTGTATACCTGGGCATCTGAAGATGAGCTGTTGCCTGAAGCATTGATGTACATGAACTTGTAGTCAGCATCGATCATGGCAAAGAGGATGATGCTGAAGAAGCTCTTGTAGTTGAAATAAGTGGACCCCAACTTGACTGGAGCTTTGCAGGCCACGTGCTTGCCATCTATGGCTCCAACAGTGTGGGGGAAGTTCCACTTCTGATACCACTGTTCTGCAACTTTCTTCCAGCCTTCTTCAGTGGAGGGGCACTGGAGGAGCTCCTCCAGGTATTCTTCAATGATGGCCTGCACCACTTCTCTGACCACAATGCTGATGGTGTTGTGTGGCACCCTCCAGCCATACTGCATCTCCTGTAGGTGGTCCCTGAGGCCAGGTGGCGCAGAGTGAGTGCCACCTTGAGCCCAGGGTCCAGGCTGGGCTGGAAGTTGGTGCTCGGCTTGGTCAACCTGGGTCTCAGCCGCTCCACAACTTCATCAAACATGGCTGGAGGCATCCTCATGAAGTTCTGGAATGCACGAGGGTCTTTGTTCCTCAGCTCCACCATCAGCTTGTTGTACAGTCCGTACTCTGCTCTTCTTCCGATCCATCTTTGGACCCAGACACTTCTTGGCTGCCTCCTTTTCTTCCCGTAGAACAGTTGAAAGAGCCTGTAGATGGCTTCGCACTGTTGCAGAACGATGGTGGCTACCAAAAGGACTATGTTATGATCCATGGTGGACATCAATGGATGCTGTGGAAGAGCAAGAGCCAGATGAAGGCTGCAGAGGTCTGCACAGCAGGGCTGCTGGACTGAAAGTGAGATCCAGGTGAGTTCCTCCCCCTTTTTATAGGCAATATAGGTTTTCCACTAGGTGTCCTTTTGCATCCTCTTGGCATCCTCTAGACATCCTTAATATCCGAGATAGGTCCCCTATGCGAACGTTTTTTCCGTTTTAAGTGCTTTCTTTGCGAGCTGCATCCACTTTCATCCTTTCTCCGTCCGTGCTACTAACGCTGCGCGTACGCTCCGCGTCCATTTTGCTTCCTCCTTGTGTCCATTTTCTGCTGGAGCGGATTTGAGTTGCGTGGATGCGCAGCGGATGCCTAGCGGATATAGCAGATGCGTAACGGATGACGACGGATGTAGAACGGATGTTCCCCGTATGCGTTGCGGATGCAGAATGGATGCGTTGGATACATTTTCTGCTCAAAAAGTTTTGAGAAGCTCAAAATTTTTTGAGCGGATGGAACCTCAGTCGACGGATGCTGGACGAATAGAGAGGATGAAAAATGGAGGCAGTGAGTACAGAATGGATGAATCGCATTAACCAATGGATGGCAAATGTTTCTCTTCATTTTACATCCTCTTTCCATCCGTTGATGCAGTGTGACATGGGCTTTAGTAGTTATTGGAATGTCTTTGGAAGTAAGATAATGCTGTAAGAAGGCAAGAAAGATGGTCAGTGTTCATATAGTGACCAGAAATTCATCTCACTGGCACAACTTTCACACTGAGGAAATATTTGTAGCTTAGGGTTGAAATGAGGGCTCAAAAAGGAGGATTGAGAGGACATAACTGTCTTTCATTATTTGAGGGATACCACAGAGAAGACAGGATTGACATATTCTTCAAAGTAGTGGCTAGGATGCTGAGCTTGTCAATCAGAAAGTCAGCAGTTCGGCGGTTCAAATCCTGAGCACTACGTAATGGAGTGAGCTCCCATTACTTGTCCAAGCTTCTGCCAACCTAGCAGTTCGAAAGCATGTAAAAATACAAGTAGAAAAATAGGGACCACTTTGGTGGGAAGGTAACAGTGTTCTGTATGCCTTCAGCGTTTAGTCATGCTGGCTCTTCAACTTTGTAATGGAGAACACCCTACCCTAGAGCCGGAAATGACTAGCATGTATGTGTGAGGGGAATCTTTGCCTTTACCTTTACCAAAGCATCAGACAATAGGACAAAATGGACGGATACTTGTTAAAGAAAATTCTAACTTAGAAGAAAGGATAATTTTTTTTGATAGCGAGTACAATTAACCTATTTTCCCCACAACAATGTTTTTGTGAGACGAGTTGGGCTAAGAGAGGGTGACTGGCCCAAAGTCATCCAGATGGTTTTCATGCCTAAGACAGAAGTAGAACTCAATCTCCTAGCTTTCTAGCTTGATTCCTTAACACTAGACCAAACTATCTCTTTCCTGGTGGTATTCCCTTAAAGTACTAGCCATGTTTGTCCCTAGTTAACTTCTGAGCCCATCTTGTGAAACGTGGCTTTCTCTTTTATCTAACTTCTACTGTGGTAGATTCCTCATGATTGTCCAAATATTTTGCAGCATTCTTCAATTTCTCTTAATTGGCTCCTTTTTTCATTAGAAATGGGGCATTTCTTTGGTGATTTCCTCCTGTTGTGACTATTTTATTAAATATTGTATCCAAAAAATTAATAAAAGAAATCATTAGCATATGCTAGATAATTAAGGGGTTATTAATAAATAACAAGGACCATTGAATAAGTAAATAAGTAAATTAGTTCAACATATCTGGAGGGCATCAGGATGAGGAAGAGCTGTACAAAATAAAAAAATGGATGCCTAGTAAAAAATTGAAAGCAGGAATATTCAATTTTGTGAGGCCAAATAAGCTGCAACTTGATAAATAATGGGTGGCAGGCACATAGACAAAGACTCCATTTGATGTCAAAATACTGAGTCCAACTGAACTAAATGAAGTTAATATACTTCTAATTATTCATTAGATCTCTCCACCCCCCCTTTCAGTCAGATTCAGAATCACAGATTAGTTTCATATTGTGAAGAGGCCTCAGGTTTCTTTGAGATTCAGCTTGTGAGGGGTTCTGGCTGCTCTGTGAACTTGGTTGTTGTCTTTCCAGAGAAACCACTGTTTCTCAAACTCTGAGCGAATCTCCCTTTGGGAAGGTTCAGACAGAGTCCAGGAGAAATGTAAGGAAACTTTTAGTTGTAGATCGTATCTTATATAAAGTATCTTATACATACAATATTATGTACAATATATATCTTATATATTGTATCTCATATAAAAACCCACCTTTCTCAGAATAAGAATAATAAGGGAAGGGAAGGGGAAAAAAGAAAGGAAAGGAAAAAAGAAGAGAAGAAACAAAAGAAAGGACATGGGAAGAGAAGGGAAAGGGAAGGAAGGGAAGAGAAGGAAAGGAAAGGAGAAGAGAAGAGAAGAGAAGAGAGGAAAAGAAAGGACATGGGAAGAGAAGGGAA
>BLBF01000010.1:11874569-11912173 GCA_015471245.1 Laticauda colubrina
AGGAAAGGAAAGGAAAGGAAAGGAAAGGAAAGGACAGGAAAGGACAGTTGGAAGGTACCTTGGAGGTCTTTTAGTCCTAATCCCTTGCTTAGGCAGGAAGCTCTATACCATTTTAGACAAATCTCTTCTTTAAAACTTCCAGCGTTGGCATACCCACAACTTCTAGGGGCAAGTTGTTCCACTGATTAACTGTCAGGAAATTCCTCCTTAGTTCTAGGTTGCTTCTCTCCTTGATTAGTTTCCACCCATCACTTCTTGTCCTGTCCCCAGGTGCTTTGTAGAATAATGCTTTAAAGGATATACATCAGTGGTGGGATTCAAATTTTTTTACTACCGGTTCTGTGAATGTGGCTTGGTGGGCGTGGCTTGTTGGGTGTGACGGGGAAGGTTACTGCAAAATCCCATTCCATCCCCACCCCACTAACCTGCTTTCCAGCTCCATTCTCCTGTGCAGGGCAACAAAAGAAGACCCAGCCAATCAGCTGGGACTCGGGAGGCAGAGAATAGATCGGGGCGGGGCCAGTCAGAGGTGATATTTGCTGATTCTCTGAACTTCTCAAAATTTCCGCTACCGGGTTTCCAAAACTGGTCAGAACCTGCTGAATACCACCTCTGGTATACATTAAGATCACAGGTAGTTCTTGACTTGCAACAGTTTGCTTAGCGATCATTCAAAGTTACAACAGCACTGAAAAAAAAGATTTATGACACTGAAGATATTGCTGCATCTTCATGGTCTCGTGATTAAAATTCAGATGCTTGGCAACTGACTCATATTTATGACAGTTGCACTGTCCCAGGTCATGTGATCATCTTTCACGATCTGACAAGAAAAATCAATGGGGAAGCCAGAGTCACTTAACAATCATGTTACTAATTTAACAACTGCCTTGATTCACTGAACAATTGTGGCAAGAGTATAAGAGCCCAGGGAAGACTTAATTAAAAGAAAAAGTTTAAGAAGTATGTCCTCATTGAAATGCAAGCTGCATTTTGGCCCTCCAGCAATAGTTGTGTAATTTTCATTTCACTATGAATAGTTTCTTCCACCCATTAGTGTTGTTTTCAATAAAATAATTTTGTCTTCCTCTGCATAAAATCTTTTTTTGTTGTTGTTGGTTTCTAATTGTGAATGCCGGGTTTGTGAGTCCATGAAAGAGGCTTCATTATGCACAGGTGATGAACCCTTTCATCTTTCCTTCTGCTATAAGGTTCCTCCACCTGCAAGGTTCAAATGGGACAGAAAAAGAGGGGATTGGTAGAAGGAAAGGCTGCCCTTTTAGCACAGGAAGCTTGGAAATGTGAGCGCACAGCTCTGAAAATAGCTTTTGTGCTTTTCTCTTTATCAGCATTGGCTGCATATGGGAACCAACCTGTCTGAGAAAACTCTAGGTCAGGGGTCTCTGAACTTACCACCTTTAAAACTTGTGGACTTCAACTCCCATCAACCCAGCTGGCTGCAGAATTCTGGGAGTTGAAGTCCACAAGTCTTAAAGTTGCCAGGTGTAGAGACTCCTGTTCAATGTGGTTGGAGTTGGAAAAAAGCTGGAATTAATTTTGCTTATGTCCACTACTCTCTGATTATCTGTCTTTGGTTTTTTTTTTCATGCTGGGCCTTTCCCAATATGTAGCATTTTGTACAATTGTACAAATACATGTACAAAGCAAGTATTTGCTCTTGATATCAGCAGTAGCTACAGGGTAGAAGGTTTAGGCCAGGGTTCTTCAAACTTGACAGTTTTAAGACTTGTGGACTTCAACTCCTAGAATTCCTCTTCCAGTCCTGTTAGCTCAGGAATTCTGGGAATTGAAGTCCACAATTCTTAAACATGCCAAGTTTGAAGACCCTTGGTTTAGGTCATCAGGGAAAATAGCAATCGTCTCTCTTTTCAAGGCATGGCTGTGTCAGAATTGACATATGGGCATTTAGTGAGTATTCCAAGTTACAACAGCAATGAAAAAAGTGAATTATGTTTGGCCTTCCCCTTATGTTGTAGTGTCCAGGAGTCCTGTGATCATGACTTGACTTTCCCAGTTGGCTTCCAACAAACAAAGTCAATGGGGGAAGCTGTGTTTGCTTAATGATTGTGATTCACCGAACACTTGTGGTGATTTACTTAAAAATTGTGGTAAAAAATGCACAACTTACTTAACAACCACCTTGCTTAGCAATAGAAATTCTGGCCTCAGTTGTTGTTATAAGTCAATGACTATTTGTATTTAAAGCTAAGTTTACTGTCAAGCCTTACAATTCTCTTTCCTATAGAGTTCTCTAAACTTGGCGACTTTAAGACTTGTGGACTTCAACTCCCAGAATTCTCCAGCCAGTTATGCTTGCTATAGTTGACAAGGTTGTGGACCCCTGCTATAGAACATAAAAATAGCTCAGTCTCAGGTTTTGGGTTGCATAGTAGCTGACCAGATCCACATGGAAAGCTTTTGATCATGAAAAGGAAAAAGGATGCTGGCTGGGGAATTCTGGGAGTTGAAGTCCGCAATTCTTAATGTTGTTGAGAAACACTGCCGGAGACAGAGGCCTTCCATGTTCAAGGAAATGCTGTTCAACATAGGAAAATACATCTCTAAAAATAAAGTTTTGGTGTACAAGCCTCCTACAGAGATCTGGTCTTGAGGTCTCTTAGCAATCCTTAAAATAGCAGATTTTTTTCCTCTTGATTATGAAAGATTTCAAATTAAAATGGTATGGCTTGAGCTCAGAGCTGCAAGACAATCTCCTAGACTCGTGCTCAACTCAAGTTACTAATCTTTGCTTAGATATTTTTGGGAGTGACATCATTCAACCACAATTGAATTATAACTTCCCCTATATTTTCCCTTAGCTCGGCATTTCCTCCTTCCATTTACTTTAGATCACCAACTAAATTAGACAACATGTTATCCTGGTGCATAATTAGTACCTGGTGGGTAATTAGTATTACATGCTTTGTGGCTTTTCTGCTGTCTCCTGCTCTTTCCTTTTTTTCAGAAAGCTGAAAATACTGATTTTTTTTTTATTAAGTAATTTATTGCTCCAAAGAGGTTATATTTTAAGCTCATAGATCATTTGTTTGCCCAAGCAACAAATTTTACATTATCTATTAAGTCAAGGTTACCCAATCTTGGCAACTTTAAAATGTAGTTTTCAATTCCCAGAACTGCCCAGCCAGCATAGCTTATCAAGGAAAGAAACAACCTAAAACTAAGGAGAAATTTCCTGACAGTTAAGGCAATTAATCAATGGAACAACTTGCCTCCAGAAGTTGTGAACACTGGAAGTTTTTAAGAAGAAATTTGTCTGAAATGGTATAGGGCTTCCTGCCTCAGCAGGGGGTTGGACTAGAACAGGGATTGCCAACCTTTTGGACCTCAGGGACCACCAAACACATAATTTTAAACCCTGTGGACCACTAATATGAATTTTGACTGATAGTGGCTTGACTGATAGTAATCTTGTGACTACTGCAGCTCTGGAATATGGGACTGACTTTCCCACCAATACCAGCAACCCAAACGGGGGCAGATTTCCTTCCCCCACCATTGGTCTTATCTTCCAGTTTCAGCTCACGAGGCTCTACTCAAGGTAAGGTTTGTGCTCAGCCAAAGTGGGTGGGTGGGCCATGTGGGCAGCACAGCCTTGTGTTCCTGCACAGCCTGGATGAATTGCTTTGGGGGGCATGCTTTGGACATTTCTCTGTGGACCACCAAAATTTTCTTGCAGACCACCAGTGGTCCCTGGCCCACTGGTTGGTGACCACTGGACTAGAGGTCCTCCTAGAGGACCTTTCCAAACCTGTTATTCTGAGTTGAAGCCCCTGTGTCCTAAAGTTGCAAGGTACTAAGGTGAAATCCAGACTTCTGAATTTTTTTAGTGTGAACTTATCCTCTTCTGTTTTGAGAAGAAGGTAACTGGAATAAGTTGCCATTTACAAATATTGCTGCTTTAATTTGTTAATACACTTAATAACTAAGCAGGCAATAATTGTTCATTCATAGGAAATCAGGAAATCCTATAATCATACCATTGAAAAGAACCTTGAAGGTAGCTTCCAACTTCTGCACAGTCAGGTATCCTCATATCATCCTGGTCATATGATGGTCCAGTATTTTCTTGAAAACCTCCAGTGATGAAGCACCCTCTTCATCAATAAATTTCTTCTTATTTCAAGTTTGATCTCTTTGCTCAGCTTTCAGCCACTAGCTCTCTTATCTTTGGGTACTATGGAAAATTAATCCACAGCTTTGTCTTGTGACATCCCTTCATGTATTGGAAAACTACAATCACATTTCCTCTTAGCCTTTCCTTATTTAGTCTAAACAGACCAATTCCTTCAACTGCTCTTTGAAGGATTTAGCCTGGAAGCTCCATGTCAGCTTTGAAATGATAGAATTATCAATAAAGGAGAATTTTTTTTAACTCAGGGTTGAAATGGTCTCTGAGCTTGGTTGTTTTATTGCAGCCATTTAGTTACCCAAACTAGTTGCACTGATGATGTTACCTAGTTTGGTTAATGAAACATCTGCAAGAAAACAACCAAGCTCAGAGAGCACCAAGGACTGTTCACAATTTAGGTGGATTATATATTTTATTTTGATTTATTTGTATCCCGCCTTTCTTATAACTCAAGGTGGCACACATGTGCCACCTTCACAACTTTGCTTATTATTTTTCTTTTCCCCCTCCCCTCACTTTTCTTTCCCCTTTCTTCCCCACGGTGTCCTACTGTTGCTTTTGTATTTTTGTACTGATTTATTCTATAATAATCTAATAAAATGTTCAAACTGAAAGGAGAGCACCAAGGACCCCTCAAATGACAGCATTCAATAGGATTCCAAGCTGAAATAGATTATCTACTCTGTATGTCTTTGAACTCTGGTACTGGAGAAAACTCCTGCGAGTCCCTTGGACAGCAAGGCAATCAAACCGGTCAGTCCTAGAGGAGATCAACCCTGACTGTTCTTTAGAAGGCCAGATCCTGAAGATGAAACTCAAATACTTTGGCCCACCTAATGAGAAGGAAGGACTCACTGGAGAAGAGCCGAATGCTGGGAACAATTGAGGGCAAAATAAGAAAGGGAATGACAGAGAATGAGGTGGCTGGATGGAGTCACTGAAGCAATAGGTATGAAATTAAATGGACTCCAGAAGAAGGTAGAGGACAGGAAGGTCCAAAAGAATGATGTCCATGAGGTCACCTAGAAACCAAGATATATATGCCAAATTTCAAGTTTGTAGGCTTTATGGTTCTGGAGATTTCGTGATGAGTGAGTGGTACTTTGGCTTTTATAGATAACTGTCTCTAAATTTTAGAGGGCATTAACACTCTTCGCACAGTAGTTCTAAAGAGCTAATATAAAAACAATTCATATGCGCTATAACTGTGTCCCTATGGACCAGGAGCTCCTGAAAATCCAGCTCACATTCTGTTATATTGCCCCCTCAATAGGGACTTATAGATTGATTAAATATCCCAGAAATTCTGACATTTTTTAATGTAAAACTACTATTGTTGGGTCAGTATAATTCAGTTTCTCTGAATGTAGTTAAGTTTTGTTACACTATCTATAAAATTAGGGAGACTTTGATCACTCATTGATTTCACAGCCAATTGTAACCTATTACTATGCCTTGTTTTGTTCAGTTCAGTTTTGCTTTATTTTAATGTTTTATTTTGTGTGTGTGTGTGTGTGTGTGTGCATGGCTGGTTCATGACTAGATAATAATAAAGATTGAATTGATGGGACCGGGGAAGAAGGCTCTGCTATCCTTCACTCGGAAAAGCAAAAATATTTTGGAATTGGCTGCTTCAATAGGTCTATCCTCAACTAGCAGCAGCTTCCCAAGATTGAGTAGCTATCCAGGGAGAGAAGTATTTGGTTTCTTTCAGCCCTTTGTAATCTTGGAATTGAAGATTTCTGTGGGGGACAACTACAATGCAGGTAGTCCTCAGCTTACAATTAGTTGTTTACAGGGGTGGGATTCAACCTGTGTAAAAACCGGTTCAGTGTGCAGGCGCTTCACATGTGTGGATGCGTTTGCAACTCACCTTCTGCTGCAAGCCCTCTGTGTAAAACAGCTGATGCACGACAATCTGCTGTGCCGCACAAAGCAGCTGAGATGGAAATAAAGCACAGACCAGAGCACGGATAGGCAGGTGGGCCCAACAGCTGATTGTTGGAGCAAACCAGTTCGCTCCCAGTTGATCTTCAGAGATACCGGTTCTCCGGTAGAATCCCAACCCAAGTCACTTAGCAACCAGTTAGGGCAATTTTTTTAAAAAAGGTACTCACGATTCAGATTCAAAGCTCCAATAGCTGCCTCCCCCACAATCACATGATCTCATTCTGGGTGCCTGGCAACCAGCCCACATGTATAGCATTTGCAATGTTCCACAGTCACATGACCTCAATTTACATTTTTAAAAAATTGGAAAATGGCATTTATGTCTGGTTTCTGGCAAAACAACAACAACCCTACAGGTAGTCTTTAACTTACAGCCATTTGTTTGGTGACCTTCAAAGTTACAACAACACTGAAAAAAGTGACTTATGAGTGTTTTTCACACTTACAACCTGTGGTCCTGTGATCAAAATTCAAACTCTTGGCAACTGCTTCATATCTATGATGGTTGCATTATCCAGGGGTCACACAATCACCGTTTGCGACCTTTTGACAAGCAAAGTCAATCTGGGGAAGTGAGATTCAACTTTATAACATTGTTACTGACATAACAACTGCAGCGATTCACTGAACAACTGTGGCAAAGAAGGTCATAAACTGGGTCAAAACTCACTTAACAATTTTCACTTATTAACAGAAATTTTGGGTTCAATTGTGGTCATAAGTTGAGGATGACCTGTATTGTAGACAAATGGGGTTTCTTAGCAACCATAGTACTTGCTAAAAAAACGGTCACAAAAAAATTATAAAATCATGAAATGACCTGCTTAACGACTGGCACAACTTACAAAACAGGCACAACTATGGTCATAAGATGAGGACTATCTTTACCAGTGTGACAAACAAGGTCTGATAAAGGGTAAAAGATGGCGAAATATTTCAAGTGAGCTTGTAGAAGGAAGGGGGACTTTTTTAAGAGCCTATTTTGGACACACCAAAAAGTAAATATTGAATATGTCCAATAACACAGCATTGACTCAAGGCACATTCCTGAAGTGGCTAAGTCAGGTAATTATTATTATTTTTAACGACAGATAGACGACACATTTCCAAAGTATACAAATGCAGCTAATTAGGATTTTATTTTCTAAGAATGCTACCAGAGTCTTACTGGAACCTAGAGGAATTGTTGGTAGTATAGATTAAGCTTGAGGCGGATTGTTTACTTTGCAATGCAAGCTTCCCATTAATTTTTAAAAATAATTTAAAAAGAAAGCAAGTGAGAGAAGAAGTTTGGAAGATTCAAAGAAATATGCCAGTGGGCTTGCTGAAACCCAGAGAAGCTAATTTGGAGACAAAGGATATAGGCAGGAAGGGCTAATATCGTTCTCTTATTAGAAGAGAGTTAAATCTGTTTATGAAAAACAGGAAGAGCGCTGACTTCACCATTCACCGGAATTTCCATGGCAGAGATCGGCATTATGGGGCCCTCCAGATATTTGGACTTCATATCTCCTTCGCCTGAATCATTTTTACCAAAGTAGGAAATCCTGGAAGCTGTAAGTCTCAACTTCTGGCCGACTGTACTAGATATATCATCATCATCATCATCATTCATAGCCATTGTCATGCAGGATGAAGGCCTCTTCCACATTTTCCAACCTATACAGTCCTGTACTAGATATATATTATACATATACTGAGAGCTAGTTTGTGTTCTGACCCAGGCTTTGTCAAACTTAATAAAACACCAACTGAATTTAAAAGTAAAACCTTTTTTAATGCAACACTAGGAATTACTTGCATTCCCAGACAAAACTCATTTGACACAGTTCCTCCAGATAAGAGCACAGAAGTCCAATTACTGAGAATATAAACCGACAGGAGTTCCAGCGAAAACTTCGTAGGGCTTCACTGTGGAAACAGAATCTAATGAACTCCTTTGCTTCCTGCAAAGAGTACGTCACCAAGGGCTGACTTTTATCCCTGATGGGAGGGGCAATCACATCACAGCCTTACTCCCGAGTCACCCCTGCTGCTTCAGCTGCTCTCGCATTCTAGCAGCTCTGCGCACACATGCGCTGAGAACAGGCTCCCCAGGGTCCTTTGCTTCGCTACTGCCAGACTCCAAAAGCTCCAAAGGCAGCACCCCACTCTCAGATGGTCTTGGCCCCATCTCGGCATCAGATGCAAGTCCCTTGTCCAAGTCCTTGCCAGACTCCCTGACTGTTCCCTTTTGTCCTCACTGCCTGATACCTCTGCCATCTGCACTGGCTGGCAGCGAACCACAACTGTTTGATTTAGTGGTTAAGCGCCAAGCTAGAAAGCGGGAGGCCATGAATTCAAGTCCTACCTTAGGCATGAAAGCCAGCTGGGTGACTCTGGGCTAGTTACTCCCTCATTCAACCCACCTCACAGTGTTGTTGTGAGAAAAAGGAGGAGAATATTAGGTATATTTGCTGCCCTGAGTTACTTATAAAGTAACTAGCTGGATACCTGTGCTTTATGCTTGAGCTATGCAGGAGAAATTCAATTCACATTCCATTGGCTCAGTGGTAGTTGGTCACTGAAACACATAAGGGAATATCGCTCCCACTGCCTTGAGTCCGGAAGCAATTCCATAGGTAGAAGGTGTCGACATTTTGGTGAGTCGTTTAGACGTTTAGTACTGGAAGGAACCCCAGACCACTCCTCAGTGAAGGAGTGGAACATCTGCCAATTTAAACTGAGGTAACGGAATATGAACAGAGTTTTTTTTCATATGGGCAGTAGAATGTCTAACTCCTTAGCATCAGAGCGTGTTAATTACTGTATAAGAAATAGTAATGATTGGATGGTCATTTTGAAAAATCCCTTCTTAATGAACACCTAGAAGCCAAGAAGAACATATCTGCCAAGTTTCAAGTTTGTAGGCTTTACAGTTCTGGAGATTTGGTGATGAGTGAGTGGTACTTGGCTTTTAGATTTTAAAGTAATAAAGGCAGATAAAAATCCAATAAATATATAACTTTAGGTTGTCCTTTTATAATATGCTTTCTTGCTACCAATTTGTTTTGGAAGTTGATAATGCAAATTATCCTGAGCTTGTGTATTTGGGATAATTTATAGAGTTTTAGAAGGCACCATTGGAAGCTTCTAGTTATCTTTTTGTAACTAAATCTTGAGGCAAATAATGTGTCCCTTAAGGGTCTCCTTGCTCGTAAGCAGGATCAGTGCCTTAAAAATATATTGCTCTCTAAAGCAGATGATCATGTTTTTGACTGCAGGCCAGACTTCTTCACGTGTTTGGTAAGAATACTATCTATTTCAGCAATCGGATTTTGCAGGCTATTATGCTGTTCTGTGACAATATTGCAAATATTTGGACGATTTATTATAGTCATATCCCTGCCTCAGGTTGTTGCTATTGTTTTGGGTAATCACTGCTATTTATAGCCCTTATCTTATTTATCTGGTTCATTCAAGGCTCTTTTTACTAATTCCATAATCACAGATTCTTTTGTTGTCTGAATGAGCCTGGCTCTTATTATTTAAAATTAATGCTTTCAAAGGGCCCAAGAGACACAAACGTGCCATTTTTAAAGCGGGGGCTCAAGAAACAGCTCATAGGGTAGCAGCAGATTTATACCCTTCATGTTAAGCCATCATTTATTTAATATGCTGGTTGAATAAATTAGCACTGGCTGAGTTCACATAACACACCAGCCCATAAACCAATTTTAAAACTTAAATGGGCTTGGTTCATACATTTTAACCTACAATAGCTTAGTGTATTGTATGAATCCAAATTATAGCTTGTTCAGCAAACCATGATTGAAACATCTCATGCCTTAGACCTAAGTCTATCAACCTCAGCAATTTCAACTCTCAGAATTTCCTGGCCTGTAATTCTGGAACTGAAGTCCACATATCTTAAGGTTGAGAAACAGTGCTTTAGACCAGTGGTCGCCAACCAATTACCTTAAATTATCTTAAGAGATAAAGAGCCTGCCAAAATCCAAGCACGTATCCTAGGAAAAAAAAGATATTTCAACTTCCACATTAAACATTCTAATTTCTAGGTTCTATCATATCACAAGACTCAAAATGGACACCGAACATCAAAAACATCATCAAAAAATCACAACAAAGAATGTTCTTTCTGCACCAATTCAGAAAGCTCAAACTGCCCAAGGAGCTGCTGATCCAGTTCTACAGAGGATTTATTGAATCTGCCATCTCTATAACTGTCTGGTTTGACCCTGCAAACAAACAAGACAGACACAGACTTCAGAGAGTAATTAGGACTGCAGGAAAAACAATTACTACCAACCTCCCTTCCATCAAGGACCTGTATACTGCACCAGTCAAAAAGATGGCTTTGAAAATATTTACAGACTCCTCACATCCCGGACATAAACTGTTTCAACTTCTTCCCTCAAAATGATGCTATGGAGCACTGCACACCAGAACAACTAGACACAAGGACAGTTTTTTCCCAAACGCCATCACTTTGCTAAACAAATAATTCCCTCAACACTGTCCAACTATTTACAAAGTCTGCGCTACTATTACTATTAATCTTCTCATCATTCCTTATCACCCATCCCCTCCCACCTATGACTGTATGACTGTAACTTTGTCACTTGTATCCTGATACTTGTATCCTGATATTTCCTAATATTATGTGATTGCTTATTGTACCCTATGACTATTAAGTGTTGTACCTTATGATTCTTGACTCTTGATGAATGTATCTTCTTTTATGTACACTGAGATCATATGCACCCAGACAAATTCCTTGTGTGTCTAATCACACTTGACAATAAAGAATTCTGTTCTGTTCTATTCTAAACATGGAGCAAAAACAGAATTTCCACACTGAATTGTGTAATCTCCATTCCTTCCAGATGATAGGAACAGTCTCCCATGATATGTTTTTATGAGTGAGCCTCTTCATCTGCCTTTATTTCTTTAATTAAGCCTTTGATTAAGAACATGGGTGGAAAAAATATTGTCACTTCTATCTCACCATGTTCAAAATGAAATAGAAGAAAGCTGACTTGTGAGTTTTCTTGATTTGTGCAGATTAGCTTGGTGTCTGCACCTGAAGACATGGTTAGAGAAGCATATTGCAACAAGTCACAATATAGTCAAGATCTGGATTGTGTCCTGCATAACTTACCAGGATATTGTTCTTCCTTTTGCAAATTATGCATGTGAGAACCATTTTTAAATAAAAGCAATTGCTCCTTTGTAATAACCATATTTTTCATCCTTTAGAAAGCCAACAATTACAGGAGACCTCAGTACTGTACTGTCAATTTATTGATTTTAACAGACGGAGCCTCTGTGAAAAGGATGGGGAAACAGTGATCTTACAAGCATGTTTTGATCTATAATTAAACCAGCTATTAATGAACTCAAGGACAGGCAAGCTAATCTGCTCCAGTTTTTTTTTTAATCCTATTAAGGCAACCATCATGGAAATGACAAGAGTTGTAGTTCAAAAAATATCCGGATGGCATCAGCTTGCTTATCATGGAATGAAATCCTTACAGGGCTAAGTTAGCCAGATAAATTAATCATTCCTAATTATTAGAGCTTCCTAACCACTTTAGGGCAACTGTACTTCCTAATGGTTTACTTAGGAGGAAGAAAGTCATTTAGACAACAGAAGCCTAAAGCTAGAAAGAGTTTGGTAACACCTTTTCTAAGAAATTGTATGAACTGGTAGCAGCTTTCATGAGCTGCTACATCAAAAACTGGCCTGGTGTATCTTAACTTCAGCAATTTTAAACTATGTGAACTTCAACTCCCAGGATTCCCCAATCTGTTCTGGCTAGGGAATTCTAGGAGTTGACAACCACACATCTTATAATTGCAAGATTTAGACTGATGCAGGGTTTTAAATGGGATGAGGTATAGTGTGAAGCACAAAGACAAGATGGTTATGTAGGTTGTCAACAATTTATCAATTGGGACATATTCAATATCCATTGTGTTTGTTGAGATTTCTTGAGAGAATCTGAAAACATTGACATGAGTTCAGCAACCTCTTGCTCTGTAATGCTGGTGTGGTTTTGTTATTCCAAAACAGCTGCCTTGAGATCTGCAATGGAGTATCTTCAAAGGGAAAAATGCTCCCATATTATTCTTGCTTCAAGTCCTGCTGTCAAACCTGGGTCTTTTAATTCTTTTGCTTATCAAGCACTAGCTGGATACCCATGCTTCACCACACTATGTGATTGGGCTATGCAGGAAACAGACCTGCCAACCCCTGATAAAGGAAAATCTGGAGACCCATGAAAAAAAATCTGGAGATTCTATAAAAAATAGTGAGATTCATGGTCACGTGAATAACTAACCAATCAGAGCATGTTATATCCGGTGGTAAAAAAAGCAAAATGGAGGCGCCGAGAGTAAAAAGAAATGTGCTGTATGTATATATCGCTGTATGGCGTGATCTGAGAAGTGGTGTCATATCATCGATATTGCGTGATCTGAGAAGTGGTGTCATATCATCATGTCGTTTGTGTCAGAAATCAGATTTATGCACGTATAAGCCAACCCCCAAATTTTGGGGGAAAAAAAAAGCGTTTTAAATTTGGCGTGAGATTGAGGAGCCTTGTCGTGAGACCGTGAGACATGACAAAAAATCGTGAGACTCACGTCAGAACCGTGAGAGTTGGCAGGGCTGAGGAAAAACCCAGTTCACAATCCGTTGGTTCAGTGGTGGTCAGTGATTGAAACACATAAGGGAATATCACTCCCACCACCTTGAGTCTGGAAGCAGTTTCATAGGCGGTGAGGGTGCTGACGCTTCGTATTGTAAGGAACCCCAGGCCGCTCCTGAGTGAAGGAGTGGAATGTCTGCCAGTTTGAACTGAGGTAATAGAATGTGAGGCAAATGGCAGTTGGAACAGAGTTCTTTTCAGGTGGGGAGGGGGAGTAGAACTCCTTAGCATTAGATCGTGTTAATTACTGTATAAAGAAATAGTAATGATCTGATGGTCATTTTGAAAAATCCTTTCTTAGTGAGGACCTAGAAGCCAAGAGATACATATGTGCCAATTTTCAACTTTGTAGACTTTACAGTTCTGGACGTTTTGTGATGAGTGAGTAGATTGAATGCAGTGGGACATTGCTAGTGAATGATGTGACATATATTGTATTGGAGGAAGAATCTATAAAGGCTTCTATAATCTGTGAATTTGTTGGGGCCTGTTCATTTACATGTGGGGGCAAGGTACACAGGTTTGTACCATGATCTAATCCCCACATTAGTAACATTGTCCTGTTGTTTCTAGTTGCTTGAGAGTATCTTTTTCACGGCGGATGGCTATCAAAGAAGCTTCTTTCATGAATTAATGAAGCTAGTGAAGCTGTTGAATGCATTATCACTGACCTTCCAAATTGAATTGCTTAATAAAGGCTAAAAACTTTCCCATTCAATAACAGCTTCTTCAGCAAAGCAAAAAACCTTCCCATTCAATAACAGCTTCTTCAGCAAAGCAAAACATCCCCAATGTGTTTATAACTTTGCATATAAAACTGATTTTCCCGTTGTGTTTAAGCCTGTAGTTGGTTTGATTTGGGCTAGCCGCTGAAGTGAATGTAGCTACTTGTAGCTTGTAAATCACAAGTCAAAGTTTAGCCAAGCTGGGAAACCACAGTTTAACATAATGTAAACCAGATCATTCAAGGAAAGGATGGGCCAATAGTTATCTGGACCTCAGAAAATATGATCTGAATCAAGTCAGAAGCAATATAGATATCACCTAATTCTAAATAAAGTCTCCTTTACATAAGTCAAATAAATGCAGGCAAAGAGCACCAGAAGGTGCAAAAAAAGCAAGATAGCTGCAAATCTGCAATCAAATCATATAAAAGGGGCAGAATTTCAATTGTGCAATCACAGAAAAACATCTCTTGGCACTCACAAACCCAAACAGTGGATGTTCTTGCAGAACTAGAATTTGAAGGCTGAAACTGTCTGGGTTTTATTTATTTGATTTGTCAATCACTTACAAGATAATAGGTATAAGTATAAACATGAGTAAGAATATAGGAAATAGGTACAAATAAATGGGGGACAATAGGACAGGGATGGTTGGTACAATTGTGCACTTATGCACATCCTTTACAGACCTCTTAGGAATGGGGTGAGATCAATAGTGCCTTATTACATCATGAATATTTTAAATGAGGCTCTCATGTTCTACCAAATTATCATGTTTTGCTTGATTTGGAAGGTCTAAACCCAGCCAGGTTTATTTAAATAACCATGGTTAAAGCAAGCCAAAGCTCCATGAGGAGGATGAACCTGGTTCACCAATGAATCAGAGGCTAAATTTTAACCTGTGATCAAACTATTACCAAATTAATTGCATCAAATCCATTTTTCAGGTATTGTACTACTTGGTGTGTTGCTATTGTTTCAAGGTGAGGCATGGTTTTCAACCAGTTATTGTTTTTTTGGATTTTGTGAGCCTCTCAGTCTACCGGAGGGGGTGGATGTAACAAGTTTAAACAACTAGATAAATAATAATTATTCCGTCCGGACAAATGCGAGGTAGACCGGGTTCCAACAACAAAGTCTTTATGATTTACAGCAGTGGGAAAACGGAACATTGGCTCAAGCCGCGGCAGCCTTTTTATAGGGATTTGCCTGCCAGCTTGTAGCCAATGACAGGTATTTAGTTTTGCCGCCTTTTGAGCGGTTTCTTGGATTGGTTTCTATTGAACCAATCCCCATTCAGGTTTTTTTTTTTTTTAGCCAATCAGAATCCTGTGTGAGGAGTCTACTATTCTATATACAGAACACCCCTCCCCTCTTGGTTTAGTCCTACATGGTGATGTAGTCACGCAGGTAGGTGGGGCTTCTTTTGACTCGGCTGGACTTGCGCGGTTCATTCCTGCTGAAGACTTCGACCGGTTCGGATGGGGTTCCTGTCTCTCCGGTCCTTCTCCATGGAACTGCCTGGAAGGGTGAGTCAGCCATTTTACTGCCACCTGAGTTTCTTAGGCTGGCGGTTTTGCCGCTCCCTCCTGGTTTCTCCGGGCAGGTTGAGCTGGCCTGGCTGGCCCCTTCGAGTGGACTTTTCTTGCAACTTTCTTCTAACTGTAAATCTCTTTTTTGCTCTTTTTGTATGTTATCATATTCTGTGTTTAATTTAAACGGTTCTTTATTATTTTCTTGTATTTCCCCCTCCTCCCTGGTTTGATTTTCGTCGTTTTTTAATATTTGTGGTTGTGTGTTTGTACTTCTTTCTATGTTTCGGGACCGAAACTGGTCTATGTGCCGCTTCCATTCCCTGCCGTCATCTATGGTTAGTCGGTAGGACCGGGGGCCTGTAATTTGTGTTATTGTACCTGGAAGCCATAATGGGTCCCCGGTAAAATTTCTTGCATAGACTAGGTCGCCTATTTCAAATGTCCTGAAATGGGTGGAGGAGTCAGGGAGGTTTTCTGGCATATAGTTTGGGTGCAATCTGTCTAGATGCAACCTCAGTTTTCTCCCCATTAGTAATTCAGCCGGGCTTTTGTTTGTTATTGTGCCCGATGTAATATGCTGGAGGGTGAGTAGGTGATTTATTTTTTCTTGGACAACCCCAATGTACATTTTTTCTAACCCTTCTTTGGTAAACCTGACCATTCTCTCTGCCCTACCATTTGCAGCCGGGTGGGCCGGCGCGGTCAGGGCATGTCTAATACCTAGGGAGGCTAGGTATTGTTTGAATTGGATACTTGTTAATTGTGGCCCGTTGTCAGACACTAGGACGTCCGGCAGGCCATGGGTTGTGAAAAGTTTGCCAAGTTGTTTAATAACGGTTTCTGTTGTCGTAGATAGCATAATTTTAACCTCCAGCCAATTCGAGTATGCATCTACGACAATTAGGAAAGTATGCCCCTTAGTGGGACCCGCAAAGTCAATGTGAATTCGTGACCAGGGGCCCCGTGGGGTTTCCCAGTCCCTAATGGGTGTTTTTGGTGGGGAAGGTCTGGTTCTTTGGCATTTGTTGCAAGAATTTACCCAGTATTCGATATCCCTGTTTATACCCGGCCACCAGACATAGCTTCTAGCAAGGCTTTTCATTTTAACAATTCCAGGGTGGCCTTCGTGAAGCATACCCAGTACCTTAGTTTGTAATTTGGAGGGAATAATTACCAGATCATCCCACAACAAACAACCCTTTTGAATTGAGAGTTCGGTTTGTCTGGTCCAGAAAGGTTTAAAGTTCTCAATTTTTTTATTTTCTGGCCAGCCTTTACCTACCCAGTTCAGTATACGGGCAGTCAATGGGTCTTTTGCAGTGGCTCTGGCGACATCATTTGCAGATATGGGTAGATCGGGGCATGTTTCTATCTGCAAGGTGTTCATCGTCGGCGCCGGGTCTTCCTCTATATTCGGTAATGGTGCTCTGCTCAACGCATCTGCATGGGAAATTTGTTTCCCGGGGCAATGTGTCAGAGTATACGAGTAGGCTGCCAGGAATTCTAACCATCTAGTCATTCGCAGGGACAAAATGTTCGGTGTTGGCTTGTTTCCCGCCAAAATTCCCAGTAGCGGTTTATGGTCCGTTACAATCAAAAATGTTCTTCCATATAGATATTCGTGGAAGCGTTTCACTCCGGCGACGATTGCCAGGGCCTCTCTGTTCAATTGGCTATAATTACGCTCGGTTTTAGACAGAGTCTTTGAATAGTATGCGACGGGTGCCTCTCTCCCATCTGGCAATTGGTGGCTCAAGATGGCACTGACTCCAAATGGTGAGGCGTCACAGGTCACCGTCAATGGAAGTGTGTTACTAAACTGGATAAGAACGGTGTTTGATGTTAATAAGTTTTTTATTTTTTGGAAGGCTTTCTTTTCTCTATAACCCCAAGTCCAAATTGTTTTTTTATCCAGTAATCGGTGTAATGGTTCCACTATTGTCGCTTTGTGGGGTAGGAACACATTATAAAAGTTTATCAGTCCCAAAAATGCCTGTAGTTCAGTTTTGTTCCTTGGTTCTGGTGCGTCTTTAATAGCTTTGACTTTTTTGTCAGTAGGGTGTATACCCTCTCCGTCTATTAAGTAGCCCAGGAATTCGACGCGATCAGTCATTAAACAGTATTTTTCTTTTTTTACTTTTAGGCCAGATTCTCTGAATTTAGTTAGTACATCTTTTAGTCTTTTTTTTAGTTGGGTCGCATCTTTGGCCGAAATTAGGACATTGTCGAAATATGGTACAAACCCTTTTATACCATTTAATAGGCGTTCCATGAGGCTCTGGAAAACGCCTGGGGCTACACTCACTCCAAATTGGAGTCTGTTGCACTTGAATGCCCCTTTGTGGGTCACTATAGTTTGTGCTTCAGCTGTTAATGGGTCTACTGGGAGCTGTTGGTAAGCTTGAGCTAGATCTAGTTTAGCGAAAAACTTTTCCTCCACCAAGAGAATGTAATAAGTGTTGTACGGCTGGCACCGGGTATGCGCTTTGTTGCAATGCGTGGTTCAGGGTAGCCTTGTAGTCACCACAGATTCGAACCGACCCGTCTGGTTTAATTGGTGTTACGATCAGCGTTTCCCACTTAGCATGGTCCACAGGTTCTAAAACCCCTTGGTCTATTAATTTATTTAGTTGTTCCTCTATTTTTGCTTTCAGAGCAAAAGGAACTCGTCTGTCCTTTAGTCTTCTAGGGGCTACCTGGGGGTCTAGACTAAAGGAAATTGGGGTCTCCCGATACCTGCCTAGGGAGCCGTCGAAAACGTCCTGGAACTCTTGGATCAGGCTTTCTTCCCAGTCGGTTGTGGCCACCCGGTCTACTCCGGTCATCCCGATGCCCAATGGTGCGAACCATTCGATGCCCAGGAGGCTTGGTCGGTCTCGGTCGACTATTGTCAATGGTAGTACTTCGACATGTTGTTTGTAGGCGACTCGGAAATGTCCTAGGTCTACCACAGGAATTCGGTTTCCTTGGTAGTCCTTCAGGGTTAATTTTTGTCTCTGGAGTTCTTTGAGTTTGATATCTGGGACCAGTTGTTTGATGGTGTCCCATGATACCATTGATAAAAAAGACCCAGAGTCTACCTCCATTTCACAGGGGCTGCCTTCTATTTTTACGATTATTTTTACTTTCTTCCCGCTTTCCGTCTGAGCGCTTCCGATAGTGAAAGTGTGATGTGCTTTCTCTCGGTTAGTGGCTCGCTTGTTCTGCTGCCACTTTCTCTCAATTTGTTTTGGCTCAGTTTGTGCGGGGTAGTTGCTGCGTCTGTTTGGGCTGTACTTTTTTTTGTTCCTGCAGACTTTCTCGATATGCCCTCTTTTCTTGCAAGCCCTGCAAATAGCATCGAGAAATCTGCAATTGGCCCGAGGATGGTTTCCTCCGCAGCCAGCGCATTCCCGCCAATTCCTTTTTTCGCACCCTTTCTTGTTGGCATATAGGTGGTGGACTTCGTCATCTTCCTCCCCGGATTCTGACATCTCGTCAATATCCTCGTGGTGAGTGGTGGTGGGGAATTGTTTCTTCCCTCTGTCCAAGCTCGTTTCATCGTTGTTCATGTTCATCTGTTTCATTTTGACCGCCGATTTTTCCGCGGCTTCAGCGGCTGTGGCTTCGGCGATGGCTTCGGCTACTGTTATGTTGGGTTTATTTAGTAGTTTGCTCTGTATATTAGAGTCTCTTAAACCCAGTATTACTCGATCCCGCATCGCCTCATCTAAATTTAGAAATTCGCACGCTCCCCCTATTTGTCGGAGGGCTGCCACAAAGTCAGCGATGGTCTCGCCTTCTTTCTGGTCCCTTCGGTAGAACTCGTGCCGCTTTATTAGGTTTGATACCACCGGTGCGTAGTGAGCCTTTAGTATTCTTTGGAGCTCTGGCCAAGTAAATTGCTTCACATCTCGGGGCTTCGCCAAAGCCTTGGCCATCTTGAAGATTGTGGGCCCGCAGTGTGTCAAGAAAACAGCTCTCTTACACTGGTCTGAGATCTCTTCCATCTCGTTACTTTCCAAATACATCTGGAAACGGTCTACGTAGGATTCCCAATCCTCTTCATTGGGATTGAAGGGTGCGGGCGGCGCGTTATTTCTTGCCATAGTTCTTTGTCTAGTTTTATTTGTCGCTGCGTGCTCAGTCTCGTGTTTAAGACGATCCCACCTTCGTTGCCAGTGTTCCATCCGGAAAAACGCGAGGTAGACCGGGTTCCAATAACAAAGTCTTTATTATTTACAGCAGTGGGAAAACGGAACATTGGCTCAAGCTGCGGCAGCCTTTTTATAGGGATTTGCCTGCCGGCTTGTAGCCAATGACAGGTATTTAGTTTTGCCGCCTTTTGAGCGGTTTCTTGGATTGGTTCCTATTGAACCAATCCCCATTCAGGTTTTTTTTTTTTTAGCCAATCAGAATCCTGTGTGAGGAGTCTACTATTCTATATACAGAACAATAATAATGCCACTCCCTACCTTCTTCCTACAGCCCTGTGGCTGAAGCGCCTGCTGAAATATATAATATCCATGCAGTGAATTGGATAGTGTTATGAATTTTCCTTAGACAAAAGAAGTGGTCTCAATCGAGCAACATGGGAGAAATCCAGAGACCACCACAGCTTGAAGATATCATTCAGTGGATTGTTTTGTTGGGACAAAGAAAATAAATAGTGGATTAGTCATCTTAGTGAATGGAATAACAGCTGCAGATTTTTTAAATTATTATTATGTAGATGGTGCTTCAGGTCATAACTGAGCCACAGCTGTGGCTGAGAAGAAATTCCCTTTTCACCTCTTTGCCATAATATCAAGATGCATTAATCACCATAGTTTCTTCTTCAGGTGTAGGAGAACATCATGATTGACAAAGAAAATGCCACTGTCTCCTTGGGATAAAGATCTCTGGCCCTGCTGAGGTTCCTGGTTTACAGCTCCTGTTTTCCCTCCCCTCACCTCCTGTCCATTATGCACAATGTTCTATTTGCTTGTGCCTTGTGTTCTCAGTGGAGTAAGTCTCCATTTAAATGTCAGGGCCTGAAACAATGTGGTCTCTGAGACACTATGAGAGATTTAAATGAAGAACTTGGAGGTGATGGTGGAGAAGACAGAAGACATTTAGTTGTCCATGATGCTCCAAGCCATAACTTGTAGGTAGCTCTTTCTGTGGCTCAGAGGCAGGGGTGGGATTCAAACTTTAACAACTGGTTCTGTGGGCGCGGCTTAGTTGGTGGACATGGCTTGGTGGTCATGTGACTGGCGTGGCCAACTCAACATCATTCACATTGAGGCACGCATCTCCTCGCCTGGCCTCTCATGACTTTGGGGATGCTGCAACAGTCATAAATGTGAAAAATGGTCATAAGTTACTTTTTTCAGTGCTATTGTAACTTTGAATGGTCACTCCACACAAGCAAAGGAGGGAAAAATACTCCAGAGAAATTCCTGAGACAGGAAGTCTAGTCCTGCCAAGAATGTAATAAGGGTTAACGGAGAGGCAGTTTCTGTAAAGGCCCTGTCCCACTGCACTTACGGATGCAAAGAGGATGTAAAACGTTAAAAAAAGCTTGCCATCCGTTGGAAAACGCTATGCATCCGTTGTGTACTCATTGCATACGTGTTTCATATGCTCTTTCCGTCGAGGATCTGTCCACTGCGATTTCATCTGTGCAAGAAGTTTTGAGCTGCACAAAACTTTGTGAACGGATGAACTTTCCACCGTGTACGATGTAAATCCGCGACATACGAGCAACAAACATTCTATGTCCATTTATCATCCATTAAACGTCCGCTGTATCCTCTCTGCATCCTCTGGGCATCCTTGCAACACACATCTGCCGCAGCTGAAAATGGAAAGAGGGAGGAAAGAAAGGGTACATGGAACATCTAGACATCGTTAGTAGCACGGAAATAGAAAGAATGCATTTGCATCCGATATATATCCGCACGGCATCCCCTTTCTTTCCTTTAGGCGTACATGATGCATCCGCTTCATCTGCTGTCATCCACTAGGCTTCCTATGAACATCCGTTTAACATCCCCGCTACATACTACCCACGTCCGTACTTTTCCGTTCTTTTCCGTTCTGTTTATGCAAATTTTCACCACTTTTTGAAGCGGATGACAACGGATGGAGCCACCCCCGAAATTTTGCTCGTCCGCTGTGTCCTTTATGCATACGTTTTGCGTCTGTCAGCCAGTGGGACCTAGCCTTAAGCAACACCAGAATGTTTCCTTCCTGCCTTCCTGACAGGATTAGGCCAGTAATTTCTTCTCACAATCGGTTCTGCGAACTGCTTAGAATGTTAACAACTGATTCTAGCAAATAGGTGTGAACCTGTAGAATCCCACCCCTGCTCAGAGGGGGATTTGAAGTGGTACATGCCCATATGAAATCAAAGACCCCCACCAGTGACCTTTCATGGATTGTCACTGCCAGCAGATTAACTTGGGTTCTTTTTAAGGCTGGATGGAGAGCAAAACTATGAGTAAATCCTATTTATGATGCGCCCCCCCCCCCCAGCAATTCTGAATCACAAACATTAACAAAACCCCAAAATAATCAAAATTTCAATAAACCAATAAAATTGATGATATAGTTCCATGATATAGTTCCAACGACACACAACTAGAAACCTACATAGCCTCTAATTTTCTTAATAGACTAATAACTTAATTCCGTGTTGGCGAACTTATGGCATGCATGCCCGAAGTGGCACACAGGGACACTTCTGCTGACACATGAGAGGTCACCCGGAAGATCCCCATTGTGCATACATGCGCGCTGCCCACCCACCAGCTAATTGTCAGATATCTGGTGCGCATGCGTGGAGATGTACGGGAGATGCACATGCATGCACAAAGATGCATGGCGCATGCATGGGGTCGCGCACACATGCACAGGGAGTGGGGGGCATGAATTACCTTCTGGGTACTGGCATGCGAGTGTGCGAGCACAAGTGTGTGCACAATTTTTGGCATGGGAGCCCAAAAATTAGCCAGCACTGACTTAATTCATGAACCTTGGTGGCACAGTGGTTAGAGTGTAGTACTGCAGGCTACCTCTGCTGATTGTTGGCTGCCTGCAGTTTGGCAGTTCAAATCCCACCAGACTCAAGGTTGACTGAGCCTTCCATCCTTCAAGATGGGTAAAATGAGGACCCAAAATTGTTGGGGACAATTTACTGATTATTAGTCTAATGAGACTAAACAGAATAGTTCTAACCCAGCATCTGCTCACAATTGCTTCAACCAATCTGCTTTATTAAGTACAGATATTTTCAAATACATCTGGAGGTGGAGAGGAGGGGGTAATTCAGGGGTGGATTCATTTTTTTTAACAACTAGTTCTGTGGACATGGCTAAGTTGATGGACGTGGCTTGGAGGTCATGTTATTGGCTAGGTATGGCCAACTCAATATCACTCACACCGAGGCACGCACCTCCTCACCTGTTTTCTCACCATTGATTTTAGATTTTGTAAAGAAGTTGTGAGTTATATATCAGCCTATCTTATTAGGAGTATAAGTCACCTAACAGATATTTGGTTTAGAAATATATAAACCAGCATAAACATTTTAATACTGTCTCTTTAAGGGAATTCAAGAGCATGCAATTGGGTGTGGTTTCTCAAACGGCCATAAGATGGAGCCAGAAACCTGGTTTGTTTAGCCTTAGTCTCAGAAGAGAGTGAATCTCTGTTTCCTTCTGTTGGAAAGTATTGCTGTTCCTGCATTTTTCCTAATTGACTGGTTCCTAATTGACTGAGAACTGGTTCTAGCGAACAGGTGCAAACCTGTAGAATCCCACCCCTGCTTTCATCCTTCTGAGGTGGGTAAAATGAGGACCCAAAATTGTTGGGGGCAATATTAAGTAAAGATATTTACAAATACATCTGGAGTTGGAGAGAAGGGGGCAATTGTTTAATCACCTTGCAGACAAGATGCTAGGTAGAGTATTGGCTCTTTCTAGGCAAACTCTACACTCACACCCTTGTGTATCTGACATTTTCTGTAATAACTGGTGTGCCTGTTGGATCATTGAAAATTTTCCTCTTAAGTTTTTATTTTAATTTCTAACTGGGAGAAGCATGAAGAATTAAACAGACTTTTTTTTTTAATTAGAAGGGATCGAATTCACCTTCCAAGAAACTTGGAGATTTTTCATGAATCACAGGAGTGGTTTATCAGCAGGATCATATAAGTGAACTCCAGGCTGATATTTAGTGCACTGTAAACCATCCATTATCCTGAGTAGAATATCTAAAGAGGAATTTATGCAATCTTTGCAAAAAAAAAATAAACCAGTAATCTCGGTGATAAATGAGATGCTAAAGCAGCTACCAGCCAATCATTCTGGTGTCATCACATGTGTGAGAATGCTAATTTTTCTGCATTTGTGCTACAGAGTTAAGGATCAGCCAGAAATATTTCATTTTTCTTCCAGAAACGCTATCTGATCCTCTTCTAAAGGTCTGTGTGAAATTGAGTGGGTGTGAGTCTACAAAACTGAGAATTTTGTGGTTTTCTTTGAGCAGTGGAAACAGCCACATTCAGCCTGAATAATCAGATGGTTGGCAAATAAATTGGATAAATGAATAAATAAATAAAACCAAACCAACGGATAGTGGGTGGGCATTTCAATCCCCTTAGCCTTTTTGCCACTGATTTTAAGGTGGCCTTCTTGGAGAAAAGGAATTACACAAACATTGGAAAAGAGTTGAACAAGAATCCATCCATTTCTCAAAGACTATCCACAGAGAACAATGTTTCTTATTATCCTATATGTGTCAGCCATTCATCACAAGAATGTCTGTTGCTGCACCTGTTAATATTAATGGCCACTCGAGGCGATACAGGCTCCTTTTTTCATCATTTTCTTTCTTTTCTTTCACCAGCATGTGAGAGAGTCCTGCATGCATAATCCTCTGCCCTCAGGTCTAGACAGACGCCGTGAATTGAATGAAGTGAATAGCTGTCCACAAAAAGCTAGCAATAATAAGTGTGTTCCATTTTAAAGTGTGTTCCATTTTAAAGTGTGTTCCATTTTTGCTACGATTTCCTTTGATATATATATATTTTTAATTGAGAATCATGCATATTTATGAAAGGTGGTTGGTCAGTGATTTTAAGCTATACAACTGGTTCCTTAGCAATTATTTGAAGTTACAATGAACAACCTATCCCCCCCAAAAGCTAATTGCAAGCTGGTGTTGAAGTTCCAATGTCATTGTCCTTCTGCAGTCATGGGACTGCATTTTGGGCATTTGGCAACTGGCCCACATTTATGTCCATTTCTAGTATGCTGTGGTTAGATGGCCGCGATTTACAATAGTTTTGCCAGAAACCAGTGTTTATCTCCCACAGCAACCAAAGGATTCACTCGAGAATTAGTGTTCATTTCATGATCATCTTGAAAAAGATAGTAAAATTGAGTCTGGTCACATGGCAACCTGTTTCACGACTTACAACCGTAATTACCAGGCTCAGTTATGGTCATAACCTTGAGGACAACCTGTACCTGATAAATATTTTTAATTTTAGATCCTCCTTTTTTTACCCCCTCGAATCTGGACTTGCAACATTGGTGGTATAAATTGTAGAGCATCTCCTGTCACTTAAACGGCACCAGGTAGTTTAAATAAATGTTCTACATTGAACCACCAAAATTTTACATCAGAGGTCCCCCAAACTTGGCAACTTTAAGACTTGTGGATTTCAACTCCCAGAATTCCTCAACCAGCTTTACATGTGAGACAGATTGCAAGCATTTCATCCATTAGCATTTCCCAATATGTTGGAAACCCATTACATTTGTGGAGATTTTTCTGAAAAAAGCCTGAAATCTTTTGAGCAGCATTTTCCAAACGTGGTCACTTTAAAATATCAAATCTTCAATTCCCAGAATTCTTCATGGAATGGCTGAGCAGTTCTGGGAGTTGAAGTCAACATATCTTAAAGTAATCAAGTTTGAAAAACGTGGCTTTTGATGAATGTGAGTTCTGCAGTTTTCTTTCTATAGTGCTGGTGTAGTTCTGCTGTTCCCAAATTACTATGAGATTTGTAATAGTGTGCCAGTGCTGACACAGAAAATCAAAGCTATTCTTTGAATTTTCTGTTGAATAGACTGGGGAGAATTCTATCAGGCTTTTACTATAGTTGTATTTCTGGAATCAGTATATAAAGAAGAATGCAGTTATCCCTTGGTGTTTGTACTTAAAATGTAGCTCTTTGGACAAAAGATACGTACATAAAATGCATACATATAGAGAAAAAGCAGTTTCAGAACACTGTTAAAAACAACTGCTGCCAAAAATGCACTTATATCACTAATATGTATCTTTGAAAAATGTGCATGGATATTCATATATATTTTGGCTTTTAAACTGTACAGTGAGAAACAAGATGGAACATCCTTAAGACTCTACAGGTGAAACTCAAAAAATTTGAATATCATGCAAAAGTTCATTTATTTCAGTAATGCAACTTAAAAGGTGAAACTAATATATGAGATAGAGTCATTACATGCAAAGCAAAATAAGTCAAGCCATGATTTGTCATAATTGTGATGATGATGGTTTACAGCTCATGAAAACCCCAAATCCACAATCTCAGAAAATTAGAACATTACATGCAATCAATAAAACAAGGATTGCACAGAGAACAATATTGGACCTCCGAAAAGTATAAGCATGCATATGTACTCAGTACTTGGCTTGGGCCCCTTTTGCAGCAATTACTGCCTCAATGCGGTGTGGCATGGAAGCTATCAGCCTGTGGCACTGCTGAGGTGTTATGGAAGACAAGGATGCTTTCATAGTGGCCTTCAGCTCTTCTGCATTGTTTGGTCTCATGTCTCTCATCTTTCTCTTGGCAATGCCCCATAGATTCTCTATGGAGTTCAGGTCAGGTGAGTTTGCTGGCCAATCAAGCACAGTAATCCCACGGTCATTGAACGAGGTTTTGGTGCTTTTGGCAGTGTGGGCAGGTGCCAAGTCCTGCTGGAAAATGAGGTCAGCATCCCCATAAAGCTCATCTGCGGAAGGAAGCATGAAGTGCTCCAAAATCTGGTAGACAGCTGAGTTGACCCTGGACTTAATGAAGCACAGTGGACCAACACCAGCAGATGACATGGCTCCCCAAATCAACACAGACTGTGGAAACTTCACACTGGACTTCAAGCATCTTGCAATGTGTGCCTCTCCATTCTTCCTCCAGACTCTGGGTCCTTCGTTGCCAAATGAGATGCAAAAGTTGCTCATCAAAAAAGAGGATTTTGGACCACTGAGCAACAGACCAGTTTTGTTTTTCTTTAGCCCAGGTAAGACACTTCTGATGTTGTTTGTTGTTCAGGAGCAGCTTGACAAGAGGAAAACAACATTTGAAGCCCATGTCCAGGATCTGTCTGTGTGTGGTGGCTCTTGACGCACTGACTCCAGCCTCAGTCCACTCCTTGTAAAAGTCCCCAACACTTTTGAATGGCCTTTTCCCGACAATCCTCTCCAGGCTGCGGTCATCCCTGCTGCTTGTGCACCTTTTTCTTCCACTTTTCCCTTCCACATAACTTTCTATTAATGTGCTTTGATACAGCACTTTGGGAACATCCAACTTCTTTTGCAATTACCTTTTGAGGCTTTCCCTCCTTATGGAAGGTGTCAATGATGGTTTTCTGCACAACTGTCAGGTCAGCAATCTTTCCCATGATTGTGATTCCTACTGAACCAGACTGAGAGACCATTTAAAGGCTCAGGAACCCTTTGCAGGTGTTATGGCTTCATTAGCTGATTAGAGTGGGACACTTTGAGCCTAGAATATTGACCCTTTTCACAATATTTTATTTTTCTGATTATGGATTTGGGATTTTCATGAGCTGTAAACCATCATCATCACAATTATGACAAATCACGGCTTAAACTATCTTGTTTTGCATATATATTAGATTCACCATTTAAGTTGCATTACTGAAATAAATGCACAATATTCCAAATTTTTGAGTTTCACCTGTAAATTGGAAGAAACTGAAACAGACAGGTTTATTCATTCCCATGGTCTGAACTAACTAATCCCTAATTCTAACATATTCTATCAATATATATGCTTCTACTTTGCCTCTGATTATTTTAACAGAAAGCAAAGCAGATATCTAGATACTTTATTCCCCTATTGCAACCTACATGCATTCTATCCCAGGATTGATTAATAAAAAATGTGCTATTCAATTCATGCTAGCAATGTAGTTTCTTGAAGAATGAAAAAAATCCAGGTGTATTATACTCCCTTTTAGGAAATATAAACAGATAAATTTGTGTGGATAAATATGAGAGTCTAGGAATAGACTGGCTTTATATAAATTAGGGTCCTTTGAAAAGCACACAAACCAACCATAACATTAAGCAAGAAATATAGTAAGCCCAGATTTCTTTTTTTAGAATACTGAAAGTAAACCATATTATTATTACATTGCCTCACTGTGTGTGATGTGGATATTGTGGATTTAGGACTCTGTTTAGTGATCTGATCTGTTTAACAGATCAGAAGAAGGAATTTGACCGTGTGAAAGAAAAATTAAAACTGAATCAAAATATGAAACCTATTTTAATAAAATACAAGTGAATCTGGCATCACAGACTTGAAGTAATTCTGTATTACAGGTAATCCTTAACTTACGATTATTTGTTTTGTGACTGTTCAAAGTTGTAATGGTCTGTTCCTTGCATTTATGACTATCATAGTGTCCCAGTGGCCACATGATCAAAATTCAGGTGCTTGGCAATTGGCATGTGTTTACTATGGCTGCAGGGTCCTGGGATCACGTGATCACCATTTGTGATCTTTCCAATTGACTTCTCACATGCAAAGTCAACTGGGAAAGCTGAATTCACTTAACAGCCATTGGATTCACTTAAACATGGTGATTTGCTTAATAAATCACAGCAAAAAAGTTGTAAAATTGGGCACAAATCAAATGACCACCATGCTGAGCAATGGAGGTTCTTTCCTAATAGTACTCATAAGCTGAAGACTACACTTTAAGAAAACTTTTAAATGATTATTTGTAAGTGGTACTTATATAACACTTCAGATTTTTCTGAAGCAAATAACATGCAAAAATGCCTCTTTTCTGGTCTCATTTAAAAAGTGTATTGTGTGCTGAAACCCAATCTCAAATGAAACAAAAAATAAGAAACATGTACAGTCTAGCCCTAAATCCACCAATATTGCTCCTTTACTATATCAAAGTTATAGCCCATTTTGTTTCTATTTCTATATTGCTTCTCTTCCAAAGAAGTCTCATGATTGTTCATACATTAACAGTTATTTGATTATCAGTCTCAGGTCATTGGTAAAAAATTAACAGTGTGCTATTATAATTTGGATCAACAGAACGTGGGAGATTATATGAAACTGAGCTGAGAAATCTGATCAGAGACAGCTCGTTTTCTGTTAATGCTGTATTTTTTTTTTAATACTGTATTGAAACAATGAACATGGCATTGAGATGGGAGAAACAAACAAACAATAAATAAATGATAACATACACTATGAAAGCCAATTTAGTGTAGCAGTTAAGGCATTGGGCTAGAAACCAGGAAATTGTGAGTTCTAATGCTGCCTTGGGGCACAAAGCCATCTGTGTGATCTTAGGCCAGTCCTTCTCCCTCAGCTCAAGAAAGCCATTTGTTCAGAAAAATTCAGGGATTTGTTCGTACTCAAATCTTTCACAACAGAGTCTATACATTTATAATAAGATAATGATATTCTGCAAGATTACTATTAAAGTCAACCTCTATACTTGGATGAATCCTATCAAACAAGTAAACCATTATATTTGATGCAAAATGCATACAAAACATGGTTTAAAAAAAAGGTTAGGATATGAGGTGTTGCAATTTTTTACAATATTTTGTATTCACTACAGGAGAATATAACAGATAACAAATAATCAGAGTTGGATAGCCTTGTAGGTTATCTAGTCCAACCCTCCGCCCAAGCGGGAGACCCTACACCATTTCTGACAAATGACAGTCCAATCTCTTCTTGAAGGTCTCAACTGATGGTGCTTCCACAACTTCCGAGGGCAACTTCCGTTCCATTGGTTGATTGTTCTCACTGTCAGAAAGTTTCTCCTTATTTCCAGGTTATCTATTAGTAAACAAACGACTACAGTAAGTGTGGTGTTTGAGCCAGTCTATGGGAATTGGATAGTTACTTAGGAATTATGAGCTGTCCCCTTAAGGGAATGCATCATGGTAAACGTAGTTAAAAGTATCCTGGGAAATGTAGTTCATGTCACGTGACCACATCTGTAATCCTGATTGGTCACTAGTTTGACCCTCAATGAGTTGGGGGAGTTTTCCTCATTCTTTGTCTGAACTCTCTTACTCATGGAAGGTTCTTTCTATTGCTGCGAGATGGGTTAGGAGATAACCATCTTTTATTACAAGGCAGATATACACAGGATTGGTCATTAAAGAAGAACTTCATCACAAACATGAGTTATGAGGATACCCGATGAACCAATAAATGTAATTTGTTATGGACTTCTTGTGAGTGATCTATCTGCTTCTGTACAGCTTCAAATCTACCTCTGTGCAGAAGGCAGAAAAGTACAAGATGATCTCCTGAGGCCCATCTGTATAAAGTCTGGTAATTTGGGTTTGTGATAAAGCAAAGTAATATTGAAGCCAGGAGTGAATATGCAATTTTAATTTTAGCCTGCATTTTCTCATCTGCTCTCTTTCTCTCTCTCTCTCCGTGAACAACAGAACTTTTTACATGCTATTTACATGGTGGGAGGGGCTGGAGTTCCCCACATGCTACAAACAAAGAGAACCAGTAAACCCCCCTCCCCCGTCTCTGCTCAATTTGTCTTCCTGCTATCTCAAAAGACTCAAACTCGATTTCATTGAGGGCTGCATCAGGGTTGTTTGACCTGGGGGACATGGCCAGAGTGGGCGTGGCTACCTCAACATCACTTGTGCGATCAAATATCAACATCACTTGTGCGATCACTTTTGTTAGTAATTTGTTTTGCTAGCATTCTGCCAGTGAAAATGGAGCTTGAGAAAGCCATATGTGGCCCTCCCGGGCTCAGTTTTCAGCTGCGATGGGCTTCTGAACCCCTCTACCAGTGTAAACAATGCTTAGGAGGGCTGTGTCCATTTACCCTGACAGAGCTTCAGGAGGCCATCACAGCTGAAAATGGAGCCTGGAAGGGCTGCACAGGGCCCGAGCTGCATTGGCAGAGGCACCATGGGCGGGTCCTTCACTATTTCAAGGCAGCCCCAGGGGCCAGATTTAAGAACCCCACGGGCTGGATCCAGCCCATGGGCCTTGAGTTTGATATCTCTGGATTACAGGTAGCCCTCAAGTTCTAACCTCTCAGTTACCAACCAGTCGAAATTAGAATGGACTGGAAAAAAGTTACTCCAACCCATCCTCAAAGTTACGACTGCCACCCTACCCCAGAGTTTAGTGATTGCATGTCAGATGCATTTCATCCGGCTTGCATTTGCAACCAGTTGCAGCACCCTGTGGTCACGTGAATGCATTTTGCAACTTTTTTTCCCAATAAAATAAAATAAACTAGATTTGGACTAAAGAACCCGTGGCTGACTTAGCAATTGCAGTGATTCACTTAATGGCCATCATAAAAAAGATAATAAAACTGAGTTCAATCATGTGATGACCCAACTTAGGAATTTTTATTCTCCTTTTTTTAAATAAGGCGTTTCTTTTGTTTGGTTTCTTTTTTTTTTTAATTTAAAGATGTTAATTGTATATGTTAAGAATGTAAAATAAAAGTAAAAAAGTATGAAAATGCTGATTGTTGTGCTGATGTCATGCAAATAAAAAACAATTATATGGTTGCTATACTGACACTTTTTATATTTTGCAGACACTGCTATTAAGGTGCCTATATTACAGTAGTTTCAAACAGACATTTTTGCAGGTTACAGCAGCCTATTTCTAACATTTGCCTTAATAAAACTGCTCTCACATATATGATACATATTTATGATTAAACAGTAATCTGTAGTGATGTTACATACATAATTAGTGAGCACTTAAATGCCAACTAAGTATTATTATTGTTGTTATTATTATTATTTGACTCAGGATTTGAAAACAGCAATGGATTATGCCCAGTATTTCCTAGCCAAACCACAGACAACTACAATGATTTAATACTTATTGATTTTACAGAAGACAATGTTGAAAAAGCATTACGCAGTCTAAAACTATCTCTATCTATTGGACCAGACAGAATATGTGCCTACTTCTTAAAAAAGCTATCCACTGCCATAGCCAAACCTCTAAGCATAATCTTTGAAAAATCTTTCAGGACCAGCTCCTTCCCAAAACTATGGTCACAAGCCACGGTCATCCCCATCTTCAAAAAAGGAGACCCCAGCCTAGTTGACAATTACAGACCAATCTCCTTATGCTGCATCACCTGTAAAGTCATGGAATCAATTATTAATCAATCCATTATCCTCCACTTAGAGACAAACAACCTACTCTCAAATAAACAGTTTGGTTTCAGGAAAAAACTATCCTGTAATCTGCAACTCTTACACTGCAAAAACATATGGACTACACAACTTATTCAGGGCAAAACAATAGACGCAATCTACATAGACTTCTGTAAAGCCTTTGATTCAGTGGTACACGACAAACAACTCCTAAAACTAAAATCTTATGGTATTTCTGGACACCTGCATAACTGGAAAGAAGCATTCCTGTCGAACAGACAACAAATGGTCAAAATTGGGAGCATCCTATCAAATTCTGTACTTGTCAACATTGGTGTCCCCCAAGGCAGTGTTCTAGGACCAACTCTCTTCATGCTCTACATAAATGACCTCTGTGATCATATTAAGACCAACTGCGTTCCCTTTGGGTTGGCATGCCTTCCTATGGTATAAAGGAACAAAACCACAGGGGTACTTTAGAAGACATTATATACGGGAGCCTCTGTGGTTAAACTGGGAGAAGATTAAAAGACAATGTTATTTGAAAATTCCAGTCTAGCTATCGACTATCGAAGCATTTTCTTACCCTATAATATACAAAAAGGAACAAACAAGTTAGATATGGTGAAATATTGAATGAAAAGGGTGAACTTAAATCTATACAAAAACTAGAGGAACAAGGTATAAAGATGAATTGGTTTTCATATACGCAGATACGTTCTAGATATGATAAAGATTCTAAAACAGAAGGTTTCTATGATAAATTGACTGATTTAGATAAGATTTTGACAGGTATTGATGAAAAGGTGATTTAAAAATTGTATGGATATTTATTAGAAATTAAGCTAGGGGAAGAACAAGTCAAAGAAACAATGATTACTTGGGGGAAAAAATTAGATATTTAGACATGATGACTATGAAGTGGATGCACAAAACAATTTGTAAACCAACTGACACACTATATGTACATACGTGGAAGCTAGCTCAATGTTTTTATGTTGTATTTGTCTATGTTTGTCTAAAAAATAATAATAAAACTTTTTTTTTTTAAAAAAGAGCAACTGGGTTCTCTTCGCTGATGATGTAAAGCTATTCAACACCACAGACAATACTGCTACCCTTCAAAAAGATCTTGACTATGTATCAGAATGGTCAAACAAATGGCAACTTCAAATCTCAACAAATAAATGCTCTGTCTTACACATTGGCAAAAAGAATCAGAAAATAAAATACAAGCTGAATAGTCAAGACCTTGTTGATGATCCAAGCTCTGTAAAGGACCTTGGAATACTCATCTCTCATGATTTAAGTGCTGGAGCCCACTGTAACTGCATAGCCAAAAAGGCAATAAGAGTTGTTAACCTAATCCTAGGTAGCTTTTTCTCTGGTAATATACTACTAACTAGAGCATACAAAACATTTGCTAGACCAATACCCGGAACACAGCTCATTAGTCTGGAACCCACATTACGTATCTGATATTAACACAGTTGAGAAAGTCCAGAAATATTTTACAAGAAGAGTTCTCTGCTCCTCTACTCATTGCAGAATACCTTATGCCACCAGACTTGAAATTCTAGACCTAGAAAACCTTGAATTACACCGTCTTCAGTCTGATCTAAGTATGGTATATAAAATCATACACTGCAATGACTTACCTGTCAATGAATACTTCAGCTTCAACCATAACAACACAAGAACACACAATAGATACAAACTCAAGGTTAACTGCATCAAACTTGATTGCAGAAAATACAACTTCAGCAACAGAGGGTCAATGTCTGGAATGCTCTACTTGACTCTGGTTTTTTTCCCCAAACCCCAAAAACTTTAACCTTAGACTGTCTACTATTGACCTCACCCCTTTCCTAAGAGATCTGTTGGGGGCGTGCATAAGCGCACCAACGTGCCTATCGTGCCTGTCCTATTGTTTCTTTTATTTTTCTTATATGTACCCATTTCATGTATTCATAACTATGTATATACTTATATCTATTATCGTGTAAGCTATTGACAAATCAAAATAAAAAAAATAAAATAAAATAAAAATCTGTACAGAAAAAGCCAAATATTATCTTGTAAGCTATTGACAAATCAAAATAAATAAAAATAAATAAAATAAAAATCTGTACAGAAAAAGCCAAATATTCTTTTGACCTCTGTTGGCTGGATTCATACACTCATATCATGGTTTGTAAAACATGGTTTGTTTATGTTGTGGGAGCTTCATCACTTGAGACTTTCATGAAGAGATTGGACTGCCATTTGTCAGAAATGTTGTAGGGTCTCCTGCTTGGGTGGGGGGGTTGGACTGGATGACCTACAAAGTCCCTTCCAACTCTGTTACTCTATGAAAGAAACGGTGTGAATCCAGCACGGGTGTCTGTCATTTACTCAACTCGGCACAATTGACAAGTCTTGACTTGGTGTAGTGGGTGAATGTATCCGTTGAAAAATTTCAAGACGGAGATGGTTGCCCACTATATCACAATATCCTAAATGTTCAAAAATCTGTCCTGCTAGCAAGACTGAATAATTGATTTTTGGGGTGCGGTTTATCCAGCTACCCCATTGCCTCCTTCAGTGTAGATGCAATACCTCAGTGCCATCAAAGTCCTATAGAAGAGGAACGAACTTATGGAAATAAATGGCTTAACCATTAATAACTCGTAAGTTTACTCTACACTGAAAGAATATATCCAAAATATAATAAAGGTTTGTTGATTCAATGAACAGTACGAAGAAAATGGTTTTAATGGGCTGAAAAATAAGCTCTTGAGAAAGGCACTTGTTTGTGTGTAAACATCTTTCATTTTTGTTTCTAACACAAACACTGCAATCCTGGAAAAAACAGACTTATCAGAAATGTCACATATATATATATATATGTGTATGTGTATGTATATATATATATATATATATTCAGACACACACAGACACACACCTCCGATTTACCGAGAAGATAAAAGAAAGGGCACAACAGTCTTCCCTTCACCCGGATCCCTTCCCAGAACGCTGGCTGAGCATTATGGAAGTTGTAGTCAAGCACACCGGGAAAAGAGCGGCCGAATTTCATGACAATCCCTCCAGGAAAGATTTTCCCGCTGACCGATCAGACAAATTCCCGCGCCTCTAATTTAGTGGAACGTTTTTATGATTTATTATTATTTTTTTTTTCCAAAGCGCCGGCTTGCGAATTCCTTCCTTCCTTTTTTTTTTTTTTTTCCCAGAAGAAGAGCGGCCGTCCCCAAACTTGTCCACCGAGAGGCGCCGTTAAACCTCAAGACTTCGACTCGGGAATCCGGAGACCCGGCGCGGGCGGCAAGTTCTCCGCGGGGAGAACCAAACGGTAAAGAAATAAAAATAAAAATGCCGACCTTAAGACGGGTGGGACACCCTCCCCCCCTTTCCCCCCCCCCTCCTCCTCCAGTTCGGGCTAACACAACCAGGGGGACATTATAAAGAGATGAACAGAGTTGGAAGGGACCTTGTAGGTCATCTAGTCCAACCCCCTCGTCCAAGCAGGCAGGAGTCCTTGACGAACGGCACCATTTCTTGACGGGTGGGAGGTCCGGGCAAGAAATCCCAGGCTGGGAAAGTCAGGTCAGGGCGAGCCCACGCAGCCCAGGACCTGCGCGCACGCAAACGCGTCCAGCACACGTTCAGACGCCCTGGCGCATTTCAAAAAAAGGGAGTTTGCATCCGATTGCAAGCTCGTGCAATCCGAGGGAGACGCAGGAACTCGCGATTGCCAGCGCACATGCTGCAGACGCGCACACACACCCACACCCACACCCCGTATCACCGGGGCTTATAACCGGAGACGTATAACCGGGGCTTCTGATTTGCAATCCCTTCCTTCCATTCTTTCCCTTTCTTCCTTCCCTTCCTTCCGTTCCGTTCCGTTCTTCCTTTCCTTTCTTCCCTCCTCCTTTCCTTTTCTTCCATTCTTTCCCTCCTTCCTTTCCCTTCCTTCGTTCCTTCCCTCTTCCTTCTTTCCTTCTTTTCCCTTCCTTCCTTCCCTCTTCCTTCCTTCCTTCCTTTCCCTTCCTTCCTTCCTTCCCTTTTCCTTCCTTCCTCCCTTCCTTCCATTCTTTCCCTCCTTCCCTTTTCCTTCCATTCTTTCCCTCCTTCCTTTCTTTCCTTCCTTTCCCTTCCTTCCTTCTTTCCCAGGCCTTCTTTCCTGCCTTCCTTCTATTCTTTCCCTCCTTCCTTCCCTCTTCCTTTCTTTCCTTCCTTTCTTCTATTCTTTCCCTCCTCCTTTCCCTCCCTTCCCTCCTTTCCCAGGCCCGCGCCCCTCTCCCCCTCTCCGCCCGAGCGTTCCCCGTTCCCCGCCTCCCCGTCCCCGGGCGGCAGAGGAAGCGAGCGCGGCGCTCAACCTAACGCGGAGGAGGAGGAGGAGGAGGAGGCTCCCCGCGGCCCCACCCGCCCTCCTCGGGGCCGCCTGCCATTGGCTTTCGCGCCGCTTCCTCCCCGCCCCGGCCAGCCGCGCCCTCCGCCGCTTTCGGCCGCCTCGGGCAAGGCGAGGGCTGGCTGGCTGGCGGTCGTTTGCGCGGGGCGCCCAGCCGAAGCCGCGGGGAAGGCAGGCAGGCAGGCAGGCGCCGCGGGAAGCCTCCGGCTGCAGCCCCCGAGGCCAGGCGGGGAAGCGGCGGCGGTTCTGGACCCGCTTCCTCCGCTGGAATTCGGGCCCCTCCGCCGCCGCCGCCGCCGCCTCTCAGCGGGCGGGGGATTCTGCGGGCCGCCGCTCGCGCCTCGCTGCCCGGGGGACGCCCCGCCGGCCGGACCCATGGCGACCGGAGCGGCCGACCCGGTTTACGGGCTCTCGGAAGAAGAAGTAAGTGCGGCGGCGGCGGCGGCGGCGGCGGCCGGGAAAGCGGGCTGGGGGCGGCGGGGCTCTTCCTGCCCGGCGAGCGGGAGGAGACCGCGGGAGGGTCCGGGTCCCGCTCTCGGTCCGTCAGCCCGAGCAGGGCGGGGGCTGCTGAGAGAGGCCGAGTCCATCCCTCCCTTTCTTTCCTTTCCTTTCCTTTTCTTTTCCTTCCTTCCTTCCTTCCTTCCTTCCTTCCTTCCTTCCTTCCTTCTTTCCTTCCTTCCTTCCTTCCTTTCTTTCTTTCTTCCTTTCTTCCTCCTTTTCTTCCTCATTTTCTTTCTTTCTTTCTTTCTTTCTTTCTTTCTTTCTTTCTTTCTTTCTTTCTTTCTTTCTTTCTTAATTTCTTTCTTACTTTCTTCTTTTCTTCCTTGATTTCTTTCTTACTTTCTTTCTTCTTTTCTTCCTTCCTTCCTTTCTTTCTTAATTTCTTTCTTACTTTCTTCTTTTCTTCCTTGATTTCTTTCTTACTTTCTTCTTTTCTTACTTTCTTTCTTTCTTTCTTAATTTCTTTCTTACTTTCTTCTTTTCTTCCTTATTTTCTTTCTTTCTTTCTTTCTTCTTTTCTTCCTTTCTTTCTTTCTTAATTTCTTTCTTTCTTTCTTCTTTTCTTACTTGATTTCTTTCTTACTTTCTTCTTTTCTTACTTTCTTCCTTCTTTTCTTCCTCTCTTTCTTTCTTCATTGCTTTGTTTCTTACTTTCTTCTTTTCTTCCTTTCTTCCTTCTTTTCTTCCTACCTTCCTTCCTTCCTTCCTTCCTTTCTTCCTTTCTTTCTTCTTTTCTTCCTTACTTTCTTTCTTACTTTCTTCTTTTCTTCCTTTCTTTCTTCTTTTCTTCCTTCCTTCCTTCCTTCCTTCCTTTCTTTCTTTCTTTCTTTCTTTCTTTCTTCTTTTCTTCCTTGCTTTCTTTCTTACTTTCTTCCTTTCTTCCTTCCTTCCTTTCTTCTTTTCTTTCTTTCTTCCTTCCTTCCTTCCTTCCTTCCTTCTTTTCTTCCTTCCTTCCTTCCTTCCTTCCTTCCTTCCTTCCTTCCTTCCTTCCTTCCTTTCTTTCTTTCTTTCTTCTTTTCTTTCTTCTTTTCTTTCTTTCTTCCTTTCCTCCTTTCTTCTTTTCTTCCTTCTTTTCTTTCTTTCTTTCTTCCTTTCTTCCTTTCTTCTTTTCTTCCTTGCTTTCTTTCTTCCTTTCTTCCTTTCTTCCTT
>BLBF01000010.1:11912183-11948435 GCA_015471245.1 Laticauda colubrina
TTCCTTCCTTCCTTCCTTCCTTTCTTGAGAGAGGAAGGGCCTCACTGAGCGGGTTCCCCCTCCAGGGAAGGTATTTTTCCAAGTGTCTTCCCGTGTAAGCTCCTGGAGCCACACGCATCTGCTTTCCCAAAGCAAAATAAATAAATAAAATAAAGATTAGACATTATAAACACAGGTCGTAAAGTGGAAGAGGTGGCAATGAAGGAAATTTCGGCTACAACAGGTTCGGCTTCCTTTCGAAGCCGGGGGGCTTGAGGATGAGAAGTATGGAAGGGAGAGAAAGGAGGGGAATGCCTCAGCAGATCCTGTGTCTTGAACCAGGTGAAGGGAAAATGGAATGGGTGGGGAATAGCATCCCTTCCATGAAGCCCCCTCCTCAATTGAAGATCGCCTTCCAGTGGAAAAAGCCTGTTCATTTGCATTTTGGATGGAATTTTTTTTTTGGGGGGGGGGGTCGAAAGCAATTGCATATTTGACATTTCCCCCACCCATCCACTCTAGGGAATTTAAATCCTTTCATTGTCCATGGGAAGGTCGGTGTGTTCGTGAATCATAGTCAAGAAATTATGGGCATTCCCCCCCCCCCTCTCCCCCTGTGTGCGCAGGAAGAAATTAAAATCATTGCAGAACAGACTTCCTAGAAGCACTGAATCTTTTCACTGGAAGTAATTGTTTATATTTGCTGTTAGAAAGGGCCAGTGGGCAGGTTGGTGCCCAAATAGGACCTCTCTCTTCAGAGCAGAGCCCTGGGCTACCCCTTCTTCCCACAGAGGCAGATTCAGGAAGAAATTGAAAAGGGAAGCCTCCAAACCATCAAGGTAATCCCAATTTTGGAGAGCTGACCGAGAGCCAGAGCTTGTAAAAAACGAGAGGATGTTGGAGTCTAAATAGCACCAACAATAAGACTTATATGCCACTTCACAGTATTTTACAGCCCTCTCGAAGCAGTTTACAGCATCGGCACATTGCCCCCCCCAACAAGCTGCGTCCCCATTTTACTGACCTCTTCGTTTTTTTTAGATTTTACTTTATAAAAAGGAATCGCTTTTCTCAAAGCCATTTCTGGGCAGACCTAGGAAGGAAGCAGCTTTGTTGAATTGCTCAGGGACCCTCACTTCCCTGCTCAGAAAGTGGCATGCCAGAGAAAGGGAGGACGGCTGTCAGTCAAGGAACCTAAGCTCAGCTGGGTGGAGGAACCATCCATCTTCTTGTGCCCACAGAAAAATCCTGGAGTCCAGTCCTACCTCCTCCCCTTTACGGATTGATAGGATTTGTGTTGTGATCCTTAAGTTTCTTGGACAATCCGTTCTTTGCTTTTCCGTTGCATGCTTTTTTTTGGCACTCTTTCCAAGGAATGGTGTTACATATGAACTCATTGACATCTGCTAGGCTCCAGTGTTCTGGTTTTTGTGTGTGTGTGTCTGTGTGTGATTGCCTTTGAAGAGACTCTTAAAGGTGCATTTAACAATACACTCATACTGGATTAAATGGCACCATATCTTTCTGTTTCGGATTATTTAGAAACACATCAATAAATGATCAGTAGTGTGCATGCTGGTTAAAATCTCAAGCGTAGTGTATATAACTAAGTCAGCTTGTGTAACCATGGTTTGACATTGACCCTCAGTAGCCTAGTAGTCAACCATGGTTGACATTGACCTTAGTAGCACCCAAACGAAACAAATTACATTTTGATTTAGAAATAAGTCAACAAAACCCAGGACTTTGGTAGGGCTCCGTAGGCTATCTGGGAAGCCAACAGATTAGATATTGGCAGCATTGTTGCTAAATCATTATTGCTCTTGAGTTCCTTTTCTAGGTTCTAGTTGTTTTAAAAACCTGAAACAATCAGCCAACATAATATTTTCACGATTCTGGAGACACAAAAGCGGATATGAAAGGAGGAGATTTTGTTGCATGGGTGAAGGTATCGCCCAACTCTCAGTTAAATAAAAAGGTTTCCCTGTGTGAAATCAGCTTTCCCTGTGTAGTGTCTTCAGGCTAAAGATTGCTTCTTGTCCTGAACATTTGGTGCTGCTGTAACCAGATTTTTTTTCGGCTGTTTGATATTAACTATAAAATTCACAGGAGATAAATCTACAAGCTGTTAAATTGTACAAGAGCGTTTTGTGCCTGAATGGGGTCAAATATGAATTGGTACTTCTTGAAGATGAGTTTGTCACAGTTTGTACTTCTGGCAGTGCGATATGTTTATTTTATTACGGGGATTGTAACATTAGAGCTCTCTTTCTCTCTTGTCTTTTTGATTCGGGGGAGGGGGGGGGAATAATAATGGCCTCACCCTGAGAAGTCAAAAGCTGGAGGTTCGCAAAGGCTGATTCCCAATTCTTCCCTCCTTTTCTGTATAGAAGGAGAAAACAATTCTGTAGCAATAGGATGTGTAGTAGCGTGTGAGGCAGCTTTTCTTAAGCTTAGCAATTTAAGAGATCTGGATTTCAACTCCCCGAATTCTCTAGCCAGCATGGTTTATCTAAGTATAATGCAGCCCTGGTTAAATCTTGGCCCTGCATTGTAGTGGAATCATTAGGGAGTATGTTTGGATGAGAAGGTGAAATCCTAAGGGAAAAGTCAATTGTATTTGACTAGAAACCAGTGTAATGTGTAATAATGTGATGCCCAAAGAGTAAGGATGACTTATTTCAATCTGGCAAGAGGGCACATAACAAAGGAGAATGCTGCTTGTCGAAAACCTGCTCTTCTGTGAGCTGCAGCCCAGCATAACCAATTGTTTTATTTATGGTTCCTATTCAGATACTTCCAGGTACCTTATGTAAGTTGTACATTGTCAAGGAGTGTGAAAATTGCAAACCGGTGCATCTCAACCTGTAAAGGCAAGCTTTGGAAGAGTATTGAACGAACAGGGATGTGGTTTGCTGGCGGTTGTCTTTTTTTGCTCCATCTCTTAAGTGGAAGCTGAGTGGAAATATTATGATTCTAAAAGTCAAAATTTCTAATTGAGGAATGCGTGCAGGAATTTTCTGTTTGGGTTAAGATTGGCTTCTTTTACTCTGCTCCCTTTTGAATCCATACTTCTTTTGATTCTTCCTAATTATTACTAAACTAGCTGTATGCCTACCCATGCTTCGCTACGAAACTATGTGATCGGGCTTGGTTTTGGGGGAGGAAAATAAGGAGAAAAATTGTGCCTCTGCCTTCCAGCATCCATTGGTATTCATCTGGCTAGCGCGCTGTCAGTATGTGAGAGAATTGAGGGCTGTTTGGAAACTGAAACAGTATTTGCTATGTGAGCAAGGAGACAGCAAGGAGCCTGGGCGTGGCTTAGCTCAACTGTTCTGTACTAAAGCTGGTTGCTGCTGTGAAACTGAAACTCCTTTCCTCTGCTTGTGTTTTGCATTTGGAACAGATTCCTTTTCAGGTGGGGAGGGGGAGTAGAACTCCTTAGCATCAGAGTGTGTTAATAATAATATATGAAATCCTAATGCTCTGATGGTCATTTTGAAAAATCCTTTCTTAGTGATCACTTAGAAGCCAAGAGGAACATACATGCCAAATTTCAAGTTTGTAGGCTTTACGGTTCTGGAGATTTTGTGATGATGCGTGAGTGGTATTTCGCACAGATAGATAAATAGATAGAGACAGAGATATATAGAAGATAGGTGGATAGAAGATTATTATTATAGGGAAACTTATTGATCTACACATGTGAAAATCACCTGGACTTCTATTTTGAAGTCTCAGAAAGGCTTACTTAGGATGTTTCCCATTGAAATCAGTGGGAATGCTGCCAACAGGTAAAAGTCTCTTCTGTCCTTCCCCAAATCATTTATCCTTGCTTAAGGATCAGGTACTTGCAACTGAACCTGTTCATTGTTATCCATTCTTCAGAGATGCTGGAGTAAGAGGCTTAGGTGCATTTCATAAGTTGCTATCCCATAGTTCAGAGTTCCGGCCTTGCAGACCATTGACCATAAATTGACTGTTTTGATTAAAGAAAAGAAAATAAGTTAATGTCTTTTCTTTTTTCTTTTCTCTCCCCCCTCCCAGTTCTCTTTCCCCTTTTCCTCCCCACTGTGTCCTATTATTTGCTTTCGTATTTTTATATTTTATTCTAAAATCTATTTTTAAAAAAAAAAAAAAACAGGCACTTGCTGAATCCGGCACTGTTTTAAACCAAGCTAACAAAGTCTCCCAAGTTGACAAGCAATTGTCTGCACCAAAGATGATTTAAGGCCTCTTGCTGAAGGAGTGTAGTAGGTTCCTCTGTTGTTAGGAACAGGATATGTTTATATGTAGGGAAGTTTGCCAGAGGTGAAATGGATACATGATGTGAAAGAAAACCTGCATTATCAGCCTTTGCTTGGGATAAATTTGTACAATTGGGGTAGGCTGACTTTCATAACAACAGCCGAGACTTGGGCACTCCATAGGGCAAAAAGGAGAAACTGCACAAGTTGGAAACTACAACAGTAAACACATAAAAAACCAACAATTTGCCGGTGGAGCGCATGTTGTTGCATAGCCAAGATTTCTTACATAAGTTACCTTCCAGATACAGCGAGATTCAAATTCAAGAATTCCAAATACCACAGCCAGAAAACAAGGTATTTGGGGAAAGATTAATCTTAGCAAAATAACCTACTGCTATTCTTTTGCTTATTTTCCCCGTGTCACTTTTTTTTTCCCCCCTTAATGTGGTGATGGTAAAAATTGGAAGGAAAACATATAACATAGTCTTTCCATTTGAACTCTAAATCGGTGACTTTTTCAGTCAAGGGTCTTCAAACTTGACAGCTTTAAGACCTGTGGACTTCAACTCCCAGAATTCCTCCTCCAGTCATGTTCGCTCAGGAATTCTGAGAGCTGAAGTCCACAAGCCTTAAACTTGCCAAGTTTGAAGATCTTTGTTTTTAAGTTATCTTGGAAGATCCTGTGGAAACTTTGTGAGGATTGGGTGGTTAGAAAATAAGTTACTATGGATAATTTGTCAAATATGTTTTATTTAAAAAAAAAATACTGGCATCCGTTTTTCTTATCTTAGCCCCACATGCTTTTTGAAGCATGTCTGTCCTCCAGGCCAGTTGTTTGACATGACCTCTGACACATGTGGGTTAAAGCTTTATGCCTTCCAGACCCTTCGGAGGTCAGTGATGGTAGTGACCCAGGACATGGGGTGTGTGTATGTGTGGAGGAATGCCAGTCTCTTTAAAAGAAGCAAGTGATACATAGACATGTAGATATGTAGAGCAAATAAAGTTCGATGTTAATAATCACTGGTGACATATATAAATATAATAACAATTGATGATATGTACATATAATTATTGGTGATATGTACAAATAGATCATAGAAATATGACACAACATATGTGGATGTAAATACTGTCGAAAATGTAATTACGATTTGTATTAATGGAAAATAATAAATATTATTTTAAAAAAAGAAAGAAAGAAGCAGTGGTATCCTGTCCCCCCAAAAAAACTTTGTCTGGGCCCTGTTTTGACTAACCATTGCCCTGTCTCCAGCCTTCAATTTTTCAGGAAAGTTGATGAGAAGGTGGCTGGAGGTTAATTGTAAAGCGTCCTAAAAGAATTGGATTATTTAGATTCCTTTTAATCTGCATTCAGGAATAGACATGGGTTGGTTGCCAGTATTGTTCCCTGGAGGTGGGGGGAGGAGATAGTCACCTTTTGTTCTCAGCAACATTTACCACTACCAGCCATAGGTCATCTTCTGAAATCCTTGGAGTCCATTTTTTCCAGTCCTACCTGAGCAGATTGTGGTCAATGGGAAGGGACAGGTCAGCCCAGTATGCGCGCGCGCACACACACACACCGACTCAAGACTCTTCCCTCTGCTTTTTAATGTCTACATCAGTGTTTCTCAACCATGGCAACTTGAAGATGTAAGGACTTCAACTCCCAGAATCCCCCAGCCAGCTTAGCTAATCGACATAAATGTGTATGCTGGTGATACACAGCTTTGTATCACAACTCTAGCCTTACTGTTTGCTTTGAAGAATACTTGGAAGTTGCAGTTAGGTCAGAAGGCAGCAAATCCTGATTCTGTCGAAAGAGAATCTTTTCTGTGACATTTTAGTGCTGGATCTGCAATTTCCAATAACAGATTCTAAGTAAGATGTTGGTTTTGATCTATAAAGCCCCATGCAGAAGGCAAAAGGATCATATGCTTCACAGGCAGTTGATTTGTTGGATATATGTTCCCTCCAAAATCTGTTAATGGTCTCCAAAGGTTCAGAGGTTCAGACAGAGCTCCCCAAATTTGGCAACTTTAAGACTTGTGGACTTCAACTCCCAGAATTCCTCCTTCAGTCATGTTTGCTCAGGAATTGTGGGAGTTGAAGTCCACAAGTCTTAAAGTTGCCAAGTTTGGGGACTTCTGGGTTAAGAATAGTTTGTTTGTTTGTTTGTTTGTTTGTTTGTTTATATTTGTCAATTGCTTACAAGATAATAGGTATAAGTAAAAACATAGCTATGAATAAATGGATACATATAAGAAAAATAAAATATAAAAGAAACAGTAGGATAGGGCCAGTAGGCACATTGGAGAGCTTATGCATGCCCCCTACAGATCTCTTAGGAAAGGGGTGAGGTCAATAGTAAACAGTCTAAGGTTAAAGTTTTTGGAGTTTGGGGAAGAAACCACAGAGTCAGGTAGAGTATTCCAGACATTGACCACTCTGTTGCTGAAGTCGTATTTCCTGCAATCAAGTTTGGTGCGGTTTACCTTGAGTTTGTGTCTATTGTTTGCTCTTGTGTTGTTATGGTTGAAGCTGAAATATTCATTGACAGGTAGGACATTGCTGTAGCCTCTATTTTATAGAATAAGTTCCTACCAAGGGCCAGGTTAGCTCCTACCTGATGACATTTTGGCAGCTGAGGTTAACTGGACCCCCCTGAGGTCATAGTATTATATGGTATTGATTTTACATTTTATTGTTCATTGCAAAATTTTACTTATTCACTGCTGATTGCGGCAGCATTCTGAAAGATTGAATTAGTGAATGAATGTATGATTTTGGCACCTACAAAACGATATACTACTGCCCCCAAAGTAGAAAGTTCAACAGTCATTCTTGGGGCTTGGGTACTCCCTAGGATTGACCCAAACAGATGAGAGGAACTTGTAGTCTTCTTAGGGTTGCTGACCAAGCTGGCAGATTCAGCTGCATGGCGAGAGAGCTGTGGTGCAGCAACATTGAGAAATCCCTGCATTCCCAGCCCATCTGGAATGGTAATGGTAATGTAATGGTAAGAGCTATGCGAAGTGCATCAAATAATCTTTGTTATGCACACACCAGACGTAAATCCAACAGACCCAAGAGAACCCAAGAGAAAGCATGTGAAAGTGACAAACAGAGCTTAGAAATTTCCCCCAGAAATTCATAACATCTTGAGCCTGTTATTTTTGGCCGTTGTTACTTCACTATATGTGAGGTTGAAATAAGGAAATGTCTCAAACAAACAAATGTCTCAAACAAAAGAGGAAGAAGTGTGGCTGACTTTTAACAAACCTGGAAATCATTTGTACCAATGTGCAGATCTTTGGGGCATCAGAATTAGGTTTGATAGGCATACAGATAAATATTCAAAGGGTTTTTTTTTTCCTGAATGGAAGAATCTTTTTTTATAATTTAGCAGCTGTGCCATTTTGTTTGAAACAGATTGAAAGATCGTCTGTGTGTGCTTGCATCTATGACGTGGGTGGAGTATAGATACACTCTTAGTTCAGAATTCTAAGGGTAATATTATTTATGATTAGAAAACACATTCCTGTGCCTAAATCAGAAAGTGAGAGAAAGCCTTACAGAATCAGGAAGAAGATGGAATGGAATCAACTTGGCAGGTTCTCGTGTGAGCCAGTTAATTCCAAATAAAATCAAATTTTGTAGGCCTGTGAAAATAGGAAGCAAATCAGCACTGTCTCAAGGCAACAGCATTTTTTGTTTTAAACCTCAGCTTCTTCCGTAATATCTGCTGTCAGCTTTCGTTTTGTGATAGCCAGTAGTAGTTAAGATATTTGGATAAAAATGGAAAAAAACAGCTTGGTGTCTACTCTCAGCCATGGAAACTCACTGAATGAGTTTAGGTTGGTTATATCTCAATTTTTACCTCATAGGGTTCCTCTGTGGGAGTAAAATGAAGGGAAGATACCTTGGAAGATACCTTGCTTTCTTCATGAGGCAAGATTTAAATTTAACCTGGTTTACAAATTGTATTAGTTTATCAAAATGTAAAATACAAAGAAAAATGAAAATAATGGGAAAGTAGGGGAAGAAAAACGGAAAAGTGGAGAGTAAAATGAAAAACATTTGACTTTTGACTTTTTAGTATAGTAAAACAAGGTACTGTGTTTCTCCAACAATACGACCACCCCAATAGGAAGACCCAGCATGTTTTATAGGCATAAAATGAAATTAAACCCCTCCCCCCAAATTTAGGCCTATTTTAAAACATGCAAAATGGGGGGAAGGGTGGGGGGGACTTGCTGTTAGGAGTGCCTGTGGGCAGCCATGCCTCACCACCAGCACGACTTACGGGAACATGGCGGAGTGCAGAGAGCTCCCTACTCCCACCAAGCACCTTTGTTGCAGACCCGAGACCTTCGGTACCCGCTGCTGTTGCTTTCCCTTCTGCTTATGCTGCCACTGCGTTTGGAGCTGCCGCTTCTGTGTTTGGAGCACCATCGCCATTTGGAGCGCATTTGGAGCGCTGCCATTTGCAGCACCACCCATGTGTTTGGAGCTGCCGTTTCTGCGTTTGGAGCACCACCGCCACATTTGGAGCTGATGCTTCCATGTTTGGAGTATCGCCGCCGCATTTGGAGCTGCTGCTTTTGCGTTTGGAGTGCCGCTGCTGTGTTTGGGCCTGCCGCTTCTGCGTTTGGAGCATCGCCGCTGTGCTTGGAGCTGATGCTTCTGTATTTGAAGCACTGCTGCCGCATTTGGAGCTGCCACTTCTGCATTTGGGGCGCCGCTGCAGTTTGGAGCATCACCGCCACGTTTGGAGTGTGTTTGGAGCAGCGGCAGTGCTCCAAATGGCAGCGGCGCTCCAAACATGGAAGCAGTAGTGGTGCTCCAAACATGGAAGTGGCAGCTCCAAATGCAGTGGCAGTGCTCCAAATGGTGGCAGTGGCCAAAACACGGAAGTGCAAGCTCCAAACGCGGCGGTGGTGCTCTAAACACAGAAGCAGCAACTTCAAATGTGGCAGCGGCATGGGCAGAAGGGAAAGCAACAGTGGTGGGCGCTGAAAGTCTTGAGTCTGCAGCAAAAGTACTTGGCGGGAGTAGGGAGCTCTCCGTGCTCCACCACAATCGCCCGTTAGGAGTGGCTGGTAGCAAGGCATGACTGCCCACAGGTGCTCTAGGCGAGGATGCAAGGGGGAGAATTAACTCACCCCTGAAATGATGGCCTAGCTGTTTTTTCAGGGCTCAAAAAAAATAAGACCTGGTCTTATTTTGTGAGAAACACGGTAATAATATACAACCTCAACTTTACTTTTACATAGTAATAAATACTAGTCCAGGGATCTTCAACCTTGTGGACAGCAAAGCTGGCTGAGGAATTCTGGGAGTTGAAGTCCACAAGTCTTAAAGTTGTCAAGTTTGGAGACCTTTCTCTCTTCAGACTCAAAATTTGAGCATTCATAGTTTGTGCACCGGATTGATTGAATCTATATCCATAATCTTGTTTCCACTTAATCTCAATTTGTTGAGTAACCCTGAAGCAGAATGGTTGGGCAATAATTTCTGTGCATCAGAAATCCCGAGTGTTTGTTTTGTAAATGCAAAAGATTTGCAGCTTGACTTTCTAGTAGTTCTTTGAAAAAAAAATCTTATGAACAGGGAGGATTAGCGATTAGCCTAATCTACTACAGGTATAGTTTGAAATAGCATCTGTATGACATGATGCTATAATCTTTGTGCTACATAGTCATCTCTGGCTTTGCATGAACATTTGCATTACATAAGGGAGAAGGAACTGTATTATGAATGGTTCAGTTGTAACACAAAGCACACTTCTTCCTCCCTTCTTCCTACATTAAAAGGAAGAATGGCAATGGCTAAAGCTGCTTTTAAAGAGCATCAAGATCTGCTTCCAGAGTGGATTTGATTCAAATCAAGTAGATATTAAATCATGATTTAAATCATGATTTAAATCACTAGTAAAAAGGCTTGATTTAAATCAACTTGATTTAAATCATTATTTTTAAAGAGCAGCTGTCATCTCTGCTGAATGTGTGAATGCATCGGTGCAGTGCATGATATCTCAGCTTGAAGAGCTTGGATTCATTGGATGAGTTTACAAAAAATATAAATATTGCAGAATATACAGCCTCATGCTACACAACTAAGCTCCATTTTATGCTGAATAAATTAAATTATTAATGTATCTTAAATTAAAAAAAAATCTTTGGATCGAATTTTATTCCAAAAGCATTTTATTAAAATAAATTTGATTAAAAAATTTCAATGTAAATAAAAAAATCTGATTAAAATTAAAAAAAAAATCATTCATTTGTATCCACCCAGTCTGCTTCCCTGAATGGGTCAGACACAGATTGGATAGAAACTCATCATGGATAGTATAATACAGATTCTTGCATGGAGTTGATGACTTTCTTTCAACTCTAGGGGATTCTGTAGTAATACTAATTCCATGTACCATGCAACAAATTCCCTTCTAGGATATTGACTAATAGATGCAGATTTTGTTGCCCTTATGTACCTCTGCTGTATTGAAAGAAGCACATACTATGGCCATCAGAACATTGAACATTCCTTATGACCAGATCAAGCCACGGATCGGTCAAGCTTTATGGTTTATCTTCTGCAGAACAGAATCCTTCCCCAATCTCAATCCAAGCCTATCCTTCAGGGGTGAGCAATTTAATCTTGGACTTCTTCTACAAACCATGGGCTTCACCCATGTGCGGGTAAAACCTATACCTGGTCAGTGTCTTTTCCTACATATTGTTTTGAAATGGGATTAAGAAACAAAATTCTTATGATGTGAAAAAACTGTGTTTCCCAAATGATCCATTGATCACAAAACAATAAATGTTGACAGATACGGGCAGAGAACTGGTTGGTTATTATTGGGATTCTCATGGAGGTATAGAGTTTATGTAATGGCTATATTGTTGTAAGATAACTGGCTGGCACTCTCCTGCACTTCGTGGTTGATTGTTTTAACTAATTTTAATGATTTTTGATATTGGTTATGATTATTTATTTGTACATATTTATTTATTTTTATTTTTAACTCTGAATTGCCCAGAATCATGAATGTGAGATGGGTGGCTCTCTATATTTATTATTACATACTGTGTTTTCCTGAAAATAAGACCCTGCCTTATATTGTTTTTTTGCCACAAAAAAGGCACTAGGTCTTATTTTTGGAAGATTTTATCCACTGACTAACCTCACTTGCGTGCATCGTCCCAGCCTCCTTTTCACTGTCAGAGGCTTTCAGGAACTTCTCCAGTTGGCTGGCAAGACTTTCCTGCAGGCCTCTGAAGCCAATAACAGAGCTCTGGATAGATCTGGAGCTTTGTTATCAGCTACAGAGGCCTTCAGGAAAGCCTTGCCAGCCTTGCTAACTGCAGAAGAAATGGGCCAGCAAGGCAGGTGTTGGGGTATGGGAGGCCTGCCTACAATTGTCCAAAGGTAAGTATTTGGGCAGCTCTATCCCCAATCCCCTCCCTAGCTTAATTTTTACTCGTGCACTCTGGAATGGGCGGGATCTTAATGATGGCTTATTTTGGGGGTAGGGCTTATATTGGTCACATGTGTAAAAATCAAGCTAGGACTTATTCTCAGGGTAGGTCATATTTTCAGGGAAACAAGGTAATACCATTATTATCATCATTTTATGAGCTAATGGTCGTGGAGTTTTTTGTAGGCCTGGATTGGATGACACTATAGAGATAAGAAGCTTGCTTCAAAATGATGAGCAGAAAAAAAACCCTAGAAGATTAATTTTATGCCACTGCGGTTAACTAGTTGGGGTAATGAAACACCTGCAAGAAACCAAGCCCAAAGAGCACCAAGGACCTCTCATTTCAGTCCTGAGCTACAAATATTCTCTTTTTCTAATATGAATCATCTTCACCTATATGAACAGAGCTTTTCTGGTTGGAGGTTTGAAACCTATTTGGTGGCATCAAGCTTCTAGAACGGGGGTGCTAAACTTGATTTCATTGAGGGTTGCATCAGGGTCGTGTTTGACTTCAGGGGGCTGGGGTAGGCGTGATCAGCTTGATGTCACTCGTGTTGGGGGTGCCTGTGGTGTCCTGAGTTCTCTGCCACCAAAAACGGGCTCCCAATCTCCGTTTTCAGCTGGGAAGGCCTCCTGCAACCCTCTGTCAACAAAAACGGAGCTCGGGAGAGCTGTGTGCGGCCCTCCCGAGCTCCATTTTTGCAGGCAAAAGCATCGCGGGCCAGTCTTTTTGTTGTTTCCAGGGCAGTCCTGCAGGCCAGATCTAAGCACCCTGAGGGCTGGATGCAGCCCGCGGGCCTTGAGTTTGACACCTCCATTCTAGAAAGTTTGTGCCATTCCATAGCGTTCTGAAACAATTTCATTGCAATAGCGTGGAATCCCCTGTTGGGTCTTGGGCATGCTTCAGATGGACCTGATTTATGTGGGTTGCTAAGCGATGAATGAAAGCACAATTGACAAGCTTCACACAACATGCAAAGCCATCACCCTGCATTAACATCAGTAAATGATTAACCTTTTTAATCTCAGTAAATCCCTCATTAACCTCATTAAATCCCAACGAGAAAAAAAAACACCCTGCTTTGGCTTACCATAAAATGGGGATCTGGCATTAACTTTCTTGGCCAGAGGAACCTGTGCTCTGAATTCAAAAGGAGATGTGGGTGATGATGAGCAAGATGTCTACCTAATGTTCTGGAGAGTTACTTCCACCAAACAGAACTGGATTTGATAGATAGTAGTCTGATCTGGTTAAGCCAGCTCACGGTATACTCACGTTGACTTCTGTCTGTTGTGGGCACCATCTTTTCAGAGTTCTTCACCTTTTAAATGAGATTGTCACTGACATGTAGAGAAGTGTTTAGAGAGAAGCTAAGGACTGTCTACCTTAGATCTGTCTGTCCTTTGGCATTTTTTGGAAAGAACTGTGTAAGATTTTTCAATCTATAGAAGTACATTCAGGGCTGATAGAGGGACATTACACCTGTGCATTCGATCCTTGAACTTTTCTTATCCCAAAAACATTTTTGAGTGACTCTTTAAAAACTGAAAGAGAAATGAGTGGGTTGCTCGCGTTATGCCAGATATATCGTGCCTACCAGATGTAGCATATTTAGCACTTTTTCTCCCAAAGGAAAGTGTGACAATTATGTTTTAAAATTGATTCAGTACAGTATTTAAATTCTACTAAAGGCCAAGCAATTCAGTTTGAGGTGGACTGTGCCTTATGATGCTCCTAATCCTAACCTTTCTGTGGACGAAGGAATGTTTGTAGCTCTTCCTAATGGAATAGACCCAGCCTGGGCAACCCATGCTTTGAAGCGCACCATGGTTTCTTTCTGGGAGGCAACAGGGGATTACTACTTAGAGCCTCAAACTATCATCCTGTTCATCTGCAATGGTGCATGCAAATTCTGCAATCAAACTTGAGTTCTGTCATATATTTTGCAGCACCAGTATTTCAAGATGAAGCACAACCCCCCCCCCCCCACTCCATCCTACCCTCTTCCAAAGACAATGGTTTTTCACAGCAGTTCCACACCCACATTCTGCACCCACCTCCCTGTTCAGTGGCTTGATGGCAGCACTGAAACCATCTGATCCACATCTTTACCACCAGAGGTGGTATTCAGCAGGTTCTGATCAGTTCTGGAGAACCAGGAGCAGAAATTTACCGTAGTTTGAAGAACCGCCAAATGCCACCTCTGACTGGCTCCGTTCTCATCTAGTCTCTGCCTCCCAAGTCCCAGCTGATTGGCTGGGTCTTCTTTTGTTGCCCTCACAGGAGAACGGAGCTGGAAAGCAGGTTAGTGGGGTGGGGAGGGAATGGGATTTTATAGTAGCCTTTCTCTGGAGTGGGGTGAAAGTGGAGATTTTGCAGTATCTTTCCCCTGCCATGCTCACCAAGCCACGCCCACAGAACCGGTAGTAAAAAATTTGAATACCACCACTGCTCTAGACCAACTATTCTTCAACCACAAACATAACAACATGGTACCTAATTATTATTTTTTCCTTCTGATCTGCATGTGATGAAATTTTGCATGGTGTAAAACTGTGCTCACCCATGTTTTGTTAGTACAATACCATAAGTACCTGTAGCATGTCTGTATAAGATGGTACGTTCATCTCCTGTGATTGGCATGTTCAGGATTCCTAAATTATAGACAAATGTTAGGCGAAGTCGCTGTTTTGCACAACGTTTCTCACAATTTCAGATGAAAATTTGCAAGGTTTTTTGGGAAGAGATTGCCTATGTAATTGGTCACCTCTAGGAAAGGTAAAAAAGTTCCTCTCGCACATATGTGCTAATCGTTTCTGGCTCCAGGAGGCGGTGCTCATCTCTGTTACAAAGCCAATAAGCCAGCATTGTCTGAAGAAGTCTCAGTGGTTATGTGGCCAGCACGACTAAACGCCGAAGATTCACAGAACACTGATATCTTCCCACCTCTTATTCTACTTGCATTTTTCCAGGCTTTCGAACTGCTAGGTTGGTAGAAGCTGGGACCAGTAATGGGAGCTCACTCCGTTACGCAGTGGTAGGGATTCGAACTGCCCACTTTTCTCATCGACAAGCTCTAGCATCTTAGCCATTGAGCCACCGCATCCCTTTACCTCTAAGTAAGATAATTTTTTTTTTTTTTAACTTGGTAACATTTTATATTTGGGAGTTTCTATTTGATAGCATCCATAAATGCCACCGTCTGTGAAAAGGCCGCCTGCTCTGATGTTGCTACCTGTTCTTCTTTTTGTCTTTGTTCTTTGTAGAATGGAGGATCAAATTGATAGTTGATGTAAATTACACTGTGGGATTTGTTAATCTCTTGGTTTGCTTTGTGACTCAGCTGGCATTGTGAGCTAGGCCCAGAATCTTGATATTTGTGCCAGTGCTTTCATGCACTCAGTGTGGACATGCGCAGAACTACCGCGTGCATTAAAGGCGTGATCTGTTTGATTCTTACTAGCAAATAGAAATGTGAGAAAGATCTCAGTAACATAGCTTGCCACTATTTCCATTCCAAGGCAGCCTCTGTGCTTTGGAGATGATGATATGAGGTTTTCTCTTCTTCTCCCTGAATGCAGAGCTGCAAAAAAAAAAAAAAATCAAGTGAAGTTGGAAGTCCGTAGTTTGGCTTGTTGTGGGTCAGTTGTGAACCAGCTCTGTAGGATGTCTGGTGTTGGCTAAAGCTCCCTTGGTATAAGAATTGTAGTGTTAGTAATTTGGGAAGTGAGGAACGGGTTTCAGAAAATGAGTCTTACATAAAGATGTTTGCCAATCTCACAGTGTGCATGAACTTGGCAGTTCTGGGTGGCATCTGAGGCTGCTTCAGCATACATGAACCTGTGCCTTGGTGCCAGGGTACCTGCTGTATTTTTATTCTGCCAACACATGCCACCAAGAGGGTTAGAGAGATACTAGGAACGAAGCCACTGGGAAGTGGGTCTGTAAACCAGTGGATCTTGGATTGATTTGCTGTGAGAAACAGTCCAGTATAATTTATTCAATGAACCAGAGTTAATGAAGGGTCTCCAGATCATTTATCTTTAACAGATTAACAAGAGTTGGAAAGGACCTTGTAGGTCATCTAGTCCAACCCTCTGCCCAAGACCTTACACCATTTCTGACAGATGGCAGTCCAGTGTCTTCTTGAAAGCTTCCAGTGATGAAGCTCCCACAACTTCCAAAGGCAACTTCTGTTCCATCGGTTGGGTGTTCTCACTATCAGAAAATTTCTCCTTATTTTCAGGTTAAATCTCTCCTTGTTCAGTTTCCATCCATTATTCCTTGTCTAGCCTTCAGGTACTTTGGAAACTAGTTTGACCCCTTCCTCTCTATGGCAGCCCCTCAAATATTGGAAGACTGCTATCATGTCTCCCCTGGTCCTTCTCTTCACTAGACTAGCTATGCCCAGTTCCTTTGGCAACATGAATATATTGTAGGACAATTTTCTTTCTTTCTTTTTAACATTTTGGTTTGAGGCTGTAGAGAGGAGTGTTTTGTTTTCCATCAGCAGAGCAGGACTGAGTTTTCTTTTTTTATTCTGTTTTTCCTGCTTGGGGAAATAGGGTGTTCTGTATGGACATGAATATATTTCTTCTTAGAAATGCTTAATAGATCTACTGTCATGAGCTTTTAAAAGGAGGCAGAAAAAAGGCACCCCTTGCCTGTGAGAAATAGCCGTTTTATTGTCAGACACTGGGGTGCAAGATAATATACAGATACTTTATTATATCACATTATATGGCCATCCATTTTGTACAAAATATTTTGACTGGCAAACACAGAATTAAAAACCCAAGCAAAAGATATTGAAGAAAGCAACAAATTAATAATAAAATAATGGCAGCTAAGCATAAACCTAGCTGAAACGATAAGCAAATCATAGAACCACGCTGTTGGACTGGTGGCATTGTAGGATAAACCACATAGGAATCACCATCAAATCATCTTCTTCCTAGCATATTCTCTCCCAGGTGCAGAGTCTACTTTTTGGATCATTGAAGGCCACTTTGCACAGTCAGCTGCGTCTCCAGGGTGCAGGCTTTGTTGATGGTGTCTTGCCATCTCATTTTTGGATGCCCATGAGGTCACCGGCCATTGACTTCTAGTTGGGAGGCAGCCTTGGTCATGGTGGAAGGTGCTGCTCTCTGAAATGTCCACACCAGCGGAGTCGGCCTTTTCGCATCTTCTCTGTCATTGGTGCCACACCAAAATGCTATCAAATGGTGTCAGTTTGTAATGTGGTCAGGAAAGGAGATGCCCGATAGCCAATGGAGCATTTGCATCTCCATGGCATGGAGATAGCTTTCGGCCTCTGTTGTTGCTGCCTAGTCACAATCAGATCTAATTCTACTTTACTGTAAAATTACATTGATGGAATCTTACAATCTGAAAGCCTAATTCTCCCCGTTTCCTTTACACTCTGAGAAATTTGGGACGGTCCCTTGTAGGTCCCTTGCTCCAGCCATTATCCAGCTGTGGGCTATGCCATCTCTTATCCGGCTGTTCCCTTGGCAACATCTTTTGGACCACATGCCATCAAATCAGCTCATTCATTCTCCAGATCCTAAACATCCTTGTCTTCCAAGCCTTAGAAAAGGAATCAGGCTTGAACAGATCTCAGGGAATATGGTCTTCCAGAGGGCAGGTACTACAACAATCCTTCCTGGGTCCCACAAGATGGCACTATTAAATAAACACTTGGGTAAATCCAGCTTTGAAAGTGGAAACGGTGCTGGGCTGCCAACTAATGTTGCAAGTTCTAAGGTGGATGGCATTTAGTAACCTAAATATTTAGTTAAAAGGTTTACTTGTGTAGCCTTGTTTGGGCAGCAACTACTATAGAAATTTGGGTCTCTTCTTTCCTCTCTCTGACAAAATGCATCTTGGCCATCCAAGAAGCATCCATGGCTTCTTTTCAGCCTCAATTTGCCAGAGTAATGTACTGAGTAGCCTAAAGCAGAAAATCTCAAACTGAGGGAGGGACTCATGGCTAACTGGAGAGTAGATAGATAAGGAAGGAAGGAAGGAAGGAAGGAAGGAAGGAAGGAAGGAAGGAAGGAAGGAAGGAAGGAAAGAAAGAAGGAAGCAAAGACTGTCAATTATTCTTACTTTGCTTCTCTGGAGCATTTGCGTTTGCTTACAGTATTGGAAAGTTTGAGAACTCCTGTAACAGAGAGAGTAAAATTTAATTATTAAAGGGAAATGGAGTATTGATTCCTTAATCAGCCTTGTCCCCAGTGAATTCTGTCTAGAACAACTGTCATGAGCTGGAGTGGAAACAATAAAAGAAAAAAATCCCTCTGAGACTGGATGTCAGAAATAAGAGCTAGTGGTTCTTCACCTAGAGCTGGCAGTTGCGTAAATGTTGAACAACTGCTCATTTTTGAGGCTCCAAGTAACTATCATTTGTTTGTGAACAGAATGGAAAGATAAAGCCATGGGTTTGAACCACTATGGGCATAAGGGGCACTTGTAGACCTGAAGTGGGCAATCAACTGATTTATTTGGCTTTCTTTTTTTTTTTTTTTTTGCAACAAAGGTCTTTATCTACCTGAGCTGTGTCTTAGCAAGTCCTAAACTAGTCCTAGCATAGGAATTCAATGAAGCCATATAAAGATTGGAGGTTTGAGATTTAATTCTCAGTTCTAGTTGATAGAGCGGTCAACTTGACACTCTGTGTATAGCAAGTTTCATACTGATTCTTGATTCAGATTAGGAAAAATATTTGGAGGAGGCATTGATGATGGTCTTTCATTAGTATCCTTTTGGTTGCATTTACGTAGTATAGTAGACTCAACTAGATCAATTGTAAACCTTGCAACCCGTAAATAGACTTTGAGAATCTAGAAATCTATCTGGGAAGTTGGAGCAGTTTTTGAGATACCATGTTTACCTTGAGTAACATTAAAGATGTCATTCTGAAATCCATGCTGTCTTTGCTTCTTGATGTGGTCAGCTGTGTGGAATTTCACCCAGCCACAGCTAAATGATTATGCATACCACTGTATACTTGGGGTTTTTATTTGATGACTTTGAATCAGTGTTGATCTCCTGGTGATGGCCTGGACAAGCCCCTGCAGCTTCTCTTGGCAAGATTTCAGAGGTGGTTTGCCGTTGTTGCTTCTTAGGGTTGGAGAGAATGACTAGCCCAAAATCACCCAGCTAACTCCTGGTTTCTAAGCCTGTAGTGCCTTAATCACTACATCAAACTGTCTCACGTTTAGGGTTGCTGATAAACCTGATCAGTGTCAACCTTGGACAATGCTTTTGTAGCTTAGCATGTTACATGAACCCAGACTTTGACTGGTGTAGTAGCAGAATTGTTGAAACCAGTTGGAAGTATGACAAGGAATGTGACCAAGAAGAAAGGAAACAAAGACTTGTGAAATTTATAGTATGAGAGCAAACAAAGTGAGGGACCTCTCCCCATGTCTCTTTATTTTCTGCTAGTTCTTACAGTCTGCATCAGGAGTTCCAGTGCTGGCTGGAGAATTCTGGGAGTTGAAGTCCACAAGTCTTCAAGTTGCCATGTTTGGAGACCTATGGTAAAGAACTACCGGGAGGTGTCAGGAGGAAAACACCTTATCGTGAGTTTCCAAGGATAGAGAAAGTTAGGATCCCTGAAAGAATTACAGGCTTCAGAAGGTAGAAGTTAAATCTCCAATGTGTAAAGAATATATGGAAGAACTTATCCTAGCTGGTTCTGGGGGGTATTTTATTTTAACATAAGTTAACATAAGTTAACATAACATAAGTATAGTGTTGGTTACCGTGTTGTCTTTTTAACACATTCTAACTAACTCTCATGCAGGCTGGAAAATTTTCTGGATCAACATTTTCCAGTTGGCAGTTTCAGTATTGCAGGATGTTTGTTTTCCAGGTGATTATTCGAAAAAAACAGTAAAACTAAGAAAGCATCAGGGATGCACGTGATTTCATTGCCTATCGCCCAACATTTCCAACATCCCAGCAAATATTAGTTCTTCTCATGTATTAAAGTATTTCATTTCAAATAATTATATTTTTCCCCTTTTATCTTAATTAATTGTGAGCCTTGTATTTTATTTGCTGTTCTGTGACTGAATAAAGAATGATTTGATTTAGTTTTTTGAATATACCATGAAGTAGTGTGTGTATGTGTATAGTTAGTCCTTGACTTAAAAGAGCTACAGCTTCTCCCCTGTACAAATAAGGGATAATGTTCAAACTTGCTTGTCCCCACAAATTGCTAATCAGGGCTATCAGATATAAAGAAAGTAAAGCCACTTCTCACCTGTCTGAGCTTATTTTGTCCTTTATAAGTTGCTTCTAGAGATTAGGTGCTGTGCAAATTTGCATTTTTATTTTGTTTCCTGTTTCCGAAATAAAGTGGAGCTTGAAGATAACAATCTGGAGACCATTGCGGCTTTGATCGAAATTTCTATCCTGTGGCAAAGAGCATCTCCTTTAGTTGCTTGTGCATAACAAGCAAATGGTAAAATTGTGAGTGTCAGGGATGCAAGTGATTGTGTATAAAACTGCCTATTCTCTTGCTGTGACATAATAGCAAAATTACTAGTTTGTGGTTGTCTCTGAAGTATGGTAATTCTGGATTTTTACAAAGGCTTACTTTCAAAAGCTGTTTTTAATGACTAATCAGCATTTGTCTATTGCGAACCTCGTATTTGCGGCATGCAGTAAAGTGCTTGTTGAATGCAGCTCTTTCGTAATCTGAGTTTTATGTCATCCAGTATTATTTTCAGCTGACAATCACCATTATATGGGGGGAGAGATCGACTTGGTGATCTCCCAAGTTGATTTCCCCCCCCCACAATACCGTGTTTCTCATAAAATACGACTGGGTCTTATTTTATTTTGACTCCCCCCAAAATGGCTAGGCCTTCTTTTCAAGGGGTATATTAATTTCCTCCCCTAGCTACCAGGCTGCTTCTTTTCGCGGCCGAAAAGAGCGAGCATCGCCACCCACATACCTTGCCTAGCGACCAGGCCACTTCTTTCACCACCAAAAAGAGCGAGCAACACCACCCATGCGCCTTGCTTAGCCACTGGGCTGCTTCTTTCCCAGCCAAAAAGAGCGAGCAATGCAACCCATATGCCTCACCTTGCCACCGGGCCGCTTCTTTTGCGGCCAAAAAGAGCGAGTGATGTGACCCATGCGCCTTGCCTACCTGTAACAGTCACTCCAGATACTGGTAGCTGTCCTCCCCCAAAAAAGCCTGCCTTCGTCCATTCCGGCAAGCCTGGCCACTGAGCTGCTTCTTTTGCGGACAAAGAGTGTGTGGGCGAGCAATGCGCCCCACGCTGTCTGAAGTATGTAACATTTTTTTGAGTGTTTGCTTGTCCCAACCCACATGGCCCAGTGCAGCAAGGAAGACCTTTTGCAAAAAAGGTCCCGATTGCAGATGGCTATATGGTAGCCCTGGGTCAAGTGGTCCAATTTTGCGACCTCCTGAGCCTGTGGGGTGAGTGGGTTGCTTCTTTCAGCCATAAAAGAAGTGGCCTGGTGGCCAGGCAGGGCATGTGGGGCAAGTTCTTCCCCTCTGGTCTTTCCCCCCTTCCCCTCACTACTTCATATTGTCCACAATGCAAGCGATGTGGGAAACTGGCTGCACATGCGCTTAGATAGGGCCAGATTTGGGGGGCAGGGCTTCATTTTACCGCATACGCACAAAACAGTGCTGGGCCTTCTTTTTGGGGTGGGTCGTGTATTATGAGAAACACGGTAGTTCTCAGAAACTCTGCCCTAATTCTTTGGGACTGTACAATAACATTGTCCAAATATCTTGTGCATAACATCTTTCTTCTCCCTGCTCTCAGAAATGAAATAAAATAGTTAAATCAGATAGCATCTCCTATACACTGTCAAAGGGAACAATACAGGTAGCCCTCGATTTACAGCCACAATTGAGCCCAAATTTTCTGTGGCTAAGTGAGTCATTTTGTTAAGTGCATTTTGTCTCATTTTGCGTTCTAGTGAATCACTGCAGTTGTTAATTTAATAACATTTAACATGGTTGTTAAATGAATCTGGCTTCCTTGTTTGGCTTTGCTTGTCAGAAGGTTCAAAAAGGTGATCAGGTATCTGAATGTTGATCATGTGACCATGGGGATGCTGCAGTGTTTGTGTGAAAAATGGTCATAAGTCAATTTTTTCAATGCCATAGTAACTTTGAACAGTCACTGAATGAACTGTTGCATATCGAGGACTTACAATATTGAGTAGAGTAGAGTGGAGTGGAGTGGAGTGGAATGGAATGGAATAGAACAGAATAACAGAGTTGGAAGGGACCTTGGAGGTCTTCTAGTCTAACCCTCTACTTAGGCAGGAAACCCTATACCACCTCAGACAAAAGGTTATCCAACATCTTTTTAAAAACTTCCAGTGTTGGAGCATTCACAACTTCTAGAGGAGAGTTGTTCCACTTATTAACTGTTCTAAGTGTCAGGAAATTTCTCCTTAGTTCTAAGTTGCTTCTCTCCTTGATTAGTTTCCCCCCATTGCTTCTTGTCCTGCCCTCAGGTGTATTGGAGGATAGCTGGACTCCTTCTTCTTTGTGGCAACCCTTGAGATATTGCAAGACTGCTATTATGTCCTCCCTCATCCTTCTTTTCATTAAACTAGACCTACCCAATTCCAGCAACCGTTCTTTATATGTTCTCAAGTCATAACTTGGGGAAACCATAAAAATGACTGTCTCACAATTGGCTTTTGCTGTGTTAATCTTCCACGTGCAAGAGAGAGGTAGAGTATCTTAGGATCAACATAACATAGCAATGAGAAGAAATGAATATGACATATATCTACTTTTTTAGAAGATTAATACTGAGGCATTTTTACTTATATGTACTTAATTCTCAGGTAATTAATTCCTATAAGTGTCAATCAGCAAAGCCAGCCATCTCAAACATCCCCAGGGTAGCCAGACTATTTTGGTTTCTAACCTACTTGCTTGTCGGAAGCCAACTGGAAAAGTTACAAACAGTAATCACTTGACCTTGGGACAGTGCAACTGTCATATGTACATGCCAGTTGCCAAGCATCTGAATTCTGATCACCTGACTAGGAGGATGCTGTAATGGTTGCTTAGCAATGGGAATTTGGGGCTTAATTGTGCAGTTGCCTCCTAAAAAAAGCACCTTTGGGACAACCATGACCTGGATGATGGAGAATCTCTACAGACTTTTAGACTTAAGTATTTGCATTGGATATATTTGTGTAATGACAATGTGGTGTCACTGTCACATTTGGAGCACAGCTTGGTGGCGATGGTTGATTCATCTTTTGAAGATCAGTGACCTTCTACTGTGACTCTCTGGAAGCTGAGATGGAGACCCTTGGCTCACTATTTTATCTTTCTTCTGCCAAAATGTCCACATATTTGAGATATCTCACACTTCCTACTCTGAAATAGAATGTCATGGCTGTCAGCAGCGGTGGTAGAAGAAATGAGCAATATACTCCAATAACAGATTATTTTAACACGGTTGATTTCAAGAATCACCCCCAAAGCTTTGGAATTTTTTGGCGTTTAGCACTGCTTTGCCATGTTGCCTTCTTGAGATGTTGATGGGCTTGATCTCATTTGGCCATGCTCATGTCAAACAGAAATATGAAACATCTGGACATATTCAGAACTTTAGAAATCCCCTACTCCCTATCTGGCTTTTGGAGGAAAAAAAAGGTGTATTTGCTTGTCACACCTCAAAATGCACATTATTAATTTACAGTATAAATTGAATTGTTTATAACTTAGAGAATGGAATTTTATTATATGTGTACAATATAAAAAGTATTGTTTTTCGCTCAGGGGAAGTTGTTTCCCAAGTGAATTTTTATTTTTAAAAACTTGTATGCATGTTTATTTGGAAATTTAACCCAATAAGTCGAGTGGATTAAGTATATTCTGGTACATCAATCTCAGAATACTTAAGCCCTGGCAATGCAAAATTAAAAGTAAACTCTGATTAGCCCGGCAAGTTCTGCTCCCAGGTGACCATGACCCCTCAGTTCATTTTAAGCATAATTGTGAACTGTTTGGTCTAGTGGTTAAGGCACCAAGCTAGAAGACAGGAGATTATGAGTTCTAATCCAGGCAGCTGGGTGACTTTGGGCCCAGGAGACTATGAATTCTGGCCCCGCCTTTGGAATGAAAGCTCCACCTCTCCCCTCCAAACGCTTAATTTTTTTAGTTTGTTTTAATTTTTACAATTTTAATCCATTTTTATATATTAATAATCATTGAATATTTGAGTGATTTATGTTGACATAAACCATTCAGAATCACCCGAACCTTGAGATGGGTGGCAAATAAATGTGCTTAGATAAATAAATTAAATAAATAATAAAATGCTTGGATATAGGGTTGATATCTTGGGAGAATAATCTATCTATCTATAGGTGAGCTTTAGCCTATGCAAACTGTGTTGTAGGAGCTTAAAAATCCAATGCAATTGAGAATGCATTCAAGAAATGTTGAATCCAGATCCTAGGAGGCAATATATTCTTTTGTATTTTGTGCAAGTTAGAAAACGCGGACTATTACAAATATTGTGTCTAGTTCTGGGCACCACGCTTCGAAAGAGATGCGTAGAAACTTGGATGGGTTTCAAGGAAATCTTCCAGGATGGTGAGCGATCTGGAAACCGAGTTATAGTGAGGAACAGTTAGAAGAATTTGATATATTTAGTTTGCAGAGAGATATGCGAGCCAATCTAGAAATATCAAAAATGCTATCATGCAAAAGAGCTTAAACTGAGAACAAGGCTTGAAATTAAAAGAAAGGAGCTTCAGGCTGAATAACAGAAGCAATTCTCTGTTTTTCCCTTCTGAAGACTTCCTCCTTCCCCTTGGATTAATGGAAATTTTCTGGAACGTATCAGAAAATGGTAGGCTCCAAGGAACCATTGTTCTGCTTCAGAATGAATCAGTGACTTTTAGAATAAGGTTTTAGTCACTCATAATGTGTAGGCTGAAGATATGTATGTATGTATGTATGTATGTATGTATGTATGTATGTATGTATGTATGGTATTCAGCTTTGTTCGGGTATTATCCCACGTCATTGTAGTTGTGCTTTTAAAGTTGTAGCAACATTTCAGCAGAATCTCATCTGCCATCATCAGGCTTCTGTATTGTGTTCATCTACAAGTCAGAATTTAGCAGCCCTTTCTGTTTTAAATTTGGTGCAAGCCTACTGCTGTGCCAGAATAGTTTTCTTCTTCATCCTGATTGGTTGGGAGTCTTGGTCTGTGTTTATTGGTTTTGGAGTTTGCTGTGTTCTGCTTGATTGGTGTTTCTAATATCTTCTGTCTGTTTTGTGGCTTTTTTTTTTTTTTTGGTCTTGATTGGCTGGCAACATTGTGTTCCTGTATTGGAGGCTTTTAGTGCAGCTTGGCTGCTAGTAAATGGATGGCTATCATTTGTTCGGAAGCTAGGTTTCATCTGGGTGCCTGGTTGGGGTGTGTTTGAGCTGGAGGTATCAGGGGGGGGGTCTGTTTGTGTCCAGGTGTTTGCCTGGCTTGTGGTGTGGAGATTTTTTTGTTTGTGAGTGCTGAAAATTATAACCAGTCACATGAGGAAAGAGATCCAACAGACGATCATCCCAAGAGAAAAATCTTCCAGATGCCCCAAACTATACGGCCTCCCAAAAATACACAAGAAGGCATACCTCTCAGACCCATAGTCAGCTCCAGAGGAGCACCACTACAAAACCTAGCTGAACACTTAACAAAACAGCTACAGTCCCATGCTGAAACAGCAGCTTTACATGTACAAAACTCATACCACTTCTTGGAAATGATCAAAGATCTACACGTGGAACAAGAAGATCTGCTTGTAAGTTTCAATGTGGTTTCACTATTCACTCAAGTCCCGATAAAAGAAACTCTTGAAATCATCAAAAATAAACACCAACCAACTAAAGACCTCATGGAACTAACAGAACACTGCCTAACCAACATATATTTCATATACAAAGGACAAAGATACAAGCAAATTGAAGGAGCCCCTATGGGATCACCACTGTCACCCGTCATTGCAAACCTGTTCATGGAAGAATTCGAATCCAGAGCCCTGGCTAATGCCACCCACAAACCCAAACTATGGCTAAGATACATCGATGACACATTTGTGATTTGGCCCCATGGAAAAGAAAACCTAAACAATTTCCTAACACACCTAAACAACACACACCCCAAAATCAAGTTCACCATGGAAACGGAAATAAACAAACAACTACCATTCCTAGATGTCCTAATCTACAAATGAACAGATGGCACACTGGGACACACCATATACCAGAAGAAAACACACACCAACCGCTACCTCAACGCCCAATCCCACCACCACCCAGCACAGATAAATTCCGTGGCTAAAACACTAATTACCAGAACCAAACGCCTGGCAGACAAGACACATATAAAGACTGAACTATGCACCCTGACTAAAGTATTGACAGCCAATGGCTTCCACAAAAACAAAATCACCAACTTGATCCACAAAAACACACCAAGACACAACAGAGACCTAGAAGATCAACAGACCTATGGAACAGCTGTCTTGCCCTACATAAGAGATACTACAGATAAAATCAGTAAAATACTACACAGGCATCACATCAAGACTGCCTTCAAAACAGACAAAAAAATAGCAGCCATACTTAAAAACCCCAAAGACAAAATTGACCTGGAAAACCAAGGCATATACGAAGTTCCCTGTACATCATGCCCGGCCACATACATTGGACAGACCAATAGAAGAATAAGTACCCTCCTGGATGAACACAAAAATGCAGTAAAAAAGCTGGAACACACCTCCTCACTAGTCCAACACATGAAAGCCACAAGTCATAGCATCGACTTCAATAGCACCAAAACCCTAGCCACTATAGAAAACCCCAGCCACAGAATTATCAGAGAAGCCATAGAGATTTAAAAAAACCTGAAAGCTTGAATAGAAGAGATGACTGCACCAGACTGTAAATTATTTGGAAGCCTGCACTCACAAACAAAAAAAATCTCCACACCACAAGCCAGGCAAACACCTGGCCACAAACAGATCCCCCCTGATACCTCCAGCTCAAACACACCCCAACCAAGAACCCAGATGAAACCTCGCTTCCCAATCAATGATAGCTATCCATTTACTCGGAGCCAAACCACACTAAAAGCCTCCAATACAGGAACACAATGTTGCCAGCCAATCAAGACAAAAAAAGCCACAAAACAGACAGAAGATATTAGAAACACCAATCTCGCAGAACACAGCAAACTCCAAGACCAATATACACAGACCAAGACTCCCAATCAATCAGGATGAAGAAAAAAACCAATCTGGTACATGCACATAGTGGCTAAGCCTCAGTGAAGGCACCAGGTAGATTTATTTTATTGAATTTATCATTTATATTCCATCTTTGTTATTTTTACAAATAGCTCAAGGTTGCGAACATGTCCAACACACTTTCCTCCTCCTATTTTCCCCACATTAATAATTCTGTGAGGTGGATTGGGCTGAGAGAGTGAGTTGATCCATCTGACTTTCATGACTAAGGCGGGACTGGAACTCATAATCTCTTGTTTTCTACTCTGGTGCCTTAACCACTCGACTAAATTTGTTCTGGATCCTAAAAGAAACTACTAAAAGAAAAACTACTAAAAGAAACTCTTCTTTTTGCCAAATCCCATCTTTAACTCCAATTGCCAGTGCTGAGGAAATGGGTGAACAGGAAGAACATTTTCCGTCAGTGGTTCTTCTCAAATGGGACATTTGGCCTAGTTTCCTTCTCGATGAAGGTCTATTGTTCCTTTCTTTTCCAAAAACAATTGAACTATATTCAAAACTTAGGCTTAATGATGGTGAACAGTAGATCCATACATCTATGGAAATTCTCAGTCTTCCAGGTGAACATTGTCCCAAAGGTGCTTTTCCAAAAGGCAACTGGACTTCCTTGTTTTTTCCTTGAAAACATTTTGCTTCTCATCCAAGAAGCTGCTTCAGTTCTAAAGTTTAGAACTGAAGCAGTTTCTTGGATGAGAAACGAAACATTTTCAAAGGAAAAAAAACCAAGAAAGTCTTTGGTTGCTTTTGGAAAAAACATTGCTGGGACAATAGAACCGTAGCTTAGCAGATGTAATATTTTTAAGCCTTGGATGAGGAACTGTGATGAGTGTGCATTTTTGTTTATAGTGCGGCTTACACTTGGATAACTGCTAGGTTTGATTTGGATGCGGGAGGAGGGCATTGGTGGTTTCTCTGCTTGATTCAGAGACTTTGAGAATGCTGCTAAGCAACCTCAGCCTAATGTTATATATACATATCTATAATGATAAATGTCAAGGTACAGTTTTGTAAACACAACCTGCTATTTTCAGCATTGTTTTCCCCTCTGTGCTGCAGTGGGATGGTTTCCCCTCTTTTCTCCTAAAGAGAAAGAAATGAAAGGTTATGGGGCTTGGGTAATCACCTAATTTCTTTTTTCTTTTTAATAAAGTTTATTTGGGTTTTCACACACACAAAATACAAGTAAAACATCTCTTTTGAAAATAGCATGGTCCTGGGTTACACTTCTTTATACAGACACAAACTCAATTTCATGCTTATTTTTGTGTTCTATTCCATATCTTATTACTATTCTGCATTTTCTATATAGTTTTTCCCCTCTTTTAATTTTCTCAATTTTATTTTGATTTTCTCATCTCAATTCAAATCATTATATTTATACTTTTGTCTGTTCTGTTTCAATTTCATATTATCTTTTCTCATTAAACAAATTTTCTCCTGTAGTTACTAACTGGAGTATGACACCTTTATATCTTTTAATTTTATCCATTCAACTCTTATTTAAACTTTGATATATACCTTAAGGTTATGACATTCAATATAATACATAATACATAATTTCCAATCAAATTCTGCTTGGTACATTCTTATAATACACACTATATTCTTAAAAAAAAGATTGTAAATATATGTACTTAAAAACCCTCATTCCATTCCAATTCAGTTCTATCATTAATATTCATTAAAGTCTTAACATCTTTAACATTTCTTTTCAATTAAATATCATACTTCCTTAAAGACATGTATAATCTCCATACTTATTTCTCTTCACATATGTTTTATATTCATTTTATTACATTTATTTATTGACAAGCATTCCACTGAATTACAATAGCTATTTTATCAAACATTTTAATCATACATTGTTTCATATTTTCTGAAATTATTTCTATTTCTAATATAACAATACTGTCTTATGTACCTTTGCAGAATCCCTTTTTCAATTTGATTTTCACCCATTATCTCTGTATAGGCCTTGTTTCTCTATATTTTGTTTCTGTCCTTTATAACTTCTTTTCCTTTCTTTCTTCCCTCTCTTCTTCTCCCTCCCCCTTGTCTCTCTACTTCTAATTCTCTCTTCTGCATTTCCCTCTGTTGCTTTCTGATTTTATACTTATTTTTCACTATATTCTTTTTTTGGGGTTGTTTTTTGCAATCTTAAACTTTCCATTCTCTTTCCCTCCCTTTCCTTTTTTTCCCCACTTGAGATTACTTGTTCATTAAAGATGACTTCTTCTTTGTCCTAATCTTCTTGTTCTGCAGCCATTTCTTGTTGTTTCTCATAGTTCCAAATCTCCATTTCCAAAAACTGAAATACGAAGCCAAAAGAACCACTCCCTTCCTGTGCATCTTCTTTGTACCTTTTAAATTCCATTTTCAATTCTTCTAAAAGTGGAGCCATCTTAAACACTTTTAAACAACCACCTGATTGATTTTAGTCATTCAAATGCAGTAACCAAGAATCCAGAGATCACCAAATAATCCAAATAGTCCCAAGCTGTTTCTTCTTATTTCTTTTTTTCACTTTCTCTTCCTGGGGTTTTACTATTTTGTTGCAATGTTTCAGTGAAGATGTATCTTTTGAAAGTCTTGTTGAGATTTTACTGTAAGTTCTTTTTAATTCCAGGCAGTCTCCTCCCTTCCAGATCCTGCCCTTTTATTCTTTTTCTCTCCTTTCCTGTTTACAAAAGCTTTTAATTATCAGAAATCTTTTATTCCTTTGACTTTTTATTTTCAGCATTAAATGCCTATTGATGTCAAAGTGGATTTTTTTTCCAATTCCTTGTTTAAGTCTCTTAGCTGTCAGTATAGGGAAAGAAAGAGGAGAGAAAAAAAAACCAAATCCTTTCCCATTTCTCTCTCCTTTGCTGCTTGAAAATCTTCTTTGGGAACAGTGCTATTATTTTTTTTAATAGTTTAAATTCCAGGGTACCTTATTTGTTGCTTTTGCTGCTTGACCTAGTCAACCAAAACTTTCTCTTCTTATCTTCCTCCTGCACATTCTTTTCTGGTCAAGTTCTTCTTTGGGGTGGCCATTTCTGACCACTGCTACAACAGCCTTCGGGAAAGGGAGAAATGGCCAGCTGGGGAGGAGAGATATGGGTCTCCCTGCTGGCAGTCTCCCCCTTCTTCACCACCTCTACAGGGTGGCTTAGCCCCAAAACCGGCTTGGGGTGCTCCAGTGGTGAGCATCGATCGAAACCATGCAGAGTCATGGTTTCGGTCTGTCGCCGAAGAAGCTCAAACTGGAAGTCCGGTAACCACCTAATTTCTGAAGGGTTTATCATAGCCTTTCATTTAACAACTGGTTTTTGTGGACAGAGCTGATCAAAGATATCAAACAAGTGAAGAAACTAGTGAATGGAAAATGAACTGTGAGGTCTCTTCACCATCTTCCTAATCCTTCTAAACAGGAAGGCATTTCTCCTAAGGAGTTAAGCTGGATAAAAGTGATGCCTTATTTCAGGTAGCCAAGAGTTACCAGACCTACAATGACATCTTTGCTGATGTTTAGTGATTGAGTAAGTTGTCTCAAAGGTCTTTTCTAAAAGGCAACTGGACTTTCTTGGGTTTTCCCCTTGGAAACTTCAGTTCTCATCCAAAAAGTTTCTTCAGTTCTGACTGAATGGTGAGGAGAATGGTGGTTAGAACATTAAATCAAAACTGAAGAAGCTTCTTGGATCAGAAGAAGGGGCGAGATTCTACCAGTTCAGACCGGTTCTATGGATCCGGTTGTTATGATTCGCTGCAGTTTGGAGAACTGGCAGATCGTGCTCTTCCTCTCCTCTCCCTGCCGAGTTGGTTCTTATCGCGCATGTGCAACATCACATGCGTTCCCAACATTGCTGACTGCGTTCTCCTCTGCCCAGTCACTCCTTAAGGTTTTTTTTCCCCCTCCCAATGATCAGCTGTTCCAATGATAAGCTGTGCTGGGATCCTCCTTGCTGTCTTAACTGCCTTGCCTAAGAAGCTTCCCTGAGGAGCATGCGTTGGGGGGTATACCCCCCCAGCAGTCCATTTTTTTGCCTTTCTGGGCCCCAGGGAAGCTTCCTGGGAGCCAAAATGCCCCCCCAGGAGGCTTCCCTGAGGCCCAGGAGCCAAACAAATGGGGGGGGGGTGTTTACTGCAAAAAAAAAAGAGAGAGAGAAGAAGCCATGCCCACTTAGCCATGCCTACCTAGCCACGCCCACAGAACCGGTTGTTAAAAAATTGGAATCCCACCCCTGATCAAGACCAACATGATTGTTGACTATAAGAGCAAGAGGGAAATTGCTTACTCAAAAGCACAACAGACATGAGTTGGCAGCTTGACGTTGCTGCCAGTTATGGTGTTGTGAGTGTTTACTGTCCAGTTCTGATTTCTGCAATTCTGTTAGCAAACCTCCTGTACAGGTAGACCTTGTCTTATAACCGGGTGCTTTGCGACCATTTCAAATTATGACAGACTTCCCGTGGGTACTTACAACCAGAAGATCTGGCAGCCATCCCTCCCAGTCACATGACTGCATTTCGGGTGCCCAGCAATCATTTATGGACATTTGCACTGACCTATGGTCATGCGACCACATTTTATGCAATTGGTTTGCTTAACTACTGCAGTGTTAGTTTAATGACTGCAAAAAAAATTTTTTTGTAAAATTGAGTTGGTCATGTGGGTAATTTGCTTTACAACTATCATAACTTAGACTGTATTGGGCAGGCTTCATTAAAGTGGTATGTTAAGGACTACGTATAGAGGGCAATCTCCAACCACCAAATTCATGCAGAAAACCTGTAGCAGTGGAAACACTATTAACACATGTCCATCTCACATATCATATTAACACATATGTCCATCTCACATATATGACTCCAGGCAGCTCACAACTGTTAAAACAGCCCTAAAAAGAACCCAAATAAGCAAAAATGCAAATAAAAGCAACCAGAAGAACATAAAAACATTGTAATATAAACATTTTAAAAACCAGAGAACGTAAAGCGGCCGAGTCCAATCCATAACATTCAACCCAACCCTTGAACAGGCTTTGCATCACAGCTAGATTAGCCTTAATTGCGTTCTTGTAAACAGAAATGGGGGTTGATCACACTAGAGAACATGGGACAGGCAGCATTTATTACCTAAAACAGAAGAACACCTGCAGCTCCAACAACATGATTTTTATGGTTGAATGTAAACACTCACAATGTCATGTTTAGCCTGTGAATAAAACTGTAGCTGGATTCTAATCTTTTTTTCTCTACCACAAATGTGCTACCTTGTAATAGCAAAACCAGGTTTTCAATAGCAATAGCACTTTGACTTAGATATGCACCAAGAGAAATTTCTTGTGTGTCCAGTCACATTTGGCCAATAAAGAATTCTATTCTATTCTTTTTCCCTCCATAGTGCTTTATAGCCTTGTCTAAGTTCTTTACAATGTCTGCATGTTGCCCCCAATAATCTGGGCCCTCATTTTACCAATTTTGGAAGGCTAAGTCAACCTTGAGCTGGTCAGGAATGAACTCCTGGCAGTGGAATGCAGAGTTAGCCTGCAATACTGCATTTTAGCCACTGTGCCACCATGGCTCATCCTTCAAGTTGAAAGGCCAACTGGGATGTGGCTGATCTAATCTCGGGGGTGATGGGGTCCACCAATCAATGCTCCCTAGCTATCAGGCACAAGGAACAGAATAACTCAATGAGTAGGCCAAAATATTTCCCATATTGCTGTTCTTCTAATTACAAGAATCTCATCAGACTATCCATTCTCTTGGGAACAGGCAGATAAAGAATAGAATAGAACAGAACAGAACAGAACAGAATAGAATCCTTTATTGGCCAAGTGTGATTTGACACACAAGGAATTTGTCTTGGTGCAAATGCTCTCAGTATACATAAAAGAAAAGATACATTCATCAAGAGTCAATAATCATAAGGTACAACACTTAATGATAGTCATAGGGTACAGTAAATAATCAAATCATACAAGGAAACAGTCAGTATATACCGTAAGAATACAAGCGACAAAGTTACAGTCATACAGTCACAAGTGGGAGAGGATGGATGATAAGGAGTGGTAAGAAGTTTAATAAGTTTAGTAATAGTAGTGTAGACTTTGTAAATAGTTGGACAGTGTTGAGGGAATTATTTGTTTAGAAGAGTGATGGCATTTGGAAAAAACCTGTTCTTGTGTCTAGTTGTTCTGGTCTGCAGTGCTCTAATAGCATCATTTGGAGGGAAGGAGTTGAAACAGTTTATGTCCAGGATGTGAGGGGTCTGTAAATATTTTCACAGCCCTCTTTTTGACTGGTGCAGTATACAGGTCCTCGATGGAAGGTAGGTTGGTAGTAATTGCTTTTCCTGCAGTCCTGATTATCCTTTGAAGTCTGTGTCTGTCCTGTTGGGCTGTAGAACCAAACCATAAAAGCTTCAAGAGTCTGGCCTCTTATCATTTCCTCCTATGGAATGACTCCAAGCTAAAATGCCTCTTTCTTCCACCTTCTACTCTAGCTGGAGATTCCGTCACACTAGGTGATACTACACAGAGCTTGTCCTTCCTGCCAAATCAGGCAGGACAGGTAGAAACGATTGGGGAGAGACAGTCCTGTTAAGTAATCCAGTACCAAATCATGAAAGACTTCAAAGGTCATAACCGACATCTTGAATAATGCAGTCATCTCCTTTTACTCTTCATGACCTTTGGAATAGCTAGTGGTCAAGGAGACTAGTTCATATGGTGTCTTTTTTAATAAAACAGCCAATGACAGAGATTAGTGTTGTATTTTAATACTCATTAATCCCTCCCTCGGATTCTTGGGTGACCTTGTTTTTTTGTTTTTTTTTCAGATTAACACCAGGATCTAATAGCAGCTAATCCCAATCTCAATAACAGGAACATTTTGCAATGACAAGCTTGTTTGGGAGGTAGATCCTCCTACCTTTAACTAGAATGTGTTTTTGCCTTTCTATAACCTCTTTTTCTGATTGGCAAGGAGACTTTTTGTAACAGTGGCTTGCACTGGAGAGCAGGCATTTCTGTTTCCTGGGGATAAACGTGACTGTCCCCAAGGACAGCCTGGGAAAATGTGGCTCCGTCTCCACCCAGGCAATTCTCTTGTGCAAACTTAAGTTCAGCAGGCTGCCTCTATTTGTTTACATGTGGTTGAAAAGCTGAATGTTGCATTATAATTATAGGCTCCCAATCTTGCCACTTGTAAAGATTATCCTGCAAATCTGCAGAATTTAAGATTGCTTTGCTTCACTCAGTTACCAGGCTTGTGCAACAGACACATGGTACTCAGCTGGGCTGCATAGCAACCAGGCAATCCTGGAATGTATTCTGTATTTGTAATAGAAGAGAATGCTTCAGAAACAGAAAGAGGATGCAGTCTGAAATTTCTCTTCAGCGTCCAGTCTGCAAGCTTCATTTCCTCTGTAGAATAGAAAATATTTAACAGCAGTGCTGGCCCCAAAAGTTTAAATTGGGATGGGGAACCATGGTCCCTTTGTGACTTGTAGACTTCAACTCCCAAAATTCCTGGACCAGGTTGGCTGGCTCTGGAATTCTGGAAATTGAAGTCCACAAGTCTTAAAAGGACCATTGTTCCCCACCTCTGGTTTAGATGATCAATTCCAAAGTGTTTGAATTCTGGAAGTTGAAGTCCACCAGTCATAAAAGGGCCATCGTTCCCCACCTCTGATCTAAACTTTTGAACCAGGAGGGAAAGTAGGTTTTGTAAAAGATATTGAGAAGGATGTAACTTGGAATTTGTGATGATTGGTTGCAAACTCAGAAATCTCTCTTCGGTATAACTATGTGGATTTATGTGCATGTACACACACAATTAGGTACGCGGTGGCTCAGACGCTAGAGCTTGTCGATCAGAAAGGTTGGCAGTTCGATGGTTCAAATCCCTAGTAACTTGTAACGGAGTGAGCTCCCGTTACTTGTCCCAGCTTCTGCCAACCTAGCAGTTCGAAAGCATGTAAAAATGCAAGGAGAAAAATAGGGACCACTTTGGTGGGAAGGTAACAGCGTTCTGTGCGCCTTCGGCATTTAATCATGCCGGCCACATGATTAAATGCCACAGTGCTGGCTCTTCAGATTTGTTAAAGAGATGAGCACCGTCCCCTAGAGCCGGAAACGACTAGCACGTATATGTGAGGGGAATTTTACCTTTACCTTTACATACACACATCTATACACACATCTATGCATAAATGGGAGTTAATGTGTTTTGAGGGAGCCCTTTCAATTTGTTTGAATGGTTTTTAATCCAGGGCACCTTGTTTTGTTTTGTCTATGGTGGTGGTTCTCAGTCTGTGGTTTGCTGAGCCCTGGGATCCACAATATCATTTCAGGAGGGCTGTGAAACCTTGAAGAAATGTTACATTTTGAACCTTGAGTCAAGTCTCGGTGGTCCCTGGCCACAAAAGGAATTTAAAAGGGGTCCATGGTGAAGAAAAAGTTGAGAACCACTGATCTGTATTTTAAATTTAGTTTACTATTATATTTTGCAAGTTGCTATCAGGAGCCAAGGTGGTCCAAATGAATACAGGCTTAAGGCATGCAAACACTTTCAACACAAATCTGAACTACTAACAGTTGAAACAAATCGGTAATGGGTAAGAGTCAATAAAATTCAAGATGGCTGGATTTAGATCTCTTGTTGGTGTGGAAGAACTTAAATGATGTGCTTGACCACTCTCTTGGGCTGGGCCTATCATCGCCTACAGTGCGCTGAAGTGGGTGACTATAAGAAATGTAGCGGATAAATTTATTTTGAGCATGATTCCTAGTGACTGCATTGATCAGCTTATGTTGGTTGGTTGATCGATTGTATTTGTGAGGCCATTAATCATGAGATTTTTTTTTCAGTAGCAGAGTGGTTCCCCACTGTCTCCTTTGGAGATATTTTTTTCAACTGCCAATGTTTGCCTTTGGGATTTCTGCACCTGTGAGAGGTGTTTGTGAGCAGTTCTCCTCTTGCATGGAAGATGATGCGTGGGAGAAAATTTTCTGCAGCTGCTGAATTGGCATATTGTGCCAATTCCAAATCTTCACTGAAATGAAATGTCATCCAGCTAAAGTTCTTTTTATAATTACTATCAAAATCTGCTTTATATGTCCCTAAAAGTTTCCTTTTTCTGTACAAGATCTTTCCTTCCTTCCTTCCTTCCTTCCTTCCTTCCTTCCTTCCTTCCTTC
>BLBF01000010.1:11948445-11967497 GCA_015471245.1 Laticauda colubrina
TCCTTCCTTCCTTCCTTCCTTCCTTCCTTCCTTCCTTCCTTCCTTCCATCCATCCATCCATCCATCCTCTCTCCTCTCTCTCACACACGCCCACACTCACACAAATCCCTTGACTAATTAACTCAAGTCTACCAATGATTTGAAAGCGGTCTTTTTTTGAAAGATTGAATGAAATATAGTAGTTGAACTAATGGAGGGGGGGTATTTTTTGCATAACATTAGTCTGGAGAGCAACAATCTGGGAAAATTAAGCTGGTGGTTTGGGAAGAAGTTTGCAGTAATGTTGTATGCTAAAATATCCATTCTACCAGTTGCGGAAGCTAAGCAAAGTCTGATCTAATTAGTATGTGTAGAGTAGAGTATCCTGATTTTAGGCAAAATTAGGTATTTAAAAGCCCTAGAAGATGGTATTGGTGAATCAGTTACATACTGTTGTCCTAAACTCCCTACTGATGCATATTTGTGAAGTGATCAGAAATTAACTTGACTTGAAAAGCAACTTCACCATTATATCCCAAATAAGCTAAAGCTGTTGACAGATCTATAGTATGGTTGTTCTTTATAGTTCTTGATTCTTGAATCAAGTATTCCTTAATTCACAGCTTTGAGGTACTATGATTCTCACCCTTCCCCCCCACCAAATCTCATAGCTGTGTTTAGCTATGTTTCAGCTAAATTCACTCAATATCTTATGTAAGAAAGATTAAAATATCAAGCTATCTCACAACAGCTTTCTTTGTTTTGATAAGATGCCATCTAAATCTAGATTGCCATTGATTATAATACATTTTTGGAATGTTTAAAATCTTAAGTGAAATTTAAAAAATGACATTTAATAGTATCTCAAAACAAGGGTTTAAAGTTACATTGTAGATATCTCATTTCAGGAAAACCTAGAAGGATGTTTTTTCTCCTTTGAGGCAAATCTTACAAGAGAATTTAATTCAAACTAAGCGCAATTATAGCGAGCATATAATCTGCATGCTGCCTTGTCTGAATTCCACCCTTGGTTTTTGAAAAGATGCAATGGAAAACTAAGGTTTGGTACAAGTGAAGAAAAGAAAGAGGAATGTTGAATGCAGCTTGTGAGAATTAAATCAAGAGAGAGCCCACCTAAGCCATCTTAAGCTCTGGAGAAGAAGCAGGATATAAATCTAATAAAACATAAAACATAAACCTGAAGATCAGGTATAAAATTATAAATTATCATCTCCAAATGTCTCTTAGGAATCTATAGAATTTTTGCAGGTTCTCAGGTCTTCTAGGTTTTCTTGGTTTTTTTTTTAAACCTGTTCTACCACAAATTTCTCTTTAAGTGCCTCTATGCTTCCATCACATCTAAAAAAACATGGTTACTGAAGTTTCCATGGCCATAAATAAAAAAATAAAATCACCAACCAGGAACTTTGTAGTTGCTTTGCTCAAGTCTCTCCCACGGAGACTGTGGTATTCCATGACTGCTATTGCTTCATTTTTAGTAGCTACTTAAGGAATTGTGTAATCTGAAAAGGATCACTCGAGTTGGCCACCTAGGAAGTTCTTATTCATGCATGAATGAGTAAAGAATGCAGGGCGAAGAATTTCCTCAGGACCTTAGAACAGGGTTGTTTGAGGCCTAATCTTTATAATGGCCTTAACAGACAGAAAGAACAGTATGCATCACATATGCATGTTAGGTATGTACAGAAACACTACTAAACCCCTAAAAATATAAATAAAAAGAAAGCATTAAAATACAACTGATTTTATATCAGTTGTAAAATAATACAACAGTAAAACTTATAAAATTATAATAGAGGCAATCACTAAGATCAGTGGTGGACAACTGGCTCAGGAATTCTGGGAATTGAAATTCGTAGCTCATAAAGTTGTCAAGAATTGCCCACTTCTGACTAAGATGAATACTGTTCTTCAACTGTAAATCAGATGAGTAGAACAAATACAAGTACAGTCTGGCAGGATACATCAGAATTTGGGTCAGAGAGAAGAAGTTACAAAAATGTTTTGTTCTATCCGATGCCTTCAAGATAGGTGAATGTCACTGAGATTCTCTATAAAGAGAGCAACAGAGAAGCCTGTGAGTTGGGCTCTACAGAGTGTTCCCACATGACTTTCTGCACTGATTTTGGGGGAATATTTTTAGATGACCCCCAACAAATCTACAGTGTTATGGGTGCACCCAATTGGACCAAAGTGGACCCTTGCTGAAATTTCAGAATTGGAATGGAAAAAAAGATAGGACAATAAGTATCACAGCCCATTTGATAAAAGTCTGTGGACTCTGCTATTATTTGTTTATTTATTCTCATTGAACATTACTTTGGGCAGTGCAGCACCTAACAATTAAAACAATGTCACACATTAACCTCTTTTTTTAGAAAAAAGGCAGATTTCATTAGATATGGGATGTCAAACTCAAGGCCCAGGGGGCTGGATCCAGCCCATGGGGTGCTTAGATCTGGCCCATGGAGCTGCCCTGGAAACAGCAAAGGACTGGCCTGTGGTGCCTCTGCCAGCAAAAACGGAGCTTGGGAAAGTTGCAGGAGGTTGATGCAGCTGAAAATGGAGCTTGGGAGAGCTGTGGGCAGTCCTCCCAAACTCAATTTTCACTGGCAGAGGGTTGCAGGAAGTCATCGTGCCGAAAATGGAGCTCAGGAGCCTGTTTTTGCTGGCAGAGCGCTTGGGCCACCACAGGCACCCCCTACACGAGTGACATCAATCTGGCCATGCCTATCCTGGTCACGTCCCCCCTGGCCCCCCAAAATAAAACACAACGGCCCTCAATGAAATTGAGTTTGATACCCCTGCGTTAGATACTAGGCTTAGTCTAGTTGGGAAATCCGATGTCCTTGGTGATATCTTAGCTTGGTTGCTTTCCTGCAGATGTTTCATTACCCAAACTAAGTAATATCATCAGTGCTTCTGTCTCATAGTGATCCACAGAAGGAATAAATTCTCTTTTATTGATAACTTGGAAATAAGTTACCCATGGTTCAGTGATTTGCTGAAGAAAACCAAAATGTGGATCTGGGGCTTTATCATGTTGATTGGTTGGCTTCTCTTCAGACTGCATATATCTTTCATGCCCCTCTCACATTATTAGGATGGTATTATCTCAGAAGGCCACTCGAAGCTCTTAGCCTAGGAAAAAAAAACATTTTCTTGCCATAGGGATGGCATTTTCTTGCCATAAGGAAAGGGTGTATTTCAGATCAGTTTTCTAGATCTGCAAATATGTGTTATTTTTATCAAGGTGACAAAAATGCTGCCAAACTGGCACAGCCCTAGTTCCACCTATTTCATACATGCAGAAGAGCTTGTTGATGAAGATTCTCAGGCATCCAGGTAGAATTGTCTGGAAGTTGAATCATGGCAATTGGACTTATTATTATTTTGTTGTTGTTGTTGTTTGAAATGTTTTGCTGCTTATCCAAGTAGATTGAAGAAGCTTTGGTAACCAGTGAACATTTCAAACATTTTCATGGATACTTGGATGGAAGCTTACTTTCTGTCAAATGGGGATGTTCATACAAGGTAGCTTTCTTAAATTCCTTCATAAACCGAATGTTTAGTTAAATGAGGCACCAGAATGCCTATGATAAAATGGCATATTGCAATCAAAGAATGAATACATATGATTGCTGTTCAGTGCTGCAGATCATTCAACTAAAAAACAAAACAAAATCAGAGGTGCCAATTTCTGTGGGTAGAGTTTATCTCCTGTTTATTTACTTGCTTGTTACATTTCTTTCACTTTCATTCCGGAGTTGAAAATGCTATAGTATAGGTAGGCATTGTTTCTATTTTCCTACATTATCTCAATCCTATGACTTAGGTTGGGCTGAGAGAGAATAAATGGTACCAATAGAAGGTAATATATGAAGATCAAGCTTGAACTGTGGAGTCTGAGGTTGGTTTTGTTACCCAACTGGATAACATCTTCACCTAGTTGGATAATGAAACATTAGCAAGCAAACTACCAACCTGTGAGAGTACCAAAGGCTCCAGAGAATGATTGACTCAAACAACACTTGGTGAACTTTTCTAATTGAGGGTGGACTTGAACCTTTGTCTTCTCATGGTGACCAAAAGAACCTAAGCCATGCTCTGATGGATCAGACTTCCACTATGCTTCCACCATCTACAGAAGGAAGCCCACAAGCCTCCCAGCAGATGGCTCCAGGGGCAATCACACTGCCATCAAGGCTAATAGCCACTGATCCCAATGCTTTCCATAAATTCTTTCTCCTTGGCCTGCACCCTTTGTTGAAATTTATGATGAATAGTTTCATTCTTGAAACTTAGCAGTAGCAATCGCACTTAGACTTATATACCACTTCATAATGCTGTAGAACAGTCTCTTAAACGGTTTACAGAGTCAGCATATTGCCCCCCACAATCTGACTCCTCATTTTACTGACCTTGGAAGGCGGGAAGGCTGAGTCAGCCTTGAACGGGTCAGGATCAAATTCCTGGCAATGAGGAGAGTTAGCCTGCAATACTGCATTCTAACCACTGCATCACCAGAGCTCATATTAACTTCTCTTTAATGTTTCTTCAAACAATGTATGTGAAACCTGTGGCTTTTCCCCTGCTTCCCTGAGCAGTGGAAATTTTTTGTTCTCTATAGCTTCCGCATACCAGGGGCTTAATGCCCTTGCGAACACCGGAAAGTTTAGCATACTGTTCAGGAATCAAGTGGTTAAATGTGCCACGTGCTAAAGAAATGCTGCAGCTTTGCAAGTTTCTGCAGTGGTATGACGTTCAGGTAGAACTGGAATTGGTGTCTATGGGTCCAACAGATGTAATATGCAAATAACGTAGTTGAAGGACTGAATGACATCTGCTGGGTCATCAATATTGCAGATGTTCTGGCTAGCTTTATGCTAGTTTCTCTTTGCTTTTTAATTATATGGCTTCCATAGGAGTGTGTGTGTGTGTGTGTGTGTGTGTGTGTGTGTGCATGCACAGTAATTTGAACTGAAACTTTAAAAGCTGCTTAGGAGTGAATACATGGCACCTGTCTGCAGAATCTTAAATCAACTGTTCCTTTGTCTAGAACTACTTAACAGCTGCTATGTTTGTTTATTTGAACAATTAGAATTTCTTTCTTCATAAGAGCTTGACACTTGACTGCCTCCAAAGCGAATTTCATGAAAAGGATACAAGAGTGCTTTGATTTAGTGTACTCTGATCAGAAAGGATTTGGATGAGGTACTAATTTAAGCAAAGGCTTAGTTTCAGGTTGTGACTGGAGTGTCTTGAAGACTATATGGTAAAAATAAGACTTAAAAAAACCCCTTTATATGTCAGGAATAAGAAGGGGAAAAATAATGTGATGGTAGGCTCATTCCTTTATTTTAAATTTAAGTGTGTAATTGGAATGGGCAGAAATTCATCTTACTGTATTTTTTGTTGATGGGATTATGGCTTCATCAAAATCTGCCTGCTACTTAACTACGTTGCATATTCTGTTTTTGGGTTGGGGAGGGTTGCCTTAATTTGTTAGCTGAGTGGTTTCATAAAACCTTGTACCTTTTGGAGCTTAACGGAAGAGTTAATAAAAGTATTGTGCCAGAAAGCATCTCTCAAAACTCCTGAAAGTATTTTCAGTGAAAGTCATTTGGAAGCTGGGTGGTTGGATGGAAACCCCTTATTGCTCTTATTTCTGTTTACACTGTAATGGAGGGGATTAAAGAAAAAAGATTAAGGGTGTTTTGAAGATTAAGGGTGTTTTAGTGTCCATGAAAAGCTCTTATTGTTTTGTACTGAACAAATGAAACAATTGCATGAAATTGAGTTTCCCCACAAGTACAAGTGTAATTTTTGAGGCTCGTTTAACAGCTGGATTATGTTTGATTCTCAAAGGAAAAGTTTTGCAATTTTAAGATAAATTATAGCACATAATGTTGTAATTAGAGATGTTTAGCCTAGAGAGCAGCCTGAAGTTATCCATGGGTGTTCATATGTGTCTGTAAGAAAACTCCAGATAGTGGAGATGACTGCATCAACAAAGGCTCATTCTTTTTTTGTATGTATGTGATAGCTGTAAAAAACAAACAAACAGGACTTGAATCACATGGTTGCAGTAGTCAATGTGTCTTGTTGACTTCCCTATGAGAACATCCCCTCCCCTTTCAGTGCACCCCGAAACAATTTACTTATAGATGGAATAAAGTCACCCATAGGAATTGTTTAATTCAAGAATACAAGGAGGGACAGTCCGATGTACTGGTTAAGGCAGGGGTGTCAAACTTGATTTCATTGAGGGCCACATCAGGGTTGTGTGACCTTGGGGGGGGGGGACCAGGGCAGCAGGTTGGGCATAGCCAGCTCAACATCACTCATATCAGGAATGCCCCAAGCACCCTGCCAGCAAAAATGGAGCTCCGTTTTCGCTGGCAGAACATTGCAGGAGGTCTTGCAGCTGAAAACGGAGCTTGGGGGTGGGGTTTTTCGTTGGCAGAGGCACCATGGGCCAGTGCTTTACTGTTTCCAGGGTGACCCCGTGGGCCATATCTAAGCACCCCATGGGCCAGATCCAGCCCGTGGGCCTTGAGTTTGACATCCTTGGGTTAAGGCATCAGGCTAGAAACCAGGAGATGGTGAGGTCTAGTCTCATGTTGGGCACAAAAGCTGGCTAGGTGGCCTTGGGCCCGTCTCTTTCTTTCAATCCTACAAAGCAAGCAATGGAAAATCACTTCTGAAAAGCCTTGCCAAGAAAACTGCAGGGACACCAAACTTGGCAACTTGAAGACCTGTGGACCTCAACTCCCAGAATTCCCTAGCATGGCTGGCTGGGGAATTCTGGGAATTGAAGTCCACACGTCTTAAAGTTGCCAAGGTTGAGCAACACTACCCTAGAGGCTCATCTTCCAATTCCTCAATCCAGCAAATTTCCCAGGCAGTGCTATACATTAAATGTAACAACTCTTCAGATATTAAATGAGATTTGCCCATTTTGTATTGATTTCTAGATATACTTATAGAACATTTCTATTTTTCTGTGCCACTATCACATACTAAACCTAAAGTGAACATGATCCCAGGATGTTCAAGTAGGAGACTGATGCTATGTCACAGCAGAGTCAGAAATCAAAGTATTCTAGGGTAGGGATCCCCAACCTCTGGGCCCTGGTCCACTACTGGGCCATGGCCTAATTGCCATCGGGCTGCATGAGTGACTGCCTGGAGCATACGCATCTGTGCATGCACATGGACCCACTCGTGTGAGTGTTGCAGTCAGTCGTGGCCCCACTCGCACAAGCTTCGCTGTGGACGGGTGTGGTCCCTCGTTGCAGCCCCACTTGTGGGAATCTCATTGCAGGGGTAGTCCCACTTGGGTGATCCTTGTTGTGACCCCACTCGAGTGAGCGTTGCGATGAACGTTGCGTGTATTTGTGCACATGCACCTGTCCCCCCCACAAAACCATACCCTCTTTCTCCCCTCCCCCACTCTGGGCCTCCAACCCAGAAAAAGTGGAGAACCCTGTTCTAGGGCCAACTCAGAGTTGTTCCCTTGCATGTTTGAATACTCTTTTTTGAGAGGTGGACCTCTTCTTCTTGATCGATGGCTTATCTATCTATTCTGCCCTTCGTCAAGATGCTCTGCTTGGTTCACATGAGGGCAGACTCCCCTTATAAAATAAGTACAAATGGACCATATTTTGTAGCCTGTTTTCCTTTTTCTTTTCTTGGTGTTTAATTCTGCTAAGTACTACTAAAAGCCAGATAGAAGGCAGGTCATAAAAAAGGTAAACATTTGCAATATTATTTTATTATTATTGCATGCAAGCTGTTTTGCTATCCGCTGGTCTTCTTTGATCTTGAAGTAGTTAGCATCTTCAGGCAGCCCACCCCAGGTACCTCCCAGCCTGCCTGTTGCTTGTGCAAACAATGAGTAACAAGAATTGCAATGTCACTGGAGGGCACGGGTTGGAAGTCCTAGAGCAAGAGACCATGCTTCCAGAAAACATTTGTGTGTTCTCTTCCCCCTCCCTCTCCTCCCCTCCCTCCTACATTTCATATCACTGTTTTTCAGGAAGGGCCTAGAGCTGTACTAAAAATAGTAAAAACATTTTAGAAACTTAGTTCTGGGTGGTCCACTTCACAAATTTGTTCCCAAGAAGCTGGAAAACTACAACCTGGGATTAACTCTTTGTAGGCCTGGCTGGCTAAGGTTTCAGAAGTTGCAGGTGCCTGATTTTCATTCCAGATCTTGCATGCAGCATTTCAGCTCAAGCTCTTGTGTATTGTTTAGTTATTCTATGGGTTGGTCTGGCCCAGGCTTGGTGAAAGAATCTGTGAAGCTAATTGCTTGTACAAACGAGACTCAAGTACCATAGGATTGTGCTAACAAAGCCCTGAGTTTGCCTGCTTTAGGACATTTCTTTAGCTCTCTGCATCTATGGCAGTGGCAGCTAACCTTTTTGGGCTCCTGTGCCAAAAATTGTGCATGCACTTGCATACTTGTGCCAGCACCCAGAAGGCAATGTGCACGCCCACTGCGCATGCATGCTGCAATCCCCTGCCCCCTTATCTGCATTGTGCCTCCCAGCTGATTTTCGGCCTCCCAGGCTTGAGGAAAGCTTCCGCAGCCTGAAAAATAGGCCCGTTTCATCACTTCCAGTATTAACAGGAAGTGATGAAACAGGCCTATTTTTCAGGCTGCAGAGGCTTTCCTCAAACCCGGGAGGCCGAAAAAGGCCTCAGACTGCCCGGAAATCAGCTATGAGGTATCCGTATGCGCAGTGAGGTAAGTTTGCCTGCAGCACATGTGCCATAGGTTTGCCATCCCGGATCTATGGAGTTTCCGTCTCTTTCAAAACAAGTTTGATTCCCGCACAGGGTAAAAGACAGCTGAGAAAAAATCTAAAACTTCTTCAGAATCCATTCTCTAGGCTTCTGTATCTGGCTGCATAACGCTCTGATTAATAATTGTCTGGAATGAACACACACAGGACTCTTGTCTACTTGGTGTGCGAATGTATAGCAGCGTTGTGCTGGATATTTGGGAAAGGCTCCAATGGTCTGACGTACTTTATGTGAAGCCTGCAACAAGATAATGGCAATGTTTCATAAGGGATAGTCTTAGTCTGCTTCAGAAGATAAAAAATGAACAGTGAAGTCAAGGATTAATCTCTTTATCAGGACCACACAAAAGAGAGCAATGCTGCAAATTTCCCGAAGCCTTTATCAGGTTTGGCTAGTGGTGAAATTAAACCAGGAGGCTGTGAATGAAAAAAAAAATACAGGTAGTTCTCAACTTACGGCCATTCATTTAGCAAAGTTACAACACTGAGAAAAGTGACTTAACCACTGCAGCATCCCCTATGGTCACATGACCAAAATTCAGATGCTTTGCAAACCTGTGTTTAGAATTGCAGAATCTTAGAATCATGTGACCACCATTTGAGGCCTTTCGGATTCTGAAAAGCATAATGAATGGAGGAAATTAGATTCACTTAACAGATGCACAACTTCTTTTACAACTGCAGTGAATTACGTAACTACTGTGGCAAAACAGGTCATAAAAACCAGGCACAGCTTAGGTAACAATTGTCTTGCTTAGCAATGGAAATTATGCTCTCAATTGTGGTTGTAAGGGGGCTGGACTAGAAGACCCTTCAAGATCCTTTCCAGCCCTATGGGTTCTGTGACTACCCATATAGAAAGCCAAGCAAGTTCCCCAGTTTTCGTTGTAAAAATCCAGTTATGTTACAAAGGACATAGTCGATGAGCTATTCAGAAAAGAACCTGTCATAAAATACCAGTGGCAGTTTTCCTCTTTCTATCAGAAAAACCAAACCACTATTCATGTCTGTGGTTAGCATTCATCAGAACATATAAAGTAATTATACAGTAAGAGGAAAAGGGGAAAAATAGCATTAGAATAGCCTATTGTTTTCACTGGGTTAGTTTCTAAATCTTTTATCGGGGTCAGTCACAGAGAAATAATCTAGGCAAAGCGTTTCCTCGTGGAGGATCAATTCCAGAAGCTTCCAGTGTTCAGTGTCAGGCAGAAGTTTCAAAGGTACTTTCTCTACAACTGCAAAACACAGCACTGCCTAGCCTCATTTGTGTTCCCCCTCTCCACAAGGTAGCACCATAGCTCCAGGACACATGCCTGGTTTTCAATGCCAGGATTTTCAAGTGCTGTTGTAAAGGTGGCACACCCAGGTTGATGGAAGGAGGGTGGTTTACGTTGCTCAATTCTCCACTTTAAAGTTGAAGTGGGAGTGGTGTTGGTTGGCTAGCACAACAAGGAAGCAGTTCCAGTCTTCAGTGTGCAGCTCTCACCGGTGGTGAATGTGAACCTGTACTTGGAAAAAAGGTAAGTGGAGCCGGTTAAGTAAGGGGCCGCAGGAGAAGGTTCACCTGGAAAACGGAACCAGCTGAGGTAGGAAAAACTAGGAGAAATCCTGTTGTCTTAGCAAGCTGGGATTATTATCAGTGGGGAAACAAAATAAAGAGCTAAATTGGAATTCCAGCTACATTTAGAATCTTATCCCTTTAAGATGGATTACTTTAAAAGACTGGTATTTACCTTAATTATGCCAAACTCATCATCCCATAAAGCTATTTCTGGTGCTTCAGTTTCTAGCCAGATGCCATTAAGTCTTTTCCAACACAATAATTAATATTTCTGACTGTAGTTTTAAAATCTGTATAATAGCACAGACACCAGCTTTATAGTATAACAGTTCTGGCTGACTTGCAAGTACCTTGAGTTGTTGCTGTATAAATAAACCGCATTAAATGTCTTTGGAACTGAGCCACTTATCTTCATTTATAGATCCAGTATCTTCTGAGAGGGAATTTTTAAGGTCGGTTTTAAAACAGGGCCATTCAGACACTTTCTCAAGTGTTTATAGTCTAAATGCTCTTCCTCCCTCCCTTCCTAAAATTAAGCTGCTTTGCATTGTTTCCAAAAGATATAGGATTTATTTGGTCTCCAGAGACCCAAGAAATTTGGCCTTATTTATTATGAGTGCTGGGAGAAGTAAGAATAAGTGCAAAAAGCTTTGCAGAGGGTTTGTGTGCCATTTCATATTTAATTACTGTGAGCTATTAATCTCCACCTTAATCCTGCATGCTTTTTGAACATAGTGTAGTCCCTGGCATGCCAGATGAAGCCTGGTGAGGATGTAGAGTTGGCTAATAGTGGGCATCCTTGGTGCACCATGGCAAATTGGCATCTGCTTGCTGTAAATTGCAACCGATCCCATGTTGCCTTGCATTACGCAACAACTGAGGATGTGTCTGTTTATTCAAGCATTTATAGAGTTCCAACCGTTCTTGGATCAGGCTGGTTTTCAATCCATCTTTTTAAAAGTGATCTACATTTGTCGTTTTTGTTCTGAAGATTGTTGGTCTTTTGTACGCAGCTTTGTTCTTCTACAGGTAGAAAAGCAAGAATATAATTATCACAATAGCAATAGGACTTAAAACGTTTCCGCTCTCTCTAAGCAGGTTACAAAGTCAGCCTTTTGCCCCCAACAACCTGGATCCTCATTTTACTGACCTCGGAAGGGTGGAAGGCTGAGTCAACTTTGAACCTGTCAGGATCGAACTGCTGACAGTCAGCAGAATTTGCCTGCAATACTGCATTCTAACCACTGCACTAACACTATAATGAATGGTAGAGTTCTAATATGGCATTTTCAAGAAAAGGCATTTCTGTAAAGCATATTTGTGAACCTGATATTTTTGTTTTATGAGTTTATTGATTACCTATTGGAATACAAAGATCATACTTTCCAGAGGGAAGTTAATTTTACTCGTTGAAGGTATAACAAGTAGAAGTTGTCACCCAAGGACAAGAAAAAGTTTACTATTCCCAATCTGCTTGTCATGTAGCTTGGAAGCTGGGACTCGGAGGCTATGGGTCTGGCTGCTATAGGCTACCATTGGTTTAGCTTCCCCTTCAAAAGTATACAAAAGGACATCAGGTTAGGGAAGCTGGACTTATAGTATCACAAGTGTATTTGAATGAGAGCATTGCTTTTCCAAACTAAGAAGTGAAGTCCATGGGGGGAAGCTGGATTTGCTTAATGACTGCATGATTCACTTTACAGTTGCAGTGATTTGCTTAACCACCAGGGACAAAATGGTCGTGAAATCAGATGCGACTCACTTAATAAACCCTCCTCCCTTGCTTAGCAATGGAAATTATGCTCCTAATTGTGGTCATAAGTTGAGGACAGTACCTCTGTTCCTGATTCAGGGCCGTCTCATGCTATTTCAGCCTTTTACTTTTGCCTAACTGTCTCTCTCACTCTTCAGAAACTGGTGTTTGAGCCGTCTGTTGAAAGCAGTTGCATGTTTACATTCTCTGAGTCCTTGCTCTGGGAATGCAAGCAGAGTTGATTTTGGAATTTATATTTATTTGTTTGTTTGTTTGTTTGTGTCAATTACTTACAAGATAATAGGTATAAGTAAAAACATAGTTATGAATACATAGATACATATAAGAAAAAAAAACAAAAAAAACCCACAATAGGACAGGGACGGTAGGCACGTTGGTGCGCTTATGCACTCCCCCTACAGACCTCTTAGGAAAGGGGTGAGGTCAATAGTAGACAGTCTAAGGTTAAAGTTTTTGGGGTTTGGGGAAGAAACCACAGAGTCAGGTAGAGTATTCTAGACATTGACCCTCTGTTGCTGAAGTTGTATTTCCTGCAATCAAGTTTGGAATTCAGCACTATAAGCATGCCACTCGCCAACCAAACCTCCCTGAGAATTGCCAGCCACTAACAAAACCCTTCCTACTCTCCCAAAGTTAGCTTGTATCTGGAACAGTCCATGCATGCGTGCACACACACACACACACACACACACACAAAACATACACACACACACACACACACATGAGATTCATACAGCTCTCCCCCTACCTGCCTTTGAACAACCCTTAAAAATCTGCTTCCTCTGCCAAGTCTTCAGTTAATGTGTATTCAGGTCCTTTTAAGTCAGGATGAGGAGTTTTATTTCATTTTTTTAATTTGCTCCCTCCAGGTAGCTGCTGTTCTTTTTATATTCTGTTGTTTCACTTGTTTTTGTTGTGAAGCTACCCAGATTCATTTTAGAGAGGGATAGCCTAGAAATTGGATGGACGGACAGATGGATTGATTAACTGACGAAATGTCTACGTACGTTCTCAATCCCTCAGGTCACAATTGTCCCGAAGGTGCTTTCCAAAAAGCAGCTGGATGCCCATGTCTCTTTCTTAGAAAACATTTCGCTTCTCATTCAAGACGCATCTTTACATTTTTGGGGAAGTGAAGAAGCGTCTTGGATGAGAAGAGAAATGTTTTCCAAGGAAAAACCACGGAAGTCCAGCTGCCTTTTAAAAAGCACCTTTGGGACTGATTGACTGACTGACTGACTAACTAATCGAAAAGGAAACAGATGAACCATATTCTCTCAGCCATCCTTCCCCACCCCCTTAGATTAAGTTTATTATTAATGCCCATCTTTTTGTCTTTTCTTTTTTTGGATAGACTGGCATATTTATAAAGCGCTTGAGTAGAGTTATTCTCTGCACTGTTTCCCCGAAAGTACAACGTACCCTGAAAGTAAGTCCTAGCTTGATTTTTACACGTGCACCCAATATAAGCCCTACCCCCAAAATAAGCCCTAATTAAGATCCTGCCCACTCCAGAGCACACGTGTAAAAATTAAGCTAGGTTGGAGATGGAGGGGTGGAGCTGCCCTACTACTTATCTTTGGACAGTTGTAACCAGGCCTCACATATCCCGACACCTACCTTGCCGGGCCAATTTTTCTGCAGCCAGCAAGGCTGGCAAGGCTTTTCTGAAGGCCTCTGTAGCTGATAACAAAGTTCTGGATTGATCCAGAGCTCTGTTATTGGCTACAGAGGCCTTCAGGAAAGCTTTGATGGCCACAGAAGAAAAAGTTCCTGAAGGCCTCCGATAGCAAAAAGGAGGCCGGGGGTGACGCGTGCAAGTGAGGTTTATCAGTGGATGACATCCTCCGAAAATAAGACCTAATGCCTTTTTTGGTGGGAAGAAAAATATAAGACGGTCTTATTTTCAAGGAAATGCGGTATTTTCAATTGACGCTCTTATAAATTAAGGTGTTTCCAACAGTGGTTGTTTTTCTTTGCAATGTACTACTAGTTAATGTTTTATTACTGTTGATATTGCACATATGATGTCAACGTGGAGTAGGGAAAAAAGCCTGCCGGTGCTAAGAGAGATGTCCTTGGGGACCTACAGTATTGCCTCTGGGCATCACAGTTAGGATCTGCAGAATGCTTTGGTCCCACGACTACTTTGTAGTAGCTTGCACGGAAGCCATGTCTAGCTGAGAATAAATTCTATTCTTGGTTCTTGGATTCACTAAGGTAGGGGTGTCAAACTCAACCCCTCCCCCTGGAGTGCTTAGATCTGGTCTGTGGGGCCACCCTGGAAACTGCAAAGGACCGGTCTGTGGTGCCTCTGCCAGTGAAAATGGACCTCTGAAGGGCTGTGTGTGGCCCTCCCTAGCTCCGTTTTTGCTGGCAGAGGATTGCAGGCAGCTGTCACAGCCAAAAATGGAGCTTGAGAGTCCGTTTTCGCTGGCAGAGCGCTCGGGCCACCACAGGTGCCCCTGACAGGAGTGACATTAAGCTGGCCATGCCACCATCCCCAAGTCAAACACAACGGTGATGAGGCCCTCAATGAAATCGAGTTTGACACCCCTGCACTAAGGGATCCTAAGTGGCAAATTCGTGAATATCAGTATATTCATATAAAATATGTCATATAATACGTGTCATACAATGTCATATTATATATGTGGGTAAATGCATAATTTTGTATTTGTTTATTTTGTCATGTTTATGTAGTGTATTTTGGAGGGGGAGACCCTTTGAGAGCCATATGCAATGAAATTTCATTTTAATGTATGCCAATTAGTGTACATTCAAAGTGTCAATAAAGTTTATTTTAACTTTATTGTTTATTTACTAAGGCTCTAAGTCTCTCTCAAGTCATGGTGGCTATCATAAGCAAGGGGCTAAGAGAGTAATTAAAACGATTGCATAAGTTACTGGACTATCATCACCATTAGAGCCAATATTTACACTTTTTTTTACCACTTAAGGAAAAATAGATGAAGATGCAGACAGCTGCTGCTCTCAGGTATGATTAGTCTGTTGACAGTTTCATTTATGGCTCTTGCTGTTTGTAAGAAAGGATGTGGATTTTTCTGGCCTCCTGAGATTTGCTGCGGGCATTCTGGTGATTGATAGGCAGCGTGGAAGAATAGAGAACAATTGCTCTCTGTGCTGGTGGGACAGCTCCTCTTATTTTCTCTTATCTGAAACGTTATTATGTTTTGATTCCACTGGAAGTTCACCTAATAAGCCACACTGTGAATAAGCAACTGGTGCAGAGCTATCTGTTTCTACATTGCCTCATTTTTTTTGACCAGGCAGGCTTATTGCATCCGAGCAAGCTAGTTCAGAAAGTCAACAAGGTTAGTGAATGACTCTGGCCTTCTTTGTGGATATTGTAGCTTTAGATAGCACAAAGAATTATGAAGCCGCTCTTGCCTCAGCATCTCTTTCTTTACCATTGTGTTTTTCACTCTTGATTATACAGAAGAGTTAGTTTGGAAGCAATGTGCGATACAAGTAGGCCTCACAGCTACAGTTGAGCTCAAAATTTCTGCTGCTAAGCGAGATAGTTGTTTAGTGAGTTTTGCCTCATTTTTATTACTTTATTACATCACTCTGCTAAACAAATAATTCCCTCAATAATAATTCCCTATACTATTTACTAAGTCTGCATTACTATTACTATTACTATTCATCTTCTTATCCTTCCTTTCAGGATGACTGTATGAATGTAACTTTGTGGCTTGTATTCTTACAATTTTTAATTATTATTTTGACTGTTTACTAGTATGATTTGATAAGCCCTAGCTTATTATTATGTTTCCTAGTATAATTTATATGTTTTATATGTTTCCTATATATATGTTCCTAGTATGATTTATAGTACTCTTGTCAACTCAAAAATATTTCTCTGGTCTTTTAGAGTTGTTAGTAGAAAGGGAGTGGGGGAAGCAATGCATACCTTAAATATTTTTATAGATAATTGCTAGGCTGCAGAAGCTTCTGGCCCGCAAGATTATTACTGGAGAGCATGATTGATGACTATTGGCTATGGATGTGTCCCATTGGAGAATATACATCCAGAGGGTGGGGGAAGACCAGGGTCAAGGGTGAATGATGTGTCTCAGTGTCGGCTGCCCCCAGGTAACACAAACATGTTCACTCCTGATAAAAGATTTTTTTTAACTCTGAGAGATGTGGCTGGAGACTCATGTTTTGAACGGGGGTGGATTGTCGGAGCCTTGACAACCCCATGACTATTTCTAAGTGTTATACCTATGATTCTTGATGTATGTATATGAACCAAAGCATATGAACCAAAACAAATTTCTTGTGTGTCCAATCACACTTGGCCAATAAAGTATTCTATTCTATTCTATTCTATTCTATTCTATTCTATTCTATTCTACCCCACCCCCCACCCCACCTCTATTCTACTCTACCCTACCCCACCCCACCCCCCTCCCTATCCTACCCTACCCTACTCTACTCTATGACTTTTCTTACCACTGTTGTTAAGTGACTCATTGCAGTTGTTAAATCTGGCTTCCCCATTAACTTTGCTTGTCAGTGGTTTGCAAAAGTTGATATCATGACTCTGGGAGACGGCAGCCATCATAAATATGAGTCAGTTGCCAAGCCTCTGAATTTTGATCACATAAAACATGAGGATGCTGCAATGGTCGTAAGTGTGAAAAACTGTCCTAAGCCACTTTTTCAAAGCTGTTGTAATTTCAAAGGCTCCTAAACAGTGGTGGGATTCAACGGGTGTTACAACCGGTTCGGTGACTACGTTTTGAGCTAAGGTTACTGTAAAATCTCCATTCCCTCCCCACCCCACTAACCTGCTTTCCAGCTCCGTTCTCCTGTGCAGGGCAACAAAAGAAGACCCAGCCAATCAGCTGGGACTTGGGAGGCAGAGAATAGATAGGGGTGGGGCCAATCAGAAGTGGTATTTGCCGGTTCTCCAAACTACTCAAAATTTCCGCTACTGGTTCTCCAGAACCTGATGAATACCATCTCTGAAGTTGATTCTGGTTAGCTATTAGGGGAATTTCCTGATGATAAGAGTTGCTTCCCATACATTGCTATGTTCCCCTTCGGTATAGGTAGGTTTTTCAAACAGAGGTTAGCTAGGCCTGAAGTGCTTTAGCAGTTCCTCCTCTGAATAAGGGTCTGGTCCACATGTTCAATCAGGGACCTTCGAACTCTGATTCTGCAGTAAAAAAAGCACATGCCAGCCATAAAAATAATGCTGTTAGGATAAGTTGTAAAGAGGGAGCAACAGGTTGCTTTTTTAGCTGCTTTGCTGACAGCATTAAGTCCAGCGATAAATGTCGCTTCTCTCCCTTCTGTCAGCATTTTCCATGAATTGGGGATCCAATTAAGCTAATTGCTGAGTTTATCAGCCTTTTTGAGAGCCAGTTTGATATCGTGATTAAGGAATCAGCCTAGAAACCCAGAGACTGTGAGTTTTAACTCTGGCTTGGGCACAAAGTAACCTTGAACTAGTCGTTTTCCTTCAGTTCCAGGAAGGAGGCAATGGCAAACCACTTCTCCCATGAGCTGTTCAGAGCATCCAGAAGCGGGAGGTGCTTCAGTCTCTTCTTGAAAGGCTGGGTTTAAAACTCGGGGACGCTCCTCCTCCTCCACGGGTACACCTCCCCAGCATCCCCCAGTTTTAGCTCAGCCTTCGTGGTAAGAGGTTGTGCACTCCCTGACTGGAACGGTTTCTTATTCAGCTAGTCAAAATTCAGGTTTGTTCTTGGGTTAATTCGACTTGTAAATTTTTCCCCAATTAATTTGGCGATTTCAAGGCCTGTGGCTCTATGAGGTCATCCCCCCGATCAGTTTGAGAGCAGTTCTTTGTGGGCTGGCGGAGCCTGCCACTCCGCAGGCAGCTTGAGACGGCAGCTTCAGGCAATTAGCTTATCTAATCCCCCAATCATCTTATCTCTGCGATCTTGGTGGAGGGCTCGCAGCCGCGGCTCACTTCTTGCCGTTTCGACTGACAGGATCATTTGTCTGACAATTTAGAGAGTCAGCAGCAGCGGCTCATTAAACTGCTCAGGCATTTAACATTGGAGATTCTGCCTTCCCGCCATTTTCAACGGCTGGCTTCAAGTTCACACCTAATATCACAGCACCATTCCCCGCTGGTTTCCCTTCTTGGGGATCGGGGCAAGTACCTTCCCACTTCACTTCCCTGGCATTATTTCTCTTTTATCTTGCTGGTATTGGATTAGCAGTCCTTAAACAGGCTTTTTTTTTTTCTTTTTGCAATTGCTTTTGGATCATTACATTGGAGTGAAGCTGCAAGCAAACAGCGGGACGCAAACAGCAGGATGTTTTTGACAGGAAAGGATCCATCCAGGCCCTGTATAGCTGGTTTCCCTTGTTGGGGACCACGGATCCAGAATATTTCTTGCTTGGAGCGCTTGGGGGTTTCCCTTGTTGGGGACACTTTGATGCTGTTTCCCATATACACAGTTTTACATGTAGATATAAGCATATGTAAATGTATATGGGTGTGTGTGTATGTTTATATATGTATATGTTTACATACACACACACACACGCGTGTGTGAGTGTGTGTGTGTGTGTGTGCTGTTCAGCTTCCTTCGGGTATTATCCCACGTCATTGTAGTTGTATTTTTAAAGTTGTAGCAATGTTTTGGCAGAATCTCATCTGCCATCATCAGGCTTTTGTGTTGAGTTCAACAGAAGCCTGATCAACAGAATCAACAAAAGCCTGATGGTGGCAGATGAGATTCTGCCAAAACGTTGCTACAACTTTAAAAGCACAGCTACAATGACGTGGGATAATACCCGAAGGAAGCTGAACAGCACACATGTAAATACCCGCGAAAACTTAAAAAAACATACATATACATATACATATACATATACATATACATATACATATACA
>BLBF01000010.1:11972497-11996285 GCA_015471245.1 Laticauda colubrina
CACCCGTCATTGCAAACCTGTTCATGGAAGAATTCGAATCCAGAGCCAAAACCCAAAACCTCTCCTAAGTTATAACCATCTTTATAGCTGTGGTTTTGATGTAGCAGTTGTTTAAGAATAAGTGAAACATAAATTTTGGTTTTCTTCATTTTCTCGTTTTTCTCATTGTAACATTTTGCTATCGGTAATCTTTTTTTAAAAAGTATTCTGCATACAGCCTGTACAATAGTCCTCAATTTAAAACCATCTGCTTAGTGACCATTTGAAGTTCTAACAGCACTGAAAAAGTGACTTACGACTGGATTTCCCCCCTTCGATCATTGTAGCATTCCCACAGTCACGTGATCAGAATTCAGGCCCTTGATATGCATTTATGTCAGTTGCACTGTCCTGGGGTCAAGTGATCACTATTCCCAGCCAGTTCCCAACAAGCAAAGTCAGTGGGGGAAAGCCAGATTCCCTTAACAACCACTTAATAACTGAAGTGATTTGCTTAACAACAGTGGCAAAAAAGATCAGGTACAACTCGCTGAACAGTTGCCTCACTTAGCAACATAAATGTTGGTCTCCATTGTGATCATAAGTCAGGGAATATGTGCATGCATTTTTCCCAATATATGCAGGGGTGGGATTCTACAGGTTCGGACCGATTTGGGTGAACCGGTAGTTCCAGTGATCATTTGGCCCCACCAACCCAAACCAGCCCTTTTCCTGTGCTTTATTTCCTTGTTTTTGAGTACAGCTGATTCCCGCGGCAGAGCACTTTAACGCACATCAGCTGTTTTACTCACTGGGGCTGCTGCAGAAGGTAAATATTATCGCTAAAAATTATCTGTTCTAAATGCTGTGCACACACAGTTGAATTGCACCACTGAGTATGTGTAAGTTAATCTTTTCTTCCTTATGTGTGTGTGTGATTGTTTTTCTTAAGACTTACACTCCCTCGAATAAAAATATAGATACATAATTGTGTATTGTGCTAGTGCCAGAAATTTCTGAAAAACGTTGAAATTTGGCATGGGAGTAGTATTTTAAGATTTGGAGATGTTAATCAGGTACTGACTGAATTCCTCCATAATTCTTATGTGACATCCAAGAGGAATAAGTAATTAAAATATAAATCTCTTTTCCTGAATTTATTTGCAGCAATTGGGGAAATATCTGCTGGAGTAAAGCTCGTAATTTCAAGACTTGATATATTCTAGAGTTGTGTATTAGAATGTATGAATGAAAAACTAGAAATAAGCTCATTTATCTGTTTTGAGTTTTGGACCAAACAATTAATAGGTAGCCTTCAACTTAATAATAATTCATTTAATGATGGTTCAAAGTTACAACAGCATAAAAAAAAAAGTGACCGTTTTCACACAACGGTCATGTGGTCAAAATTCAGACACTTAGCAACTGACTCGTATTTATGACAGTGGCAGTGTGGGATCACCTGGTTACGTGATCCATTTTTGCAACCTTCTGACAGGCAAAGTCAGTGGGGAAGCCAGATTCACTTAATGACCATGTTACTCACTTAACAACCGCAGTGATTCACTTAACTGTGGTGAGAACTGTCAAAAAATGGGGCAGAACTCACTTAACAACTGTCTCTCTTAGCAGCAGCAATTTTGACCTCAATTATGGTCATAGGTCAAGGACCACCTGTACTTCTGTAGGTGTTTATTCGTTGGTGAGGCAACATGATCTTTCGGTTCAATGCCTGGAAGGGCTGAGATGTTTTTGTTTGGCGATGGGGGAGAGTGTTTTACAACAGCCTTGTATATACTTCTGCAAAGCATATATATGTTTGTGCCTGAGGATTAAAATGTTTATTTCTGGCCTAATTTTAGATTGTGTTGTGCCCTCCTTAAAGAGGGGAGAAAGAAATCATTTTCTTGCTCCGAAGCAGCAGCTTTGGGATTAAAGAAAATTGCACAATGGAGGTGTTCTGTTCCCACAGGAAAAGAAAAGAAATAAAATATCTTATGGGCAAACCAACCAACAACCATTCAGTACAAAAAAACTCCTCATTTTTTTTTAAAGGGAAGTTGACTATTCGGTGCAAGTTTGCTTTTCCAAAAAGATATAACGAATACTTTCTTTGAGGGAAATTTTTGAAAATATCAATTCGAACATTGGCTAATATTTATTTTTACTGGAATGATAAAATCAACTGCCAACTGATGTGTGTATGATCAGCCAGCTTATAAACCTTTAAGGCAGCATATTTCTGATCTTGGCAACTTTAAGATGTGTGGACTTCAATTCCTAGAATTCCCCAGCCAGTCCTGCTGCCCGTCCAATCCTGCTGGAGTTGAAGTCCACACACCTTAAAGTTGCCAAGGTTGAGAAACACTGCCTTAAAGGTTTCTGACAGGGTTGGGTGGCCAGTTCTGCAGCCTGTGTGTCATCCATGCTGAATATTTCTTCAGTGATGACCATATTGCAATAACCAGACAGCCGCTAAAGGGCTGTGGAGTTGGGCCGACTCAGGCAGAATGGAGAAGGCAAACTCCAAATATTACGCCTTGCAGTCAGCCATTTGGGCCACCAGGGGGCCTGTTCCAAAAGATGAAGCAACACATTTTCACCTGTTCCAATAAAACAGCCTGAAACTTTTTGCAAGTTTTCCAAGATCTCCTGCAGACTCCAAAGGCAAGCAGGTGATTAGATTTTGTTTAGAATCCCCATCTTCTAGCTTAGTTTAAATTGGAGACATCATGGCAGAAATGATTTGATTCATCTGCATTTTTTTTTTTTTCGTGTCGCTGTTTTACTCTGGAGCTACAACTGTGAAAGTTAGGAGAAGCAGGAAGGGGGCTTAGTCCGTGCATTGATCTAGGTCCATCATAGCTTGAGAAAGAAACAGAAAAGAGTGTTGGAAAAGGAAGTGTGATTGAGTGCGCACATAATACTTAAAATATAATATCATTTGTTTAATCATCTTTTGGTGAGCAGGTGAGGTGCGTAGTAATTTAACTACTATTCTTTATTGTTATGTTTGGGATGTACACCTGCATGCATATTTGTCATAACTTTTTAAAAAAATAATTAGAATTAAAAAACAAATTACAATAGAATTGCAGGATGAATGCCTTTGTGAAGGTCCTTTTTTCTTTTCCTGTTGCCACTTTCCCAGTATTTTCCATTGTTGATATATTTGGTTAAAATATCTGAGAGACACTCTTTTGTTTCACAGGGTACCATTCAGTGCAAATATTTCTGTTTTGAAAAAAATTCCCCAATTATTAAAGTATTATCCCGATCAATTTTACACCAATGAGATAGACTTAATCTCATTTTTTAAATTCTTTTCCTTTCTGTTTATTAAGGCAGGTTTGGGTATGATTCTACTTAAACAAGCAATTGGAAAAAAATTCAAGGCAAAATAATAATAATAATAATAAGTCAATATATAGTATGTTTCTTGGTGGCAAGTAATGCTTTAATCCAGTTCCTAAAATCTTAGTTCCTTTCTTTCCCATCTTGTTCTTTTTAAACTAATTTATGTTATCATTATTTTAATATTGTTTATTGGTTTTTAATGAATGTAAATTGCCTAGAATTGCTTCCAAATAAGATGAGTGACATATAGAATAAATATAAATATATCTAATATAAAAATTAGGGGGGGAAAGGTGGATTTCTCAGGTTACATTCTGTGTCTTCCACATTTTGTAGCTGTCTAAAAATGCTGATGAAATGAAAAAGCTTCTATATACCAATTGATGAAAGAGAATTGTTTTTAGATTCCCATTCAAAGAAAAAAAGTATCTGAGTGATACTGTAATAGGTAGATTATATCTGAGTGATACTGTAATAGGTAGATTATAGTTCAATTAGTCCTCAAGTTATGACTGTAATTGAGCCCAGAATTATGGTCGTAATTATAATTGTAAGTTATGGGATCACATGACCGGACCTGATTTTATGACATTTTCTGTGGTGGTCATTAAATGAGCATACAAGTTGTTTTAAGCAAATTGGTTCTTCCCAGTGGTTTTTTTTTTGCTGGAAGTAAAAGCCAGAAACTACCAAAAAATGTTGCAAACCTTGGTCATATAGTTAAGGGATGCCACAAATGGCCATAAAGATGAGCCAGTTGTGAAGTTTCCAAAATTCATTTTTGAGACTGCAGGAGTGTATGTGTAACATCGAAAACAGGACATAAGTAGCTTTTTTGGGGGGGCGATTCTAACTTCATGTCATTGTTAGCAATTGGTTGAGGACCCACATTCTTGGACTTAATCAATTGTGAAACAGCAAGTGTGTGTGTGCGTGTGTGTGTGTGCGTGTGTGTGTGTATCTTTCATTGCCAGCAACTCTTTACTGGTTTTGAATGGAGCTTACACTCTTTCTAAACAGAAGTTCTGTTCTATTTAACCTAAATTTTCTTAATTTCAGAAAAATAATTGAAAGTGGTTCTGTAACTTGGTGTCCTTCCAGCCTGCAGTTTCCAGAATTCTGCTGTTACAGTTGATAGATTTGGCTATTGTTGGGAAATTGAGCTTTTTCCCCCTTCTTCCCAGTTTGTGCCTGATTTCTGCCTCCAAGGCCTCTCAGGTGATGAAAAGATTAATTAGCTGAAACACATTTTAAAAGCCAAACAGTACAAGTAATCAATAATGGAACCATTAGAGATGGAGACGAAAACCTTCAAGTCCTTAGTGGAATGAAATGGCTTTCATCAATTTCTGGAAGGTTAGGAAGGAAACAAACTTCCAGGGGCTATATGTATCTTGGAGAAAAAAAGAGATGCAAATCAGATGCCAGTCATAGTTTTCTCAGGATAAAGTGAAATATGGGTGAGGTTGAAATAAGGACAGCTCCTTTTGGGCTCGTTGGATCTATTTGCAGTTTGGGCAACTCTTTATGAGAATATTCAGGTCTTCCTTGCCACACAAGAGCAATGAAAAATAACTAGTACAATATTTATATACCCAAGAAGTGACAGTCTTCCATCCTTCTGAGGTCGGTAAAATGAGGGTCCAGATTGTTGGGGGCTTATACAAATAATGCTTAAACACTCTCTGTGTTCTTAAGCACTCTCTGCGTAAACAACTCAGAGAGTGCTATGGGGCAATATATAAGCCTAACTGGTATTGCTGTTCTTAAACAAGGAACTTTTCCTCCTCCTTCTGCACCTTCCAATTTAATCATCGAAAATAGTATTTCTCAACTTTAGCAACTTTAAGATGTGTGAACTTCCAGATTTCCCGTCATGCTGGAGGAAAAAGCTTTTCAATTGTTGTTATCGTTAAACAATAGGAGTCTGAGCATGTAAATTCTCCATTGAGCCATGTTTATGAAGACATCTCAGATGCTTTCTTGGCAGCAGTATGGAAGTCATTGCAATTCCCTCCCTCCCCCCTTTTAAAAAATTCTCCATTTAAAAGACTCTCACCCAAGTGCCAACTGAACCCAACTGTGCTCACCTGATCTGAGATCAGCCTTGGTCAACTTGGTGCTGCCACCTGTTCTGCACATCTCCTAGCAAAATTGTAAAGAACCTTGTATCCTACCTGTAATCTAAGAATGTTATCAAAACAAGTAACAGTTTAAATTGGTGGGGAGCAATCAATCATGAACTTGAGAGCCATAAATGAAACCAGGGGTGGGATTCAGTCGGTTCGGACGAACCAGATATTAAATTTACATCTGGTTTGCTAAACCGGTAGTTGAGCCAATTGGTTGGCCCCGCCCACTCCTCCCAGGAGTCTCCATGCGGCCCATTGGAGACTCCTGGGAGGCCGCCTTCCCAGAGCCTCTGTGTGGACCCTGCACTTACACACAGAGGCTCTGGGAGGGCGAAAAACAGGCCTTTGGAAGTCTGGAAACAGGCCTGTTTCTGGCTTCTGGAGGGTCTCCAGACCCTGGGAAGGCCATTTTTGCCCTCCCGGAGGCCCGAGGGAAGCCTCTGGACCCAAGGGAAGGCGAAAAATGGCCCTCCTGGAAGTTCCAGTAGGCCATGCCCATTATGACCACGCCCACCCAGCAACCGGGCAGCAAACCGGTTGCTGGGATTTTTGAACCCTATCCCTGAATGAAACTTCTATCTGAGGTTAGCATTAGAACATTCAGAATCGAGGCCTTTTTGCCACCTCTTCCCTAGCTGAAGAGCAAGGACCATTGCAGTTATTCTCTGTGGAATGGCCAAACTCATGCCGTTATTCTCATGAAAACTTTGGTTACAGTTGACTGGGTGTCTCTCATGAATAAATAAAGGTGCAGTTTGAATGCAGTTTGTATAGACCAGTTTTAAGAGATTTTATCCTTTCCCTAGCCTACTCCCCTCTCCAGGGAATTCTGGGAATTAAAGTCCACACATCTTAAAATTGCCAAGTTGAAAATTCTCATCTAAACATTAAACGGTATTTCTCATAATGTAGCGGAGGAAGACATCCTGGAACCTATAAGTACAGGTGGTCTTCAACTTATGTCAACAAAATCTATATTGTTAAGTGAGAAATTAGTTGAGTTCTGCCCCATTTTCTGACTTTTCTCATCACATTTGTTAAATGAATCACTGCAGCTCTTAAATTAGTAACAAAGTTGTTAAGTTAATCTGGTTTCTCCATTGACTTTGTTTGTCAGATGGTCGCAAAAGGGCATCACACAATCCCAGGATGGTTATAAGGGTGAAAAATGGTCATAAATTACTTTTTTCAGTGCCGTTGTAACTTTGAATGGTCACTAAATGAACTGCTGTAAGTTGAGGAGTACCTGCATACCCATAGGCAGCTCCCTTGCTACTCATTGTAGCTCTGCTTGGCCTATACTACTTCAGTATTTAGTTCTCGATAGCATCCTGGCAGGAGGAATTCTGCGAATTGAGTTGCTGAGGTTGAGGAACACTGGTTTAAACTATTTCAATTCATTTATAAAATTCTTAAGTTTCTTGTAAGCAGCGAGTAAATCTTGGAGCGCTCGTTATCAAAGAGCCGAAAATTAGTGTTCTATCCATTTATCCTCTGCTTCTAAATATCTTCCCGTTAGAGAGAATTTTATTCAGTTTGCATAACTAAAAATACCGGAGTTCAGGGGTGGGATACTATCAGTTTTGCTCAGCTCTGTAGAACCGGTAGCTCTGAAGAGCAGCAGACACTGAACCAGTTCTGTGTCTGCTGCTGTTTGGCCCACCCGCACTCCTGGGCTCTTACCTGTCCTTTATTTCCTGCTTTTTCAACCTCAGCTGCTTTGTGCAGCACAAGTACCGAACCGGTAGCAAAACTGGTTGAATCTCATCCCTGCCATAGTTCCAGAATATGCAAATTGGAACACAATTATCCCTTAGTGTTTTGCGCTCCTTGGAATCTAGCAATGAAAATATTTGGACATTAAAATATACAAGATAATATAAAGAGAACATCTCTCAAAAAATGTTTACACTGAGCAAAATTCTGTTAACATGCGTGTAACAGAGGAAATGGATGGAATAAACCTAAGGTTGGAAAAATGTGGACTTGAAGGGTACTTTGGAAGGATATTGAGTTTCACCACCTGCTTAATGTATTAAAGCACATTGTTTGAGGGATGCGGTGGCTCAGCGGCTAAGACGCTAAGCTTGTCGATCAGAAAGGTTGGCAGTTTGGCAGTTCAAATCCCTAGCACCGCGCAACAGAGGGAGCTCCCGGTTACTTGTCCCAGCTTCTGCCAACCTAGCAGTTTGAAAGCATGTAAAAATACAAGTAGAAAATAGGGACCACTTTGGTGGGAAGGTAACAGTGTTCCATGCGCCTTCGACGCAGTGGTGGGATTCAAATTTTCTTGCTTCCGGTTTTGTGGCCGTGGCTTGGTGGATGTGGCAGGGAAAGGATACTATAAAATCTCCAGTCAGAGGTGGTATTTGCCGGTTCTCTGAACTGTTCAAAATTGCTGCTACCAATTTTCCAGAACTGGTCAGAACCTGCTGAATGCCACCTCTGCTTCAACGTTTAGTCATGCCAGCCACATGACCACGGAGATGTCTTCTGACAGCGCTGGCTCTTTGGCTTTGTAACAGAGATGAGCACCACCCCCTAGAGCCAGAAATGACTAGCACTTATGTGTGAGAGGAACCTTTACCTTCACCTTTAGAGCATTATATTATGAACTCCTTGTTCACTATTAGTGAATGTTCCTATAGTCATAGATTCCATGAATGAACTGCTCTGACCATCACATTTAACCTTCTACCCCTGCAAGCAGAAAACTTTCCTTGCTTCAGAAGTGTTAGATAAACTCTTCAGTAGCTCAGCACACCTTTTATAGTGTTTTTCTTCTCAATCTTTCTCAATTCTGGTGACTTTGATATGGTTCGGACTACTAGCCTCTTTTGGTCATGTGGGCTGTGGTCAGGAATGGTAAACCACAATATCTGAGGGAGATTATATTTCAAACAGCTTTCTGGTGTAATTGAAATGCTGCTAGGCATGGTGAGATTTAAACTCGATGAATGAAAATTTAATTTGCTCTTTTTTCTTTTCTTTTTTTTTCACACAACAGGAAGAATCTCGTGTCCTACGAGTTAAAGTCGTAGCTGGAATAGACCTTGCCAAAAAGGACATCTTTGGAGCCAGGTGTGTATGCTGTGTTGTTGACTTTGTTGTGGGATAATGGACAATGGCTTTTATTTTGTGTAAGCAATTGTGGGTTTTGTTTCCCTAAAGAATTCCCCAGAAATTAATAGGGAATGCTGTGATTTGTATCATTCTTGCTCTCTGATGCAGTTTCTTTGGGTTTCATATGCCATACCATAAGTGGCTCCCACTTTATGGCCTTTGCAGAGCATGGCTTTGTTCAGCTGGTTTGGAAAACTTTTAGATTAGAAGCTGTTTAATTACATCTCATAGAAATGGATTGGTAAAACATGTGATGTGGTTATGGCAATGTCTTATCTGTCCTTATGATATTGTACCAGTAGCAGGGGTGGGTTTCAATTTTTGTAACAACCGGTTCTGTGGGTGTGGCTTAATTTGTGGGTGTGGCTTGGTGGCCATGCGATTGGGTGAGTGTGGCCTGCTGGCTGGGCAAGTCTGCCTTCGCCTGTCCGCCAGCCATCACTGTCTGTCTTCCACCATAATCACCCTAGTCTACCATAATCTCCCTAATCTGCAAGCTCTGGTCGCCAGCCCCAGTTGAATCCCGACTCCTGGGCGAGCCTAGGCTGCCACCACCGGGCTATTGCTGCCACCTTCACTCTTACCGCCACAAGCCCCGGTTGAGTCCCGACTCCCAGGTTGGCCTAGGCTGCCACCGACATCCTGCCACCGCCCTCAGCATTCATGGCCAAGATAAGGAGGGGTAGGCGGGGTTAGAATGCAGTCAGCTTGTTGCACATGTGCACGATGTTGTGCATACGTGATAAGGACTGGTTGGGCAGGGAGCGGAGAAGCGGGTGGAGAGGGGCGGGGCCAGGCAGAGGCCTGTTTTACCAGTTCTCCGAACTACCGGGAATCGTAACAACCAGTTCTACCAAACTAGTCTGAATCGATAGAATCCCGCCCCAGACCAGTGGACCTGAAGTTACAACTGCAATTGGAACTGGGGTTACTGTTGCTAAGCAATGTGCTTGTAAAGCATGATGTTACATGGCCACAGAACTTACCAATGAGAGTTCAGGCATGGGTATGGGATGTGCATATGGGTGTGCAAGTACAGGAAGGCTTGGGAAGTGGAGCATGATGGGGCATGCAAGTTAAGAAAGCCCAGGGAGCAGAGGTTTGCCCCAGTAACTTGCAATCTTCCCTGCTGGCTTCCCCACTTGACTTTCTGGAGAAACCGTCAGGGAATGTTGCAAATGGCAACCAATCATTAACACAAATGGATTGCCAGCTGCCCAGATCATGTGACCACATGGGCACTGCAACGGCCATACCTTCAGGGACAGGTTATAAGTGCCCTCATTCAGTATTGTCATAGCTTCAAATGATCACTGAACAAACAGTCATAACTCGAGGAGTGCCTGTGTTGGATTTTCTTACTGATGCTCTTAGCTATTCCATTTATACCCTTTTGAGACTGAAGCCACCTGAAGCACTTTTGTTATTGTTGAGACAATGTGTGTGTGTGTTTATACATACATACATACTTCCTTATTTATTTATTTATTTATTTGCAAGTTGAAAATGTAGTTAACAAATAGCCTTACCTAACTCACCTTAAGCAATTCTTCCTCATGTTTATTATGGGATAATGATAGTGAACAAACTTTGAGAGTTATTAGAGCACCTTGTATGCAAAGCAGTTTGAACTTTGGAAAAAAAATATATCCCGTAGTATTATTGTTCGGGAATGTCTGGCATGTTATCTAGTTCTAAGAGGTCTCTAAATGGGGCTAGGGAATTTCCACCAGCATGGAGGAAATAAGAGCTTTTGCTACTAAAACTCTCGTGACTGTAACTTAACTTTCAACTGGGAGAAACAGTGCATCATGGAAGAGGAGTCAGTAAATGGGTTTGACTTTTGTCAACTGAACCAATCTAGTCACAGGGTTAAAATAAGACAGGGAAAGTCAGGAACCTGGCAGGGACTAGTCCTTGTACCCTGGAGCAGTGTTTCTCAACGTCAACAGCTACAAGAGGTGTGGGCATCAACACTCAGAATTCCCCAGCCAACATGCTGGCTGTGGAATTCTGGAAATTGAAGCCCATATCTGTCAAAGCTTGAAAAACAGGGCTTGGAAAGTTCAAATGCTAATTATTGCACAAGCAGTAAACATTTCTTTCAGTGATGAGCTCACAGACTTTACATTGGAAAATCCAGCTACCTTGCCTGGTACCCATTGAGCCTAATCTGGTTGCAAGGTAAATCCAGCTATATCAGGCAAACAACCTTAATTGAGCTTGTTGCTTGTTAAGCCATATCTAGACACAAGGTCATTCAGATATGCTGGCTACTCTTTAATGAGACTTTCATGCTGTAAGTGCTCCCTTTGACCCCTCTTCGTGTTTTGATAATCTGCCTCAGTGTAGCTGCTATTTATGCATGTGCAGTTGAATCTAAAATAGAGTCCTGAGTTAATGGGGGACCCACTTGGGGCCAAATCCTGTGCTTAATCTTAATCTGATTTGATACTGAGGGCTTTGAGAGATTGCCTCAGCCATCTTTGGGGGTCATGTTCTGTGCGACTGGAGGACAATGTGTTTTATGTGGTGCCTAGAAAACAAGGCAAATTAAATTAATAAATCAAATTAATAAGTAAAGCACTTAGTTACGTGATAAAAAATGCCAAACCAAGCCATCATACACATGTGTTATGTCCATTCCTATAGTTTATAACCTGGATACCTTGGAAACTTCAATAATTGTAGACTTCAACTCTTGAGAATTCCTAACTGGGGGATTCTGGGAGTTGAAGTCCATAGGTCTTAAACTTGCCATGCTTGGATACCCCTGATCGATAGCAAGAAGGCCCCTTACCTCTGTTTTAAGTTCTACATGTTGGTGTACCAGGGCAACCTTTACACAACTTACATAGAAGACTGATTTTACGCTGCCTTTCTGAGTCATTAATGGGAGATGGGTGGGCATATAATTGAAAATAATTAATCAATCTCAGTTAACTTAGTTACTGGAGAGTAGTTGAATTGATGGGGTGTTTTTTTTATAACCCCACCCCTTTCTTTTTATTAAATTTTGCTGAAGGGACTCTCTGAAAATTATGTTTGGAAGAATCCTGTTCAGTTTTAGGCTGCTGCTGGCAGTGTTCAGAATTCACTTGGTTTGCTCAGCACCAAACTAACCAGGTTGGCTAGATTTATGCAGTTTGCTACGCTGTTAGAAAACAAAACCAAACAAAAACGTTCATCCACCTCCAGTATCAACAAATTAGAGGTAACAATTGAATGACGAGGTTGCGAAAGTGTTAGTAGCTATGCACAAAGTCTCCTGAATTCAGAGGCTGAAGGATGCATCTTTAGTTCTGCATGGAAGTCGGGCTTGGGCTCTTCGGTCAAAACTGGTTTGCAATGTGCATAATCTTACAAGAATAATGTTGGAAGCTGTGAACAGATATGCTCCATTAGTTTGTCTTATTCCATTTCTGGACCTGCCCATCTCAGCCCAGTTGACTCTTTGCATATCTGATGAAAGCCAAATGACTCTGATGTGCCAATTGCTTTCTTTCCTGGGCCAGGAGGTGCTATCCATGTAGTCCTCGACTTACAACAGTTCATTTAGTGATCATTTAAAGTTACAGCGGCACTGAAAAAAAAGCGACATGGCCTTTTTTTCACACTTAATGACCGCTGCAGTATCCCCATGCTCACATGATCAGAATTCAAGACCCTTGGCAAAAGGCTCTTATTTGTGACGGTTGCAGTGTCCTGGGGCATGTGATCACTTATTGTGACCCTTCTGACAAGCAAAGTCAATGGGGAAGCCACGTTCGCTTAACAGCGGTATTACTAACTTGAGAACTGCAGTTCTCAAGAACTGTGGCAAGAATGGTCATCAAAACGGGCAAAATTCACTTAATAAATGTTTCACTTAGCAACAGCAATTTTGGGCTCACTTGTGACAGATAACAGATAGTCAGAGTTGGAAGGGACCTTGTAGGTCATCTAGTCCACCACCCCCACCCAAGCAGGAGACCCTACACCATTTCTGAGAGATGGCAATCCAATCTCTTCTTGAAAGTCTCATGTGATGACGTTCCCACAACTTCCGAGGGCAAGTTGTTCCATTGCTTGATTGTTCTCACTGTCAGAAAGTTTCTCCTTATTTCCAGGTTAAATCTCTCCTTGTTCAATTTCCATCCATTTTTCCTTGTCTGGCCTTTGGGTGCTTTGGAAAATAGCTTGACCCCTTCCTCCTCTCTGTGGCAGCCCCTCAAATATTGGAAGACTGCTATCATGTCTCCCCTGGTCCTTCTCTTCACTAGACTAGCCATGTCCAGTTCCTTTAACCATTCTTCATATGTTTTAGCCTCCAGTCCCCTAATCATCCTGGTTGCTCTTCTCTGTACACTTTCTAGAGTCTCAACATCTTTTTTATAATGTGGTGACCAAAACTGGATGTAGTACTCTAGGTGTGGTCTTACTTAGGCTTTATAGAGTGATATTAGTACCTCACTTGATCTTGATTGTATCCCTCTGTAAATGCAATTTAGGATTGCATTAGCTAATTGTGGTCATAAGTTAAGGGCAACCTGTACTCAGTCACTTCATGTCAATTTTATGTTTGGACTCCTGCCACTTTCTTCAAACTTTGAAGGCTTTCCAACAGCTAAAACCAGTGGAACATGTTGTTGCCTAGGTAGTTATGGGTGTACCTAGATTCATCCATTAATTCCTCTCCTCCGGGAGTTACACTGCTACCAGTCCTTTTGCCAAACAGTCCCACAATTCTCCCTCTCTCCCCTCCTTTCCCTCTGAGTGTGTATGTATGTGTGTACATACCCATCAATACGGTTCAGGCCTTCAGTGAATCTCCCCATCTATTGAGATAAGGGAGTGTCCTCGATAGATAAATCGGAGGATTTTTATAAACAATATTTTAATAATGAAGACCAAAAGAGGAGAATCAGAGGAAGGAAGATATACAAGAGAAGAAAGGTGAGAAGGCTGACTGTGGAAAGGGAAGCACTACGAATTAGAGAAAATGAGAAGGGAAGAGGAAAATAGCTGGAAAACTATGAAAGAAGATAAGAAGAACCAAAAGAAATCAGATCAACTAGAAATACAAAGCCCAGGTATAAGTGAAAAAATGGGAGAGAGGTGTAGGACTTGGACAACAAACATTAACAGCTTAAACTCACCTGTAAAAAGACGGAAAATATTCAATAAATTGAGATAAGGGAGTGTCCTGTTGCCAAGGGAATGTCATCTGCAGAGACACCCCACCCACCCCAAAGTCAGGTGCTCTTAGTGTTGTGCTCTTCTGGAACACTTACCAAATTTGCAGATGATACTAAGCTGGCAGGAATAGCTAACACCCAAGAAGATAGGCTCACGATCCAGGTGGATCTGACAGACTAGGACACTGGACCATATCTAATAAAATGAAATTCAATGTAGAGAAAAGTAAAGTCTTCCACTTAGGCAAGAAAAACCAAAAGTACACATATAGACTGGGTGAAACCAGACTCAATAGCAGTAACTATGAGGGGGAACTTGGAGTCTTAGTGGACAACAAGCTAAATATGAGCCAGTAGTGTGCAGCCACCGCCAAAAAAGCTAATGCAATCCTAAGTTGCATTAATAGAGGGATACAATTGAGATCAAGTGAGGTACTAATACATGGAGCTTGGGAGGGCTGCTCAAGCTCCATATTCACTGGCAAACAGTTCCAGGAAACCGTTGCAGCCGAAAACGAAGCTCGGGAGCCCAATTTCGCTGGCAGAGTACTTTGGCCACCACAGGCGCCCCCAACATGAGTGACACTGAGCTGGTCACGCCTACCCTGGCCACACCCACCCTGGCTCTCGAGGTCAAACTCAGTCCTGATGTGGCCCTCAATGAAATCAAGTTTGATACCCCTGATTTACAGCAAATCATAATAAAGGCATTTATTTGATTTGTTCCAGGTTAATGCCTGTCTCGAAGATGAGAGATTGATTATTTTTCAATTAAATCATTTTTTAGTTGCCAACTCTTACTACTCTCTGTTCACAAGCCGTTTTGTAGCAACTTCTGTTTTTCCTCCTGAATGGAACTTTCTGTGGAAAGATAGAGAGACAGAAGAAGCTATAGATTAAGACAGGAAATTATAGAGACATAAAAGCAGGACATTGTGTCATCAGTAATGCTTGTAAGATTCCATGCTTTGAGGCAGAACAATTACTCAATAAATGCCTTTTCTGGAAGCATTTTTGTGGTGGGTCTAGCTTTTGCTTTCTTGCTTTGGTTCTCCAGAACTCATTGCGGCAAGATTGGAATGTAAAAGTCTGACGTTAGTTTTTATGTTTCCATTTTGGACACCTAAAAGGTGCAACATTTTAGAAAGAACCTGCAAAAACTCTTGGTGAAATATTACGCCTGTTAAAAATGTTGAAGAATAGGTAGAAATTCACCACTTCAGATGTAGCTGTCAAAATGTTATTGTCCCCTTAGTTTCAAGACTGTACATTCGTTTTGTCATTCTTTCGTTTTATAAGTTCTTTTTAACTTTTGAAAACTTCCAAAGGTTTAAAGACAGTTTGGAGGCATCTTGGACAGAAAATGGAGCCATTGGAGTTGCAAAACCTATTTCTTGCCCATGAAATTGAACTCTGGTTCTGAACATACTTTGGTATGGGATATTCTGTCAAGACAAGAATGTTCAAGTTCAAAGTTCAAACCTGTATTGTCAATGTACAACATGTGTAGAATAAGATTGAATGAGCCTCCTTTGGTGCAGCCCTTCCAAGAACACGGAATACAGGTGAAACTCGTAAAATTAGAATTGTGCAAAAGTTCATTTATTTCAGTAATGCAACTTAAAAGGTGAAACTAATATATGAGATAGTCATTAGATGCAAAGCAAGATAGTTCAAGACGTGATTTGTCATAATTATGATGATTAAGGCTTACAGCTCATGAAAACCCCAATCCACAATCTCAGAAAATTAGAATATTATATGCAATCAATAAAACAAGGATTGTACCTAGAACCTCTGAAAAGTATAAGCATGCAAATATACTCAGTACTTGGCTTGGGCCCCTTTTGCAGCAATTACTGCCTAAATGCGGTGTGGCATGGAAGCTATCAGCCTGTGGCACTGCTGAGGTGTTATGGAAGGTCAGGATGCTTCCATAGTGGCCTTCAGCTCTTCTGCATTGTTCGGTCTCATGTCTCTCATCTTTCTCTTGGCAATGCCCCATAGATTCTCTATGGGGTTCAGGTAGGCAAGATTGCTGGCCAATCAAGCACAGTAATCCCACGGTCATTGAACCAGGGTTTGGTGCTTTTGGCAGTGTGGGCAGGTGCCAAGTCCTGCTGGAAAATGAGGTCAGCATCCCCATAAAGCTCATCTGTGGAAGGAAGCATGAAGTGCTCCAAAATCTGGTAGACGGCTGCATTGACCCTGGACTTAATGAAGCAATGGACCAACACCAGCAGATGACATGGCTCCCCAAATCAACACAGACTATGGAAACTTCACACTGGACTTCAAGCATCTTGCAATGTGTGCCTCTCCATTCTTCCTCCAGACTCTGGGTCCTTGGTTGCCAAATAAGATGCAAAAGTTGCTCTCATCAGAAAAGAGGATTTTGGACCACTGAGCAACAGACCAGTTCTGTTTTTCTTTAGCCCAGGTAAGACACTTCTGATGTTGTTTGTTGTTCAGGAGCGACTTGACAAGAGGAAAACGACATTTGAAGCCCATGTCCAGGATCTGTCTGTGTGTGGTGGCTCTTGATGCACTGACTCCAGCCTCAGTCCACTCCTTGTGAAAGTCCCCAACACTTTTGAATGGCCTTTTCCCGACAATCCTCTCCAGGCTGCGGTCATCCCTGCTGCTTGTGCACCTTTTTCTTCCACACTTTTCCCTTCCACATAACTTTCTATTAATGTGCTTTGACACAGCACTTTGGGAACATCCAACTTCTTTTGCAATTACCTTTTGAGGCTTTCCCTCCTTATGGAGGGTGTCAGTGATGGTTTTCTGCAAAACTGTCAGGTCAGCAATCATTCCCATGATTGTGATTCCTACTGAACCAGACTGAGAGACCATTTAAAGGCTCAGGAACCCTTTGCAGGTGTTATGGCTTCATTAGCTGATTAGAGTGGGACACTTTGAGCCTAGAATATTGACCCTTTTCACAATATTTTATTTTTCTGATTGTGGATTTGGGATTTTCATGAGCTGTAAGCCATCATCATCACAATTATGACAAATCACAGCTTAAACTATCTTGTTTTGCATATATATTAGGTTCACCATTTAAGTTGCATTACTGAAATAAATGAACTTTTGCACGATATTCTAATTTTTTGAGTTTCACCTGTACATCTCAATAATCAATAAATAAAAAGAAATCTCTAACCCCAGATAAGTAATAAACTAGCAAACATTTCCATATATATATATGTATATATGTGTGCAGTTCAGCTTCCTTCGGGTATTATCCCACGTCATTGTAGTGCTTTTAAAGTTGTTAGCAACGTTTCAGCAGAATCTCATCTGCCATCATCAGGCTTCTGTATTGAGTTTGAACTGCATTCATGTAAGTACCCGCGAAAACTTTAAAAAACGTATATATATGTATATATATATGTATATATATATGTATATATATATATATATATAAGTTTTCGCGGGTACTTACATGTGTGCTGTTCAGCTTCCTTCGGGTATTATCCCACATCATTGTAGTGTTTTTAAAGTTTTTAAAACCAAGGGCTGTGATAGCCTGATCCACATATGAACTCAATACCGAAGCCTGATGATGGCAGATGAGATTCTGCTGAAACGTTGCTACAACTTTAAAAGCACAACTACAATGACGTGGGATAATACCCGAAGGAAGCTGAACAGCACACATGTAAGTACCTGCGAAAACTTAAAAAATACAGAGAGAGAGAGACAGAGACAGAGACAGAGACAGAGACAGAGACAGAGAGAGAGAGAGGTTATATATACATATGTACAGTATATACCAGTATATACTCTGGCACTGTCAGTCTATCACATTAAATCTGCTTGTGGTGTTATGTTGCGTTTAGTAGTCTAACTAATGATGAACCAAGTCTCTGATTTGGTTATTTTGTGAACCCATTGGTTGTAACCGTAGAAATCTAGGCGTGTTCTGCTTAATCAGCTGGTTCAAATGAATTTGTCTTTAAAATAAGAAAATAAAAGAAGTTTAATTTTATAATGCAACAGGGACATTTAAAAAAAAATATTAAAAACATTGTTTTAAATAAAACTGGAAAGCAAATACCAAGTTCACCATAGCATTCTGCATCTGAATGCATTCAGGAATCTTCGTTACTATATATACAAAAATTAAATGAATGAGAATAGTATCTAAAAATAAATGAACATGCTTCTGGCATTGAAAATATTGTCTCGACTGTGTACAAATGTGTGGTATTTTAATCCTTTAATTAACTGTATCATATAATTGACATAATATTCTTTGATAGATTAAATCAAATAGTCTATTACATAATGACAGGATAGGAAGTTTGATGCTGTGGATAAGATGGTAAACTAGAAAACTGATGACTTCTAGTCATTCCTTATGCATAAAAGTTTGTGGGAGATTTTGAGTCAATCAGTTTCTGTTATCCCAATTTACCTAGGATTGTTGTCAGGAAAATAGGAAGAGGAAGCATTAGATATACTACACAGTTATCTTCTATCTATATAAAAGCAAAATACTACTCACACATCATCACAAAATATCCAGAACCGTAAAGCCTACAAACTTGAAATTTGGCACATATCTTCCTCTTGGCTTCTAGGTGCTCACTAAGAAAGGAATTTTTCAAAATGACCATCAGAGCATTTAGAGTATTCCCTATATTATTATTAACATGCTCTGGTGCTAAGAAGTTCTATTCCCCCTCCCCACCTGAAAAAAAATCTGTTCCAAATGCAAAACACAAGCAGAGGAGACAAGTTTCAGTTTTAGTTTCACAGCAGCAACCAGCTTTAGTACAGAATAGTTGAGCTAAGCCATGCCCAGCCTCCTTGCTGTCTCCTTCTTGTTCACACAGCAAATATTGTTTCAGTTTCCAAAAAGCTGTCAACTCTCTCACACTGACAGGACACTAGCCAGAAGAATACCAATGGATGCTGATAGGCAGAGGCAGAATTCCCCACCCACACACTTATTTTCCTACCCAAAAACTAGGCCCAACCACATAGTTTCGTAGCAAAGCATGGGTATAGAAATAGTACATAAGAAAGACAGAATTAGGTTGAACTTCTTTAAGGATCAAAGACATTTGACCCTGCTCATCTTTGACTATAAAGGAAATCAGTGATTTTTTTTAGTTGGTGTGGCCTTTTGTCATTTATACTTGTTTAGATCAGCAAAGCCTTCTTAGATTAGTATCCTCCAATCTTGTTCCCACGTGTATGTGTGACACCTGTATTTCTGTAAAGAACGCAAAAATTTCCGGTAGATTAATTCAAGGAAAGACTGTTGTTTGGGTTTAAAAAAAGAGCTATTGGGCTCACACTTTCAACAGTAATTTTATCAAAATGGAACAACTGTGTTAAGTTCTAAGAAAACAGATTCTAGTTAAATAAGGAAAAAAAACTTCACCGTAGCAAACACTTCTTCAGTAGAACTAGTTACCAAGAAAAAATACTTCCCGTTACTGGAAATACTCAAGTAGAGGCTGGGAAACCATCTGTTAATTTAAGTTCCTGCGTTGAGCAGAGTTGGAATTAGTAGACTAATTTGCCTCTTTCAGCTCGGCGATTCTATAATATCCAAACGGCATATGTTTTGAAACCAATTTATTTCAGTTTGAGACTTGTTGATGTGAGACAATGATTTTAATTATATCACTCGAAACCAGTGTCCTGTTTAACCAATACAACATTTCATCTGTACAGGAATAGCCATTATTTTAAGTACAGATTGCCCAGGATAAGGTGGTAGATAATTATAAGTGGTCTTTGACTTACTATTCCATTTGTTTTTTACCTAAGGTGTATTGTCACTGGAAAAAAAAAAAGACTCACAACCAGTCCTTGCATTTACAACTGTCGCAGTGTCACTTATGGAAAGTCACAAATGGTGATTTTGTGACTCCATGATATTGTAACCATCGTAAATGCACAATGGTTGTATGGTAGTCACATAATTGTGATTTGGGCAACCAGTGGTGGGATTCAATTGTTTTTTTTACTACTGTTTCTGTGGGCATGGCTTGGTGGGCGCGGCAGGGGAAGGATACTGTAAAGTCTCCAGTCAGAGGTGGTATTTGCTAGTTCTCCGAACTAATCAAAATTTCCGCTACCGTTTTCCAGAACTGGTCAGAACCTGCTGAATACCACCTCTGCTTACAACCATTGTGCATTTATGATGGTTGCCGTATACTGGAGTCACAAAATTGTACTTTATGACCTTCCCTGCTAGCTTTTGACAAGCAAAGTCAATAGAGAATGTCACCTGATGTCTTCCTTAACTATCATACCACTTAACAAATGCTCTGGCCCTATTGTGGTCAAGGAGAACCTGTAACTATATTTCCAACTCCATACTTGTTTGCTTTGCAAAAGCCAGTTCTTTCATAAGGGAGGCCTTTCTGGAGCAGATAAAGCTCATCAAATCCAACTCCATGTTTCTCCTATGAGAGCAATAAGTCCTCCTTTAGCTGTTGCACACAATTAACAATCATGTGCGAGCTGCAAAGTCATAAAAAGAAGTGTAGGCCTAAGCAAACAAGAGATAGAACCAAGTCCTTTGCTGCTTATCTTACACACAACTCAGTCCAGGTGTGGAGAAATCAAGGAAGAAGTATTTCAGATAGTTAGAAAGCAGTTCAACTGAATGAATTCACCATAAAAGGAGGGTTAGAAATTCCTCTTGCAATTTCGAACATTCTGTTTCTGCCCCAAGACTAACATTAAGGAGAGCTTCCTTGAAATCCAGGTAGTTCTTGCTTTCTTGATCTTGTCCAGCTGTGGAAAGGTTTAAATGTGATATGGTTCCTATGATTGTGAAACCTCCATAAAGAGCATGGCTCAAGCACGTGTTTTGGCCACAGTTCATTTCTAAATGTCTACAAGAAACTCCTGTCTTAAATTTGCTAACCAATGTCAATAAAAGAGAGCTGATTGAGCCAGTAATCTGATTCTAAAAAAGGTCTTACACCCTTTCAGGCAAAGTCTTTAGCTATTGCCAATTACTGGGGCAATAAATTCTGAATCCTGTGCATTCTCTTTAAAAAAAGTACCTTTTCCCCTCATCCAATTTGCTCACCCAAACATTTGTGTGCTGAATTCATTTTCCTTAGGATTTGGGGCATGGAGCCAAGAGAAATAAGTTAGCAACACCAGCCCTTTAGCTCTTTCTGCAAGTACAGAAGGCATTTAGCTTTCATTCCTCCTGTTTCCATACACGTATAATGGAAATTAAGTCATATTTCAGTTCCGTCTTACACTGAATTGCAATCTTTCCTTGGAATATTTTGGTACGCCCATAAGACATTTCTCAGCAAAAAAAGAGCAAGCACTGTCTCCAAGTGAGTGGTGGTGAGAAAAAGGATTTTGAATTTTAGGCAAAAATCCAGTAGCTTATTTAACTTGCCATTCTATTCTAGGTCATACTTGCTCAATGTTCTGTTCAGGAAAATTCCCTTCAGGAAAATTGATACTATTTCTCATTGGAGGAAATATTGGTTGTTGGCTCCAGAAAACTTATCAGTAGAAACCAGGAGTCCATAATTATTTTCACCTTGTCTTTGTGTTGGAAAGAAGAACAGCAGGCTGTGCACAACATAATGTTGAATTTACATTGAATAATGTAATTCTTCTTATATGAACACTTTGTTAGATTTATTTTTTTTCTAGAAAGATATTTAATGGAAATAGTTTGAGGGATTGAGAGTTTGCACCCAAGGCTTGGGAAGATAAATAGAGCTTCTGGTTCAAAAGTTGGGGATAACAAAATAACATAGTTGGAAGGGACCTTGGAGGTCTTCTGATCCAAATCCATGTTGAGGCAAGAAACTCTATACCATTTCAGCCAAGTGGTTGCCCAATCTCTTCTTAGAAATCTGCAGTGTTGGAGTACTCCCCATGTCTGAAGGCAAGTTGTTTCACTTATTCTTCTCCCTGGCAGAAAATTTCTCCATAGTACTAGGTTGGTTATCTCCTTGATTAATTTCCATCCATTGCTTCTTGCACTGCCTTCAAGTGGTTTGGAAAATAGATTGACCCCTCTTCTTTTTGGCAGCCCATTAGATATAAGAACCATCATGTCACCCTTAGTCTTTCTTTTCATTAGACTAGGTCAGGGGTCTGCAACCTTAAACACTCAAAGAGCCATTTGGACCCGATTCCCACAGAAAAAGAAAACACCAGGAGCCTCAAAACCTGGGTGGGTGTGGCCAACTTAACATCACTCCCCCGTCACATGACACGCAACACCCTGCCATGCCAACTCAGGTTTTGTGGCTCTCGGTGTTTTCTATAGGAAATGGCCCTCCCTCCCTCCCTCCCTCCCTCTCTCTCTCTCTCTCTCTCTCTCTCATTTCTGTTTTTTGTGTTTTACCTTCTCAGGCCAGGAGAGGAGTGACTGGGTGGGGAGGGCAAGGGGCGGGGCCAGCCAGTGGTAGGATCACCCAACAGGGAGCCACAGCAGAGGGCCCAAAGAGCCACATGTGGCTCCAGAGCCATGGATAGCTGACACCTGGACTAGACATATCCAATTCCTGCAACTGTACTTCATAGGTTTTAGCCTCCAGTCCCCTGATTATTTCCTGCTTCTCACTTTTCCTAGTAATTTTTTGGATGGGAGTACACAAGAGGCATTGTGATGAACATACTGTTGTTGGATCCCTTTTGGAAGTTAAGAAAGCCCTTTTAACATGATGGAAATCCATGTTCTTTCTTCCTTGCTCTCCACATGTTGTCCATAAGGTTATTTAGTGGAAGAACAGAGTGGCTATTTACTGTGTTTTATAGGGTTGTTAAAACAATTGGAGTCAGGAGTTTTTAACAAGGGGGAATGTATCTGCAGACAAGGGGTCTGGATAATCTAAGATGACTGAAGTAAATCATTTAATTCAATAGTAAACAACCTGAACTATTTAAGATAATCTGGAACTTGCCTAAATCTGATCTATCATGCTAGTGGTAAAAGATTGTGTAAACCAAAACAATTGAAATACACTATTTTGCCTCCTTTGGCTCATGTATACCATTATATCTCTGTTTCCAAGTTGGATTTTCAGTTCTGAGCAATGTAAATATTTTCATCTAATTCATAAATATTTATTGTGTTAGGGATAACATTGTTCACCCTAACTGTTTTAGGTGAAATACTAACTATAAATCATAGTTAGTGTATGCAGCTTTAACTGTAAAATAGCAACTGTGGGTGTGGTTATGAAAACCATATAAAAGTAGCAAGGCTACAGCTTGCTCTCTCTCTCTCTGGCTTTGATGATCCCTGATTACTGCTTGGAAGCAAGACTGCATTGCTCGAACGGGAGAGACAACAACGGACTGATTTATGTGAACTGACAATAGGATATTCTACATGGACTTTGCTAACTGAATATCCCTGAATGGACTGACTACATGGTAAATGAATATAGGACTGTTTTTGACTATGCTATAAACTTATACTGGAATAAAATATATTCTTGATAGCACAAGCGTATCTGTTATTTTTACTGTATGTTAATAAACATACAAGCTTAGCTCACTCATTTATCTGTGTGCCTATCTGACTAACGCTGCACATTCTGTTTAGCTTGCCTACCTAACCCTGGTTGGGGAACTCAGGCTTAACATATTGGATTGTTTTGATTGTGGAAACCAATTTCCCAGTAACTCTTCTTAGCTTAGAATTAGGTCTGCAATGGCCCCAAAATTTCATTTTAGTACCTGGTCATTGTCATCAGGCATTGGGCTGAGTGGGATTCATTGGATGTATGAAACACATCCCCATTTCAGACTCTGAAATAGTCTCCCGTGGTTGCATAAAACAGCTTAGGATTTCTGGGTACAAATTCCTTTCCTTAGGTTTTCATCTCAGAGCCTCTTTGGTTGAAAAAAAACAGGGGATGACACTTAGAAATTGAAGGCAACTTTACATGCTAGCTTTGCCTTAAAGAAGAAAGTGCTTTGTTCGTACGGTAGGATTTCCTTAACCCAGGGGTGTCAAACTTGTGTCATCACATCGTTGTCATATGACATATC
>BLBF01000010.1:12005059-12016648 GCA_015471245.1 Laticauda colubrina
AGATAGATAGATAGATAGATAGATAGATAGATAGATAGATAGATAGATAGATAACAAACAAACAAACAAACAAATAAATAAATTTTAAAAATAATGGTGCTACCCAGTGGTGAGATTCAAATTTTTTTACTTCCGGTTCTCTGGGCATGGCATGGTGGGCATGGCAGGGGAAGGTTACTGTAAAATATCCATTCCCTTCCCATTCCACTTACCTGCTTTCCAGCTCCATTCTTCTGTGCAGGGCAACAAAAGAAGACCCAGCCAATCAGCTGAGACTCAAGAATAGATGGGACGGGGACAGTCAGACGTGGGATTGGACGGTTCTCCGAACTACTCAAAATTTCCGCTACCAGTTCTCCAGAACTAGCCAGAACCTGCTGAAATGCTACCTCTGCTGTTGCCCTATTTACCATTCCAGGACCAGTTGTAAAGTAATGGTGAATACAGCTGACGAGAAGCAGGTGGTAAGGGGAGAGGGGCATTCTCGTTTATCCTCAAGATGGCCGCTCTTTGATTCTGGGGCATCCGTTCTCTCTTAGCCCAACTTCCCAAGATGGATGTGATAGATACAATAGGAGGAACATCGTGAATCACTTTCTTTTGCTCCTAAATGAAAGGTGGGGTGGGAAGGCAATGAGCAGACAAGTCAATAAGCCCATTTGCTGAAGCTCTTTGACCTCCGTTATACTTCCTCTTACTTGTGAATCTGTATGAACTTATGCCCACAGTAAGTTCACAATAAGCCCAGAATCCAGGCATGTTAAATCACCTTGTGAATGAGCACATACTTTGTGCTGTTTCCTCTTGCTCTGCTTTCTCTTGGGAGGCAAAGTTTTACATTATGGCCACCCAGGGTTATGCTACATGGTGCTCTAATAAGCTAACAACATACTTTCTTTCAGTATTGCTTCATTCCTTGGGGTATGAAAGATCAGTTGTTGATTTGAACATAATGCCACAAGTCTATTTAATTGATCCATGTGCAAACAACAAGGTTGCACATATCATCCCATTCTCTCTATACACCAGTGTGTTTGCCTCAAGTAATGTACAGGTGGCAGCCAGCCAGCGTCTTTCTCTACCTTCATAAATCGTCTCTGCCTTACTGGAAAGGTTTTGAAGGGAATCTCCTTTGATCATGGCTCAGTTCTGAATACAGTTGTCACCCATGTCTCTGCAAGAGGTATCTGGGTATCTGTTACCATGTTATAACCTCCACGTCACAACCATCTTGAAGTGTAGATTTGTCATAGAGCATGAAGATCACTGATACTCAACCTTGACAATATGTGGATTTCAACTACCAGAATTCCCCAGCCGGCATTTTGGGGTTTTCAGTCCACATACAGGCAGTTCTTGACTTAGGATCGTAATAGCAACAGCAATAGTACTTATATACCACTTCACAGGGCTTTTACAGCCCTCTCTTAGCGGTTTACAGAGTCAGCCTACTGCCCCCAACAATTTTGGGTTCCCATTTTATCCACCTCGGAAGGATGGAAGGCTGAGTCAACCTTGAGCCTTGTGAGATTTGAACTACCAACTTGCAGGCAGTCTGCTGGCAGTCATCAGAAGTAGCCTGCAGTACTGTATTCTAACCACTGCGTCACCATGGTTCATGGTAGTGATTGTAAGTCATGGTGGTTTTTCAGTGAAGCACTCTTGTTATTGCCTCACTTAGTGACTATAATCCAATCTATCCCCCTTTGTGTCTTGGGGTGGAGGAGGATATCATGGAAGACCCACACCAGAGGTGGTATTCAGCAGGTTCTGACCAGTTCTGGAGAACTGGTAGCGGAAATTTTGAGTAGTTTGGAGAACCTGCAAATACCACCTCTGACTGGCCCCGCCCCCATCTATTCTCTGCCTTCCCAGTCCCAGCTGATCAGCTGGGTTGCTCCTTTGGTTGCCCTGCACAGGAGAACGGAGCTGGAAAGCAGGTTAGTGGGGTGGGGAGGGAATGGGGATTTTGCAGTATCCTTCCCCTGCCACGCCCACCAAGTCATACCCAAAGAACTGGTAGTAAAAAAATTTGAATCCCATCACTGCTCCCCACCCCATTAACCTTCTTTCCATCTCTGTTCTCCTGTGCAGGGCAACAAAAGAAGACCCAGCCGATCAGCTGGGACTCAGGAGGCAGAGAAGAGATGGAGGCAGGGACAGTCAGAGGTGGGATTTGCCGGTTCTCCGAATTACTCAAAATTTCCGCTACCGGTTCTCCAGAACTGGTCAGAACCTGCTGAGTACCACCTCTGCTTTCAACCCTGGAAGACTTTCTCCTGCCTCCTGTCCCTTCTGGTGTTTCCTTTTGTTCCAGCTTGCTCTGGCTCTGTGGCTGGAGGGTTTTAGAGAAGCGCTTGCTGAGGGCGCCCAGTTGGGGAAGTCTGGTTGTAAATTACTACCTTGTCTGGTGGAGGCAGCAAAAGGTGGGGCCTGATATGTGCTTGCTTAAAAGCCTCCTTCACACAGATGGGCATTGCTGTCTTCCCTGTGAGTCATCCTCATTATAGCTTGCAGCTCCTTGAATTCCAGCTCAGCAGTGCGAGGGAGTCTTGGAAGATTTCTAAGAGAGTGGTGGAGGTGTGCCTTCTGTCCTTTAGTGTCTAAAAAGGAACATATACATAAGGAAGTTGTTTGGAAGGATCTCCTTCCCAGCTGGGAGAGGAAGGCAGCTGCACGGCTCCTGGATCCAGGGTAGCTCTGGGTGGAAGGAGGAAGGTAAGCAGAAAAAAAAGAAACCCTTGAGATCCCTTCTCTCCATATGGAGAATCTGCACTGCATTCATTGCCTGTTTCCACCTTGTGCTGCAGGCCTGCTGCTGTGGCTCCTCCGTAGAAGCAAATGTGTTGTTGTTTACTCCCTTGTTAGCAATGTGGTATTTGTCTCTTTAGACGGGTACTCGATATCTCATTAACGTAGGCCACAAGAGAGGTTCGGAGAGCAGAAAATAGAGCTGTGGAACTAACTGCTGGGGATTGAAGGTGATGCAAAGGTTTAAAGAGAGAAGTTAAAGGGGTTCCTCTTAACAGGGCAGTCTGTCTGTTCTCCCTTTTCTACTTCCTGTTTTATTTATTGTTCATTCTTCCTCTTGTGAATCTCCAAAGAATTGCTTAACTAGGAAGCCCTGGCGACGCTGCACACACCTTTTGTGGTCCTTCAGCATCTGTCCCTTTCTGGTAGGGTTACCCTAACTTTGTCTTTGAATATGTTTATAAAACAGCCAGTTTTGCTACCTGTAGGCCTCTTTAAAGCCATCTGGTAATCTGTTTAAATTCCGGTGGCCGCATTATACAAATAAAATAAGTGACTCAGTTTAAGAAGTTATATAATGAAAAACTTGTTTCTTTGCTTGGGACTTCCTGCTAGGTAGATACAGGAAGACAAGGCAAGTTGTTCTTCCGAAAAGAATAATATTCATTCTGTCTGCTTTTGTTTGTGTCTCTCTTCCATCCTATAGCTAATTCACTTTGTGTTGCTTACTCCCACGGAAAACAGCAAAACACATTTTTTCAAAGGTGTTTTTTTTTTTTAAATGACCTCTGGTCATTTTAAAATGACTTTGTGTCCCCTTGTGGTTCAGTAATCTCTTGCTGAAATGCTGTGCAAAATGAGATTCCAAAGAGAACTACCTCCTTTATATTGTTTACAGCATTTGGAAAATACTTTATTCTTTGCCCTCTTTCATTGATAATCTTGGATTTGCCTTTCCTCTTTGTCCATGTTCTGCTGCAACCCACCAGGCATTATGGCTGAGCTTTGGACCGCTGGTTTTTGGCCAAATATTATATGTAGATTAGATTTGAGTGTTCAGTCCAGGCTATTAAATCTTTTTTGCCTACAATCCGGAAATTGTAATCTGGAGGTTCAAAGTGAATGCTTAAAGGGAACAAGTTTCTACACTAGGTACTGGATAAACAACCTGGACTATTTTTATGCTGATAGATATCTGCACTCTTGAACATTTCAACACCCATGTTTCTATTTTGGGAGAAGCCACACCCAGGAAGAATAAAAGGACCAAATGTTTTAGTTCTTCCTATTCAAAAATACTGGTTGGTCTCTGTTAAGAAGACCATGCAGGATTATTGAAAGACAAAATGTGAATTCAACATCAATCAAGTTACAGGGGCATTATTTCTGAAAACTAGGAAACTGAATGTTCGGTATGAAGGAGGGATCCAAACATTTAGAAATCAGGATTTTTCTGTTAACGAATTCATTATCATCAGATTTTCCAACTTTTAAACCATGTGTCTCCAATTTTGGCAATTTTACGCCTTGTGAACTTCAACTCCAAGAATTCCTCAGCCACTGGCAGGGGAATTATGGGAATTGAAGCCCACAAGTCTTAAAAGTTGTTTAAAAGTTGGAGTCCACTGCTTTAAATTGTTTAAATGCAGGACTCCGTAAGCCCTTTCAATCAGATCTTGAGAAGTATATATTTGTACCAATCCAAAATTTGGGTTAAAAATAAAAAAAGAAAAATATATCGGCAGCATGATCAGAAATAATAAGAAAGAAATTGGAAGATCATGGCATAAACTAGCTGTGACAGTCCTTGTGCTTATTGATACACTGGGTGCCCTATCAAAAATTATTGGATGACACTTAGAAAATCTGGGTATTGACAAAATTTTGAAACTGTCAGTTGCAAAAGGTCACAGATCCTGCTTGGATCTGTGTCAACACGTTATGACATCTTAGGTTTTTGGAAAGAATCTGATGTGTATGAAAGCCAACATCAGCCCAAAAAATGAGCAGCTATGACTTCACATGTGCGTATAATATAATAAAATCTGAGCTTGCTGTTGATGTATTTTTAATATTGTTATCAAAATATCTCTCCGAAACTATCATTAAAACTGAAACGTTCAAAAGAATTGGACTAACAATTGAAAATTGGCAGTAGCACTTAGACTTATGTACAGCTCCATAGTGCTTTACAGCATTCTCTAAGCCTGTGATGGCGAACCTGTGGCACACGTGCCAGAAGTGGCACGCAGAGCCACTTCTTCCAGCACATGAGAGGTTGCCTGGAAGAGCCCTACTGAGCATGCACTGCTGCCTGACAGCTGATTGTCGGATATCTGGCGTGCATGCGTAGGGGCGGGCGTGTGGGAGACACGCATGCATGTGCAGAGATGCATAACACCTGCAGGGGGTCACACATGCATGCGCAAGGGGATTGAGGGGGGCCCAGCATGGAAGCCGAAAAAGGTTACCTATCACTGCCCTAAGCTGTTCACGAATGTGAACATATTGTCCACAACCATTTGGGTCTTCATTTTACCATCCTCAGAAGGATGGAAGGCTGAGTCAAACTTGAGCTGATCAGGATGAAACTTCACAATTCACCATGCACAAACCAGGAATCTGATCATTTTAAACAAAAAAACCCCACCCACATCATTTTGCAAAAGAATACTATTCATAACAAGCCATCCTAAAGACTTGATAGGACAACCAAGTCTTTACAGACTTTCTTAAAGTTGGGAGATAAGGGGCCCTCTGGAAAGATATTATAGGTAGTTAATCATTGATTTATTGATTGTTCACAGTTACAACAGCACTGGAAAAAATGACTTGTGACTATTTTTCACATTTATCACTGTTGCAGCATCCCCATGGTCATGTGATAAAAATTTGGATGCTTGACAACTGTCATACATATTGATGATGTTTGCGGTGTCCTGGGATCATGTGATCACCTTTTGCAACCTTCTGACAAGCAAAGTCCATGGGGAAGCCAGATTCACTTAACAACTTTGTGACTAACTTAGCAACTGAAGTGATTCACTTAACAACTGTGGCTAGTCATGTTGTAAAATGGGGCAAAATTCACTTAACTGCTGTCTTGGTTAACAACAAAAATGTTGAGCTCATTTGTAAGTCGAAGACGACCTGTATTCCAAAGAGAGGGGAAATTAGAAATGCATGCTTCTATGAATGACTCTAATTGAGGGAACATGAAGTACATGTGCTGTATTGAGTCTTATATTGCTGGGAGATGTTGGTCCCAAGATACTTCAGCCCTTAACTATGAAAAGATGACAACCAGCACGTTTAATTCTCCTCCCCCAAGAAAGATTGAGGTCAACCATAAGGACATTCTCTCTTTCCTCCTCAGTGCATTTCCTTGCTCATCAGAATCATTCAGAGGCATCAAACCACCAATCTGCAGTTTGAACAGTTCTCCCCTATCAGGATAAAGCAGGTACCAGGATCACTACAGATTGTAGCAATGACAAAGAAGGAAATAGGATGAAGGAAGTCAGCCCTCAGGCATCTTACTTCTCACCTTACAAACTATTACTACTACTACTTCTCCTTCTCCTCTTCCTCTTCTGAAGATATTATTTCCATGTTCCTGAGGCTTTGGGTTTTGGGTATCTCAGGAGGGCATTCCAGCAAGAGAATGGAGGCAAGTTTTTGTAGATTTACATGCTGAGCAGCTTTAAATTGTTGGGCTGTTGTCAGCTTTGTGAGGAAGTTTAGACAAGAAGCATGCCCAGATGAACTAATTTTACTTCATTGTAAGGAAAAGTTAACAGAGTTTTGCCAGACTGAAAGTATTCCTCCCTTCCTCTCTTTTTAATCACTGGAAAACTAGGGAAGGTCTCTTCTGAAATGCTTCTCATGCTTTTGAATATTGTCCAGATTCCCAGAAGGCAGGGAATGTCTTCCATCAAATTTTCCCCCTGAGCTACATCTTATCAGAAGGCTGCTATACTGTGGGCCTTCCTCCTGTCTCCTGCGTGTAGGTCATTCCTACATACCATTACCACTGTGGATGAGGGAAACTATAGATTGGGATCTATATAGACAGGACCTGTATTGACAGGAAAGTTTAAGGTTCAGAAATTAGCCATAAGTTAATTAAGGTGGAAGGAGAGGAGGTCTTATTGGATGAGGGGAGCAAGAGGTTATTTTCTATCAGAAACTAAAAAGTGTATTTTTCATTAACCGGTTTTCAGATAAAACACCATGACTACCTTTTGCCCATGGAACTCCCAGTCACAGTATTATAACCCTTTAACAGTTTCCACCAATCATAGCCCTGCCTTAAAAAAAAACACCTCAGGAACTTGGTTTCATTATATGAGTGTGATGGGGTTAATACATTTCATGATACATTGCACAGGAAAGTTCCCTTGAAACTTGTCATTTCAATCATCATCATTGTCATTTATTATATTTGCTCAATGGTAATATTCTCCAGACAAGTCAATCTATTTCCCCCCCCAAAAGTATTAAAACAATAGGAAAATTATAGTGAGAGCATCACATACAGTAAACTGTGTTTACACGGTTTCCAAATTCATTACAAAAAACCTGAAGTTCTGAAATAACTGAAATGGTTCATAAAAAGGCTGAGAAAATGAAAGTCTTCATCTGGTACCTTCCCCCAAAACAATGTAGGCTTCAGGTGTGCCTCTCTGCAGAATAGGTTCCAAAGGTGGAACAGCACTTAGTTCTTTGGTAGTCATCTGCCTTGCCTCATTGGCCCTCATCCCTGAAAGAGGATCTCACTTGCATATTTTAGGTAAATTGCAGTTGCCCAAATATGGAAGCAGTTGCTTATCCAGAGAGCTTGACCCAAAACATTTTACGTCTTTATAGATGTCAGCCAGAATTGGGTCTCAAAGTAGTACAGCTCAGTGGTGGGCTTCAAAAAAGTTTCCTACTGGTTCGGCGTGAGCACTCACTTTGTGTGCACACAGCATTTGCAACTCATCTTCTGCTGGAAGCTCTGTGTGTAAAACAACTGACTCGCAGCACTCTGCTCTGCCATGCAAAGCAGCTGAGGTTGAAAAGCAGGGAATAAAGGTCAGTATAGAGCTAGGGTAGGTGGGAAGGCCCAGGAGCTGATCATCGGAGCAAAGCGGTTTGGCCGAACCGGCAAAATACCACCACTGGTATGGCAGCCGTCAAAGTATAGACAAAATAAAGTCATCCCAAAGGTGCTTTTTCAAGAGGCAACTGAACTTTCTTGCTTTTCTTTGAAGACGTTTCACTTCTCATCTTGGATGAGAAACTTTTGGGACAACCATGACCTGGATGACTGAGAATCTCCATGGACAAAATAAAGGACTGTATTGGTCAGTGGTGAACAGTCTAATATCGCTGCCCTGTTCTGGGCATATAATTGAAATATTAGGACCATTTTTGAAGTTTCACACTTTAGCATTGCTACAGTAAGACTATCATTGTCTATGTATATAAACCTAAAATCAGGGCCAGGGAGGCCTTTGCGCATCTGTGGGTTGTGCATCAGTTGTGCCCTTTCCTCAACCAACAGGCCTTGCTCAGTTACCCCCACATCCTAATCACCTCTCATTTTCACTTTGCAATATAGTCTATAGCAGGGGTGTCAAACTGGCAACCTGCAGGCTGGATATGTCATGTGCAGGCCACACCCACCCTTTCTCCACAAAGGTTAAAAAAAAACCCATTGTGATACATCACGATACGTCACGTGATGTGATTGAGTTTGACAGCTGTGGTCTACATGGAACTACTTAAAAGGTATCTGGAGGTTCAATTTGCTTGAAAATGCAGCATCCCCCTTTCTTTTGTCACAAGTCTAGATATTTGTACACATGTCACCTCACAGGAGCTGCATTGGTTGCTGATTTGCTTCCAGGTCCGATTAAAGATGATGATGGTCACCTTTAAAAGTCTATATGGCTTGGGGCCAGGTTATTTGGAGGACCATCTTTTTTTTTAGTAACATCTACCCGGCCAACCAGGGTGAAGAGGGAAAGGATGTTACAGATCCTCCCCATTAAGAAGGTCTATTTAATATAAGGCTGTCAAACTCCCGGCCCATGGCCAGATGCATCATGCACTGGCTATGCCCAAGTCCAGTTTAGCGAAGGGGGAAAAAGTCCTGATACGTCACGTGAAGCCACCATGACGACCTGAGTTTGACACCCCTGATCTAATGGAACGAAAAAGTGGCTTTCCCTTGGTGACTTTCTCCCTGTGGAACATCATCCCCACAGAGATAAAATTGACCCCCATTTTGGTTCTTTTTTGAAAAGCCCTGAAGGCCTAGTTTTGCCAGTGGGTTTGAAGATCCAGGGTGATACAGAACCCATCAAGACTCTTGCTGCCTGGGGGTGTGGATGAAGGTTTATCGGGTTTTGTGTTCAAGTTTTTACTTCTATAAGATGCCTGCAGTTGGCCAGATACATTTCTCCAGCATGACGATTGGAGAATCCATGGATGGGTTGACACATGCCTTTCTGCCCGGAGACTGAATCCATAATCCTTGTCAACTGTCACTTTTCCCAGTTCACGACTCAGTCTTACCCTAAGAGGTTGTAGCAAAGATTGGCTCTAGATCTTCTATCAGAAGCATGGATTTCTCCACTACTTTATTTAGTGCTGGCAGGTTAGATCTTGCTATCAAAGCGCTGCAGAGGCTTGCTTTTTTCCATTCTTTTCTAGCTTCTAGCCATTCCCTGTAGCCCTCTAACTTCCAGCCGCTTGCAAGGGGAATATTTTCCCGCGCGCGGGAAGCCTGCCGCTCTCCTGAGGCGCCGTTTGTCCAGGCGCCACTTCTTAGAAGCTCTGCAAGCTGATTTCTTAATAAATAAATAACAATAAAGGGACCAGGAAGGGTGACTCTTGGCCCTACAGCCACTGTAGTAGGAGATCACATTGTCACTCGTGAGAAGGCCGAGATGAAAGTGACTTCAGATGATCTTGAAAGAAGATAACCAGCAACTTTCACTCTCTGGTTTTTGTTCTTTAAGAGAGGGCCACTGATCCAAGAAGATAGATGTTTTGTGGGATGATTGCTTCAGAATCTCCATGTGGAGATTATTGCTAAAGTAATTTGCCTAACAGCTGCATCAATTATGTTGAGAGTAGAGCTCCCTTTGGCGAATCAGATGGCAGTCTTATCTTACTTTCTATTGGGAACAATGTTATGTAAGTACTAATCATGTAGGAAAAAGGAGATTGACTGGTTCATGCTGATGGGGCAGTTGCTTGCTTGCTACTGCAAATCTTCCAGGTTAATTCATTGATTGGAGGAATGTGTCTTGAATTGTAAACTTGGACCTGACAAACTCTAAAAATAGAATATTCATTGAAGTATCAGAGCAAATTAATCACTGAATGTTGCTTGTAGCTTATAGTGGCAGCAGGCACGTTTAACTGGGTGATTATTTCCCAGGGCATTTTTATTTGTACTCCTGTATTCCATTCCCATTATGAGGAGGTGGGGGCTGTAGAATTTGAATCATTTTCTGTACAAACCTTTAATTTTGTCTCTTGTTCGTGTTGGTCACGAAAACCCCAATAGTGGCCAACTGGCAACAAGGGACTTAGAAGTTTTTCCTTCCTAGAATTCCACATTTTGGAATTACATGGACTTGCCATAATTATGTCAAAAAGCCACAATTAGTAGCGAGAAAATCTCCTTCCACTGAATGGAAGGAGAATTTCCTTTCTGTCTTCTTAAGCACTGCTTGGATCATAATTTCAATTCAGCTCACTTTTGGGCATCAGCATTCTCCTTTCTGCCTTAGGAACGTGCGTAAAATACTTTCCTTGTATTTTATCAGTTCATACCCATTTTGCATGTGTTTTTTCATAAATTCATGGCCATCTGTTTCCATTATCAAACTCTACTTAAACAAAATACTACTATCTTCTGGGTATATCAATTTAAAGTAAGCTTTTTTTGCATGCACTGTATTTCAATGTATAGATTTTTATATATGTCTTGTGGTTTTCTTTTAACTGTGGACACCTTGATGTTTCCTGAGTTCCTTGTTTGCTTGCAGGTGTTTTGTTACAAAACTAGTTAACATCTTCAGTCATAGTCTGTTATCCAGTGGTGGGATTCAAATAATTTAACAACCGGTTCTTTGCCCTAATGATTTCTTCCAACAACCAGATCACCAAACTGCTCAGAAAGTAAACAACCGGCTCTCCTGAACTGGTGCAGACCAGCTGAATCCCACTACTGCTGTTAGCTAACCTGGTTACGAAACATTTGCAACAAGCAGTCAAGTTCAGAGAGCACCAAGGGCTCCACAGTTCCACTGAGCTACGAATATTCTCTTCTATCCGTATTTCCTTTTAAAGCAAGTTACAAGTAGTCCTTGAGTTACAACAGTCCGTTTAAGGACCATTCAAAGTTATAATGGCACCAAAAAAAAAGCGACTTATGACAATTTTTCACACTTACAACTGTTGCAGCATCCCAATGGTCACATGATCAAAATTTGGACACTTGGCAACTGACTCACATTTAAGATGGTTGCAGTGTCCTTATCACCCATCCCCTCTCACCTGTGACTGTATGGCTGTATCCTTACAATTTATATTGGCTGTTTCCTAGTATGATTTGATTGCTTATTGCATCCTATGACTATAATTAAGTGTTGTAACTTATGATTCTGGACTCTTGACGAATGTATCTTTTCTTTTATGTACACTGAGAACATTTTCACCAAGACAAATTCCTTGTGTGTCCAATCACACTTGGCCAGTAAAGAATTCTATTCTGTTCTGTTCTGTTCTGTTCTATTCTATTCTATTCTATTCTATTCTATTCTATTCTATTCTATT
>BLBF01000010.1:12016658-12049206 GCA_015471245.1 Laticauda colubrina
TTCTATTCTATTCTATTCTATTCTATTCTATTCTATTCTATTCTATTCTATTCTATTCTATTCTATTCTATTCCATTCCATTCCATTCCATTCCATTCCATTCCATTCCATTCCATTCTATATGATCCCATTTTGCAGCCTTCAATGGGGAAGCCAGATTCACACAACATCCTTGTTACTTCCTTAACAATTGCAGTGATTGATTCACTTAACACCTATGGTAAGAAAGGTTGCCAAATGGGGCAAAATTCACTTAACTGTCTTGCTTAGCAACACAAAATGTGGGACTCCCACTCCAATGTGGTCGTAAGTAGAGGATTACCTGTACTATGTACTGTATTTAATTTGGGAAGTATGAACTTGGTTTCTCCTTCAAAGTACAGACTGAACAAATTCCCTGAATACATCTCATCTGTAATTGATGCATACATAGATAAAAACAAATAATTTAAATATAAATATAAGATAAATAGAAAGAAACAGGTTAGTGCAGTGGTGCTGGCCTAGAAAACAGATGTGCTAGCCCTCCGATTTACGTGAAAGCCAACTGGATGACTTTTGGCCAGTTCCTCTCTCTCTCAGCTCATCCCATCCCACAGGGTGGTTAGTGTGCAGGAAAATAATAGACAGGACTATTAGGTATGTTTGCTGCCTTGAGTTATATATATAAAAAAGCAGAATAAAAAAGTAAGATCAGTAATAATAAATCTATCTCTTATCTCTATCTCTTATCATATCCATAAAATCACTAAGGGTTGAGTTTGACTCAACTGAAAATAAATGTTAATATTTATTTATATTGGTGAGTGATAATAAGCAATGACAACAATGTCAAAATATAACTCTGGTTGTACTTCAAAACCAAAACAACATGTGTTATTGTTTATTTGATTGTGTGCCAAGTCAGTGTTGACTCTTAGTGACCATATAGATCAGGGGTGTCAAACTCAAGCCCCGGGAGCCAGATCCGGCCCACGGGTGCTTAGATCTGGCCCACGGGACTGTCCTAGAAACAGCAAAGGACCGGCCCGCGGTGCCTCTGCCAGCAAAAATGGAGCTTGGGAGGGCCGCATGTCCCCCCCCCCAGCTCCGTTTTCACTGGCAGAGGGTGGCAGGAGGCCTTGGCAGCTGGAAATGGAGCTCAGGGGCCCGTTTTTGCTGGCAGAGCACTCGGGCCACCACAGACTCCCCCAACATGAGTGATGTCAAGCTGTCCATGTCAAGCTCCTGAGGTCAAAACAATCTTAATGCGGCCCTCAATGAAATCAAGTTTGAGACCCCTGATATAGATAGATTTTTCTCCGTAATGATCTGTCCCTAACCTAGTCTTTCAGTTCTCAAAATAGTGCACCCCTTTCCACTGTAACTGAGTCAGTCTACCTTGCTTCAGGTCATTCTCTTCTTCTCATCTCTTATACCTTTCTCAGCATTAGAGCCTTTTCCAGAGAACTCGGTCTTCACATAATATGTCTAAAGTTGGATAATTTGAGCCTGGTCATTTGTGCTTCAAGCCAAGAACTCTGGATTGATTTGTTTGATGTTTGTTTTCTTGGCTGTCCACAGCATTTCTTGGGAATCTTAGCCAACACCAAAGTTCAAAAGCATAAATACTCTTTTTTGTCCTCCCTCGAAGTCCACACATGCATTGTAGTGGTTAAAATAAACTACTTAAACATACAAGGAGCTTGGACTTTTTGTAGCTCTGAAATTTTTACACTCTGAAATCAGCCATGGACCAAAAAAAATAAAGCCTTCATTCTTGAGAAGACTGGGAAAACTAGATTGTTGTTCTTTGATAGCTTTGCTTGATTAAATGTTTTCCATGTTATACAGGGCTAAAATAGGAGGAAGAAGGAGTACTGTGTATGTTCTGTGTATACTCTGGCATTAAGTAGGATTTGTGATCCTCCTGTGAGCATCAGGTCCATGCCGCAAAATAATTTATTTTGTTACTTTTCAGTGGAGATAAATCCTTTCAATGGAAATAGGTTACACAGTGATTAAACTTCTTTAGATGGCTTATAGTAAAAGCTAGAGAAGTAGTGGGTTGATGTTGGACTAGAACACAGTTTGTAGGGGAATTTGGCAAGTGGAAGCCCAAACTATCTGAAAGGCATCATGTTGGAGAATGCTGGGTAGAAACTCTGGATTTTCAGGCTCATGTACAGAATTCTGCAGTAGAGCCAGTTTCATGCCTACCAATCTAGCTCATAGGTGTATTAGAAAGAGGAGAAGGCAGCATGTATATTTTGGGCGGTGGGAAAGATGGTAAATAATAGATGGATGAAGATAAATAATAAATTCAAGGGCAGTAGTGACGAATGAAATCTTCAAACTCAGAAAGCTCCTTTAATTCAATCATTTGAACAGAATGAGGTTTTTAAGCGAACTTACTTAAATATATTGGCAGATTCAAGTTGTTTTATTATTAAAAATTGGAATTTTAACATTTCTTTCATCTCCTATATTTCACTCTCTCAACCCAATTCACCTCACATGGTAGTTGTTGTGGGAAAAATAGGAGGCAGAAGGAGTACTATGTGTGTTCACCATCTTGAATTATTTATTCAAATAATAAAAGCAGGATATAAATAAATAAAAGATTCAAAAATATCTTTTCATGGAAGAAAATGTGTGCATTTAAATTAACTAAGGAATATGCAGCAGCAGAGTTGTCTGTTAATTTCCAAAATCAGTAATACTGAAATCATACAATATTACAGTGTTATGGTTACAAAATTATTCTAAAATATTCCTGCTGTTCGTGAAATTTAAAATGCAATGCAGAAATTTTCCAAATATGAAATTTAGCTGTAATTTGTATACCAAGTAGCTTCAGCCAACAGTAAGAATTTAGAAATGGGCAAAAACCTATTTTGAAACTACCATATTAAATATATTCTTAGTGTGAAAGCATTGCATTTCTAATAACTCACCTGTTCAAAAGAATGAAATCCCTCAGCTTGCTTATTAGATCAGCAGCTTGTCCTGGCAGTAAATATAAATTTAATAAATAAAGCATAAATTGAAAAATCTTTCTGGCTATTTAAAGTGCCATGAGTTCAGGTGTAACTGGAACAACTAAGCATTTGAATGTATACGTAGCAACTAAGAGGGCCAACCATAATTCTGAAAGATCCTGATTTGAATTTCACCTCAAAGTTGTTTCAAAGCAAATCAAATTTCATAGCTCCACTTTGCCCTTATCAATGCAAAGCCAAAATAAACTATTTTTAGGGTTGCTTTTAAGGATGGGAAAATCAGGTATGGAATCTGCTAGTTTTGTTTTAAGATTGCATCTAAATGGTAAACAAAACATCGGGAGAAAAAAAGCAAATAAGAAAAGTTTGCTGAAACAAACTTTTTTCCCCTTGAATTTAATTTTATATATTTACAATTTGGGGACTTGCTAAACCTCAGTTATAAATATACATAGAAACAGATTTTCTTTTATAGGGAGAAGCTCCATAAATGCTTACTTAGTGACTGGCTGTCAGCATTACAAGTAATGAACCTATTGAAAACAAACTTGAAGGCACTCGAGTTCCTCAAAAAACAGTTTATTGGGTACATCATATTGGCACAAACTGGTGAAAGTCGACTGAGATTTTCTGCGGCTTTCACCTAATTAAAAGTAAAAGTTTTCCCATTCCCCCAAGTCACTGGTCACACTGTCCAATCCAGGAGCTGGCCAGTTGCTGGGTTACCAGCTCCTCCTCTGGCCAGCCACCTGTAAGAATGTCCTTGGTTCCCACAAGAAAACTGTATTGTTTTGGCTATAAACCCCCTCTAATTATTTCCCCCCTCCCAATGCTGTGTGGCAACCCTGATGCCTCCAAGATGGCTTCAGCCAGGTCCACTTCAAGGTTGATACTCGCAGTTCAGTTAGCAGTCTTAGATCAATTCATTCATCCTGCATGATACCTAAATCATTTATATTGATGGATTTTTCTTTAACTTTTCTGCGCCTTCTGTACAGAATGATCTGCAAATCAGCACAGATAAGTCACCGTTACATAACTATTTAAATATACTTGTATATTAGTCATGGCCCAGTGTTGGAAACTTATATAACTTTGAGATAAAGGGATGCTGATTGAGAGGAGATTTTTTCCGGCATTAAGAGACGCCTCTTTAAAATACATATTTTATTTATTTATTTAATCAAATTTGCATGACTGGCCATCTCATAGAAGGGCGACTCTGGGTGGCATACAACAAAATCAGTCATTTAAAATTGAATATAAAAACCAATTAAGGCAATTAAATAATCAGCATAAGTAGAGTCAAAATGGTGAGAGGGTTAATTAAAATCTCATGTGCATGCAGCCAGTACAAGGGCTATCTCCCATCAGGGGTTCCTCAAATCTGATTGAAAAAAGCAAACATGTTTTGAGGGCTTTCCAGAAGGGTCTAAGATTGATTGAGGCTGATCTCACTTCAGGGGGATGATGTTCTAGAGCAGGTGTGTCAAACTCAATTTCATTGAGGGCTGCATCAGGGTGGTGTTTGATCTTGGGGGGATGGGATGGGCGTGGCCAAGGTGGGCATGGCCAGCTCAATAACACTCATGTCGGGGGCACCTGTGGTGGCCTGAGCGCTCAGCCATCAAGAATGGGCTCCCGAGCTCCATTTCCGGCTGCGATGGCTTCCTGCAATCCTCTGCCAGTGAAGCCAGAGCTCGCGAGGACTGGGCACGGCTCTCCTGAGCTCTGCTTTCTCTGGCAGAAGCACCACAGTCTGGTCCGTTGCTGTTCCAGGGCCAGATCTAAACATGCTGTGGTCCGGAAATGGCCTCTGGGCCTTGAGTTTGACACCCCTATTCTAGAGGTTTACACAACAGCAGAAAAGCCTTTTCTCTTGAGTTCTATCAGATGGGATTATTTAGTGGACAGGACCAGCTACATGCCTCTCCTGCTGGACTTGATGAGATGAGTAGAAGTAATCAGGAAGAGGTAGTCCCTCATATAACCTGGTCCATGCTACATAGGGCTTTAAAGATCAAAAAATAGCACCTTGAATTTGGAAAGAAGCCAGCAAGCAGTGCAGCTCATGGAGCAGAGTAACTGTGATGACCCGGAGTGTACCACAAATGTAACAAAAACCAAAATGTAAATAAATGTCCTTTAATGCCTCCAGCTTGGCTTCACTGTTCAATTGTTCACAGTTGGAGATTAAACTCTTTCCAAAATAACATTCCAAAAGAAAGAAATACAGTTCAAATTCAAAGAGCAGAAAACAAAGCAATAAAAAACCAAAAACAAACTGCACTGAAGAGACTTCCACAACAGACCAGGATAATTAATGACAAACTTCAAGAAGATAACAAGGTACAGTCCGTTGAAGGAATGCCAACCAAGATAAACCTCATCCAGGAATAAAACACTTTTTGTTTGCTAGCATGCAGGTCCAAACTCTTATGCAGTTCTCACCCCTGCAACCCATGAAGACGATCATGACCCTCTCCTCCCGAGTAGACCACATCTCTCCCTTATCCTCTCCTCCCTGCGTGCCCTAGGATGGATAGAGGATGGGCCTGGGTCTTCCTCTGACTGCTTATCCGGCCTCTGCCCTTCCCCAGCCTCCTCTACAACCTCTGGATCCACACTTCCACTTCCTGTTGGCTGTTCCTCCTCTTTCTCAGAGTCAGCCTCCACCAGGGCATGACAGTAACATGTCCTTCTAAGAGCAAGCATAATTGCCCCTGCCTTTGAATTTTGCACCCGTTAGATACTCCTCAAGGGCAGCCCCTTGTAGAGCATGTCAAAATAGCCCATTCAGAAGATGACTAGGGCACAGATAACGGAATTCTCTTCCTAGATAATTGCTCAATTTAACTAAAGTATGGAGAATAATAGTTTTTGGTTTTTTTTAATCTATCCTAGCTCTGGAATAAGGTCTTTCAAGTGTTTAACAACCACTGTCAGAAGCCCAATCTAGAAGGGAGGAGAATGGGAGTTCTTAAGAAGTGTATTCCAGCAATTTCTGGAGGACCTCATCCTAGCTAGTTCCTTTAATATGTATTTCACCATATATTGCGTATCAGGCACTCAAACAAAAATATGTTTCATTTTTTTATATGATATTGATCTCCACTAGGGCTCCTAGAGCTCGGCATCAAAATATGGATGAGTACTAGTTGGCAGAAAAGAGGTACAGAAATCTGTTGTCTAGACCATAGTCACTAAACCATGAGACTCCATGCTGACCAACAGTTATCAGCCATGAAAACCTACAGCAGGGATGTCAAACTCAAGGCCTGTGGGCCGAATGCAGCCCATGGGATGCTTAGACCTGGCTCACGGGTCCACCCTGGAAACAGCAAAGGATCGGCCTGTGGGTGCCTCTGCCAGGGAAAACAAAGCCAGGGAGAGCTGCAGGCGGCTCTCCTGAGCTCCATTTTCTTTGATAGAGTGTTGCAGGAGGCCGTCGCAGCTGAAAACTGAGCTCGGGAGTCCTTTTTCACTGGCAGAGCGCTCAGGTTGCCATAAGCACCCTGACATTTGCCACACTGAGCTGGCCACGTCCACCCTGGCCACACCCACCCCAAGGTCAAACACAACCCTGATGCAGCCCTCAGTGAAATCGAGTGTGACACCCCTGACCAATACAATACAGCAATAGATAAAGAAAAGTTAAACTGTTTTGTTGCCATCTAGTGGCGGTCCAGAGTTTTGTAGCCCAGATTGAATAGTTCTGGACTCCATTATCACTGTTATATGGTGGAATTATATTTTGAAATACAAAGTATGTATTTTTGGGGTTTTGCTTTGCTTTGCTTTGTTTTATTTATTATTTTTCAATCTCACCATTATTACTTCAAAAGTAATTCAAAGTAACAAACATACATAATATTCCTTCTTCCTCCTTTTTTCCTCACAACAACAACCCTGAGAGGTAGATTGGGATGAGAGTGATTGAGTGGCCCAAAATTACCCAGTCCTGTTTCATCCCTAAGATGATAAAGAGCTCACCGTCTCCTGGTTTTTGAGCTAGCACCTTAACTGCTATACCAACCTTTTTTCTCAGAGCAAGTAAGACTTTATTATATTTTAAAAGGATACATAGGAAAAAATTGGGAGGGAAAAGCAAAATAAAAAAGCAAATTGAGTTGGCAGCTCACCCTTAGTTTCTATAATAAAGTTATATAATCTAAGTAGAAGTGGGCAGAGTGCAAGTCATGATGGACAATTTGCAATTCTCTCCTTAGAGACATGAGATTACTTTCAATTAGACATCTGCAGTAAAGCCACCATGAAAAAAAAATCTTGAGCCAGAAATGTTGGACTCAGTTCATCCATCAAGTGCAGAATTTCTTAAATGAATTATTTAGGTCTATTTCAATATGACTTAAGGCCTGGTATCATGATAGAGATAGGTCATATCCATCACTCTGTTGGGCATCACCACTGACAACAAAGTGTGGTTGATTCTACTAACACAGCATTGCTCAATCTTGGGAACTTAAAGATGAGTGGACTTCAATTCCAAGAATTCCTCAGCCGTACATGCTTGCTGGGGAATTCTGGGAGTTGAAGTCCATCTGTTTTGCAATGGTCAAGATTGAGAAACTTAATTGGTGGGAGGGGGTAGAATTTAAAGCATTGGCTTGAATGTTTCATGCTGTTGAGATCCAAGGTTCATGCTGATGATGATCAAAGAAGCACAGGAGAAGTTGGGCCTACTGGAGTTTAAGATCAGCTTCAACCGTACAGATAATACAGGTCCACTGGCAGATATTAACTTGTGACCAAATTGTCCCAAGATGGAGGAATAAATGAGTACAATTTCATCCATTATCTCCATAACATTATATGTGATGGTTTAGCTCACATGGACTCTGTGCTTTGAGAAGCAAGCATAATCATTCATTTTTCTTAACATAGAAGGGTGTTAAGATAATCAGGACAGGAACATCCAACTAACAGCTTGGTTCACCCACTATCATAACTAGCTATTCAACCAAGATCATAAATTAGTCATCTTATGAATGAGTCATTTAATGAATGATGAGATGTGACCAGTTATGACTGATTAGGTTCAGATGTAATCCAGATTTTATTTAGTATGCTATGTAAACCTAGTCAAGAATGATTTATTCAGTAAACTATGATTAAATGGACACAGTGGCTCAGTGGCTAAGACGCTGAGCTTGTCGATCAGAAAGGTTGGCAGTTCAGCAGTTCGAATCCCTAGCACTGCATAAAGGAATGAGCTCCTATTACAGGTCCCAGCTTCTGCCAACCTAGCAGTTCGAAAGCATGTAAAAATGCAAGTAGAAGGTGTAACAGCATTCAGTGCACCTTCGGCATTTAGTCATGCCAGCCACATGACCAAAAATCCAAAAAGAGATCACTTTGGCAGAAAAACAAATCTGGTCACTTTGCCAACTTCAAAAGCCGATACAAAAATCTATGCCACCAGATAAAAACTGAATGCGCTAATTATTACATTAAACAAGAGGAAAACCTTCTACGCACAAATTCCACCTGTGCTTTCTTTCTTCAGTTTTGTAAACAACAAACTAAAAGACTCAATCCCACCCCTGAAAGGACCTAATGGCAAAGACTGCAACGATGATACCATTAAAGCCAACCTCTTTAACACATTCTTTGGCTCAGTATTTGTAAACAGCAATGGATCATGCCCAGTATTTCCTTGTCGAACCACAGACAACTACAATAATCTAATACATATTGATTTTACAGAAGACAATGTTGAAAAAGCACTACGGATTTCTAAAACCATCTCTATCTATTGGACCAGACGGAATATGTGCCTACTTCTTAAAAAAGCTATCCACTGCCATAGCAGAACCTCTAAGCATAATCTTTGAAAAATCTTTCAGGACTAGCTCCTTGCCTAACCTATGGTCACAAGCCACGGTCATCCCCATCTTCAAAAAGGGAGAGACCCCAGCCTAGTGGAAAATTACAGACCAATCTCTTTATGCTGCGTCACCTGTAAAGTCATGGAATCAATTATTAACCAATCCATTATCCTCCACTTAGAGACAAACAACCTACTCTCCAATAAACAATTTGGTTTCAGGAAAAAACTATCCTGTAATCTGCAACTCTTACACTGCAAAAAACATATGGACTACACAACTTGTCCAGAGCAAAGCAATAGACACAATCTGCATAGACTTCTCTAAAGCCTTTGATTCAGTGGTCCATGACAAACTACTCCTAAAACTAAAATCTTATGGTGTCTCTGGACACCTACATAACTGGATAGAAGACAACAAATGGTCAAAATTGGAAGCGTCCTGTCAAATTCTGTATCTGTCAACAGTGGTGTCCCAACTCCACTGTTTTAGGCAGTGTTTTAGGACCAACTCTCTTCATACTCTACATAAATGACCTCTGTGATCATATTAAGAGCAACAGCGTTCTCTTTGCTGATGATGAAAAGCTATTCAACACCACAGACAATACTACTACCCTGCAAAAAGACCTTGACTATATATCAGAATGGTCAAACAAATGGCAACTTCAAATCTCAACAAATAAATGCTCTGTCTTACATATTGGCAAAATAAATCAGAAAATAAAATACAACTAAATAATCAAGATCTTGTTGAAGATCCAAACTTTGTCAAGGACCTTGGAGTACTCATCTCAAATGATCTAAGCGCGAGAGTCCAGTGTAACTACATAGCCAAAAAGGCATTAAGAGTTGTTAATCTAATGCTGCATAGCTTCTTCTCTGGTAATATCACACTACTAATTGGAGCATACAAAACATTTGCTAGACCTATATTCGAATAGAGTTCATCAGTCTGGAACCCATATAATGTATCTGATATTAACACAATTGAAAAAGTCCAGAAATATTTCACAAGAAGAGTTCTCCACCCTCTCCTCACTGCAGAATATCTTATGCCACCAGACTTGAAACTCTCGATCTAGAAAACCTAGAACTATGCCCTCTCCGTTCCAATCTAAATATAGTATATAAAATCATACATTGCAATGTCCTACCTGCAAATTAATACTTCAGCTTCAATCATAACAATACAGGATCACACAACAGATACAAACTCAAGGTTAACCACACCAAACTTGACTGCAGAAAATACGACTTCAGCCACAGTGTGGTCAATATTTGGAATACTCTACCTGACTCTATGGTTTCTTCCCAAAACTCCAAAAACTTTAACCTTAGACTGTCTACTATTGACCAAAAGTGAACCAATGTGCCTACCCTTCCTATCCTATTGGTTTTTTTTTTCTTATAAGTATCTATCTCATGCATTCAAAACTATATTTATTCTTATACCTGTATCTTGTAAGTGATTGACAAATCAAATAAATACTAAATACTGCAGAGATGACTTCAGCTTTGTAACGGAGATAAGCACCGTTCGAGCACACCCGCGAGCCAGAAACAACTAGCACATATGTGCAAGGGAACCTTTACCTTTACCTATGATTAAAGGCAGCATGATGTATAAACCCAGCAAACATGTTTAATTTTTCCCATTTTGTTGACTTACTCAACAGTTATTGGGATTTTTTTCCCCTTACAAACTACTTCTTTCTCATTGCAAAGACTTCAAACTCTGGACTTCTGCAGCAACAAAACTGTAGTGCATGAAGATAGAAATAGCAAATATACTTCCTGATTTCTAGCTACAGCACTACTACTTATAAAGCCTAGGGGAAGAAAATATATTCTGTGAGTTAGAGCTGTGTTTCTCGGCTAATGACATTCTATCAATCGATGGATATTAAATCCCAGGGGTGCCATTTTTTCCCCCTCCTTCTCTCCAAATGTGTCAGCTCCTCTTTAAATCCTGCCTGCCAAGGGAGCTCCCTGCTTTGTAAGAAAAGTCAAACCAGTGGTCTGCTGGGTAATATATTAGAATGGCTTTACAGAGGAACAAAAACTGTATTTTAGGAAGCCTTCCAGAACGTTGCTTGGTGAAAGAGGTTCAGAGTTGAGAATAGGATTCTCTGGAATGAATTGAGGTATTAGATGCCTCTCTATACACAAAAGGCAGCTCATTGGATTTGTCAGTTGTGAGAAAATTAAAAATTGTTCTCATGCATTATGCAGAAGAGCAGGTTGAAGTTGATTAATAAGGCTGATCAAAATTTATAAGTGTTGATGGGGATGGTTATAAAAAGTTTCAAAGAGAGTAGTAACTTGTCAAATACAAAAAATGCAACACAATTACAACGAGAGGAAGCCTTAACAGTGAAAGATCCAACTTGAACTAAAGAAGAATTTCCTCTGAGAACTACCATGTTTCTCATATAATAAGGTCGGGTCTTATTTTTTTTTGAGCCGCGAAAAAATGGCTAGGCCATCTTTTCGGGGGTGACTTAATTCCCCCCCCTTGCATTTTCAAGTGGGTGGGCGGCGACGGCTTAGATGTTGACCTCGGCGTTGGTGGGGCACTTCGTATTGGGGTCAAAGCAGACAGCACCATATCCAGGTGTGCAACAAAAGTACTTCCTAACGGCAAGCCCCTCCACCATTCCCCCCCATTTCGCATGTTTTAATATAGGCCTTAATATGAGGGGAGGGGCTTAATTTCATTTCATGCCTATAAAACATGCTGGGACTTCCTATTGGGGGAGGCCGTATTGTTGGAGAAACAGGGTATTAACCAATGGAACAGCTTAAAGTTATAGGTGTTTAATCACTGGAGGTTTTCAAGAATAGTTTAGATAGCCATTTGCCAGAATTGTATTTATTTATTTATGAAATATGTATGATGCCCATGTCATTGTCATGTGACTCTGGGCAGCTTGCAATCTGATAAAACAATGTTATAAAAGATTAAAACAGTAGACGAGTAAATATGATGTTAATATTGGCAGAAAAACAGCTAAGGTAGATATACAGTAGAATGGAGGTGGGATCTTCTTTTTAATCTAGTAACCCTTCCATGATGACTTCCATCCAGACCTCAGGCCAATCAACAAAGCCATACAGATGCATCATTTTTTTGTAATACATGAGGTATTCTGAGGCTAGAAAACATTTCCAGTTATGTTAACTGATCTTTGGACAGGTTCCCTCTAGAAATTAGAGTGGTCCCCTCGATAGTGGACTTCCAGAGGCTAGAACAAGCTGAGCTCTTCCAGAGGGCTTCTGGATGTGATCTTCACCTGCATCATTTGGTCTTCAAGGTTATTTTTGCTATTACTGTTGCTGTTGACTTTGACTTAAGTTGAGGCTCTGATGTTAAGGAGAGAGTCATAGAGAATTTCTTAAATTGTGGGCATACATGAGTGTGAGTCACTGATGTTTTTTTAATGCTTGTTTTTATTCTCATTATGGTAGATGTTTTATTTTATTCATTTTCTTGCAAGCCTTGGGGAGTTGAACTGGTTTCAGCTATACAATACAAATTTCATATAAGTAAATAAATACAACAGCTTGACAATAAGTTGTCTTAGGAAATTAAAGTATGTAATGTAATGTTAACGGTGGCTTTCTCTGTTGCAGTGATCCGTACGTGAAACTTTCATTGTATGTAGCAGATGAAAACCGAGAACTTGCCCTGGTCCAAACAAAAACTATTAAAAAAGTAAGTAGAAGGAATAAGCATGCATTTGAAAACCTGTATTTCTTTTTAAAAGAGCAGTCATTTCTAATCTGGGAGCCAGTTTGGTATAGTGCAGGGGCCTGCAACCTTAAACACTCAAAAGAGCCATTTGGACCATTTCCCATCGAAAAGAGAACACTTGGAGCTTCAAAACCTGGATGGGCATGGCAAATTGAACGTCACTCCATCCAATCATGCCTACCCAGGTTTTGTGGCTCCTGGTGTTTTTTGTGGGAAATGGGTCCCCCCCTCCCCCCTCCCTCCTCCTCAGGCCAGGTGAGGAGTGACTGGGAGGGGAAGGTGAGGGGCAGGACAAGCCAGTGGTGGGATCGCCCAACAGGGAGTCACAGCAGAGGGCCCAAAGAACCGCAGGTTGCTAACACCCAGTCTAGTGGTTAAAGCTTTAGTCTGGATACTAGATCATGACTTCCAGACTTGTCCTATATAGGCATGAAAGCTGGCTGGGTGACTTTGGACTAGTCATACTCTCTTAACCCAATGGACCTCACAAGTTTGCTGATGTGGGAAAAACAGGAGGAAGGAGGACTATTAGATATATTGGCCACCTTGAATTATTTATAAAAATAAGAAAGATGGGATATAAATAAATAACCAAAATACCCAAGAATAAAGCTGGAATTGTCTTTGCAAAAGTCTTTATTAACAAACCCACCAGCTGGTGTGCTAGACTTTGAAGAATAGAAAATCTCGGCTGCAAAATTTAGGATTATCAGAAATCCGGAGGGGCAGTAGGTGGCAGAAAAGTGTTAAGAGTTTTATGTATCTTTGCTGCCATCTGGTGGTGCTTTGAATTTTTGCATCAATCTGGCAGCAAGGCCCTTCTTCCATTGGCATGGTGTATCAATGATTCAGAACATTGTATTTCAATCTCAGTGAAAGAGAACATGTAACATTAATTCTGATATGGCCTCACTGAATATTAGGCCAAAGTTTACCTTTTAGTCACGACAGTTATTAATAGTCTTGGTTCAAGATCAGCTAACATTCTAAATTATACATATTTAAATAGATATATGGAAAGATGCCTTGCTCCATTTTTCCTACACATCAGAAAGAAGGCAATTATAAATATTAAGGCTTTGTTAATGTTGGTATTCTCTTTCTCAAGTTAATTACCAAACCGACTTTATCAGGTTTGTTTGTTCCTGGCCTTTAAAAATGAATAAAAGATTGTTATCTCATGATGCTGTTGCTATTTGGAAAAATATATAAATTGAGGTGTTTTTCATGCTTTAAAAAAAATCTTTTTTTTTTTTTGCTCATAAGATAAAAGATTTCTCTTATAAGTTTGCTCAGGTACTCCCAATGCATTAATTGTCAGACCAATTAAATAGGATTTTTGAACCATATTTTGAAATTTATCTCTTGGAATTCCTTTTCTTTTTTTAGAGTGGAGAGTATAAATTATGCTTGTGTAAATAATGTGACTGGGGGCAATCTTTCTACTGGCATATTCTTCACCTTATCCTCCAGTAACTCCCCCATTGACAGCTGAAGAATTTTTAATAATGAAATATTTAACTCTCTTTATTAAGACATCTCTGCCCAGGTCATCACTGATCAGCTCCCACTGTGTAGCTCCTAATAATAGTGGTATCTATTTCTGGTTTATCCCACTTCACAAGGCCTCCCACAAGTAGTTTGCTAAGCAAATGAATTTGAAGCCTTTTGATAACAATGTCTTTATTCCTGATGAAAGCTGTGCCAGTGATTTTCCTTCCCTCCTTCCTCTCTCTATTGTAATTCAACACAAATTGTACTGTATATTTGCAACATTTTCTAAAGGGTTGTGTTACTAAAATTTCCACCTCTTTTTTTTTTCTTACAGACTCTAAATCCAAAATGGAACGAAGAATTTTATTTTAGAGTAAGTTTTGCTTTTAAGAAGTTTTACTTTACATTGAATGTTGTTCAATAATACTTGTATACCATTAATTTTCCCAAAAAAAGTTAAGTGGTCTGTTTAGGTAGTCTCAGAAATAGCTCTGGATGGTAGCCAGAATGTTATAGTTTTCACTCCATTTTCTTAGCTGACTGTCATAGTTTTAATCGGAGCAGATGAATTAAGAAAAGATAAATAGAGAGAGATTAAGAAAAAGATTTTTTTTTAAAGGCAACCATGTTTAATTAAAAAGAACCAGATCCTAATGTAGAAGTCGGTATTTAGGTTGATGAACCAGACTGAAAGATGTCAAAAACTGCTCGATTAGTGTTTCTTTTTTTTTATTTACAGAGAGGAGAACTGAAATTGTATGTGTGCATGTGAAAAGACCCTGACTTTAACCAGATCTAAAGTTCCAAATCTTTAACTGGATCTTCCAGATTTGTTGTGTCTCTCCTTTGAGCCACTTTCTGGTTAATCATAACCTGATATCTCAAGAACTTATGCAAGCAAGGTTGGGTACATTGTTAGAGATTGATCAGAAGGGATACTACTCTTGGGTGATGGACAGGAATACTTTGAAGAGTTGTATCTTACAAAGGTGCAACAGTTTTGGCAACACAACTGACCACACGTTTCCATTTGATGGTGGTAGTTATAGGAAACTCTAGTTGTAATCTATGGGGTTCTGAGCCCTGCTAGCCTTTATTCAGTGGCAAAAGTAGTTGAATTGTTACTGAATTGAATTGTGCTTGCTGGAGAGCTGGCTTAAGTGTGGCAGGCCAACAATCCATCACATACTTTCAAGGTATTGGATAACCGAGACTCCTCGTGCTGGTCCCCGATCGTTTCAAATAAGAACGAGAATTTCCAATCCCAGTGCTACAAGATGCACATTCAGTGGGAGAGATTTTCATAGGAGGGGGTAATAACACAGGAAATTGCTTCATTCCAAGCCTTTCCACTCTAGTATTATTTGCGCTTTCTTTCTAAGGATGATGGATTTTTTTCAGGTTTTATTCTCCCCCCCTCCCCCCCCGCTTTGGATGTAAATATTTGGGATATAATCTGAGATGTATGTAGTCTTACTATGACTTCCACTAAACTTGGTTCCCCATTATTAGAATGTCTTTTGTGCTTTCATTTCACTTAAACTAGACGTGTCAAACTCAAGGCCCAGGGGCCAGATCCAGCCCACAGGGTGCTAAGATCTGGCTTGCAGGATCACCCTGGAAACAGCAAAGGAATGGCCCACAGTGCCTCTGCGAATGAAAACAGAGCTCAGGAGCCTATTTTCATTGGCAGAACGCTAGGGCCACACAGGCGCCCTCGACACAAGTGATGTTGAACTGGCCACACCCACCCTGGTCCCCTGAGGTCAAACACAAGCTTGATGTGGCCCTCAATGAAATCAAGTTTGACACCCCTGACTTAAGCAAAACCAGTGGGAGATAGAAAATGTTAGTTTATAACCTAGCGCTTTCTCAGTCATCCAGATCATGGTTGTCTCAAAGGTGCTTTTTCAAGAGGAAACTGGACTTTCTGTTTTTTCTTTGAAGATGTTTCACTTCTCATCCAGTAAGAAGCTTCTTCAGCTCTGACTGGTTGGCGGGGAACGGAATGAGAAGCTAAATGTCTTCAACAAAAAACCAGAAAGTCCAGTTGCCTCTTGAAAAAGCACCTTTGGGACATATAGTGCTTTGGTAATTTTTTAAAACTTATCCATGCTATGCCTTCTAATTTTACATTATAGTACCTATGTCAATGAGGGCTAACCTTTTTGGGTTCCTGTGCCAAAAATTGTGTGCGTGCTTGCGTTCCAGCACTCAGAAGGCAATGCACCCCTCCTCATGTCCCCTACGCATCTGTGCACAATCCCACCCCCACATCAGCCCCTTTCCTGCACTGTGCCTCCTAGCTGATTTTCAGCCCATTTGAGGCCTTTTTCGACCTCCCAGAGGCTTGATGAAAGCTTTTTCAGCCCCAAAAATAGGCCCGTTTTGTGCATGCGCAGTGAGGTAAGCCTGTGGCTCACGTTCTGGCACAAATGGCTCTGTATGCCATCTGTGGCATACATGCCATAGGTTCGTCATCATGGCCCTATATAATCTGCAGCTTTTGGAATAGCATGTTTGATTTCCTAATCTACCAGATTGTTCTTAATTAATAGATTAAGAGAAGAAAGAGAGAGTATTGGGCTATAAATAGCTCAAACCATCTAGGTCATGCCCAAACGTGCCACAAAAACATAATTGCTTGCGACATACGTGATCCAGATTCTTAGTGTGTGTTAGTGAAGACATCTCTAGACATGTGCCATATTCTCAGGATTCCAGGATTATCAACTTTGTATTACTTCTGTATCCTTCGAATTACATGTTTAGCCTTCCATAAGTGAGACTTTCTTATATACACACACATATTCCAATTCTTTTGTCTCCAACAAATGTCTTCTTCGGTTACTTGGAGTTGATTTATGCTGTAGGAAAGATAAGGAAGTGTTCCTTATCTTGAAATTACATTGTTTCAAGCTTAGTGAACTGAAGTCCCTTAAACATGCAAAAGTATATTGTTTCACTTTTCTCTTAAATTTTATTTAAAAAGAGAGTGAAAGGAAAAAAAAAACTCATGCAGAAAAAGGGCAAGGTAAAATTTAAGCAATTTAAATTTAATCTTTGGGAGCAGCTGTCTGCCAACAGACTGAGGCATTGTAAGCTGTTGAATTGCTACTGTCTTTTTCAGACGGTGTATATCCAATTGGCTTGCTTTATGCTCAGTGTTTTAGAAACAATATTTTGGCACTGTCTCAGTAGCATTATAAATGGTTTTCGATCAGATTTCTATAGTAGCATTAGCAGTGAGAAGTAAGGTTAGATTTCTGTAGATATTTTGTAGTAACACTAAATCTTTCTAATACTAAGGAATGGCTAGAAAAAGGGTGGGAGGAGAGGGACAAGAGTTGAGAGTGGATCAAATTTGTTTTGATTAGTAATGCACAATCCTAGGAATTGTTTTGGCACTGAGTGTCTGGTCCTAGCTTTTTCCATTCCAACCATAACAAAGTTTAATACATGGGAATCTTTCTAGCAGAATTTTTGTCTGGTCAGTTTGCACTTTATATTAATAAAGCTTGCAGTGCTGAACTCCCACACTGCAGAATAAACCTAGTTAATTGCACTGGGGTTTGTTTTCAAGTAAGCATTCATATGATTCAGTTTTGAGATGGACATCTTATATATGTTTCTGTGGGAGTAAGTCCCATTAGGGCATAGTAGAACTTGCTTCCAAGTAAGCCCATATTTTTAATACAGTTGGTTAATTCAAAGTGTTTATCCAACTTTTGGTATTTGTCTGAAAGTATTTTGATGAAATTCATAAAGTGATAAGGCGGCAAAGAAAAATAGTAAAGCTGCCCCAGATTTCTGGATGGGTGTGTGTGTTTCAAATATTACTAGTTTTGTAGGACACGTTTACTCCTGGAAAGCAAGAATGAGGAAAAAGATTACCTGCAGCTGTTAGATGTGATTACATCTATTCAGTAAAATAGATTCTAACTATTCTAAAATATATTCTAACTAGCAAATATCTGAAAGAGTCCTGAAGTTAATTCAGTTTTGGCCTGAATTTAAAAACAAAAAAGATATGGCAATTTATAATTAGTGTTACGTATGGAAGCTTCCCCTAAACTCAGAGGTATTAGGACTATCACAGTGAGAGGAATTACAAGTAGCCCTCATTTAACAACTATCTTGTTAGTAGCCATTGGCATTTATGAACTTTCCAGGTCTGTAAAGCAAAGGAAAGTTGCAGTAAGGTTATCAGCTTATTTAGTAATTCCTTTGTTTATGACTGAGCTGGAGATCCCAATTGTAGTTACTAAATGAGGACTATCTGTATAGCCAAGAACAGAGCCTATAGGAGATCCCAGATTGAACCCCTGGCATCTTCAGAGTATTATAATTCCTATTTCCTGTTGAGAGATGCAAGGAATCAAACCTGTAATCTGTTGCTTGCAGATGTACTGCTTTTTTGCCAAGTTATAGAAACCTAGAACATAAAATTGAGGGATGATGAAAAATACCAGACACCACAAGTATATCAGAAATGTGATAGTTCGTATGCCATTTTAATGAAATGATTATTATCTGTAGGGACTTGCCTCATCATGAAATTGAGCATGCACAATCACACTACCCACTTACGAAAAGATTATACTCCAGTGCAAAGACTGGCATTTGTTGGCTGGATAAATGATGATAATAAGACCTGCAAATAGAAGTGGAACTACTGTGGCAAAAAAAGAGAGCAAAGATAGTACCAATCATGATAGATGCCTTGGATGCAATCCCAAAATAACTGGAGCACCACTTGAACATCGTTGGCATTGACAAAATCATAAGTCAATAGCAAAGGGTTAGGGTTATTTTTTTTTAACAGCATCAAACAACACCAGCCTATACTAGGTCTTTGGAAAAGGAATACAAATGCTTGATCCAATCAAAACAGCTGGCTGATTATGTAACCAACAACAATATAATTTCATTCAGCTGTATTTCTCTACTATTTACATTTTATAGGAATGTCTGAGGGCTCATGTGGTAGCATCTAGCTTGCAATTAAGGTTGTAATCCTAATGTCCCCAACCTACGACCACAATTGAGCTCAAAATTTATGTTGCTAAGCAAGACTGTGAGTTTTGCCCCGTTTTATGATGTTTCGTGCCACAGTTGTTAAACGAATCACTTCAGTTGTTAAGTTAGTAATGTTTCTTGAAACTGCTCAGGGCAGAGAAAAAGTAGAAAATGCTAAACTTGGAAGCTTATTGGTCATAAAAAGGAGACATGTAGAGGAGTTTATCCATGTATTAAATGAGGTTTCTAATGTATTTTTGAATGTTTTTCTGATTTGGACTAGCTTCTGGACTTTCTGTTGCTTAGCAACCAAGGAGTGGAATTAAAGAGCTCTTGAGACAGTAGAGGGGTAAAAATTAAAAAAAAATAATTAATCTTGCAAAAATTAAAGAATCAGGCGAAACATAGAATAAATTTAAAGAAACTACTTCTAAAAATAGATATGAAGATAGGCAGCCAGCAGGGATGTAGCACATATGTGATCATTCTGAATATCATTATCTGATATTGGACAGATATTGTGTTTGTATGTTTGATGTAAACAGCTGCTACTACTCAGAATGATTTAATCTTTCAGATTCTATGGGAACAAACCAGTTGGAGAGAAAAGTAGGTGGATGGGACTTACAAGGAGGTGACAGCAAAGCCCCACTCAAAAGGGGACAACCCCTTGGCTGTCACAGATAATGAGAGTCCTGGGCAATGAGGACATCAGATTAAGGAAGAAGTTCTAGTTCTGGAAGCCAAATTCTGGTAGCTTAGTGTATTGCAAATCTAGACAGCATACTAAAAAGCAGAGACATCACCCTCCCAACAAAAGTGCATATTATCAAGGTTATGGTTTTCCCAGTTGCAATGTAAGGCTGTGAAAGTTGAACCATAAGGAAGACTGAGTGCCAAAGAATTGAGGCCTTTGAACTATGGTGCTGGAGAAGACTCCTGCCAGTCCCTTGGTCTGCAAGTCGATCAAACCGGTCAGTCCTAGAGGAGATCCACCCTGACTGCTGTTTAGAAGGCCAGATCCTGAAGATGAAACTCAAATTCTTTGGCCACCTAATGAGAAGGAAGGACTCACTGGAGAAGAGCCTAATGCTGGGAACGGTTAAGGGCAATAGAAGAAGGGGACAACAGAGAATGAAGTGGCTGGATGGAGTCACTGAAGCAGTAGGCATGCTTAAACGGACTCCAGAAGATGGTAGAAGGCATGGAGGAATGTTGTCCATGGGGTCACAGTGGGTCAGATACAACTTTGCAGCTAACAACAACAGTACATTGCCAAACCAGTTAAGCTTCTTCAAATAAGCTTCATTGGTCCCTTGGATGAAGAAGGAGTGATATAATCAAAAGGGAAATTACAGAGAAGCTGAACAATTTTTTTCCTCTGTTTGCATTGGAGAAAAATTGGGGCTATTCCCTAAATCTGAATTACTGCTCTCAAGAAGGGAATCGGATGAACTGAATCATACAGTGGTGACAAGAGAAAAAAAATGCTAGGCCTTATTGGCAAAGGGAGCAATTGGCACACCACAATAGCTACTTGCAAAATTACTAAAATATTTAAAGCTAAAATTGTAGACCTCCGAATTGAAATAGGAAATATAGTGAAAATATGTCCACTATAATTGAAAACTGTATGTTGGTCAATGGAAGTCCAATTTCTAAGGACTCACAAGGAGATGCAGCAAATTGTAGGCCTGTCAGTTTAACTTCTGTTCCGAGGAAGATAGCAGAAGCTACTAAAATTTCAAACTTTTATAGACACAAGCATAGAATACCCAACAAGATTTCACTGGGGAAGGCCCTGTCTAAATAACCTACAAAAGTATTTTTGAGGTTGATAATAAGTAGATAAAGGCAAGCCAGCAGACATCATCTACTTAGATTTTCCAAAAAGCCTTTGATTAAGTCCCTCATCAAGGACTTCTCAGTAAGCTTAACTGCTATAAGAGACGTGGTGGCTCAGTGGCTAAGGCGCTGAGCTTGTCGATCAGAAAGGTCAGCAGCTTGGTGGTTCAAATCCCTAGCACTGTGTAACGGAGTGAGCTCCCGTAACTTGTCTCATCTTCTGCCAACCTAGCAGTTCGAAAGCATGTAAAAATGCAAGGAGAAAAATAGGGACCACTTTGGAAGGGAGGTAACAGTTTTCCATGCGCCTTCAGGGTTTAGTCATGCCAGCCACATAACCATGGAGACTTCTTTGGACGACAGCGCTGGCTCTTTGGCTTTGTAACAGAGATGAGCACTGCCCCCTAGAGCTGGAAACAACTAACACATAGGTGTGAGGGGACCCTTTACTTTGACCTTAAGCTCAACTGCTGTGAAATAACACAGCAGGGCAGTAACACAGCAGGGTCCTCTTGTGGATAAGCAACTGGTTGAAGAGTAGAAAACCAAGAGTGCACATTTCTCACAATGATGTAATGAATGGGGACCTCCAGGGTTCTGTCCTTGGACCAATGCCTTTTAATATATGTAGAAATGATCTGAGATCAGGTGTAACTACTAGAGTAGTCAAAATTGTTCAGGATGGCAAAAACAACAAAGGGCTGTGAACAGCTCCAAAGGGATCAATGGACATTAAAGGAATAGTCATTTGCCAACTTGTCTGGCCTTATTTCTTGCTTGCGGAGGTAGGGGGGACAAGAAGTGTTTGGCCACTGACATCTTTTGATAGTTTTTTTTTTCAACTTCTCAATTTACTTATAATCTTGGGATATCCTAACTTCTCTCATCATATCCAATCCTGATCAGATATGACTTTGTTCAGGTTTTTTTGTGATTGACCAAACTTGGCTAAATATTGGGGCTTCACTTAATAAGGAATATATGACCCAACATCCAATTTGGAACTCTTGGAGAAAATAAACCTCCATTTTTAAAACAAGTCTCATAGGGGAAAGAAAAGCAAGAGCCAAATGAGTTTGGATTTATAGACTTCTCTGTTTGTTCCCTTATAGGTAAATCCATCTAATCATAGACTGCTGTTTGAAGTGTTTGATGAAAATAGATTGGTGAGTATTTCTCCCCCTTATAGTTATTGACTTTATGCATGAGAACATTGTGCCATACGTTTCATTTTTCCTTCTCTCCCTTTCTCCACTGGGAAAAATATTTCTTAAAAGTGGGACATGGAGAGATGTAATATGCATTAGTAGTAAGAGGCTAATAAATACAGTTCCTTCTCAGATTGACAAGAAGATAGCAAATAGCTATTAAGCCCTTCGGAACCTTGGACTTAATGGTGGTAACTCATTTTTGCTACTGGATGAGAGATGTCAGATATAGTAGAGAGGTAGAAAGCAAGCTAATTCAATTAAGCAGTAAGATGCCTAGGCTTGGGTCCAGGAAGAGGATGTTGAAAAAGGTTTGATGAGAGACCAGTTTAACAAAAAGTCAACTAACCTGAGCTGGTTGCCATGCACTTGGTTTCTATAAATACTGAAGTATGGGGTGGCTTCCAAGCTTCCATATGAATCCACTCAGGTGAAGACCTGTTGTTTTATCCTTCGTCCAGGAAGTAGTTAATAAATGTAGGTGCTTTTCTATGGTAGCTCCCAATTTTGTTTAGTCCAACCTACTTGCCAATGTAGTCTCTATGTTGCTGATGTTTCAGCTTATAATTTGAACCAGACCTATCTTTAAAAATGCATTTAATGTTTCTTTTATTTATGGTCTAATGAATGTTAAGTCCCATTTATTTATTTTTAATCTATGTACTTCCTTTCCTCTCATCTCCCTTCTTTGGGGAATTTTGCACTGATTTTATTATAATGAACAGTTATTGTGAGTTATTCAGATATCTACACTGTTAGGAATACCATGTTGTAAGTAATGGAGCTTATAGATACAGTTCAGAGCATACAAAAAGGTTCGAAGTAAAATGAGAAGTAAGTGGGAATTTCAACTGTTCATTGCTAGCTTGTATTCATCACAAATCACTTGTTAACAAAGTACCTTCTCTCTGAAGTCCCAAACTTGTATTTGTAAGTGCTTAAAACACTGAAGCCTTTGGAGAAAGGTTACAAATGTAGTTATGGTATCATAATTGGTTGATTAATCAAATAAGGTGAAAATACGTCCTCAAATTGTGTTAAATATGCTAAAGATGTTTCAGACTTTATTCAAACCAGCGGGAGGTAGATGATCTGATCAGTATTATTAGTCCTGCTTTTCTCTTGCATGTTTAACAAAACAGAGTATTATGCTGACCTTTGGTGTTTTGATTACTGAAAGTTTTGTCTCCTTTGGAAACTGATTCTTTCCTCACGTGAAATAAATCATTAGAATACTTAAGTCTTTAATATTTAGGACATTATTTTCGGTGGATATTCCCATGTTTTTCTCTTTCTCTCTAGCTATTGCTGCGAGGTTCTCATTTATGCAGAAAACCAAGTGGTTTTATTTTATCTCCGTAGTAATAAACACTTTAGTTTCACTGACCCAGTTTTTAGTTCGTGCTGCCCGCAGATTTTGAAACTGTAGGATGTCTGCTTCTGCCCATCCCTTTCTTAACAACCACTCAGAGCAGAATCATGTTTGGGCATTGTTTAATTTTGGGTTCCCAGTCCATCTGTCTGTACTTCTGACGTTTCTTGGCTCCTAACAAAGCAGAGCTCTATTTCTTGCTGGCACTTCAACCTTTCTAATACTGCTCACTTTCACACTGGAAGGCTGCCATCGTTTAGCATGGAGTTGAACTCAGATTCTGTACAATCCTTCATGCTTACCCCTGCTCCAGCTTTTATCGCCTGCCCTGCCTTCTAAAACCTAGGAACAAGGAAGATGGATGGTGGTGCCTCTTGAATTGTGCATGTAAGAATCTCTTTCCCTTTCTCTCCTGAAAAAAAAGTTTGAATGTGGTTGAAGAAGGTTCTTTGCAGTTTGTTTGCAGTGGAAACTTGATATCTATGTTGGTTGCTAAGACAGAAAGAGGAGCATTTAAATTACTTTTCAGTAGAAGGGAAGAAAGAGTGATATCCTACTCTTTATTTGTAGTAGTCAAAAGATCTTGGGAGGCTTACATGAACAAAATCTCTCACACACATTCTCTCTCTCTCTCTGTGTGTGTGTGTGTGTGTGTGTGTGTGTGTGTTTGTCTCTCTCTAAGTGTGTGCAGACACACATGCCTTCCTTGAGTCATTTCAGCAATATGTGGTCAGCCCTGAGAATTTTGAGAGCATAACAAGGGCAATTCGACAGGGTGGGGAAGAGAGAGAGGAAGTCACTCCTCTGTGTGAGTTTGTGTCTGTGGTTTCCCACCCCCTCCGCTCCTTGTCTTTCTGTTTTGCAGCCATTCAGAAGTGTTCTGCAAATATGATGCAGTTTAGATTTATAGCAGAGCTGAGTGTGCTTGCTGCCTTAGTCAGCTGTGAGAGATCTCCCACTGGGACCGATCCTTTCTGATGGAAAAGGAGCAGCTGGGAAGGTGCTGTTTCAGGCTCTTGCTGGTATTAAAGAGAAAGAAAGGGAGGGGGAGAGAGAAATAGACGCTTGTATTGGAGAGGGGAAAATAGGTCATGTGACCCCAGCCCTCCTACCCCATGTCACAGTGTGGAGGAGCACCGATTGGTCTTGCCCAATCACGCATGGAATGTCACTTGCCACTTGGGCTATTTCTGCTATCTGTCGCTATCAGTGCAGCAGTGCTAACACTTTGGCAGATGGGACACTTTTTCTTGGAGTTTATGTCTTTCGTTCTTAACGGCTGGCAGTGCCTGGCCTTGTTGCTTTCCCTCTCTCTCTGCTTTCTCCCGAGACCATGGCCCATCGGTTGCGGTTTCATTTTGGCTCAGGGCGAAGCAATACAGCTCCTGAGCTGGAGATCCTAGACCCCGAGAGGGAGGATAATGACGACTTTTTCATGGCATTCCACACTTTGCCAAGAAGGAATGGGCCTCACCCTTTCTCCAGGCACAGAATCGATTGTGAAGATGGCAGCGGCCGTCTGCAGGAAGGTGGCTCCTTGAAAAGGAGCACATCCATGTTTATCCCGCAGCTTCTGAACAGCATTGATGCGCGCCCCATGAGGAGCTCATCCATGCAGATCTCCCTTCAGCGCAATGCTGTGAATGGACATGCTAGTGAATCTGGGTCTCCTTCAGAGGAGTCATGTCCTTTTTCTGGTCTAGGAGAGCGGTGTACCTCTCTTGATGGAAGCCATTCTTCTCCAAGTAGTTCACAGGTAACTCCAGAGGATTCTCCAACGAGAGAACTTGAGAACATGGGACACGAGATCAATGAAGGATCTTCTAACCACACAATATTTTGTATGATACCTTCTAACAACTGGAATAATGAGGGTGCAGCCAGCAGTCAAGAGGACAACATAAACAAACCCGCACTGGATTTAAATATTAGCAGGGTAAGGATTCAGCATCGGGCTTCAAGTGTAGATATGCCTCAAGTTACGCTGATGCCATTTGGTCCAGAGGCCCAAAATAATTCTTCTTGCTCAGAACCCAGGCGCTGGTCTTTGCAACACCTGCCAGATGGGTCAGCCAACTCTGGGAAAAAGCTATTTGTTCTTCAGTTGCAGCAGTCTCAGTCAAATAGTACAGGAGCAGATTATAATTTTGGCTTCACAGGAACAAAGGGAGACAGACTAGTCAGGTACCCACGGATACGGCTGGGGAGGAGCACCTCATATCCAGTTCAACCGCAAGCCGAGCGAATTAGCCCCATGGAAGAAGATGTCCATTGTGGAAATGACCAGTGTGGCCCCGACATGGCCAGAAGCAATTCAGTTGAGCAGATTTCCCCGGGGCAAGGATGCACTTTTAAAATTTGTCCAGATCAAAACGCCGGGCAGCAGCATTTCAGAATTCTTGTAACTCGTGAGAAGAACCAACCATGTGGGCAAGAAAATTCAAATACAGCTGATCCACTGGCAGCCAACTCATCAGTAAGTAGAAACACCAATATCCTGTCAACTTAAATGGTTCACTTTGCTGGCTGGGGCAATAAGTTAGTAAACAAATAAATTCAGGGTGCATTATGTAATTTTGCAACACAATTTTGCACTGCTAGAAAGAACTGTATACATCCAGAATAATTTTGGAGCATCTTCCTTTGCTAAGCTATGACTAAATCCAGAGAAGTGTTTTTATATTTGCTAGTGACTCAGATGTTACTTAATTTAATGTTACATCATCTAAACACAATGGGGATTCTTTTTTGTAACAAATCTGTAAACTGCTTTATCACTTTTTATGAAATGGTGCCCCGATGACAAATTAGGATTTCAAAAATTCTGCAATCTTCATTGCTTGAAATCATTGAAATCTGTCTCACACAGAGAGAGAGAGAGAGAGAGAGAGAGAGAGAGAGAGAGAGAGAGAGAAATACATGCACAAACACTTGAACTACCAAATAACCAACGATACAGTTTAAAATTAATGGTGTTATAATACTTTTAGTTATTTAAATAGGTGTACCATTGTTTGTTTAAATAGGAGTACTGTTAATTAAGCTATTCCTGTACATTGGGTGGTTAGTTATAAATTCCTATCAACTTGAAAAAGCTGCATGGAACCTCAGATTGTTTTGATTTGTTCAGTTCAGTTTGGTTTTACAATAATTAGGTGTAACAATGAACAAGCACTTTGTGATAATATTCAGCTTTGAAATATAAATAGGTATCATATTTACAGCATACTGTACAATAGAAACGTTGCCAGGTTTCTACATTATCCTACTGGCATTTTTTATTATTATTTTTTGGCTCCAGATGAAAACATTTTATTTTTCCAAGCATTTAAATAATTATTTTGATATTTTCAAAATGAACTGTTTTGGTTCTGCTTTAAAATTGGGATAACTTTATGCTGTATTCAGTACCACTATCATTTCTTTTACCTGTTGCATGGATCGTTTTTTTTCTAATCTATACTTTTGCATAATCTTTTATGTAGTTTTTAAATGGACTGAGGTTTTCGTTAATGTGTTCTGAATGATTATAATGTCCCAGAGACCCTTACATGATTGGGTGGCATAGAAATTCAAATCAATCAAGAAAGATTAAAGCCTGAATCTTACTATGTAATTTTAGTATGGCTGCAGTTTAACCATTGGTCATTGGAGTTTGCAAGCAAGGTGATGTGGAATCTGGAATAATAAATATTGTGTGAAACCATGCCAAGTTTAGGGCCTTCTCATTGCTCTAGCTCATGTGTAATGGAATAAATGCCTGTTGATAGAAGAAGAAAGTACCAAATATTGCTTTAATAGAGGAATTACACGAAAAGCTTTATTCTACGCTAATTTTTATTTTTGGGGCATGTGTGTTTTGAAAACATTTAGGACACTACTGATAAAATCCCAGATTTTAGTCTATTGAAACAAAATTTGTTACAGAAAGGTTAGCAAATTATATTTTTTAATGATTTGCATGTTGTGCCTGTGACAGGCCCTGTTATTTTTCTGTTTTAAAAAAAGTAACGAATCCTAAACTTAACTCTGCTTATCCTGAGATTTTACTGTCCTTGCTACAATCCCCCAGGTTTCATTGCAGGCATACTAAAATCACACTAATATGATCTGAGGTTATTTTTCACTCTAAACTTTTGGGGCTGTCCTTTTAAAAAACATCTTAAGGATTTTACGTTAATGCCTCTATTAAAAAAAATTTTTCATCAATTGTTTCAAAAAAGTAAAGTATATATTTTTAAATAAATAACTCAAAGTAGCAAACATACCTAATACTCCTTCCAGTTCCTGTTTTCCCCTCAACAACAATCCTGTGAGGTGGGTTAGTCTGACTCACTAGATCCAAGTCACCCAGCTGGCTTTCATGCCTAAGACAAGACTTGAACTCACAGTCTCCTGATTTCTAGTTGGGTGCCTTAACCATTATCCATATTACATTACTTTAGAGTAGAATATTATGAAATATAGAATTTTTAAAAAGCTATGTGATTGCTAGGAGTCAAAAACAATTTGATGGCATCGTCAATCAATGAATGAGGAAATGGCAGTCAGATAAGGGTTTTCCACCAACCTGTGAATATTTTTTTGAAGGAATTTTACAAATACTTCATTCTGTATATTTTCTGCAATGTTGTTTGCTAAATATACATAATTCCTCGTTCTGTAGGTTTTTGACTTATCTACATGGTTCCACCCTTTAAAGGGCTCCTGATTAAAATTTGAGAAATTTAGGAAAATAGCTGACTGTTTAAAATATGCATTTTATTCTGTAATATTAAAATACACCCCAAAATTTAAACTTGTATTATTATCAAGAGGAGGGCTTCTTCATATTTTTCTATGGTATTTGTGTGTGTGTGTTATATACATACATACCAAGAAGTTTTTTAAAGTCCGTATCTTTCTCATCTTAGATTTAAGAAGTTTTTTCTAATCCCTCTAAAGAACCAAAAAGCAAACTCTGTAATGAGAAAGTTAATAGTAGCTGGTATTAAGCCATTTAATCTACTGTATTATATAAAATAATTCAAGAAAGAAAGATATCTGACTTCCATCTGATTTCCTAAGATTTCCATCTGTAGTGAATTGTAGCATATTAACTGGATGCTATGGAGAGTTGGTGGCTACTCAAATAATCTCTTATATCTGTATCTTACAATACTCTTTTAAAAGGAGGCGGGTTCTAAAATACAGAAATGGCAATCATTTACATTTAAACAGAATCTATTTACAATGGCCATTCTTTGGAATAAAAATTCAGGGGCATGTTGTACTTTTCACTGCAATTTTTTTTTCATGAATTACCATAACAAAAAAGTTATTCCAGGACCAAGCTGAAAAACTTGGGACTCCCAAGATAATGTTGAACTCAAATATCATATTAATTCTAGTCAACGTGGCCAATAGATACAGAAGAGGGAAACTGTAGTCCAGCCCAGGGAAGAGACACATTTTTGTACCGCTTGTCTAACACATGGTAACTTATATAGTAATAAGCAATGACTGCAGTTTCCTTTTTGTCCAAGAACAAAAAGAAAATTTGCGATGTTTCATTTTGTTTAACAAATGAGCAAAATAGCAAGGAAGCAGATTAAAATATTTATACACAATATTGTATCTGTAAGCAAGAGGAATATTACAAGCAAGCATCGGACCAAAAGAAAGTATGCAAAGAAATTTATTAGGTTTGTCATTTTTCTCTTTTGTTTAATGATGTAGGTTTTGTATATAATTTTATACAAAATATATTATATTGTGTATATAATCAGTATAATTGGTTTGTGTTTGGTAATCTGAGTTCTGTTGAAGAGTCTGTGTATGTATATAATTCTTTATGGTATAGTTCAAAATTTCAGGAGGAAGTTTCCAACCTTAACACAGTTTTGCTTCCAAAGAATTCTTTTCACTTTTTATAGTCTACTGTTAGATCACTATTATTCACCAGAAAAACTTATAGAATTGTGCAAATTAGAACTGTATTACATAATGTTGCCTCTTAGATGATAAAGGCATAGATACAGGTTATTGTATGAGATTTCTCATTGAAATAGTTATGTTATGGTACTATACAGTAACTACCTTAATGTTCTTTTGGTCTATATTTTATAATGCTTACTTGTTTTATTCTTTTTACATTCTGAACAGCAGTGAATGCCTTGACAGAAATTGAGTGTGGACAGAACTGATTTATGATTTCCATTGTACATTAACACTGATGTTTGAGTAGAGGTTTAATAGTGGCTAGAGCAGGGTTTCCCAGAAATATCTCTAAATTGCCTGTGGCTTTTTCACTTAAGCTAATTCAAGAACAAATAGCCGTGTTTACAAATAAACACTGGAAAAAAATACACTCTTAGTCACTTGGAGAATGAGATAGACGGTACCTAAATTTGGTAAATAAATAAAAACTGATGAGGATGCTTATATGTAAATGCAGCTGGGTTCCTACTTTGCACAAAACCTAAGTGGGTTGGTTTAGTTTTGCCCTGACATGCCTTCATAACTCATTTAGTGTGGTTAGTAAGCCGTCATTTATGAAATACCATGCTGTGCAAATGCGGCCACTTAAGGTTCACTCAGTAAACCATAACTGCATCAATCAACTTGCTGCAATAAGTGAACACAAATTTTATATTACATTACCTAGTGTGAGAGGAAGAAAAGGCTCGGTTGGTACCCCAATCAGATCTTGATGCTAAAGTGAACAAACTACATTCAACACCTTTTCCCACTTTTCTTCGTAAGACAAGAAATACTTCAGTTTTTTCTTTTTCTATGAAAAACTTTTTAAAGTTTGGGATTCAGAAAACTGTTGTTATCCATCTGTATTTAATTCAAACCACGGCTTACAAAGGGGCTTGTTTACTAAATGGCAATAAATTAAGAATGTTTTTCACAATGGGAATAAAGAGATAATTTTAAAAAGTATAAAGCTTCTTTTCACAATACTTAGTTCTGTAATTCACCTTTACATTTTAACTAGGTTTTTGGTTACTTTTTCTTTTAAAAAATTGTTGTGGTGTTGCAGGATATATACCAGCATTATTATATTAAAGAAGTTGCAGGAATTAGAGCTTATTATTGTGAAATCATTCTTTATGTGATTTGAAGAAAGACTTTTGAAGAAATGTTGTAATAATCATTCTTAGGATATTCATTATACAATAATCTTGAATTATTGTTTTTTTTAGAATCAGAGTAGGTGTGAAGTAGAACTAGTCAAATATCCCCAAAGAATGGGGAAAGGTTGGTGGTTTCATTTTTGCAATGTATGATCCAGATTATTTTGATGCCTGCTATGACTTAGTTCTGCATATATGTGTTTTATCTACTCTGTAAGTGTATTTTCTAAAACCAAGTGGCAGGTTTTCATTTTAGTAATCTTTTTTTGTTAAAAATGACATCGGCATTAACCTTACCAAAGTAATATCTACTCTTATAATAAAATAAGAACCAGCCTTACATTTAGACAAATGGTTAATCTATTCAACAGAATTTCTTCTCATCTGGAAATATGATTGTTTGCTGTTACGCAGGTCTACCCACAAAATTTCATTTGTCAAAAGGACATTGGGAAATAATTTTTAAATGAATGCTGCAATTGAAATTGTCCTGGCAATAAAACACAATTATTTATATGACACGTTCTTGTGGGAGAAGGGCCCAATTAAACTAGGTTTAAAAAAAGGAACTGTATTGATAACTTTGAATAATTCTAGCACGATTGAATTGCCCTATTAGAGTTGCCCAATCTTAAATTTTTGCTTACAAAAAAAAGGTGTTTTTTCTTTTTTTAAAGGAGCATTTGTTTTTACCATCCACTATTACACCACATCGAATGATTGTTCTGGGGATATTTAATGAGAACTGCAATTTTCCATTTCCCAGTTATGATCTTCATTGTACCCCTTGCCCACAATAGAAACTTTTCAGCACAGTGTCTGCAAACTAATATTACTGCTGTGGTACATGGAGGCTTAAATACGGATCTTTACTGTTTCAAGCAGCTATTCGAAAAGGATAGCTACATGTGACCTCCATTTTGTTTGGAATAATCTGTCTGGCTTGTCATCTCCTTTCAACTGAAACAACAGAGCAGAATATATTTTTTTAAAGCCATTTGGACAAAATGTGTTTTATCGTGTCCAATTTGGCTACTGTGAATGCATTGGGTTGATATAAGATATAAGGATTTGGTCTGTAGGCAGCAGCTGCTTCAAGCCTTATTTATTTAGAGTGAAAACATGCACACGGGCGGGCGTCTGTAGTTCTAGTGCCATAGAGTGTTTATGACCTTTCGGATATCTAAAGGAGCCAGAACATAGTTCATCCTTGTTATCAGAAAATGAGAAATAAAAGAAAACCTGCGGCCCACGATGTAAGAGTTCAGTCGTTTTGTAAACACAAAGCATGTTGCAGACTTCCTCAGCCGATAACATCATAAACCTCTCTCTTATTTTTATTTTTAAATCTGGCTGTATTAAAGAGGAAGAAAAGTGGGGAAAGATATATTTTTGCACATTGGGGTATTCAAATGTTTTGCAACCTTTAGCAATATGTAGAAGCACAAAGGCAAAGGGTGGCATGAACTGGAAAACGACCGGACATGCTAATATTGTTAAGGAAGTGCTGTGGGATGTGGAGACTCACAGAACACCGGAATGTAGTTGTCCATACAGCGGCCTGCATCTGTCTTTTATTGCATCAGATTACATCCCACTGTTAATGCTAAAGAACCATTGCTTTTTGGATAGAGCAACTTGTGTTGTCAAGGCTCATGTGGCAAGGATAGGGAAGGGCTGTGGCGTCAGGCTGCCCATAGCAGAAGCTCTGCCAGAATCATTTTTGGCTACAGACTTAGCAGGTTAGCCTGTGCCAATATGCCTTTAGACAACAGCAGCCCTTACTGCAGGAAAAGAAGATTTTACTTTGCTTTAGGCACATCACATATTCCAAGTCATTTTCCTTCAAACTAATATCTCTCTCTCTCTCTCTCTCTCTCTCTCTCTCTCTCTCTCTCTCTCT
>BLBF01000010.1:12061235-12086746 GCA_015471245.1 Laticauda colubrina
CAGCTGTCCCTTCACACGGAGCCAAGCTGCACTAAAAGCCTCCAACACAAGAACAGACTGTTGCCAGCCAATCAAAGCCACAAAACAGACAGAAGAAACCAGGAACACCAATCAATCAAACTCCAAGTCCAATGAAACAGGTCCAGGCTCCCAGCCAATCAGAATGAACCAGCCTCAAATTTAAAACCAGGAGCTGTAAGACCCATATCCATACAGAAGCCTGAAGATGGCAGATGAGATTCTGCTGAAACGTTGCTACAACTTTAACAGAACTACAATGACGTGGGATAATACCCGAAGGAAGCTGAACAGCACACATGTAAGTACCCGCGAAAACTTAAGAAAACATATATATATATATATATATATATATACACACACACACACATACACACACACACACACAAAAGTTTATGTAAATATAAGCTTTGTTGAATACCATAACATTTGCAGTTGTTTAAACATCCATAATAAGGTTGTGTTACTAGTAAAAAAAAATTTCTTTGAATCTCTATTGGATTTCTTTGGTTTAGCTGAAATCTTCAGTTTCTTCTATCTACAACTGATTTGCTCTTCTAAAAATAGCAAAACATTGTGTTTTGTGCAACAGTAATAGATTTAATTTACACTAATGTAATATAACCTAATCCCTATAAATGCATTGGTTAATTCCTTAAAATGACAAGATGCTCAGACTGGATTGTACCCAGGAATATGGTCTAATTAAATAAATCTTGGTCAATAACAAAGTGCATTAATCTGTAGAGATTAAAATAAAAGAATTTTTTTAGTCAACCTAATTATGCCACTGCTATACAACGCATACCTTGTTACAGCACAGATTTTAGAACGTGAAACATAAAACAGTTTTGTAAAGATATGCATGCTATCTTCAACTGTTACAGTAGTATTTGCAACAGAAATGATAAAATAGTCTAATTAATCAAATTCTTTTAGTTGAATCTTTGTAAACTATTCTCTCACTCCCTGTTATTCTCTATTCTTTGAAACTAACTTGCATTATTTAGAAGTGTGAACAAATATGGAAAAGAACTACTTCAAAGCATTTTTTCTGAGAAGCAAATATTCTGTATTTATTTCTATGGTGTGAGTTGACCTTCTTTTCAGTTTCATGTGCTTCAACTATAGGCTGGTATAGTTGGGTTAGGGTTAGGGTTAGGGTTAGGCAGTCATTAAACAATGGTGGTAACTGAAGGACTACATCTTTTAAAATGCTAACAATGAAACTTAAAATTCTAGATAACAGTATGTTATTAAGCTAGTTCAGAGAAGTATTTAATGACTTTTCAAAACTAGTTCTGGTCATTTTACAGGACAGTGCTAGGTGTCATATTAAAGTCAGTTGCAGAGCTGCTGCTGGGATAATCAGTGATTCTGTGTGTAGAATCTGAACAATTTACAGTGGCAAAAACTCAAATGTGTCACAAGACAGAACTTGAAATAGCACAAAATAATCTATTTTAATTATCAGGAAAATGGAATGTTGGGGAGCAAACATATTGTTTGGGGAGATGGATTGTTTGTTTTTCATAAGTACTGATGCTGATATAATATAATCATTTTTTATTAAATTTATATGCTGCCCATCTCCTGATAAGATGAATCACAATTGGTTGTGCCAACACTGAATAATAGAGCACTGGATTATGTAAAGAGCTAAGTGTATATTTCATATTAAAACAGACTGACAAAGAAATTACATTATATTGTTGTAATTTGTAATTCTTGATGTCTATCGTTGACATCAAGAAGGGATATTCCGACCTGTAGCTTATTTCTGGTCTTTTAACTAAGGAATTAAAAAAAAAACATAGATAAATTGGAAGTGAATCACCTTTTCCCAAAAATCAGAGTAACTTGTAATATAAATGAGTTGACATTTCCAAAAGGAAGCCTGAATAAGGTGTATTTCATACTCTAGATGTTATGAAGATATGGCCAGTCCTGACATTCCAAAATAAACATTTATTTAAAAAATATAAAGTAACTGCTTTTTCAGTACAACTTTCTTTAGAGGTTAATTCTGACGTATGGTTCTTTAAAGCCTGTGAGGGAATTATAGTTGGGTTTATTTACAAAGTAAGTTTAAATAGACAAAGTACTTACAAGAAAATATCTGGATCTTGTTTTCAAAGAAAATTGAAACTGTATATGGTAGTACATGAGAAATTGTTTATGGGTTAAATGAGTAAACATTGTAAAAACTGAGCAGTCAGCTTATGAGTGGAATTTGTAATGGAAATGGTCACCTAAACAAATTTAGGAATAATTTGAACAAAAGTATTAAAACAAAACTTTTAGTTTAAGACATATATTGGATACAATTTTAAAATAATAAATGTTCTAGTTTTGCTTTGATTTCTGTGAGATCAATTTAAAAACATAGTCAAATTGCTGCGTTAGTTATAAAGAAGTAAAAAGAAATCCATTTTCATTAATGTACACATTACTTACTTATTTGTTTTAAGTAACCTGTTTCACATATTGCTAAACCATTGCATTCAGCTCTCTGACCACCTCCAATATATACTACAAAGACATAGCTAAATAAATAAAAACAAAATTGTGCATATACCCACATATATTATATGACACAGAGAAACAACACCTCTTTCAACCCTTCTTGAAGCACTGTCTGAGGATAGGGTTATTGTGTCTGTTGCAAACGCTGACTCTTGATCCTAGCCAATGAAGGGGTTCTGAAAAGGGCTCCTCAATTGGCATATTTGACATAGAAGATAACCTGTCTGGGTTACAAAATGAAGCTAATAAGCCTAGCAGAATCTTTCTGTCATTTAGATGGACTTTGTGGTTCGTACTGGATTTAGAGACCAAACATACACAGGCTTTGAAAATGATAACATTTGCTTTTTTCCACCTCTCCATGCATGTTGCAACAGAGCTTTCTAAGTCCTTAATCATATACTCCAGGAGTTTCCAGGGCCTTCCTGAGTTGGAATACATTAGCAAATGTGATACCCAAGAACTCTGACTCAGCAGAATCCGGTAATGGCTAACTTACTCCAGTAAGTAATTGGTCCTCTTTAGTTGTTCACTTAACTTCTTGACTTTGCTACAGCTTATTCATTTCCAGAGATTTCCAGTTAAGAATGACTCATGTTTATATTAATTGTATCTTACCTTATTGGATTGAATTCTGCATCCATTTGAACTTTGCAGTTCATCTATTGTTTCCTTGGTTGCAAGTCTCTGAGATTATAATCATGCCCGTCTGTTTTTTGAATATTTCATGCCTGTTTACAAAAATCTCAACTCAGGAAAGTTTGTGTCATTAAAATTGTACACATCTAATCTCTGCTTTTCTGCAGTAAAATAACAGAGCCACCTCTCTGGAACTTAATTCGTTGGAATTTTCCATTAGGTTGGGGTAGCTGAAATTCATGGCCATACTTGGCATCTTCAAGAGACTAAGTGCTATGTTGGTGATTTTTACGTAATAACAATGAAAAGATGGAGTTAGAACATGAACGTACCAAGTGAAAATTATGTAGATGGCTACATTAGCCAGTTTTCCTCCAAAGTCATCTCACTAGGCAGCATATAGGTTGACTTACAGCCATTAATTCAGTGGCCATTCAAGTTACAACAGCATTAAAAAGGTGACATGACCATTTTCCGCACTTACAACTGTTGCACCATCCCCCTGCTCATGTGATCAAAATTGGGATGCTTGGAAACTAACGAGATCATAAAATGGGGCAAAACTCACTTCACAATTCTCTTGCTTATCAGTGGAAATATTGGGCTCAATTGTGGTCATATGTTGAGGACTACCTGTATATAAGATCTCCATTTTGTGCCGTTGAAATGTACAAGTGTAAAAATGCCTAGGATTTTCGTAACTTTGTCTGAAATTTCTAATCTTTTTCCTGTGGAACTATATGATATTCTCTTATTAATTAATTGTCTGAAGCAGAATGTGATTAAGAATGTACATTTTGATTAAGCATGTACAAATATATATCCACCTAGCAATGCAGATAAAAATGTAATTATAAGTGTTATTTGATCTATGCTTTTCTTTCCTAAATCACTATTGTAAGTGATAACTCCTTCTCAATGCAAAGCTTCATTGAAATTGTACTTTCTATACCATTTATCATTTTTCTTTTAGTGAATTATTACTCAGAGTAGCTAACAACAAGTAAAATTTTTAAAAGGTATAAAAATGTTCTCTTTTTTTGGTTTTTGACAGACAACCCAAAAAAAAGAGATAAGTGCAGCAGGCTCTCTCGTGAGTAGACAATTCATAAAACGTTCCCTCTCTGACACTTAACTCAAAGAGGTTTCGAATATGACAGGACATCATAAGTGAGAAGACTGAGCTTTCCAATTTTTTTAAAAAGACTACATTACAGTATAACTGTCACAAGAAAGCTCCTTTCTCTTGACTCAATCAGTGCCTGAAATATAAAAAAGGATTTTCATTAAAGATTAGGGCACAGAGAAAATAGGAGGTGAAGATCTTTCTTAAGATTACTCAGGATCTTTTCAGAGTCCAAAGATCATTGGGATGGTAAACATTGCAATATCTCTTTCACTCTTTCAACCCAGAAGGATTTCAGGAATGCTTATTCTTGATTGTCAAAGTCACTCTGCTACAATAGTTTAAGTGAATGTAGATTGTGTTTGCGTTTTTACATTCTAAGTGAATGTAGATTGTGTTAGCGTTTTTCTAAGAGCATTCAAAACATTTTTATACTCCTTCACCAACATACATATACATACAGTTTTTCTTTCCGTACAAAGTGTTCAGGGAACTTTTCTCGTTTGAAATAAGAGGAAGAATTGCTAGATAATTTTTCAAAGCACTGGATTTGTTGATGCAAAAGAATGAGAAATGTGCCTGATTACGTACAGAAGGACATTTAACTGTAATCTATAACTATTTGGCATATGATAGGGAAGCTAAGTGCCTCGCTATTGGATTCAGTTCTAATTCCACTCAAGGCCCATGCTTATGAATTTTAACAACATAAGAAGCCAGCTTAAATCAAGCCAGAATGGTGATACATCTAGCCCACTGTTACTTTCCTGACAAGCAACAATTTAAATTTCAGTCAAGGATATTTTCTAGCCATACCTGAACATTAATGGTGTTAGGGATAACATTGTTCACCCTAACTGTTTTAGGTGAAATACTAACTATGAATCATAGTTAGTGTATGCAGCTTTAACTGTAAAATAGCAATTGTGGGTGTGGTTATGAAAACCATATAAAAGTAGCAAGGCTACAGCTTGCTCGCTCTCTCTCTGGCTTTGATGATCCCTGATTACTGCTTGGAAGCAAGACTGCATTGCTCGAACGGGAGAGACAACAACGGACTGATTTATGAGAACTGACAATAGGATATTCTACATGGACTTTGCTAACTGAATATCCCTGAATGGACTGACTACATGGTAAATGAATATTGGACTGTTTTTGACTATGCTATAAACTTATACTGGAATAAAATATATTCTTGATAGCACAAGCGTATCTGTTATTTTTACTGTATGTTAATAAACATACAAGCTTAGCTCACTCATTTATCTGTGTGCCTATCTGACTAACGCTGCACATTCTGTTTAGCTTGTTTACCTAACCCTGGTTGGGGAACCCAGGCTTAACAAATGGGATTAAACTTGGAATCTACTTGCTACAAAACATGTTTCACAGTCCTCTGTAGTCCTCTGCTTATGATCTGAATTGGGGGCCAGAATATCTGTTGTCAAGCAAAAAGGTTTGTAAAGTGAATCATATCCGATTTTATTACCTTTTTTCCCACAGTTGTTAAGCGAGTCACTGCAGCTGTTCAATGAATCATGCAGACATTAAACAGATCCAGCTTTCTCCATTGACTTTGTCAGAAGCTGGCTGGGAAGGCTACAAATGACAAGCACATGCACATGGAACACAGTAACCTGCAGCCATCATAAATACAGATAATCCTCAACTTATGACCATAATTAAGCCCAAAAGTTTTGTTGCTAAGTGAGACAGTAGTTAATTGAATTTGCCCCCTTTTGTGACTTTTCTTGCCACCGTTGTTCAGTATATCACTGCACTTGATAAGTTAATCATCATAAATATAGACCAGTTGTCATATATTTGAATTTTCATCGTGTGACCATGGGGATGTGGTAATAGTCGTAACTCTGAAAAACGTCCATAAGTCACTTTTTTCGGTGACGTACCTTTGAACAGGCACTACGTGAATTGTTGCAACTTGAAGATTATCTGTAGATGCTGGTTACCAAGAGCTTGAATATTGATCACATGACCATGGAAAATGCTGCAAAAGTCATAAGCAGGTTGTAGGTCACTTTTTTCAGTGCTGTTATGACTTTGATCTGTCTGTTAACAAATAGTTGTAAGACAAGGAGGAGCTGTATGCAAGTTCCAGGAAGCCCTTTTAGAATGCTAAAATATGGACTGCTCTAGATGTTATAAACGGGACACGGTGGCTCAGTGGCTAAGACGCTGAGCTTGTCAGTCAGAAAGGTCAGCAGCTCGGCAGATCGAACTGCTGACCTTTCTGACCTCCCGTTATTTGTCCCAGCTTCTGCCAACTTAGCAGTTCAAAAGCATGTAAAAATGCAAGTAGAAAAATAGGGACCACTTTGCTGGGAAGGTAACAGCGTCCCGTGCGCCTTCGGCCACATGACCACAGAAATGTCTTCGGACAGCGCTGGCTCTTTGGCTTTGTAATGGAGATGAGCACTGCTCCCTAGAACCGGAAACGACTAGCACGTATGTGCGAGGGGAACTTTTACCGTTACCTTTAGATGTTCTAAGTTAGTCTTCCCTAGTCTTAGGATGGCCTCTGAATGTAGCTAGCCATCAGTAGATCTTCAAATCACCTTTTTTATTTTTATTGATTTTTATTTATGTGTTTGTCAAACATGTACAGGATAACAAGTGCAGGTATAAACATAACCATGAACAAAGGAAGTAAATATAGATAAATGGGAGCAGTAAGACAGGGACAGTAGGCACACTGGTGCGCTTGAAACTGTGAGGGTTTGAGGCTGTAACAATGGAAAAAGGTAGAGCATTCCAGGTGTTGACCACTCTGTTGATGAAGTCATATTTTCTGCAATTGAGTTTGAAGTGGTTTACCTTGAGTTTGTATTGATTGTTTGCTCGTGTATTGTTGTGGTTGAAGCTGAAGAAGTCGTTGACAGGCAAGATGCTGTAGCAGACAATTTTGTGTACTATGCTTAGATTGGACCTCAGGCGGCACAGTTCCAGATTGTCCAAGTCCAAAATTTCAAGAAATTACTGGAGGCATAGGGAATTCTATTGTGAGTAGAGGAGTGGACATAGATAGAATTGCCAGAGGGAAAAAATTGAATGTGGAGACATTTTGCCTGAAAATTAAATGTTCTGCCTTGAATATTCTGCCCTTTCTCATACTTATGGACAAAAAAGAAGGTAGCATTTCAGACTCTGGATCTACATCCACACTCCTTAAGCTTTAAAAAGGCTTTTGTAGAACAGACTTTTTGTAGAACTGATGCAAAAATACAAAGCCTGGAGAAGACTAATTTTGCATTCTTTATTTAGATCACAATCTGCCATTCTCATTCCCCCCCCCCCCACTTCACAAGATACAGAATTTATCTCTTTAATTATTGGGAATACAAATCAGCTTGTCTTCAAAACCTTGGCACAGCTTTTTGTAGCATGGTGGTTTTCGAATATGTTTGGAAAAACTCCTGAATGGCCAGATTTCTGGAGAGATGATCAAGAGCAAAACCGATTTAATTGTAGTACAGATCTAATTGTTGGTGCTGGCTGGCCTGTCTGTGCTTTGTGTTTATTTTCACTCAGCTGTGACTATTTTGGGGGTTCCTATTTCCTTGGTCACAGAAGCTTCAACCTGCCTTAATCCACATGGGTCCAGTTTCTGGATGCTAAACATTGCTAAAGAATGCCAGAGCATGACTTTTGATCAGCACGTTGGTAGTATCTTTGGATTCCATGTGGGAGCAGCTCATAATGCACTGCCCTTGAAGGGCAACATGAAACAATGCCAAATAATTATTGTAATGAAGACTTTTCATATATGAACTCTGGGTTGAATGAGAGATGACTTGAAGTGTTCTCAGAAACATTCAATCCTTCAACAAGCACAGTGGACCGATTTCGGTTTTCTTAACATGATTTCAAAAGTCTACTAGACCAAACCAACTTAGATGGGCTGAAAGTTCTGATTCTTGATTCTCTTCACTATGTACTCAACCCCATCATCATTTCTTGCAGTTGCTGCTCTGTTTGCTTGCTTTGGGTTTCTAATTCTGATTTTTTTCCCAAAGATCTGTTTCCGTCCTTAATTTACTGACTCAGATATAACATTTTCCAGGTGGTAAAAGTTTGTCATAATTATAGATTATAAGACTATTAAACTTAGATAATGTGGTCAAACTTAGAATACTATAATATCATCAGTGGTGGGATTAAAAAATTTTTTACTACCAGTTCTGTGGGCATGGCTTGGTGGGTGTGGCAGGGGAAGGATACTGCAAAATCCCATTTCCTCTCCAACACACTAACCTGCTTTCCAGCTTCATTCTCCTGTGCAGGGCAACAAAAGAAAACCCAGCCGATCAACTGGGACTTGGGAGGCAGAGAATAGATGGGAGCAGGGCCAGTCAGAGGTGGTATTTGCCAGTTCTCCAAACTCCTCAAAATCTCCGCTACTGGTTCTCCAGAACTGGTCAGAACCTGCTGAATACCACCTCTGAATGTCATCCTCCAAGCTGGCCTATCTAGGCACCAATATCTGGAGAACCTCTCAGTGACAGATTTATGGTTTTCTAGTTGCCCTTTGTGGTCATTATGTGGCTAACTGGACTTGTATAAACCTAATTTTAATTTTAAAAAAGAAGCCTATGTCCAAGAAGAAGGGAATCACAATCTCCTGTCAGGTAACTTCAGGATTGTAGAATTATGCTTCCTGATGATCATTAACCTCCTTAATTTTTTTGCAGGATTTTCCTGTTACTAAAACAAGTTTGTTGTTTTTCATCTGGAGAAAAAATAGATAAGGACTGACCTAGTAGAATTTTGGAAGCAGTATATTCAGATGTCACATGTATGCATGTTTGATTTACGTTGGATGGCAGATAACTATGGCCCCTTTATGACCTATGACCTTCAACTCCAGATCTGCTCTAAACATCTGGATGACTGCAACCAACTGTAATAATAGTATCATAATCCCAAATCTAGATGTGGAAGATTTAAAAAAATAAAATCTGAAATAAGGTATAAGCTTTCATAACTGTTCGTAGACTCAAGTGTTGTAGTTTTGTGTTATTTTTGTTAAGTATTGTTAATAAGGGGTGAGGGAGTAGAACTATCCAGAATAACCTTGGCTGAGTTGGGTGGCCATTTAAATGTTATAAACAAACACAAACAAGCATCAAACAAATTTGCTTGTCCACTGTTCAAACCTGTTCGCTGTTAGGACATTGCAGAGAATGTAAAAAAAAAAATGCTCATTGAAACATTAGCAGAATCAACTCTCAGTTCACACTGTATAAGCTTTGTGGTTGAGACACTTGGATTTTCAGTAGCATTTTATTTATAAGAGTATCAAGTGGGAAGTGATGGGAACTTTCTGGAATGCTGCATTCAAATCGAAGTGCAGAGTGCTAGTTCTAGGTGGATGGACCAGATCAGTAGATAGATTGCTTTGGGTCTCAACTGTAGTTGTCAGCAAACAATTGTTCGAATCACAGTTTGAGATTTCAAAAAAGTCAGTGGTGTCAGTGGTTTATCCAAGTGTGGGATTCAAAAATCACAGCAACTACTTCGCTGCCCAGTTGCTGGATGGGTGTGACCTACCGGAACTTCCTATTTTTGGCTTCTGGTGGGTCTCCAGAGCCCAGGGGAGGCCTTTTTCACCCTCCCAAAGGTCCAGAGGCTTCCCCTGGGTCTCTGGGAGGGCAAAAACAGCCTCCCCCAGACTCTAGAGGCCCTCCAGAAGCTGGAAACAGGGCCGTTTCCAGAAAGCCCCCGTTTCCCCCTCCCAGAGCTTCTGTGTGAATTCTGCATTTACCTCCATTGGAAATGGACTGTGTGGAGATTTCTGGAAGGGGCCGGGAAGCCAGCCCGTTGGTTGAAATCCCAGTTTGGTGAACTGGATGCAACTTTTACATCCGGTTCACCCAAACCGGTCTGAACTGGTAGAATCCCACCCCTGCTTTTATCTCTCATTGTCCATTTATAGATTGACTTATATCTCTATAAAGCAGTTTGTTCCAGTAGTATCTCATAAGTAATTATGATTCATCACTTCTTTATATAGTCAGATGTAACAAACTCCAGTTAAATCTGTGTTTTACAAACCGGATACTAACCAGTTCGAAAACTGATTCCAGTTTAAACGTGCATTGAATAACTGACTTTATAAACTCAGATTGTATAGAGAGAGAGCATATGCAAAGAGTTCTTTTCTGGTATATAAATTCTAAGAACTAACTTGCATTATACATACTATTAACAGCAATTGATGCAAGAATAGTGAATCATTATATGACTATAAATTCCACTTTTGAAGGACACTGCTTTTGGATTAATGTTTAGTTTATATTGTCTCTGCAGCTTTGTCCTTTTCACTGCTTATTTTGTCCTTTGTTACGTTGGTTTAATTTCATTAAGTCTTCAAAATTAATGGCTGTGTTTAGATGCTGGCTAAATTAATTGCTGTGGTTTAGGATAAGGGGTTTTGCATGTGCCTTAAATTCACCATTTCCCTACCATGAAAATAATTATTTCATTTCTTTAAATAAGGTCCTCCTTTCAGTTGGGCTGAAATCCTGGTCGCCATAAGCTACAGCTATGCAATTTTGTGGTCAATAGGATAGAAGCTGTTTCTCAATATCTTAGACTTGCTTATACCCTGCTGTTCCCTCAGGTCCTTCAATTTAAATACTAACAAGGTTCAACCCTGCTTATTTTCTAAACCGCAACAAAATTGGTCAGATATGGCCACCTGACTTACTTGAAATGCTCATCTCTTGCTTGAGGGATAGGGGCATCTGCTCTTTTATTGTGATTTTGATGTTGTAAATAAGGGATTGTTGGGAAGCCTTGCATATTTCTTAATAATGTGCACTAAGATTAAGCCAGGCTGCTTTTCAAAATCCTCTTGTGATATGATAAATGGTCAGTATCTAAATCTTATTTGTAACTAAATAAATAACAACAAACTACCTTTGGATGAAGTCTGCTTGCTGTTTCACACAGTCATTGTAGAAAAACTTTTCATAGCTAGTGTAAAACAAGGGTGTCAATTTCATTGTGCCAAGTTTGATCTAGACCATATACTTTGCAGATGTATACAATGCCAGCTACTGAGATAGATAGATGGATGGACGGATGGACGGATGGACAGGCAGGCAGGCAGACAGACAGGCAGGCTGGCTGGCTGGCTGGCTGGTTGGCTGGATGGCTATATATTTGTTTTCCTCTCATCCACTACTACAATAGATGTATGAAAGATTCAAGATTAAATGGTTAGTTCTTTTTCTCCTCACTTCCCTTCCCCCAACAGATTTGTATATGATGCAGATATTTATGAATGTAATCTTTTTGAAGATGTGATTTTTTTTCCATATTCTCGGGCTTCAGGGTCTTCGCGTAGGAATTTAAAACTGAAAAGCAAGCAGTATTGTATTTGTCTTTAGTTTACATTCCCTACAGGTATGTGCAAAATATTTCAAATAAACCATTTTAAATTCAAAATGCCCTGTTTTGAATGTGAAACCATTGATTTATATTCAGAATACAGGCTATTTCAATCATAATGGAAATATTTTAGGCTCAAAATAAGTTTAGGCTTCCAAAATGATTGAAATGCCTGGTTTCCAATGCAAAATGCCTGTTTTGCATACAGATAACTGTTTCAAATTCAAAACAGGGTGTGGGTTGAATTTAACATAGTTTGAATTAAAAAATACTTTGTGCGATTTTATTTCATATTCTTGGGGAATAAAACAATCATTACCATCACCAGGGAGTCAGAGTAAGATAAGAACAGGAGTAAAAGGTAGCTGGCATAACCTGCATATTTAGTGTTAAAAATTGGAGCCTAACAGGAGCCTATAGCTGGAGGTGGACACTGGTGCACATTAATTTAGGTTCATTATGCAGACTTGTAAGTAATCTTCCTGAAATTAAACATTAGACTCCTGATTTTCATAATGGGAAAATAGGAGCAAATCTAACTGTAATGCTGAATATATTCTTGCTACAGATAGAATCCTTTGCTATTACAGACATTTGAGGGTAAGATGCAAATGTTGTTTTAGGCTTAAAATAAGTTTAGGCTTCCAAAATGATTGAAATGCCTGGTTTCCAATGCAAAATGCCTGTTTTGCATACAGATAACTGTTTCAAACTCAAAACGGTGTGTGGGTTTAGTATAGTAAACAAATAATGAATGCAAGACGCATGGGAGTTAACAGGATCCATTTTGTATCCCCAGATTTGTGTGCTATAATTGGACAAAATAAGTTTAGGCAGAGAGATAGGTAGACACATAGTTTCCCCCCGCTCCCCTGTTAAAAATCAAGAGCAAAATTGATATTTTAAAACTTGATGGATTTCAGCTCATTTGTCTCTCTCTTGAGTTATCAAAAGTTATCAAGTTCCCGGTTCATCAAATAACTAGTTTCAGTCCATCCATAGCCTGTGATCTGATTTCTTCTTTGTACTATTACATTCTCACACAACTTTTTAGAGACTTCTAAAACAGTGAACCATCCCTAATTTAGAAAAGGTTGTGTATTGTGAATGTTTATGTTAGATTGGTTTTATGCCATCAGTCAGAATAGCTCTTAGTGACCGAATAGATTTTCTCCATGATTATCTTTTCCTAAATATTATGCATTAATCTTATAGATTAGCATGTTACTTGGGGGGAGGTATAAGGGAAAGGTAGGGAAAATATTTCCATGTTGTATCATGTTGAAAGCAAAATTGTGCTCTGGAAAATGTAAACATTGCTTCAGAAATACGTTTGTGCTGTATGTAAAAAGCTTCACATTTTGTAGCAAGTCTTTTGATTGTAAAAAGTTGAATTTTGCAATGTGTTTAATTTTGCAAGTTTGTCCTTCATTTTACTCCAACCTGCGTGGTTTTCTGCTGTGAAAAACCATGCATGAAAGCAAGAATCTTCCAGTATATGAGGCTTCTCTTCTACATTTCTAGGCTAGAAGTGAAGATATTTTTAATGATTAGAAATGGTGACTGAGAAGGTCTGCATTCTGCATTTAATAGCATAAATGCAGCATAAATAGCATTTGGTGACATCAAATTGCTGCATACTTTTGTAGCGCTCAGCCAAGAGAAAGAGCAGGATATATCTTTGGACTAGAAAAACTTCTTGATATCAGAGAGGAGGAATCTCTTCTCTGGGTGCCAGAATATTTTGTTGGAGGTAGCAGGAGTTGAATCTGAGAAATTCTTCATGCGAGTCAGATGCTGTGCCGCTGTGCTATGAGAGCACCCTGTTAGCTTTGCTGTCGTGCCAAGAAGCATCTTCCATGCATTTTCTCTTCCCTATTTTATGTGTCTCTGTCATAACCTCCTTAGCCAAATCAAAGATGGCATGTCCTTTTCTAATATATATAATTTCAGTCGGTGGATAAAATTGAATAGAGTTCTTTATTGGCCAAGTATGATTGAACACACAAGGAATTTGTCTTGGTGCATATGCTTTCAGAGTATATAAAGCCCATGTCACACTGCCCAACGGATGCAAAAAGGACACAACGGACGAGCAAAATGTTCCATCCATTGTTATCCGCTCTCAAAAGGGGCAAAAATTTGCATAACCGGAGCAAAATTTGCATAACACGGACGCGGGGAGGATGCAGGGCGGATGCAAAGCGGATGCGGAATGGAAGCCCAGCGGATGGAAGCGGATGGGAGTGGATGGGAGTGGATGGTGCGTCCGCTAGGCTTCCGGGGGACCTCAGCAAAGCGGACACGGAACGGATACAGCGGATGCACAGCGGACGCAGAACGGATGAAACGGATGCACAGTGGATGCACAGCAGAAGCCTAATGGATGCCTGGCGTTAATTGTGCATGCGGGGAGGATACATTGCGTCAGCCCCGCGGATATAACGGAAGCAGCTCGGAAGCAGGTCGCCATTCAGAGGAAAGACCTGCTGCCAGACGGATTGGCTGCCTTGCCAGCCCTGCCTGCATGTCTGCCTGCAAGCCTTGCTGCCAGCCTGCCTGCAAGCCTGCCTGCAAGCCTTGCTGCCAGCCGGTCTGCCTGCCAGCCTTGCTGCCTGCCTTCCTGCAAGCCTTGGTTCATGTCTGCCTGCCAGCCTTGGTGCCTGCCTGCCTACCAGCCTTCCTGGCAGCCTTGGTGCCTGCCTCCCTGCCAGCCTTAGTGCCAGCCTTGGTGCCTGCCAGCCTTCCTGCCAGCCTTGGTGCCTGCCTGCCTGCCAGCCTTGGTGCCACCCTCCCTGCCAGCCTTCCTGCCAGCCTTGGTTCCTGCCAGCCTCCCTGCCAGCCAGCAAGCAACCCCACAACCATGCGGAAGCACAGCAAGCCTCAGCCATCTGCTGCCAGCCCTTGCAAGAGGGACAGGGCTACCATCCCGCCCCCTGGCCCTCACTCTGGTTCTGCTGGGGCTTCTGCAGCATGGGCTCGCTCTTCTGGGGCTGGGGCTTCTGCTGCTTCTGCTTCTGGAGGAGCTGATGAAAAGCACTCCAGCACCAGCCACCTCCACAGCACCTGGACCCTTCACCCCTGAGACTGAGCGACCAAGAGGAGTGCCAGAGACTCATTTTTGTTTTATAGCTTGTTGTTAATAAAGTCTATTTATGATTCACACACTTGCTTCATTTCTTTTTTTTAATAAAGTCTTGGTGGAAACTTTGAGAAATGGTTTAAGCCTTTGCATGCTTGTGGGATGGGTAAGGATGTCTTGTTGTTCTGATGTGCAGAGCCCTATAGTGTCATTTTGAGAGTAGGAGTTGAAACAATTTATGTCCAGGATGTGAGAGATCTGTAAATATTTTCCTAGCCCTCTTTTTGACTCGTGCAGTATACGGGTCCTCATTGGAAGGCAGGTTGGTCGCAATTGTTTTTTCTGCAGCCCTAATTATCTTCTGAAGTTCGTGTCTTTCTTGCTGGGTTGCAGAACCAAACCAGACAGTTACAGAGGTGCAGATGACAGACTCAATAATTCCTCTGTAGAATGGATTTACATTGGATTCTCCTCCTAGGGAGACTTCCTGCAGAAAAGGAGATTAACAGTGGAAAAAATGGTTGATGGTAGGATGTGCTTGTCTCCTTTAAAGGCATATCATTATTAAGAGTTTAGGGTGGCCAGATACAGAAAAAATGAACCATTTGAATCAATTAATAATACAGCTCAATTTTTGTTAGGCAAGTCTTATATATTGGTCAAAATAATTTTATTGTAGAAATAAATAAATGCTGCCTTGAGTATCTGAGAACAGAATGGCCAATAGAACCCAGATAAATAAAACTGTATTATTAGGAGAATCCAAGCACATTATATTTTGAAACATTCAGAATGCCATATTATCCAAATACTTTAGGGTCTGTTTGTGCACGTTGCTACACATTTTGCACATTTTTTCCTTTTGATGCTGACTGAAAAGTACATACAGCTTACAGTTCACAAAAGCATGGGTGATGAGCTTATCCTATTTTCCTCTGTTGATTTCTTTACCTCTTCACATATATCGTTCTCTGCTGATTGCTTGGTAATAGCTTTTTTCTGAACCAAACTGGTTCTAGAACCAGGCAGAGAAGGCAGGTTCATTGCATATATCCTTGAAATTCCTGAAATTATAAGACAACCAGTGTGGTGGCTTTGCATAGAACAAGCTTATTCAGAAAAGGTATCTACTGCTACTGGCCCTGGAATAACAGTCCTACGTAATACAGGAATGTTAAAATGTGATTCCAGTGTAATGTAAAATGGGAACCTAATGACATGTTAATATCTTTGGAGGCAAGAGAATATATCTCTACAGTACGGACAGCATCCTTTCCAAATTGTGCAGCTTTTAGGATCTGTAAGCACTACCAGACACGATGCACCATCATAAATGGTTGTAACTTTCTATATAGCTATTGATAATCGGTACTAAAATAGATTAAGCTGAGTTGTATTCTTAGTTTTCAGTACCCTCAGTCTTTCAGTGGATACTCAGATACTTCAAAACATAGGAAGAACCCTACAAGGTCAACCAAATCATCCTCTAGTTGTTGCTGAATTCCGGTCATCATAGCTCTAGCTATGAAAATCAGTTGAGTGAAATTGTAGAAATAATAGTTTCTGAGGGACCATAGGCTCCTCAATCTGACCTATTCATCATTCTCTTTTAATCCTGGCCAACTAGAATCTTAGGGAAAGCCAATTTTGAATCCATTTTGATGAAGTTCTTGAATCCCAATAACTGACATAAGGAGGCATCCTGTATCTGATTCTGGAGGGAATAACAGGACTGTAGTCAGTATTAATCTTACTTTCCATGAATTGGTTTAATCCCTCCTTAAGGTATCCTATATTGTGTGACATTCAGTTTCTGTGTTGTCTCCATACTTTCTTTTATGAGTTTCAAATTGCCCAATAATCAGGTGCTAAAGACCCGATGCGCAGGAATCTTTTAAACTAACAGTCAGCACCTGCTACTAGTTAGATAAGGGTCAAAAGCACTCAGGTGGGATTGGATCTAGCTCTCTTGTGGCTACATAGGGATTCTGGAGTTATCACTCCGCTTTAGGTTCCACCATCTTTACTCCAACCTTCAGAGTCTCCCCTTTGGGGAAGCATCTTCCATATATTTTCTCTTCACTAGTTTATGTGTCTCCGTCATAACCTCCTTACTTGCCATTTTTCCTAAGAGTAGAAGGCAGCTTTCCTTTTAAAGAAGAAATTCCTGCAGTGCCACAATAATTTGGGTTGTGTTTTCTTGTACCTTTTCCAGCTCTACAGCATTCCTTTTCATGTGTCATTTGCCTCAGAGGTCACATATTTCTATGGGAGACATATTTTCATGCCTGCATTTATGTGCTCTAAGTGTTCAAAAGGTTTCTACGCTTGGTATTCTGCCGTGACTGTAGGAATGAGTGAAATATTTGCAGAGGGGTGACTGTGCAATTTTGTGCACTTGCTATAGGTAGTCCTCAACTTGCAACCACAATTGAGTCAAGAATTCCGATTGTTTGGGAAGGCAGTTTTGCCCCATTTTGCAACTTTTCTTGCCACAATTGTGAAGTGAATTCATGAATTCCTGCAGTTTTTAAGTAAGAAGTATGACTGTTCAATGAATCTGGCTTCCCCATTGACTTTGTTTGTCAAAAGGTTGCAAAAGGGGATCGCCCTGGACACTGAAGCCATCATAAATACAGGCCAGTTTCCAAGCATCTGAATTTTGATCACATGGCCACGGGAATACTGCCATGGTTGTAAGTGTGAAAAAATAGTAATCAGTCACTATTTTTAGCTCTGCTGTGACTTTGAATGGTCCCTACACAAATTGTTATAAGCTGAGGATTACTGTACTTCCCTACAGTAGAAGCTGGTTAAAATGTACAGTATATTAGAGCTACACCTATTCATTTCTAAGCAACTGCTATCTGTATATAAAATATATTTTTAAACAGAGAAGCTTGCTTTGTAAGGACAGAAATGTGCAAAATATAAAAGGTACTTCAATTCTTCCCACTGATCGGAGAGAATAAACCAAATTAGTTGTCAGCTAAAATGAACAAGCAGCTAATTTGAAAGGAAAATAATGTATGGGGATGTGCTAGTGATCACATTGGCCGTTGACCTTATTATAAGCAGGTTTTATAGTTTTAGCTCAAATGACAAATACAGTATTTATTAAAATATACTTACTGACTTTTGAATCTCAGCTCGGAGCAAGAGTATACATCATGGGAATGCATGTGACAATTTCAATGACACAAATTATCCTCTACCTCTTTTGTAAATATAATCTGAAATGATTTTGAATTTTTTTTCATAGTTTGTCAGTATTATCTGTATTTCATACATTTCTCAAAAAAAAATGATAATCAAAACTAGGCATGAATATATCCTAATTACTTCCTGGCACCTAAAATGCTAGAATAGCAGGGTCTCCAACATCAGAATCAATCAAACCAACTTTAGACATCAACTATGGAAGTTGAATTCCAATGTATCTAGAACAGGGATGTCAAACCTGATCTCATTGAGGGCTGCATCAGGGTTGTATTTGACCTGGCGGGGGGGGGGGCAGGATGGGGAGAGGCCAGCTTGATGTTAAGCCCCTGTCACACTGCACCAACGGATAGAAAGAGGATGTAAGACGGAGAGAAATACTTGCCATCCGTTGATTAACGTGATGCATCCATTCTGTACTCACTACATACATTTTGCTTCCTCTCTATCCGTCCAGCATCCGTTTATTGACATTTCATCCGCTCAGAAAGTTTTGAGCTGCTGAAAACTTTTGAGCGGAAAATGTATCCAGTTTGTCCGTTCTGCATCCGCTAGGCATCCGCTAGGCATCCGTTCTGCATCCGTTACGCATCCGCTATATCCGCTAGGCACCCGCTGCACATCCGCGCAACTCCATCCGCTCCAGAGGTAAATGAACTCAGGGAGGAAGCGGAACGGATGCCTAGTGGATGCAGAATGGAAACAAAGCATGCAAAACGGAAAAAACGTTCGCAGAGAGGACCTATCTCGGATATTAAGGATGTCTAGAGGATGCAAAAGGACACCTAGGCGAAAATCTATACTGCCGATAAAAAGGGGGAGCAACTCATCTGGATCTCACTTTCAGAACAGCAGCCCTGCGTTGCGGACCTCTGCAGCCTTCATTTGCCTCTTCCTCTTCCACAGCATCCAGTCATGTCCACCATGGATCGTAAAGTCCTTTTGGCAGCCACCATCCTTCTGCAACAGTGCGAAGCCATCTACAGTCTCTGTGAACTCTACTACAGGAAGAAAAAGAGGCGGCCAAGAAGCGTCTGGGTACGAAGATGGTTCACCAGAAGAGCAGAGGACGGACTGTACACTCGTGCATTCCAGAACTTCATGAGGATGCCTCCAGCCATGTTTGACGAAGTTGTGCAGCGGCTGACACCCAGGTTGACCAAGGCAAACACCAACTTCCGGCCCAGTCTGGAACCTGGGCTCAAGGTGGCACTCACTCTGCGCCACCTGGCCTCAGGGACCACCTACAGGAGCATGCAGTACGGCTGGAGGGTGCCACACAACACCATCAGCATTGTGGTCAGAGAAGTGGTGCAGGCCATCATCGAAGAATACAAGGAGGAGCTCCTCCAGTGCCCCTCCACTGAAGAAGGATGGAAGAAATTTGCAGAGCAGTGGTGTCAGAGGTGGAACTTCCCCCACACCGTTGGAACCATGGATGGCAAGCACATGGCCTGCAAAGCGCCAGCCAACTCAGGGTCCTTTTATCAAAACTACAAGGGCTTCTTCAGCATCAACTTCTTCGCCATGGTCGATGCTGACTACAAGTTCATGGACATCGATGCTTCAGGCAACGGCTCATGTTCAGATGCCCAGGTATACAACGCAAGTGACCTCAAGGAGGGGCTGGAACGCAACCTCATTGTGGGCTTCCCAGATCCAGACCCCCTGCCCAACGACACGCAAGATGTGCCCTACTTCATCGTGGGGGATGACGCCTTCTCCCTCACAACCTACCTCATGAAGCCCTACACCTCCAGACTCCTCACCCGTGAAGAGAGGATCTTCAACTACAGGCTGTCCAGGGCAAGGCGGGTGGTGGAGAACGCCTTTGGCATCCTGGCCAACAGGTTCCAGGTACTTCTCACCACCATGCAGCATCGCCCAGAGACCGTGAGGAGGATCATGGAAGCTTGCTGCATCTTGCACAAACTCATGCGCACCCGCTACCCAGTCTTGCAGAACAGGCTCGTGGACCTCCAGCAAGGCAATGGGGACATGGAGCCTGGGGAATGGAGGCAAGGGCGAAACCTGATAGACACTGAGGATGTGCATGGCCCCAACAGAGCCTCACGTGAAGGGAAGAAGCAGCGCAACCTCCTGAAACACTGGTGCAACTCCCCAGCTGGAGCAGTGGAGTGGCAAGACAGGATGATAGATGATTAATGGATGCTTCCTTCAGCCTGTCTCATCACACGGATGAGATTGGGCCATGTATGTTGGGTTGGCCTACAATGAACAGGGCGTTTAATAAAGAGTTGTGTTTGTGTTGACATGTGTGGATGATTGATTACATTGTTATTGATAATAAAGGGCCATAGGTGTGGCACCTGGGAGGGTGGACCATCCAGTCCCACTATGCTTGCACTGGAGGTTTATCTATCCCACAGCTATTACCCACCCCAAAGGTATCCCTGCCCATCCCACTGCTATCTCAACCCATCCCACTGCTATCTTAACCCATCCCACAAGCATGCAAAGGCTTAAACCATTTCTAAAAGTTTCCAGCAAGAGTTTATTAAAAAAAAAGAAATGAAGCAAGTGTGTGAATCATAAATAGACTTTATTAACAACAAGCTATAAAACAAAAATGAGTCTCTGACACTCCTCTTGGTCGCTCAGTCTCAGGGGTGAAGGGTCCAGGTGCTGTGTAGGTGGCTGGTGTTGGAGTGATTGTCATCAGCTCCTCCAGAAGCAGAAGCAGCAGAAGCCCCAGCCCCAGAAGAGCGAGCCCATGCTGCAGAAGCCCCAGCAGAACCAGAGTGAGGGCCAGGGGGCGGAATGATAGCCCTGTCCCTCTTGCAAGGGCTGGCAGCAGATGGCTGAGGCTTGCTGTGCTTCCGCATGGTTGTGGGGTTGCTGTCTGGCAGGGAGGCTGGCAGGAACCAAGGCTGGCACCAAGGCTGGCAGGGAGGCAGGCACCAAGGCTGGCAGGGAGGCAGGCACCAAGGCTGGCAGGAAGGCAGGCAGGCAGGCACCAAGGCTGGCAGGGAGGCAGGCACCAAGGCTTGCAGGGAGGCTGTCAGCAAGGCTTGCAGGCAGGCATGCAAGCAGGGCAGGCAAGGCTGTCAATCCGTCCGGCAGCAGGTCTTTCCTCTGAATGGTGACCTGCTTCCGAGCTGCTTCCCTTATATCCGCAGGGCTTACGCAATGCATCCTCCCCGCATGCGCAATTAATGCTAGGCATCCGTTCGTCTTCTGCTGTGCATCCGCTGTGCATCCGCTTCATCCGCTGTGCATCCGCTGTATCTGTTCCGCGTCTGCTTTGCTTAGGTCTCCCGGAAGCCTAGCAGATGTGCCATCCGCTCCCATCCGCTTCCATCCGCTGGGCTTCCGTTCCGCATCCGCTTTCCATCCGCCCTACGTCCTCCCCGCGTCCGTTCCTTTCTGTGTTATCCGCTCCGGTTATGCAAATTTTCGCCCCTTTTGAGAGCGGATAACAATGGATGGAACATTTTTCTCGTCCGTTGTGTTCTTTTTACTAACGTTTTGCATCCGTTGGGCAGTGTGACAGGGCCTTTACTCATGTCAGGGGGGCCTGGGGTGGCCCAAGTGCTCTGCCAGCGAAAACGGGCTCCCAAGCTCTGTTTTCAGCTATGACAGCTTCCTGCAACTTTCTGTCAGAGGCACTGCGGGCTGGTCCCTCATTGTTTCTAGGGTGGCCCTCAGGCCAGATTAAGCACCCTGCCGGATCTGGCCCATGAGCCTTGAGTTTGACACTCCTAATCTAGAGAGATTCCAGGTTAAATCAAGTTAAGATACTTTTCCACAGTACCCAAAACTAAATCTGCACTTGTAAGCTATGTTCCTTGTACAGTGGTAGGTCTAAACATACTTATTATTGTATTTCGTGTCCAAGGCTTTTTTTTCATGTCCAGAAGTGTTTGATGTAATATTTTATAAAGTTACTCTTAAATTTTGAGTACTGTGAAAGACTGCATTGTTTCTTGACTTGTGTTTTCTTCAGTTTGGGGAAAAAAAACACATTTTCTTGCATGTTCAGTTCTTAGTCCTAAACAGCTTATATAAATAATAATCTTTGGAAGTAAGTAAAAAACTTAAAGTAGTAGAGTTGTCCTATCTCACGAGGGTAGTCTCAGAAGTGCTTTTTTTCAAAAGGCAACTGGACTTTCTTGGTTTGTTTTTTTTTCCTTTGAAAATGTTTCTCTTGTCATCCAAGAAGCTTCTTCAGTTTTAACTGTCTGGTGTGAGTTAGAACGGATGCTGTAGAAGCTTCCTGGATGAGAGGCAACATGTTTTCAAGGAAAAAACTAAGAAAGCCCAATTGCTTTTTGGAAAAAATACCTTTGGGACAGCCATGACTTGGATGATTGAGAATCTCCATAAATCTAAGTCAGGGAGTTTTGACAAATGACAGCCAATGCAGCTTACATTCTTAGCAGAAACCCAGGGATGGGATTCAGCCGGCGTTACTACCAGCTTGGTGACTATGTTTTGCACGCACATGCATAAAAAAACATGTAAAAAAACCTTAGGCTGTGCCACCCGGACAGCTGAAAAGCACTGCACACAGGTGTACAGTGTTTGAAAAGCCTCTTTTCCCCTGCTTTTCAACCTCAGCTGTGCCAGGTAAAGAAGCTGAGATTGAAAAAGCAGGAAATAAAGGACAGGTAAGAGCCCGGGCGGGCCAAACAGCATCAAACACGGAAGCGGTTTGGTGTCTGCTGCTCTTCAGAACTAGCAGCTCTATAGAATCAGGCAAAACCGGTAGCATCCCACCCCTGCAGAAACCTCATCCTAAGGAGTATCTCTAGGTAGTCTCAAACAAGGTTCTACTTTCCCTGTGTCTTTTTTTCCAACCCAATAGTATCTCGGAAAGGTAAAGAGTTTGGATGTTTGTCAGTAAGTTAACTATCCTAAATCAGACAAGGATGAATATTGGTATGGCAATAGAAGCTTGGGGGTGGGGGGGGGGGGGTAGTAGTGTTTAAAAATAGACAAGTCCATCTGGGGGCTGCAGAGAGAAAAACACACCCAGTGCATCCTTGTGGGAGAACCAGTTGGGCAAGGGTTCAAAATACTGCCCACAGCTTCTTTCTGAGCTCCCTTCCACCTTCCCACTCAGTCACATGAGTTACAGTAGATGCAGCCTGCCTTTCCCACTGCAGACAAACACATACAACAAACAGACAAACACAGACAGATGGAAGTCACAAGAGGAGAACAGCAATACTGCACCCAAACACCACATATTACTTTATTATGCAGAATGGAATGGAGTAGAGTAGAGTAGAGTAGAGTAGAGTAGAATAGAAACAGAATAGAATAGAATAGAAACAGAAACAGAAACAGAAACAGAATAGAATTCAATACTGTTGAAAGGTATTGATACATCTTCTATTATAGAAATTTTTGTAAACTTTTTAATATTTTGAATTTTGTAAACTTTTTAATATTTGGAATTTCAGTAAAGAATTTTTTAAAATAAAGAAAAATAATTCTTTATTGGCCAAGTGTGATTGGACATACAAGGAATTTGTTTTCGGTGCATAAGCTCTTAGTGTACATCAAAGCTATAAGTGATAAATCTTGATCATAATCATCTTAAAAATACAGATGTTTGGAAAGTGTTATACTTTCCCCAACTGCTTTTATTCTTAGCATGTACAGGTAGTCCTTGGGTTACAACAGTTTGTTTTGTGACCATTCAAAGTCAACAATGGCACTGAAAAAAGTGACCAGTGATCGTTTTTCACACTTACGACCATTGCAACATCCCCATAGTCACATGATCAAAATTCAGATGCTTTTGAATTGATTCATATTTATAACAGTTGCAATATCCCGGGGTCATGTGATCACCTTTTGAGACCTACTGACAAGCAAAGTCAATGGGGAAGCCAGATTCACTTAACAACTGGGTTACAAATTTAACAACAGCAGTGATTCGCTTAACAAGTAAAAGGCAAGAAAGGTTGTAAAATGGGGCAAGATTCACTTAACAAATGTCTCGCTTAGCAACAGAAATGTTGGGCTCAATTGTGATCGTAAGTCGAGGGCCCCTGTATATCCTAACTTCCTATATAAAGTATTTCAGCCAGTCTTTTGGTCATCAAAGCAATATTCACATTTTGCCCTTTGTTTTGCCTGTTTCCCTCCTGCATTGAGCCTGATGGACTCTCATTTTGGGGTGGCAGGCAGATAGTAAACTGTCATGTAACACTAAATGAAATCTGTACTCCGACACTGAGCATGAATGTGCTGGTCAGGTCACTAACCTTAAAGTGTTGTTTCCTCAAATCAGCAGGGCCCCATTCTAAGAATTTCAACACTTCCCACTCAATCCTGAAGTCTCACCTCCAGCCTCCAAGCCATACGCCCTTCTTATCTCTCTTGGTCTGTGATACTGACACAGAACAGAAACAAATGTCAGAAGAACAACGAGGCTAACATTTACACAAATATTAGCCCTTCCAAAGGGCAACGCATGCTGGTTGTTGCACTGCCAAGATTTTCATTAATGGCTGCAGCCAATCCTCCTTCAATAGGCATTTTTCAGCTAACGTGTGATCCTTGCTTTGCCATTCTCACATGATTCAAAGAAAGATGTAGATCAGCATTCCCAGTTGCTGGGCCTAATATTTTCAATCTTCTAATCCCCCCCCCCCCCCAGGTGATGATGTGTGTCTGTGTGTGTGTGTAAGAGCATATCCTTAGCTTTTTTTCAAATATAGTATCAACTTTTGTTGGGAAGTGCATGGGTGGCATTTTATGAAGCAGTGCTGAGAGAGAACTTAATGATATGGAATGGGATGTTACCAGCGTGTAACTGGAGTGGGACTTTGCTAAAACAGTTTCCTCTGGTGAAGACCAGCAGCTGAAATGGTAAATTAAGAAAAATGACAAGAAGAGCGCAATGAAACATCTGAACATGCATCAAGAAAGATTTGTATAATATCATATATTGTGTGTCTTGGCTTCCCAGAGCTGGTGAGAAGCTTCAAGGACAATGTGTACCTGTTAATGGCTTCCTTTTGAGGAGACAGTTGCTATAGTTGCTTTCAATTTATTTATATATAAACAAATTGAGCAGCAACTCCATTGGCCCCTATCAGATTCTCAGTGGCTCCCAAAGCAAAACCCAGTTCTGTTCTTCTCTTTCATTTCTCTCCTCCCAACTGGGATTCACTTTTCATTTCTTAGAAATTATACATACATGCACACAAAGACCTTCTTCCATCTGTCTCATTCGTGACAGGGGTCTTAGACATACAATGATCAAAGAGAAAACCAAACTGAAATTAGGAGAAACTTCCTAACAAAACAATGAGGACAGCTGGCCTCCAGAAATCGTGGGCACTCCATCACTGGATGTCTTTAAGAAGAGTCTAAACAGTCACTTTTCTGAAATGGTATGTGTTCTCCTGCGTGATCAGGGGGCTGGACTAGAATACTTCCAAGGTCCCTTCCAGCTTATTCTACTCTACTCTACTCTACTCTACTCTACTCTACTCTACTCTACTC
>BLBF01000010.1:12093778-12125687 GCA_015471245.1 Laticauda colubrina
GGAAGGAAGGAAGGAAGGAAGGAAGGAAGGAAGGAAGGAAGGAAGGAGATTATAATGAGAATGAGGGATGGTCTGAGGCAGTGGTGGGATTCAAATATTTTAACAACCAGTTCCCTGCCAACAACCAGTTCACCAAACTGCTCAGAAACTTAACAACCAGTTCTCCCAAAGTGGTGCGAACTGGCTGAATCTCACTTGCTTAAGAACAGAATTGTGGTTGTAAGTCAAAAGCTACCTGTGTTACTGTACAGGACATTCTACAAATAGTTGTTTTTTCTTCATTTGTCACTGTTGAAAGTATCATGGCATTTAAGAGTTATTATATTCTACATTGGACTTGAAGAGGTCTCAGTATAGTCTTCACATTAGATACACAGACACAGACACACACACACACACACACACACACACACACACACACACACATTCCTGTGCATGTACTTGCACACAATAACTTAGCTGTTAACTTGAGGTGGAAAGAGGCACTGGCAGCATTTTAGCACCTTAAAAATAGCAACAAAAATGTCAGTTACCCAAGTCGTTATGACGACATGATTAGTGCATTGATTTGTGATGTGTGATTTGTGCAGTACACAGACAAAGGTGATAAATATTTCTGATTAATGAGAAGAATCCCTTTAGTGTGACTTAACAAGCAGTTACACTATATTTGGAGAAACAATATCAATAGAGTCTTAGAAAGAACAGGGCAGAGGATTTAAAAGCTGTGTGTGTGTGTGTGTGTGTGTGTGTGTGTGTGTATGCGTGTGTGTGTGTGTGTGCTGTTCAGCTTCCTTCGGGTATTATCCCACGTCATTGTAGTGCTTTTAAAGTTGTAGCAACATTTCAGCAGAATCTCATCTGCCACCATCAGGCTTCTGTATTGAGTTCGTATCTGGGTCAGGCTCTCACAGTCGTTGGTTTTAAATTTGAGGCTAGCCTATTGCTGTGCCAGGATGTTGGGAGTCTTGGTCTGTGTTTATTGGACTTGGAGTTTGTTTGATTGGTGTTTCTGGTTTCTTCTGTTTTGTGGCTTTGATTGGCTGGCAACACTGTGTTCCTGTATTGGAGGCTTTCAGTGCAGTTGGCTTCACGTGAAAGGACGGCTATTATCTATTAGAAAGCTAGGTTTCATCTGGGTGCCTGGTTGGGGTGTGTTTGAGCTGGAGGTATCAGAGGGAGTCTGTTTGTGCTCAGGTGTTTGCCTGGCTTGTGGTGTGGAGATCTTTCTATTTGAGAGTGCAGGCTTCCAAATGATTGACAGTCTGCTGGAATCATCTCTTCTATTCATGCTTTCAGGTCTTTTTTCAATCTCTGTGGCTTCTCTGATGATTCTGTGGCAGGGGTTTTATATAGTGGCTAGGGTTTTAGTGCCATTGAAGTTGATGTAATGACCTGTGGTTGGAATATACAACTACAGCCCCATGCTGAAACCGCAGCTTCATATGTAAAAAACTCATACCACTTCTTAGAAATGATCAAAGATCTACACGTGGAACAAGAAGATCTGCTTGTAAGTTTCGACGTGGTTTCACTATTCACTCAAGTCCCGACAAAAGAAACTCTCGAAATCATCAAAAATAAATACCAACCAGCTAAACACCTCATGGAACTAACATAACACTGCTTAACCAACACATATTTCAAATACAAAAGACAAAGATAAAAGCAAATTGAAGGAGCCCCTATGGGATCACCACTGTCACCCGTCATTGCAAACCTGTTCATGGAAGAATTCGAATCCAGAGCCCTGGCTAATGCCACCCACAAACCCAAACTATGGCAAAGATACATTTGTGATTTGGCCCCATGGATAAGAAAACCTAAACGATTTCCTAACACACCTAAACAGCACACACCCCAAAATCAAGTTCACCATGGAAACGGAAATAAACAAACAACGACCATTCCTAGATGTACTAATCTACAAAAGAACAGATGGCACACTAGGACACCCCGTATACCAGAAGAAAACACACACCAACCACTACCTCAACGCCCAATCCCACCACCATCCAGCACAGATAAAATCCGTGGCCAAAACACTAATCACCAGAACCAAATGCCTGGCAGACAAGACACATATAAAGACTGAACTACGCACCCTGACTAAAGTCCTGACAGCCAATGGCTTCCACAAAAACAAAATCACCAGCTTGATCCACAAAAACACACTAAGACAGAATAGAGACCTAGAAGATCAAGAGACGTATGGAACAGCTGTCCTGCCCTACATAAGAGGTACTACAGATAAAATCAGTAAGATACTACACAGGCATCACATCAAGACTGCCTTCAAAACAGACAAAAAAATAACAGCCATCCTTAAAAACCCCAAAGACAAAATTGACCTGGAAAACCAAGGCATATACGAAGTTCCCTGTGCATCATTACCCACCACATACATTGGACAGACCAATAGAAGAATAAGTACCCGCCTAGATGAACACAAAAATGCAGTAAAAAAGGTCCAACACATGAAAACCAACACTCGTCCAACACATGAAAACCACAGGTCACAACATCAACTTCAATGGCACCAAAACCCTAGCCACTATAGAAAACCCCAGCCACAGAATCATCAGAGAAGCCATAGAGATTGAAAAAAGATCTGAAAGCATGAATAGAAGAGATGATTCCAGCAGACTGTCAATCATTTGGAAGCCTGCACTCTCAAATAGAAAGATCTCCACACCACAAGCCAGGCAAACACCTGGGCACAAACAGACTCCCTCTGATACCTCCAGCTCAAACACACCCCAACCAGGCACCCAGATGAAACTTAGCTTCCTAATAGATAATAGCCGTCCTTTCACGCCAAACCAAGCTGCACTGAAAGCCTCCAATACAGGAACACAGTGTTGCCAGCCAATCAAAGCCACAAAACAGACAGAAGAAACCAGAAACACCAATCAAACAAACTCCAAGTCCAATAAACACAGACCAAGACTCCCAACCAATCAGGATGTAGAAAAAACCATCCTGGGACAACAGTAGGCTAGCCTCAAATTTAAAACTAACGGCTGTGATTGCCTGACCCACATATGAACTCAATACAGAAGCCTGATGATGGCAGATAGGATTTGGAAAGCAGCAAGGTTGTTTTGCTGATTAATATCTTTACGCTATAGTACAATCTTGTGAACTGTTGCTCAGATGAAACTTTTAATCTACTATTGGAATTCAGTATTAAATAACTATAATGGATTACAGCCTTAATTTTTGCAATGTGTGTTGCTGAGGACTCAATAGCCATACCAGCAATGAATCCAAAGTAGTAGATTTAATGAAGGGTTGAACTTGGAAACTGAGAGCCCGAATATTTTATTTCCAGATTATTAAACTTACTGGATTACCATGAGCAAATCATTGTATCGTGTCCTGTCCTGTCCTGTCCCATTTTAACTCATGCAATAGACATCGGAGATTATTCTGATAAGGATGTAATAACTCATGGATTGCTTGCTGTGGTCAATATGATGAAAACACTACAGAAAATATTCATTATGTAAAAATGGACAATTTTCCCTGTCTTCAACAAGAGACAGAAGTCAAATAAAACCTCAGAAAAAGGATTGTATCTATATGCAGGGGTGGGATTCAAAAATTCCAGCAACTGGTTTGCTGCCCGGATGCTGGGTGGGCATGGCCATGGTGGGTGTGACCTACCGGAACTTCCAGGAGGGCCATTTTTCACCAGAGGCTTCCCATGGGCCTCTAGGAGGGCAAAAATGGCCTTCCTCAGGTTCCAGAGGGCCTCAGGAAACAGAGACGTTTCCTGATTTCTGGAACTTCTAGTTCTGCTCATTTTCCACCCTCCCAGAGTCTCCGCATTGACCCTGCACTTACCTGCATCCAAAATGGGCTATGTGGAGGTTCCTGGGAAGGAACCTGGTCAGTTCCACTACTGGTTTGGCAAACCAGATGTAAATTTAACATCTAGTTCACCCAAAAATGGTAGAATCCCACCCCTGCCTGTATGTGTGTGTGTACACATATACATACACACACACACACACACACACACACACGACATGTAAAGGAAGGGAGACTGTATATATTCTGAGAAATTTTGGGGAGAGGATGTTCCTTGCATTATGTTATAGTGAATCTGCTTATTTCCTTCTTGCGAATCAACCAGCCAAGAACATATGGGGAGGTAGGAACTAAATCAGTGAGAAGATGCTCTTCAGTAGACTGTCAAGATACAGTCAAGAAACCAGGGCTGAGGTTCCAAGCACGCTCTGCGCTGTGAATGTGGGAACGTCACAGTTGGTTAACCATCTCATGGACCTCAATTAACCATCCATGATCCGTACCCCACATTTAAATCAGTTCATAATGGGACATTTCTCATTTGACATGATAATTGAGTGAAGCCAAGATCTAATTGTCAATTTGTCAGGATGCCAAAAGAGCTCTCGCTACAACCTACCAGGCCTATATATCCAGTACAACAGTGACAGCTGCACAGGACCTTCTCCAACAGGAAAATAATAATGCTACAAACAACTGCTGGCATGCATGAGAAACAACTGGACACATCTCACCCAGGCAATCATATCCAAACAATCAGCCCTATTCAATCAACCCTATTCTGGCACATCACATCAAGCTCCCAAAGCAATAGTCCATTGATGATGGACTGCCATATCCTGCCTGGAGGCCTGGGAAGCACTCTTTAAGGAGCTATATATGGACACCACCGTGGAATGTGAATATCCTAGCCAAACTACAGAAGATCTAATTTTAGTTTTTATTTAGGATGAAGAAGCAGAGTTTAATTTCAGCAGACTGTGATACATTTAGACCTAAAGAATGTATAATCATTTTAAAATTGAGCATGATTCCTGATGACTTACACAGATACATCCATGCAGTTTTCCTGGTGTAACATAGAAATGAATTATTGCTTTATTCCAGGGGTCTCCAACCTTGGCACTTTTAAGCCTGACAGACTTCAATTCCCAGAATTCCCCAGCCAGCTTTGCCAAGGTTGGAGAACCCTGCTTTATTTGGGTTTTCCCCCCTTTTCCTGGTTTCCTGCTCTACTGTGATGGTATCTAACTTCCCAGATGAGTTCCCCATCCAAACCTTCACCAGAGCTGCCCCTGTTTGGCTTTCTAGGTCACCCAGAATCTCTACTGTTCCCATGAATGTACAGAGCAAAATTCAGAAAACCTTGTAGCAAACAGCAGCTAGCCTGGGGCAATGCATTAAACCAACGTAGTTTGTGGTTTCTATTTGCATTCACTATATTACATTAATTTTCATGACCTTTAAAAGCAGCTTTTAAAACAATATAAGGGGGGAAACATGGGATATTGCTCCCTGCAACTTATATGAAGTGAGGTGGACAAAAAGATAGAAAGGAGGAGAAAAGGAGAAGAGGGAAATGGGAATATAAATGTAGAAGGACAGAAGAAGTAGCTCAAAATATTTTGCCAATTAAAGTGAATTAGATTTCCTTCCTTCCTTCCCTCCCTCCCTCCTTCCTTGCTTCCTTCCTGTCTTCCTTCCTTCTCCCTTTTCCTTGAGTATCAGATTGAAAGAGTGATTGAAGTTATTGGAGTCAACCCCTGCTCAGTGCAAGAATCCAGTTTAAAATATCCACAACAGGTGCTCATCCTCTCCCAGAGCAATTCCAACAAAGTGGAGTTCTCACCTAGCTTGGCAATTGATTCCAGTGTCAAATTGTTCTCATGGTTAGGAAGTTTTTGCTAACATTCAGTCAGACTCATATATAGAATCCAATCAGGCATATACTTATATGGGATAGGAGACAGTATTAAGTGACAAATTCTTGAATCAAAGCAGCTAAGGAAGGAAAGTATATTCCAACCAGTTGGTATTCCATAATTCCAGTCCACTTTAAGATTGCTCTTTGTTATACAGGAAGCATAAAAATCAGAAATGCACCTGGGACCTAAACCAAGGTGGTGTCAAACTCAATTTCATTGATGGCCACATCAGGGTTGTGTTTGACCTTGAGGCACTGGAGTGGACATGGCTGTGGTGGACATGGCCAGCTTGATGTCACTCACGTCAGGGGTGCCTGTGGTTGCCTAAGTGCTCTGCCAATGAAAATGGGCTTCCAAGCTCTGTTTTTGGCTGCAGTGGCCTCCTGCACACCTCTGCCTGCTAAAACAGATCTTGGGAGAATTGCATGTGGCCAAAAATGGAGCTCATAAGCCTGTTTTCACTGGCAGAGGCACTACGGGCTAGTCCTTCGCTATTTCTAAGGCGGCCCTGCAGGCCAAATTTAAGCACCCCATGGGCCGGATCTGACTCCCCGGGCCTTGAGTTTGACACCCCTGACCTAAACAAATTGCTACAGGAGGTCTTTACACCATTGCAAGCAAACAAATGAAGAAGTTCTTAGGATTATGTTGAACCAATCCACTATAGCTGTTCAACAAATAATGATTAAAATAAGTCTGGTTTATACTAAGTCTGGCTTTAATTTCAACAGGGTATATGAAGATTGTTTGCAATCTCTAATTAGTCATAGCGGCAGATTTGAATGTATTCACAGTTGGGAAGCTTGAAATTATGGACATCGTGCTGAGTATGAAATACTGTATCTGTTAGGGGTAGTTTATAGCCTAATTCTTATTATAAGACAATAGTAATAAGACAATAATAATTGGTCTTATTATAAGACCAATTTAAATGGTTTCAAAATCTACTTTTATGAAGTAATTTCCATCAGTGATGGAAATTAAAGGCAAAGGAGAGTGGCCTTGGGCCATTAGCCATGCTTGATTCTTTTTTCATTAATCATGCAGATAACACCAGTGAGATGATGGTTCACAACTTTGAGAAGTTCCTTTGTGTACGGTGAGGTTTCTCTGTGTATGATGGGTGTAGGCCTTTAAGAGATCCTTCCATCATAGGAAATGACACAATTAGGAAAGGTATACACAGACATGCAGAAGTGGACAGAATCCTTACTTCTTCAAAGAAAGAAGAAGTATTATTTTAAGCAAAATAAAAATGGAAAACCTTTTTTAAAAAAATTATAGTGGGAAATCCTGTTCCAAATTGTTCAAGAAGCCTTTTTCAGATTTTCTAGTTTAAAAAATAGGCTAACGAATGAATCTGTTGTTATTTTCAGTGCATATATAAGGTGAAGCTGACATGCATTTTAAGATTATAATATTTTGGCTGCCACCATGAATAACACTAAACCAGAATTGTTTTTTGTGTTTTCTTAAGCAAATCACAACATGTTTGTGTGGGATGCTAAGCCTAATGAGCAAGTTCACATATCACACTAAATCCAAACCAAACAAATTAAGATTTAATGGAGTGTGGGAATTAGCCATTGTGTTAACTTACACTATGTGTTTCCAAATGCTTTGTATTATTAACTCTGTCCTATAATATTTGACTAATCTGAATTCCAGTTACGTAGACACATACAATTCTCTACTTCAAAGTCTTTAGTTTTCTGTAATGGGGAAAAAAAAAGACCTGTATTTAAAAATACACTCTCCACGTTCAACAAAAATATAAATATACAAACAAGCAAAACGTTAGCTTTCTAAAGCATGTGAGAATAAACATTTTTGTGACCTGATGCTCTATCCGCCTTTGTTGATATTAATTGCATTATGGACATCTGTTTGCAAAGTGAAATGTCTCTTGGGTTCTGAATTTGCACTTGCTGAGATTGCAAATTTTCAGGTTTCCAGATGGGAATAGAGAGATTATTTATAATAACTATGCAGAGTTCTGGGCTACAGCATCTTTGTAACTCCTTCCTGTTTGTACATGCTGAAATCTTCTCAGATATTAGGGATGGATTCTCTGTTCTTTATCTTAAAATAAATGCTGTCTACAGGCCTAGTTAAAATGCTTCCCAGTCGTTCTTGAGCAGACAGAAAACTATTCCGAAATAGGGGTTTCTTTTTTTAATGCTCACTAGTGATTCCTGTCTTGGGAGTATAGTTCCCCCCCCCCCCCATTCTGTTGTGCTGCTGGGTGATGGCAGTATGAATTTGGAGATGCAAGACAAGTCAAGCAAAATCATTGGTAAAAGCCTCCTGCTTTCTGTTAACAGCATGAAAAGCCATTTACTGTTCACAAGATTGCTGTAACTGGGGCATAAATTGGGGGAGGAGGAGGGTAGAGAGAAATGGCTAGACTTGCAGGTAACTTATTTGCAGAACCTGATAATTCCCTAAACCTGACAGCTGATCCATAGGGAGAAGAATTTTCTTAGTAAAGTGGAAATATTCTCTCATTTTACCTGGCAGCTCCAGTGATCAATTGCTGGATGTTTTTTGTTTTTTTTCCCCCAGGTTAATCCCACTGTCAAACAACTCTTCTGGACAGCTGATTCACAGATAGAAAGGAGACATTTTTAATTGACAGGCCAAAACAAGCTCTTCGCACTAAATTTTATAAGGCAAATAGAAAGAGCCAGAAAGATGTGGTCCTTCAAGGATCCAGGATCCATGTTATGAACTGTATCCAGAAGTTCATTGGGAAGTAGTCAGAGAAACTCATAAAATTGTAACAGGGGTGAACAGGAAGCACTCATAACTACCCATACCACTATGATTTAAACCATTTTCAATTTTGAGATGTTCTTCAAGGTTGGCCTATGTAGAGTAGCATTACAATAGTTCAGGATGCACTATTGGAAAAATGAAGAAACACCAGAAAATGAAGAGAAAAATTAAAAAGATATTATATTGTCCAGAAATTGATAGACTTACATTAAAAAATCAAACAGAAAGAAGACACAGAATATTATTAAACATGGGGCTTATTTTAGCAGTGGTCAGAAAAAAGGAGTGGAGAGTAAAAATGGAATCTGTATTGTTAAGCAAAATAACAACACAATGTTTATTAAGTACTAAGAAATGTAATTAATAGAAAATTAATAAAATTTAATTTAAAGAAAGGATGTACATATATATCATGGGATCAAGGCATGAATGACCATGTGTTGTAATCTTTGGGCCCAGGAAAGGGCACAATTCATGGACAATGTAAAGTGCCCATAGCCCTCCTAGTCACAGCTGCAACCTGCTCTTTAGGAGCCAAGAAGACATGAGTCCCAAGAGTACACCTAATTTGCACACCAGTTGTTTCTATGGGAATGCAGTGTCAGTCACAACCAAAGAGGGAAAATCCCTGGATCTAGGAAACTTTAAAAACCAAAGTCTTGCAGAAGCTGTTCTTCCTCACCAAAGACCTATAGCCTCCAAATATCAGGACAGAGTAGCAGTGTATCTTCAGTGGCATCCCATGCCAATGAATGATCTCATTCAGTGGCTTCATGTAGATTTTAAATGGGAACAGGAAAAGCGTCAAGCCATCCTATCATAACTGGCTGAGACTTACCCAAGAAGAAGTAGACTGTACCTCCAGACCTAGCTCCTAAAGTTGGTCCAAAAGATGACCCAACACAAGCATGGCCGGAAAAAGTTGAGGAGACATTTTATCCATATTTAAATGCATGTGGAGAAAAGCTATACTGTTATTGCAAGCCTCTTCCAGTCCATACCCAATCTGTACTAGCATTGGACTGACCGATAGTTGGTTTAATTTCAGTAGTGTTTATAGACCAGTCTTCCTCGTATCTGAGCAATACAGTCCATTAGCAATACATTAGCAAAGGGATTAAAAGTAACTGGGAGATTGGTTTTGTCACTCCTAAAATATCTGTTTTCTTTGGGTTTGCCTCAAACTGTCCACTGGGAGGCATTACCGATCCAGAGTTTACTATCAAACAGGAATAGGCTGTAGCTAAATAGCAGAGCACAATTTCCATGCAGAAGTCAATTCTTGTCATCTCTAGAAAATTCTTGTTGGGGAGATCTTCAGAGGAAGGAAATATTAAGTTAATGAGATTCAAACTTTGATGCAATATCCTGTGTTTCAGCTGTAGTAGAACCTCTGGTCATGATCATAATTCATTCCATAATTTTGGTGATTTTTTCATCTTCTAATGTTTCATCTTCAGGAATTTCTGGATCAGTGGCCACTCAAGTATGTGTTCATGACCGGATTCAAAAAATTTGTGAAGTCTTTGATTGGAACCTGATTTGGTTGTGGTCAGAAATGTTCGTGACCAGAGGTTCTACTGTATACTGTACACACATTAATTTCTCTCTGTATATCATCTTCTCCTCCACCTCCTTTTCCTTCTTTAGAAATTTCTTGGTGCTTTCCATATCAGTTAGATATTTCTATTGCAGCGAACAGGGAAGATGACGTATAGAGGAAGTGATAGGATCCATGTAATTCTTAAATGAGATATTAATCTTTTCATACCCAATAACTTGCTTTTCCCAGCATGAGAATCCTAATATTCATTGGGAACATCCTGGAGTGTGCATTGTACATATGTATAATATGCATGACTGTTTTTCTGTTCTTTTTATCAAATGTCATCATTAAAGAATAGAATGCCTGTTTTGAAATGAATCAAGCAAGATTAAATGATCAGGTGACTTCATCTACCTCCAAGCTTCAGTTCTGAAGGGGGTTTTTTGACCATGGTTGTGTGAAATTGGCAGGGAGAATGAAATATTTCCCTTTACTATTAGCTTTAGGGTCTGTCTCTTATATATTTAATCATGCTGCTCAAGGACAAAAGTATGACATAAAATATAGGTAACTGAAATTATCTGACAAAGCCAAGACTTTGAAGTATATAATAATTAAAGTATAATTTAAGATGGCTTTAAAAAACTGACTTGATATTAATGTCAGTGTCTATACTGATTTAACAATAAATCTCTTCTTTTTTGTTAACAGACCAGAGACGACTTTCTGGGCCAAGTGGATGTGCCACTTAATCATCTTCCGGTAAGAAATTTTTATGCTTTGCCCTCTCTATTTTGTAGAAGGTAAATCAAGAGTGATCTAAGTCAAAACTGGCAGAATTTGTAAGATCTTTACTGTTATTCATTAGAAATCTACAAAGTTCACCTTTTCAAGCAGGGTTTCTCAACCATGACACCTTTAAGATATGTGGACTTCAACTCTCAAAATTCCCCAGCTAGAATGTATGCTAGCTTGGAAATTTTGGGAGTGAAGTCCATGCATCTTAAATGTGATGGTCATAAATGTGAGTTATTATTTCAGCACTGTTGTAACTTTGAATGGTGCAGTCATTAAGTGAGGGCTGCCTATAGACAGCTACTTGCTCATTCTGCATTTTGTCTAGCATTTATATGGGTTTGGATTCAATACGGCACCATGATTGATTCTAAAAAGTAGTGGAATTCAAGAATTTGAAAATATGAAGTGTCTGAAGATGTTCCATATCTACTGTTATTGTTTAGTCAAATGGGAATATCATGTTTCCATCTCAATTATGATTTATGGTGAACCTTTAAAATGACAAAATCCATTGTCAACTTGTTGGAAAGAGACGGGCTGAATTGGGGGAGGAGTCAAGTGGGAATTTATCTGGAATCTCTATATAGGCACAAAAGGGCAAGGTCCAACCCCCCCTTTTAACACTGTTGAACCTTATTTAGTCTTGCTCAGATTCAAACTGCCAGTCTGAGAATATTCCTGTGTTATAGGCACAAGCAATAAAATAGCTAATTGAACTCTTCACATGTGGATTTGACTGATGGTGCCTGCCAAAACTGCAGGCACGAATGTTTTCATAGGTGTATATTAGCAGATTTTTATTTAAACTTGAATAGGTTATAGGCTAATTTTATATACATATTTAACAGCAATAGACAACTTTGCTATAAATGTAGGAAGCCTCTTCATCTTTTTATTTTCATGTGCTTTGAGGTTTTGTTTTATTTTTCTTTCTTACCAGAAAGAAAAGGGAACTATGAACATTTTGTAATAAATATGAACATTAGTTAAGAAGCAAACCCAAAAATTTAAATAGAAACTAATGTGTTTTCCAGTGTCAAACAGTTATGGTTGCAGATGAATTCTTGCACATTGATTTTTCAGTTTGCCTGTTAAATGAAGTCTTTTTTCTTTTTACCATTGGCTTGCAGTGGTTCAGAACTTTAAAATATTATGTTGCATCTTGACAAATTAAGGATTTCACATGGAGCTGGCATTTTAAAGAAAACTATGTATTGAGCTGTGCAATGAATAAGAAAAATCCAGACTCTCCTGGGTTCCAGAAGGCCTTTAAAATCCAGTTCAGTCCCCAGAGTGTTGATGAAGTCCTTGCTTTGTTTTCTTGTATTGCTATTTTTGTTTTTTAGTTGAGATGGTTATGTTGTGTTGTGGTTTCAATTGTATAGCCTGCTGTTATAAGTTGGCCAAACTGTGCGGGAGTGATGTCTCAATACTATGGAGTGCAGAGCTTAATATATAGTATTGAAACATAAAAAATTGTAATAATACTACATCCCAGGTCCTTGGGAAGGACTCCCTAGGGCCATGATGGCGAACCTATGGCACGCAGAGTCATTTGTGTGGGAACATGAGCCCCTGCCAAACTTACCTGCACATGCGTGCACCTCCCAGCTGATTTTTGGCCCATTTGAGGCCTTTGTTGGCCTCCCAGCTTGAGGGAAGCCTCTGTAGCCTTGGGAGGCCGAAATGGGCCTGTTTATTGGCCTCCAAAGGCTGCAGAGGCTTCCCTCGAGCCTCTTGAGGCCGAAAAAGGCCTCAAACAGGCCAAAAATCAGCCAGGAGGCGTGCATATGTGCAGTGCAGGTAAGGGAGTGGCGGGGAGATCATGTGTGCAGGGGGTTGGGAGTGTGCACATTGCCTTCTGGGTGCTGGCATGCGCGCAAGCACATGCACAATTTTCAGCACTGGAGCCCAAAAAGATTAGCCACTACTGCCCTAGGGAATTACAATTCCATATCCAGTGGAATTGGAGTCTGGCTGACTATACAATGAACCATAATCACACTAAAAATTAAATAAATAATCTTTTAAGAAAGAGGTTTAAAATCTTTCACTTAAAACAACTGAAAAGAAAGAAGCCAGTCTTTTTCCCTTTTTTCCCCATGATCAGCTACTTACTGGTTTGTGTTAAGATGAAGAGGGATATTTTTTTGTGTGGCATTGATGAAATAGTCACATTATTCATATGCTGTTCTTTCGGCTCCCCTATCAGGTGTTTCTCATTTACCGAATAACCAGCACTGAATACAACTTTTTACATGGTTAGAGTTGGTAACTCAGTACAAAACCATTTCTTTACATTGTTCAGATTTTAAAGAAAAAAATTGAATCCACAGAAGACAGCTGCATGTACATATCTCTATGTGCTTTGTATGGACAGATAGATGATAATAATAATTTACTCTAATTCCAGCTTGTGGTATTCAATGCCAAATTGTTAAATTTGCATCCAATTCAAATGTGCATTCATTCATTGATATAATACTAATCAGTGATGATGTTAAATAATGCATTTCTAAAAATGGAATTTGTTCCACTGAAAATAAACTATGAAGAATTATTTTGGACATTTCCCACCTCATGCTGGTAATTACGGATTTTGGCTAGCAAGTTCCACTGAGAAGACAAATTGTTTCAGACAGTGAAAATCTTAATCTAAATATCATGTGTTTAATCCTTAGAAAAGGGCTTGTGTAAATTTTTCTTAGAATCATGATAGAAAGTTAGATTGGCCCCTTCTGGTCCATCCCTACCTAGTTCCTAAGAAGCCTCCTTTTCCATCTTCCTGATGTGGGGAAAAAACAGGAACCTATAAGGAGTGGGTGCTCAAGGAAGAGGCTTGATAGTGGATTTCAAGGACTATATAACTCAGCAATAACAGACTAGATGGAGACTTTTAATTATTTGCCAGGCAGCTGTTCTGTAAGAATTAATTTGCTGCTTTCAGCTTTGTCAGCTGCTTTCCCCCCCAGTATATTTGTGTTAGCCTTGGGTATTATAGTTCCTTAAGAGGCTGAAAGTTGGGGTAATCCAGTAAAGAAATAAATATCTAATTTCCAGAAGGGTGTAAAATAAATTATGGAGGTATCCAATAGCAGATGTTACCTGGCAAAATTTTAACTGCACAAGCTTCTCAGCAACAAATTCAAGACGTATGTCTAGATAGGTATTTGAAAGAACCAGAAAGAAAATATAGATATAGATAAATAGATAGATGGATGGAGAGATAGAGATAGTGTTCTGCACATGAATTTGCAAGAATTTCTTCCAGAAAGTAAGTATTCCCACAAAGAACATGCTGGTTGATATGTTTCGATTGTTCTTAATAGGGTTTTTTTAGAGAAAACCAGAGAAAACATTTTTGCTGGTCCCTGCATATAACATACAAATCCAGTTCTGAAAGGCATTTTTCCCCATAAATGAAACTGAATCATGTCATAATGGGAAAAATAATTCTCCTTTAGGGAAAGAGTCAACGCCAAGTATTTTGATAAGGAAACCTTTGGATATTAAATTTTGGGTATTAAGTCGACAACTAAAATATTGGGTCAGGAAAGAGTCCAAGTTTTTGCTGAGACTTGCAGTTGGTAATGAGTGGAAAAGGAGAACAATTCTAGACTGTTTTAGGACTTTCGTTGGTGTCTTAAGTCGTATAAATTCATCTTTGTATGGGAATTTAGTACATTTTTGCTGCAGCTATTCTAGTTGATTTCCTTAAGCACTGGAGGTTTTAAAGACATGTCCATGCAGTTTCATTTTAGAGTTAAGTATCTGTATTAAACATTTACCACATTTCTCAGGATCTTTCCAGTTTCTTTAATTAGCATGCACCTCTTTATCCCTATCATTAATCATTATTACTAACAATACAGAGTGTGTTGCAATTTTAATCTCATTTATTGTTCTTCCATTGGCCTGTGAGAGAGGACTTGTAATTGCACTGGTACACAAAACAAAGATGGAACCATTTCAGGGGGTTTTTTTTCCATACTTTGAGGTTTATTTTTTACATGCTACATCTCTTCCCTCTTTTACATTTTCCTTAATATTCTTCCAATCACATTTTCTGAGTTTCAAAATCATTATCGCAGCAGGGCCTGTCACCAGGATGATGATTAACAATAATGATTAGTCATTCCGTCCTTCTTGAAAATGTTGTCATTTTCTACCGCATGTTAAGGCCATTTGCTGCCCAAGTGTTTCTGATGGGAGAGTGAAGCTAAGCGTTTTTTCAGTTCTTTTGCAATGGAGACTGTATTATTTGAAGAGGGGCTGCCATTTTCAACACACTGTGTCATCAGAATTAAAGGATGCCCAGCATTTCCCTTCTGGCCCTCCAAAATGAAGACTAGAATCCAGAACAAAACTTGAATTTGATTTGCATTTGTTTGTATGTAAAATAAGTGAAAATTAAAGATCTGTGATAAATTTCAGCCCAATCATCTGTTTAAACATTTCCTTCTGTCATTTTAAACATTACAATTTGGTAATAATGTTGGGAAAATGCCCTGATGGTTCTGTTGTTTTTAGGGATGGGTATAGTTTGGGTTTTCCTTTTTAATTTCTGCTCTATCTTCAAACCAACCTTCCACCACCTAAAGCTCTTAGTGAATTATAGTAATTATAGATATAACCATTTCCAGAAGAAACCATAGCTAGATAGAAAATCAATGTATTGTAAAGGTATATTTAAGTAACAAACTATTCAAATAGAAAGACCCCTTTTGTTATTTATATTTATTTAAATTTGACAACTGTCCAAATACTGATAATGTGGGTATGGAATTGCAAATTGTTTTGCAACCTTAAACCTGAAATATTTCTTAATTTAACACCTTTAGAAACAGTATTGTAACCTGTGGTAGCTAGCCTTGAGTAACTTCTAACGCATTTGTTTCATCCTGAAACGGCTTTCTTCAGTATTAAAACCAGAATTACTGTTTTCCATTTCATTCTCTTTTTCCACATGAAAGGAAGCATCTTTTTCCCATAGACATAGCACACACACACACACACACACACACACACACACCCCAGGTCTTTTATGTGAATTGTTTGGGAAGACTCTTTGTCATAAATCCTCAGATCTCTGCTTTAAACTGTTAGCGAATTGCTTGAACATGTTGAGTTATTGAAGAAACATGCAAAGTCTTTCCATTCTAAAGATTACATCTCTGAGTCGTAACATTATCACAGCTCATTCACAAATAATAATTGTCTTAAGATTATTAAAAATAAGATTTATGAGAAAAATCTGTTATTGGAGAGCCAGGTGACAGTTCGAAAGAATGTAAGACGTGGACTTATACTTGATATAAAAAAATACTGGTTCATCTGTTCAGCAATATTAGAAACAGTTTTCCACATTTTCAGACAATGTCCTTTTCAAACTTATGTGAAGATATCAGGGATTGAACTTTAGAAGCTACTGAGGACCATTCTAGGCCCAGAGCTGGAGCTTCCACCTCACGTTCTTCAGACGTTTTTCAAATTTCCACTCCATGGTATTTTTTAGGTAGTGTGAATTTGTTTCTGAAGAGTGTATTTTCACTCGACAAGCTGTAACATGTCAACTTAGCCATTCTGTTTTTAATCCTTCATTATTACTATATTATTTAGAGTTAAGTTGTTGGACAATACAGGATCAAATGTTTTGGTTTTTTTTTGATCCCAGCAAATAGTTCATGAGAAAGTCTGAGTTAATGCCTGCACATGTAATTTTATAGCAATTGTTACTCAACATATATGTCTTTATCTTCCCAGCCCCCATGTTTTTTAACACCAAAATTGTGATAGTTGTTTCTGAGCAATGAATGGCATTGAGGGTGACATCTAGTGGAAATGCTCAGTTATGGAACTGCTGTCCATGCCGAAAAAGCACTTCTGATTATTATTTAAGATTTTAATTCATTGTCACCAGGATATTTAGGTGTCTGCACTTCAACATTAATTATTTGCTATTCTTATTACACCAATAGACTGAAGACCCAACTATGGAAAGACCTTATACGTTTAAAGATTTCCTTCTTAGGCCAAGAAGGTGAGATCTTTTTTTATATACCCTATATATGTTTGCTCCATCTGTTTAAAGTGCTTATCTAGCTCCAATGAGTACAGTATTCTAAATCACAACTATATTTACAATGGTTTTTTATTTTTGTATAGTCACAAATCTCGAGTAAAAGGATTTTTGAGGCTGAAGATGGCTTACATGCCAAAAAATGGTGGTCAGGAGGATGACAGTGATCAGAGAGAAGATTCAGAGGTAAGCCCTGTGTCTTTTTTCCCCCCATATTGATTGGATTATTGCTGACTGAGTAATTCTGGGTGTTGAAGTCCACACATTTTAAAGATGCTAGAGTTGAGAAACATTGGTTTAGAGCAATAGCCCCCAACCTTTTGGGTTATCAGAACCGGTTCCATGAAAGAAGGTTTTTCTCCGGATGGGGGCAGGTTAAAAGATTAACGGAGTTGGAAGGGACCTTGTAGGTAATCTAGTCCAACCCTCCTCCCTCCCCACCCAAGCAGGAGACCCTATGTCATTTCTGACAAATGGCAGTCCAATCTCTTCTTGAAAGCCTCTAGTGATTAAGCTCTCACAACATCTGAAAGAAAGCTATCCCATTGGTTGATTGTTCTCACTGTCAGGAAATGTCTCCTTATTTCTAGGTTGAATCTCTCCTAGATCAGTTTCCATCCATTATTCCTTGCCTGGCCTTCAAGTGCCTTGGAAAATATCTTGACCCCTTCCTCTCTGGGGCAATTCCTCAAATATGGGGCCCTTCCTCTCTGGGGCAATTCCTCAAAGACTGCTATCATGTCTCCCCTGATCCTTCTCTTCACTAGACTAGCCATGCTCAGTTCCTGCAAGTTCCTCCAGTTCTTCATATGTTTTAGCCATTAGTCCCCTAATCATCTTAGGTGAGGTTTTGTGAGATGGCTAGATCCCACGCATGCGCAGATGGGGCTTTCCTTGCTTATGTATCCCAGTTCCTGGAGGGATCCGGATCAGTGACGGTCCATGGACCAGAGTTGAGTACACCTAGTCTAGAGCCTACTCTAGCCTACTACTTTTCAGGTCACCTACTGTGTTTCTCACAAAATAAGGCCGGGCCTTTTTTTTTTTTTTTGACCCCTGAAAAAATGGCTAGGCCGTCTTTTTGGGGGTGACTTAATTTCCCCCCTTGCAACCTCGGGTGGGTGGGCAACTACAGCTTGGATGTTGACCTTGGAGTTGGTGGGGCACTTTGTATCGGGAGACCTTCCACCACCATTGCTTTCCCTCCCACCTTGCTGCCATGGCATTTAGAGCAACGCCGCGGCATTTGACGCAGACACATGCAGCCAGCCAGGGCTCCTCCCTGCAACCGGAGCCCAGCGGAGACACTCGGCTTCAGGCGCTCCTGTCACTGCCTTCCCTTTGCCTTCGAAGGTGAAGCCAATTATTTTAAAAACGATGCCCTACTACAACAAAGCCTCCCCTGCCCTAGAGGGCAGCCCAATTCCACAGGGAGGTGAATCTCCTGGGGCCACAGTGCAGGATCGGCCCGTCTCAGGAGAAGCACCCAGCCTCCATCCCTGCCTGACGTTGGCCCACCTGCCAAGCAAAAGAGCCGGGCCAACCTGAGCTTGGCTTCCTTCCCAAGTCCCTCCAGTGTGAACCCAAAGGGGCCACTGGGAGAGGCTGCCCAAGGCAGTGATAGTGCCCACCCATCCACGGACAGGGAGGCGAGGTGATGGCAGCGTGGCTTCGCTGGCCGGCGAGAGAGCCCGAAGCCACCCCTCGCCCAGCCCGTCCCCATGCATCTCCAAATGCGCCGACAGCTCCAAATACTGCAGCAGAACGGGTATCAGGCAGAGGCACTGATTCGGCGGGGCTCAGCTTGGAGGAGGACGCGGCAGAGGCCATCGCCTTGCCTCCCTTTCCATGGATGGGTGGGCGCTATCACTGCCTCAGGCAGCCTGTCCCAGTGGCCCCTTTGGGTTCACGCTGGAGGGACTTGGGAAGGAAGCCAAGCTCAGGTTGGCCCGGCTCTTTTGCTTGGCAGACAGGCGTGCACCCGCAGCTTGCTGTCCCGGCTCTGCCTAGCCCACATGGCTCTGGCGCAGCCCTGGTGGAATGAGCGGAGGGTCCAGCGGGGAGGTGCTCGCTGCCTTGGCGAGAGATCCGCCACTGGGCAGGAGGGCCTGCCTGTCAGCTGCACTGGGCACCTCAGGCAAAGCTCTTCGCACTCTGCCCGGCACCAGGCAGGGATGGCGGCTGGGTGCTTCTCCCGGGGTGGGCCGATCCTGTGCTGCGGCCCCAGGAGATTCACCTCCCCACATGGGGTTGGGCTGCCCTCTCAGGCAGGGGAGGCTGTGTCATTTTTAAAAGAATTAGCTTTACCTTCGAAGGCAAAGGGAAGGTGGCAACAGGAGCATCTGAAGCCGAGTGTCTCCACTGGGCTCCGGTTGCAGGGAGAAGCCCTGGCTGCTGCCCGTGGCTGCGCCAAATGCCGCGGCATTGCTGTAAACGCCACACCAGCAAGGGAGAAGGGAAAGCAATGGTGGAAGAAGGTGTCCTGATACGAAGTGCCCCAACAACACCAAAGTCAACGCAGGTAGCACCATATCCGGGTATGCAACAAAAGTGCTTCGTAACGGCAAGCCCCCCTGCCATTTCCCCTGATTTTGCATGTTTAATATAGGCCTTAATTTGGGGGGAGGGGCTCAATTTGATTTTATGACAATAAAACATGCTGGGCCTTCCTATTAGTGGAGGCCGTATTGTTGGAGAAACACGGCAGTTAGGTCATCGTGAGGAATTACATTGCCAAAACTGAAGAGGCCTCCAATACCTTACGACAATATGTGGACTACTGTGACTTCAGAAACTGATTAAGCAATACCATTGTAGATACTGCCCCCTTCTTACATCACAGTTTAAACTAAATCAGCCTTGCAAGCAGAATAAGTTTACTTTTATCATCCTCAGGATGAATAATTCCGATCTGAACTATTGCAGCCTTTATGTACAAGCCTTTAGCATGAAGCATATTTTTCAAACCCAGTTGTATGAATTCTTCTTCCAGGATATGAAGGAAGCATGCATTCCTTCCTGCATCGTTTCAGAACTGAATTGTTATTCTAATTAGCAGTGTAGCTTGGTGGGAGCAACTGTACAACTCTGCAGAGCTTAATGTTAAAATATAGCTCCAAATATAAGGATGTGCATGTAAATGCTGACTCCAGCTTCATCTCTGGTAACCCCATGCATACTTTAATGTGCTCTGTGCATAAGACTGCTTTCAAAGGTCATCTTAAATTCTGGCTCATCTTCATTTTAGATTAATATGGTGATCAGAAATAGAGGCAATGAAAGATTCTTTCCATTGTTTATAATGATAATTGCTCACATAAAGACTTTCAGGCTTTAAATGTAGCTTTTTAATTTGTCCTCTTTAAAGCATGGCTGGGAAGTAGTTGACTCTGGAGATTCCCCCTCTCAGCGCCAGGAAGAATTACCTCCACCTCCCTTACCTCCTGGGTGGGAAGAGAAAGTGGACAACCTTGGACGTACCTACTATGTCAATCATAATAACAGAACAACACAGTGGCATCGACCAAGTTTGATGTAAGTTCATGTTTGAACATATCTTCGCTATGTAAGTTCCTGTTTGAACCTGTCTTCGCTATTGTATATATGATGTATCCATTGATATAAGAGAGTGTTTCCCAACTTCAGCAATTTAAAAATATATGAACTTCAACTCCCAGAACTGAATTCTCCCAGGCTGGGTGGAGAATTCTGGAAGTTGAAGTCCATACATCTTTAGTTTACTTTATTGTCATTGCACCTCATACAACAAAATCAAACACCATCTTCAGTGCACATCATGACCATGACCATGAAAATAAACACAAACACACATCCTTCACCCTTCACACATTGAACCTCCGACATCACACCAACACTTTAAATTGCTGAGTTGAGAAACAACAGTCTAAAAGGCTAATTTTGAAGTGCAGGTTTAATCAGCAGCTGGAATCTCTGTGGTCATAAGCAGTGAACTCCAAAGAATCAAACTGGGATCAAAATGTGCTCTCATTTATTTCGTATTATGATCATAGGATAAACATGTGCTTTTATTTATCATAACATGATTGTGGGTTTTCTTCAGTGGTTCATTATGATTGAAAACAAGTTGGACATTTGATTTGATCTAACCAGGATTTCTTTCAACTTCATATACTGAAATGGGATTGCTGCTTGTAGACTATACTGTTGCTAACTAGAAATAATCTAATTGACTGCTAGTTTGATATAGCGGTGAAGATGCTGGCCCCGAAATCAAGAGACTGTAAGTTCTAGTCCTTCCTTAGGCATGAAAGCCAATTTGGTGTCTCACCCCAGTCTACCTCACAAGACTGTTGATGTGGGGGAAACAACAACTGGGAGCATTAAGTATGTGTTTTGTAATTAACCAAAATAAAGGCAGAATAAAAACAAGCAAATAATCTAAACTTAATATCTTGGCCTGATTTTTGCCATGCAGTTGAAGGAGGAAACATGTTATAGGCATATGTCTTATTTGGAGACATCTGTCTGCAGATTTTCTCTCCTTGTGTTATATAATAGAAATCAAGCCTCCAATTAATATAGCTTCCTATTTCATCTGACTGGGAAACAATGGTTGGTTTATTTTCTTGGCTTGCTGCATCACACACCATACAGTTCAGAAAGAAAGAACAAGAAACCATTAGAGACTTTCAGTTCGATGTCTTCAACAATGATGGGAAGTGCAAAAGAGTGGTGTGTGGAAAGGCTCATAGATAATATTGATTTATTAAACTGAGGTAAAATGATCTGAATCTGTCAATTGGGTTAAAATCTTGTCTCTAATAAAGGAAGCATTGTTTACAAACATTCTGCAGCGATTAATGAATTAGCTTATAATAATCATGGGGCTACAGCAAGCTCATGTTGTGACTCTTTTGAGAATTGTGATTTTTAAAGGGTGGGGCTTTTTTCAATTCACATTGTTCAATTTTGCAATTACAGGTTATGTCAGTTTGTTTATAGGCTGTGCAAACAGCCTAAATTTGGAGAAGCAATTCAGAGGAGTCCTTCCAAAAATACATTTGCAGTTATAGCAGTAGCACTTAGACATATATTCCGCTTTACAGTGCTTTACAGCCCTCTCTAAGTGGTTTACAGTCAGCCTATTGCCCCCAAATAATCTGGGTCCTCATTTTACCGATCTTGAAAGGATGGAAGTCTGAGTCAATCTTGAACCAGTCATGACTGAACTCCTGGCTGTGGGCAGAATTATCCTGCAATACTGCATTCTCACCACTTTTACGATTATGTTGTACTGTGTCTTCTTAAAGGCTCTGTTGATCTATTTCAGTATCTCTTTCCTTTTTCTGAGCATGCCCAAAAAATGAACCTCAGTGACTCCCATCCAAGTCTCCAAGTTCCTTAGATCTTCAAGGGGTGGTTTTGCAGTCCAAATAGTTAAAACCTTATTAATTTATAAACCTAACTTGCAATTTATTGACTATGGAGCATGATAGGTAAAAAATAGTTACAATAAAAGTCTAATGTCCTAATATTTTTTCATATAATTTCTCTCTTTTATACTTATCCCAATTCTTGTTTTCTTAATTTATTCATTATTTTCCTTCCAACTTTATGTGATTTGCCATCCAATTCAAAGCTCAGTGAAATTATTAAGGTTTATTGATGTTTTGCAGGTTCTAATCTGAAAGGGTTAAATCTATTTTAGTCCAGTGGGGTTTACCCCTGAGTAAAGATGAATATGATTGGACTGTTAAATCTATTGTGTTCGGGAGTAGGGCTCCATAATTGAAATGCTACTTAGACCTGAGTTATAGGGGAAATCAATACATCTGCTACATAGCATGTTTATAAATATACGTTGTCTTAAAACAGAGCTTTTTAAATGTACTGTGATCTGGATTTTTTTTGTCAAATTTTGCACTCTTTGGAAGCAAGGACCTTTCTGGAATATTGGCTGCATTTCTAAAAGACTGATTCTCAGCCTTAATTATAGCATGGCTTTATAATGGACTTCCTGTCAACACTCCAATTAAATTCCATAAAATGTAGTCTGCTTCGCTGTATTGATTAGTTCTCAGAAGTCTTCAGGGCTGTGAAACTGCAAAATGAGGAGGAAATTATCCCTCTAGGATGGATGCTTGCTCTTGCTGTTGTAAAGATTTGTCACATTTTATTGCTCTATCTGGGAGTTGTCTCCACTATAATATTGCTGACAATAGATTCAGTAAATGGTGCTCATTTTTTTCTTGAGAGAGAAAGAGAGAATACGTAGTGTGTGTTCACAGTAGAAATAATGGTGTTACTTTTGGGCAGATTTTCTCCAGAGCAAATTTTGGGGAGTGAACTCTAAAACTGGATAGAATAGAAAAAAAAGGATCAAATCATTTTCTGAAACTTTATTTTCTTTTTTAATTTCTTCAGTATCTGCTTGCTATCTTCCTCTCTGTGCAATAAAAGCAAATGGATGAATCTCTTATTATGATGTTTGACTGAGGGCTGCACCAAAAAGAGAACAAAGAAAGGCCACAGATTGCCCATTCCTGTTGTAGAACTGTAGTTTTCAATTAAGCTTATCTTTCTATTCTCCCGAAGGTGCTTTTCCAAAGGGCAACAAGACTTTCTTAGGTTTTTTTTCCTTGAAAATATTTTGCTTCTCATCCAAGGAGCTCCTTCAGTTCTGAAAAGCGAAATATTTTCAAGGAAAAAAACCCAAGAAAGCCCAGGTCTTTTTGGAAAAGCACGAGAATCTGCATAGACTTTCAATTCTTCATTTCCCATTCCTGTGGAATATTTAGAATGTGTAACATATTATCTTCATTCTGGATCCGTCTTTAATTACCTGTTTCAAAACCACAAAACACCACTGCATGTCTGACCTCTTTCAAAAGTCTTTCCTTCTTGGGAATTTTCATCACTAATGTGGTTATGGTAAATTGCTGTTTATATCCTGTCTTTTGTCCTGACCAGTGGTGGTATTCTACCGGTTTGGCCTGGTTCAGGTGAACCAGTAGTAAAAAGTATTACTGTTCGGCCGAACCAGTGATAAAAAAAATAGCTACCGGTTCGGCCGAACTGTTATTTATTTGTTTTTCCCCTCCTGACAATCAACTGTGCCGGGATCTTATTGCTTTGCCCAGGAGGCTTCCCTGAGATCCAGGAAGCAAAAAAAGGGAATACCTCCCCCCCCCCCCGGCACTTCATTTTTGGCCGCCTGGGAGCAAAAATAGCCTCCCAGGAAGCTTCCCTGAGACCCAATAGGCAAATAAATGGAGCACGGGTGGTGGTGCTAAAAAAGCCATGCCAACCCAGGAGTCCCTTGGCCACACCCATCTAGCCACACCCACTTGTCCACGTCCACAGAACCAGTAGTTCTGGTTTGCATCCCACCCGTGGTCCTGACCACCAGGTTTCAAGGCGGTTTATAGTCAACTAATGCTAACTCAGTAAAGTGCAGATAGTCCTTGACTTACAACAGTTCATTTAGTGACCATTCAAACTTACCACAACAGTGAAAAAAGTAACTTTTGACTGTTTTTTCACATGGCTATTGCAGCATCCCCATGTTCATGTGATCAAAATTCAGACATTTGGCAACTAAGACATATTTATGACAGTTGCAGTGTCCGGGGGTTATATGATCCCCTTTTGCCACCTTCTGACAAGCAAAATCAATGGGGAAGCCAGGTTCCCTTAACATTAATAACTTAACAACTGCTGTGATTCACTTAACAACTTTGGTTTTAAAAGGTTGTAAAATGCGGTCAAAATTCACTTAACAAATGCCTCATTTCATTACAGAAGTTTTGGGCTCAATAATAACAGCCTTCTTGTTCTATAAATTTCCATTTCTTCTATCAATTCTAATCCTAGCCAAATGGTATAAATTATGATCAACATTTGCTTGGCCAGAACCAAAGCCAAGGGCAAAGCAAATGGTACTCTGCAGTCATAAAATTTGGAATGCCTTGTGAAGAAATGTATTATCCTGTTACTGAGGTCAGATTCCTTTTAGGAAAGATAATTGTTCTACTGAGCACTGATAGACATGCATAGAACAATTTGGCTATTATTCTCCTTCCTTCCCTCCCTCCCTCCCTGAGCATTAATATCAGCCAGACACATTGACAATCTCAGTGCATCTTTCAGTCCTGATACTTAGATATATTATCTGGGCAGCTCATTTGTGTGCCTTGTTTTAGTTTTCATTGAGCACAGCCTTCTCTAACCTGGGGCAAATTAGAATGACAGTTGCCTTAATTCTAAGTGTTAGCCTGGCTGTGGAGAGTTAAATTATACATGAAATACTCTATATTTTAAGGCCCGGTCCCACTGGCCGATGGATGCAAACCGTATGCATAAAGGACACAGTGAATGAGCAAAATTTCGGCTCCATCTGTTGTCATCCGCTCCAAAAAGTGGCAAAAATTTGCATAAACAGAACGGAAAAGAACGGACGTGTGTAGTATGTAGCGGGGATGTTAAATGGATGTTCATAGGAAGCCTAGCGGATGAAAGCGGATGGAAGCAGATGACACCTCCATAGGGGTTCCGGGGGAGAATTTCGAAGCGGACGCATAGCAGATGAAGTGGATGCATCACGTACGCCTAAAGGAAAGAAAGGGGATGCCGCGCAGATGTATATCAGATTCAAACGCATCCTTTCTATTTCCGTGCTACTAACGATGTATAGACGTTCCATGTACCATTTCTTTCCTCCCTCTTTCCGTTTTCAGCTGCAGCGGATGTGAGTTGTGAGGATGCCCAGAGGATGCAGAGAGGATACAGCGGACGTTTAATGGATGATAAACATAGAATGTTTGTTGCTCGTATGTCACGGATTTACATCGTACACGGCGGAAAGTTCATCCGTTCACAAAGTTTTGTGCAGCTCAAAACTTCTCGTACGGATGAAATCGCAGTGGACGGATGCTCGAGGAATAGAGCGTATGAAACACATATGCAATGAGTACACAACGGATGCATAGCGTTTTCCAATGGATGGCAAGCTTTTTTTTAACGTTTTACATCCTCTTTGCATCCGTAAGTGCAGTGGGACAGGGCCTTTATACCTGATGCTCTGTCATTCAGGGTAAGCTGCCTGTAGTCTGTATACAGTTTGCAAATTGTAAATTGATTAATCAGTTCAGGTAATCCTGGGGTTATGAGCATTACCTTTGCGAATGTTCGAAGTTATGCGATAAGCGCCCCCTAGCATTTACAAACAAGTCCTAAAACTACAAATTTTGCAGCACCACGGCAGTTGTTGGCCCTTATGAACAACTGCAAAGGCTCTGCAACATTCACGTTGCTGGACAAAATAGAGGTTCAGAGGGACTCCATTTGGTCTTCTGGAGGCCTCTCCCGGCACATTGCAGGCTGAAATGGAGGTTCAGAGGGGCTGGTTGGATTTTTTTTCTGTACCATGTTAACTTTAATGGCCACTAAGCAAATAGTTAGAAGTTGAGAACTACCTGTGCTGTTGGAAGGACTGGAAGGCAGATGAACTTAGATGTTTACTTTCAGCTGACATGCTCCGCAGAGTTCTGTAACAAGAATCCTGATTATGGCCAGCAATACTGCCACCTTAAATGGCACTTCTCTAATGCTTCTTTGTGATTTTAAACTTTACAACCCTGGATGCCTGTGTAGAGACCTTTGTAAACAATTCTGGGAACAGTAAGGCCATATTACAGTAAATCATTTTTAAAGCATTATGTGTAAATGCCTCTCAAGCAAACTTCTAAACGCAGCAGATTGCTAAAATCTGGAAGATGTTAATGATGTACACATCTATTCAGCTAGAAGAAATTCTCAATTTAAAGAAAATTACACAGTGCCACATATTCAGTTTCTTCCATGGAGAGGTGTTGTATTTAGGGTTTTGTTCACATTCTATGCATTTTTTTTTCTGATTAAGCTACAGCTTCATGATTTGCACATGTTTTGCTGATAGAATTATTTTGAAGGGACCCAGCTAGTACAAGATTCCAACTTGTAAAGTCTCCAGTAAATGGATGTGTAACCTTTGATTGTGCACATGTACTGAAAAGCCATTCAGAGTCATCTTGAGACACAAGATTGGCAGCACATAAATTTGATAAATAAATAAAATAAATGAAAGGAGCTCATGATCTCTCTGGCTCATGAATTGCACTGTCAAACTGCTCTTGTTAGTAACAGGTTGTTCCTGACATTCAATGAAATTGCTCCTGTGTTTGTTTCATGGCCTGCATACTGGAGTGGTAGGAAATGGTGGCTTTCTTTAGTGAGGCATGTCTTCCTTCTCTTCACAAGGGGAAAGATGCCTATTTTTTTCATCTTTTGGTCTTGTGCTTTATGAACTACTATGTATGCTTTGTGAATCCTGCTTGTAATGCTTCAGTAAACTATCGACTGAAATAAAATAGTTCCCCTTGTTTCTATTTTAGTGCCATTACTGGGTTTTTAAGATGTGAGCAGTGGGGGCTACCAGTGAAGAAGCTTGCCTCTCACTTGGAAGGTTGAGAATTCAATCCTAGGTAGAGACAGAGGTTTCTCTCGTAGGGCACAAAGAAAAAATATCTGCTGCAAACTCCACATAGGGTTAGGAAAGGCATCCAGCCAATAAATGCTTGTTGCCCTGGCTCAGTTGCCCTGACTCTACCTGAATTAAGAGATTACAGGGTTGTAAAAAGGAACAAAAATTATTTATATATACAGTATATTCTTTTTACCATTGTGTATACTTTTGATTTTATTTCAAAATAAAAATAATGCTTTAAAGAAGAGTTATGGATTTCCACTATTGCAACATCCCACAATATATGTACACACATATACAGAGAGGCAGAGAAATAGCTCTGGTCCGGAACAGTGTCCTTTAAAGCTCAGTAGCCTCTAGTTTCTGTCCCTTTTTAGTGATTGAAGCAGTGATGAAATAGTGATTATTAACCAGCCCATTCTTTGGACATGAGATTTATGCTCAAGCGATTCATGATTTGCATGCCTTAACAGGGCCCTTTGAACATCTAAAGGCTGATTCTAATAAATGAAAGTAAAGTAGAGATTGAAGAACTAGAAGCAAGTGGTTGGACAGGATCAAAGAGAATTCTGGAAATTATTTTGGAAGGGTAAATAATCATTCTGAGGCAGGCAAGAAAATGTAGCTCATTAGCCTCTAAATCACAAATTCTTCACATTCAAAGTTTAACTCTGAATCTATGTGGTATACCTGCTTTTTGAGACTGGATATACAATATTTTATACATCAGAGTTGTTGTTCTTTACAAGCAAGTGGTTTGCTTGTTTGCTTCTGTCCACTATGATACAGATATTTAAGGAAAAGTTTTGTTTAGCATTTGAGTCTGACTCATTATGCCGTTTGATTTTTTTTCAGCTTGTTTGTTTTATCTTCATTGGTTCCTATAACAATTCAGTTGTAGAAATAATCTAGATAGATTATTGTTTACCAAATTATTAAAATAGCTGTGCTGTTCAGTATGGCCAGGAAGTTGATTTATTAAATCTAAGATTGTGGCATTGATAGCAATTGAAAGATAAAAGTGTTAAACCAAATAAAAGGATTGTGATATGGAATATATTTAATGGTAAAAGTATTTGAACATACAAGTTAAAAGATTTCTATGAGCCCAATATAATAAGTTCCATCTTTCCACAATAGAGTGTGTTCCATTCTTTTTACCTACAACTCCCAATATTCCTACTCGTTTACCATACTAGCTGGTATAATGGAATTTGTCGTCACAAACATTTATGAGGTATGTGACACTGCAAATTCAAGAAATATGAAATGTGAGGGTTGGAAGAGACCTTGGTTATCATCTACTCCAAACTACTGCCACTGGCCATCCAGCCTTTGTAACCATCTCCAGCCAAAGGGATCCCACAATTCCTTAAGTACGCTATTCCATTGCTAAACAGCTGTTGTCAGTAGATTTTTTTTTTTTTCCTGGATATTCAATCAAAATTCCTTCCTTCTAATTGAAATCCACTGCTTCTTTTTCCTGCCTTCTGGGATAAATTTGAACAATTTTGCTTCATCTTCTACATGATAGCCTTTCAGAAGCTTAAGGACAAATGCCATGTCTCCTTACAGCAGGAAACTTGATTTCATTGAGGGCCACATCAGGGTTGTGCTTGACCTAGAAGGACCAGGATGGGCATGACCATGGGGAAGGGCATGGCGAGCTCGATGTCACTTGTGTGATCAAATGCCACTTTTGCTGGTATCTTTTGCTAGCTCTCTGCCAGTGAAAATGGAGCTCACACACGGCCCTCCCAAGCTCTTGTTTTCGCTGGCAGAGGCACCACGGGCCGGTCCTTCACTGTTTCCAGGATGGCCCTGCGGGCCAGATCTAAGAACTTGAGTTTGACATCTCTGCCTTACAATCTTCTCCAGACTAAACACACTCAAGAACTCCAGACATTTATCATAAGTTTTCTTTTTACAAAGGGCCCTATCGTTTTGGTTCCTCTGCAATCTCTCTATTTTGAGAACATATTCTCTAAATTATAATGCCCAGTATTGGGTACAGTATTCTTGGTACAGGCAGACCAGGCAGAATAGAGAGGAATTGTGAACTTCTCTTGAGCTGCATCTACTCTGAGAATAGTGTTTCATACCAGTGGTGGTTTTATGTAGTTTCTCTGTGTGAATTTTTAATTGGGAATGCCAGGAACCAAACTGAGAAATGTATGTATAGACAACATGTTGTCTGACAGTAACCAATAGATTCTTTTCAAAATTATGGATTTTTTATTTATTCAGTTGGCGAAAGCTAAAATATGATATGAAACATACTGTGTCCAAAATTTGTTTATATGAAATAATTGTGATCATCCAGAACACAACTATGTCTTTGTGTCTGTAGGTTTTTTTTTTTTTATATTCTATTGTTTCCTATTGCCGCCCAACCATCCACTTATCCAGTAAATCTTGGGGGAGAGTGAGAAATTCCCAGAAAAATCATTCATGATACTATTTCACATGCAGAACCAAACTATTATTAAAGATGTAGTAACTTAAAACATTCACTAAAATCAATTTTCTTCAAAAAAAAAAAAGAGAGAGAAAAAAAAGGAATAGAGCATGAGATGATCTTCTCTTGAATTAAAGAGGATGCACAACAAACACAGTTGTATCAATAAGGCAACAGGATGAGCTGAAATTATACACGGCCTCACGTGTGTTGTATCAGCTTGGACCTCATTCTTAATTGTTGTTGCTTTGATTATTAAAATTTATGCTTAATCAGGCTAATCGCTTGAGACAATAAGCTTTTATTTGCTTTGAAGGACAAACTGATCATTATTTAATTTGAGTTGCCAGAGATTTTGAGAAATAATTTATCATTTTTCTCCCATTGTTAAAAACTATCAGATGCAGAAGAGACTTGAGAAGCTCTGACATTTTAATAGCTGAGTGTGTCTGTGTCTGTGTCTGTGTCTGTGTCTGTGTGTGGTGTTTGTATTAACTTAAAGTATTTCAGCTAATGATGTCTTTCTTCCTTCTCTGACTCATGTCTCTTTCACCAACCATTGACATTTCAGGGATGTTGCTTCTGAATCTGACAATAATATCAGGCAGATAAATCAAGAGGCTGCCCACCGAAGGTTTCGATCAAGGAGACACATTAGTGAGGATTTGGACCCTGAGCCCTTGGAGAGTGGTGATGCCCCTGAAGTACGTGCAGGATTTGAAATGGATCCTTTCATAGTTTTGACCAACTAAATGTACTCATATGTTTATTTATTGCTGTGTTAAAATTTATGTACCACCCTGATTTCTCATGACTTAACCCAAAATGACCCTTTAAAATGCCTTAATTTGGACTTACAGATTTGCAAATGAAATTTGTATCAAAGATAGGGCTGAAGTACACAAATGAGGAGAGTTAAAGAACAGACATGTTGAAATAATGTAAATGATTGCTCTCGTGTCATCTTTTTCTGATTATTAATGCTACTTGGGCTAAGAAGAATAATTGAATTAGATTAATTAATCAATTGAAACTTGTATATGCCATGGTATTCTAAAACAAATCGAGCAAACTCACATTTTAACAACATAAAAGGCATAAAACTGCTAAAATCACTTAATAAAAAGCTATCAAAGATAAAATATAATAAAACATTAAACCACCAATCAGGGCCCCTTATCAGTAGATTAAATGTCATTCCCAACCCAAAGTCCTGCAGAAAAGTAGTGCTATGTTTGCAACAGTAAACTATCTGAACAACCGGACTGAGTTTCTGAATAGACTCTGCTAAAGAGTAGTGGACTGCTGTTCTACTGAATAAAGGGAAATTATAGAGAATAAATTGTATAAGTTTATGGAGCATTTAATAGCCATCAAAGTATGTATTTTTGGGTCACATGTTATCCTCCACTCCTCAGAAGTATAAATACTTCAGTAATCCACGTTCTAGGACATAAAAGTAAAAGAGTAGGGGGTGGGGTAGAGATAACTGGAAGGAGAAGAGCCTTCTCAGCTTTTGCTCCTAGCCATTGGAACATCTTGTGCCCAAGAGTGAGGTCAGCTCCCATCCACCTGAACTTCCCACAAGATCCTGAAGACCAGGCTCCAATGGAGTGACATCATGCTGGAGGTGTTAATTGATTAATAACAGATCCAACCTCCTTCCCTGCTCAGCCTACTCACTTCCCCCATCTTTTTGCTTTATTTATAGCTGATAATTCATATTTTAATAGTGTTTGCTCCTGTTGTATACTTATTGTTCCCATGTTCTATTCTTCTTAATATTGTAAGCCACCCAGAATCACCACGTGGTTGAGATGGGGCGCAAATAAATTGAATAAATAAATACACCTCTCATAGTTTCCTTGATTCCTATCTATGGTTATGGAGAACTACACTTTTTTATCCTTTGTATGAACCCTGATTTTTGCTATTTGCCAGCTTTATTTTTTTCTCCCTGTACTTCTCCCTGGTTGCTCAAACATTACAACTTTAAAATGTTAGG
>BLBF01000010.1:12125697-12136218 GCA_015471245.1 Laticauda colubrina
AATTCTGGGAGTTGAAGACCATTGTATCATAAGATTGCAAAAGTTGAGAAACAATGTTTTACACAATCCTCAAAGTATAGTATATAGAGAGCCAAAGTTTTTTTTCATGTTTTATTTACTTTATTTGTATAACATAAAAATTCTATCTCAATCAAACAGTGTGTTGTCTGGGTACAATTATTTTTAGGCAATCGTAATAAAAATGTTTACAATAGCATTCATCACAATAACATTAATACTATAATAACTACCCTGTTTCTCCAACAATACAGCCTCCCCCAATAGGAAGTCCCAGCATGTTTTATAGGCATGAAATGAAATTAAACCCCTGCTCCCATATTAAGGCCTATATTAAAACATGCAAAATGGGGGGGAATGGTGGGGGAGCTTGCCGTTAGGAAGTACTTTTATTGCACACCCAGATATGGTGCTGCCTGTGTTGACCCAGGTACGAAGTGCCCCACCAATGCTGAGGTCAACTTCCAAGCCATCACCGCCCGCCTGAAGATGCAAGGGGGGGAGAATTAAGTCACCCCCGAAAAGACGGCCTAGCCATTTTTTCGGGGCTCAAAAAAAAAAAAAAAATAAGACCCAGCCTTATTATATGAGAAACACGGTATAATGTTTAGCTTGTCTATTTTATCAAATTTCCATTTTAACATTTATCCTTTTTATGTCCCTGCATTTCTAAGTTATGTTTTTATTGTCAACCATGGATAAAATAAGTCCCACATCAAAACGTATTCAATTTCTTCTTTGTCCTTAATAGTAAGCATTAGTCTATCCATTTCTGCACATTCTTAATTACACTCTCATCTGTCGGGATCTATAGAGAGAGCCAAAGTTGATTGTCAGTGGTTAATTGTGCTCTAAGTCTTAAAGGTATATAATTGATGTTTAGAATTAATTGATAGCCAAGCAAATTGTAGAGAAGATCGGCATATTCATTGTTGATGCCTTTTCTTTTTATCAGCCTTGGGAAACCATTTCTGAAGAAGTGAACAGTGGTGATTCCTTGAGCCTGTCCTTGCCCCCTCCTCCTGCTTCCCCTGTCTCTCGGACCAGCCCTCAGGAGTTCTCTGAGGAATTGAATAGAAGACTTCAGATCACTCCGGATTCAAATGGGGAACAACTCTCTTCTATAATTGTAAGAGACTTGAGCATTTCTTTTACTACTGTTCTAACATGCTCGTTCTGATTTGACTTACCTCCAAGTCAACACAACTGGTAATGGTGTGGAAATGGTGTGGAAATGGTGCTTCAGGCTACAAGGGTGTATTTTTGTTCCTCTTAGTTTAATTGAAATTATTGGACCATTCTACACCACAGTTATGATGCAAAGCATACTTACCCCGAGGGCAATTTCCACAGAATTCAGTCATTGAATTAAGCCAGAGTTTCTCAACCTTGACAACTTTTAAGATGTATGGTCTTCAATTCCCAGAATTCCCCAGCCAATCATGGGAGTTGAAGTCCATACATCTTAAGTCTTTCAAGGTTGAAAATTGAACAAATAAATCAAACCAATTTTGATCCTAATTCAATCAGCCTACTTTTCAGTAAAGACCATAACTGGCAATAATATTAATATTTATGCATAATATTAATATTTATGAGTAATAATATTTATGTTATTAAATGTGTATTGTGATTTCATTTGGAAGAGATTTTATTCTTATTCATAATTTTAGTGAACTTGATAATCCAAGTAGAAGTTCTCTGAATGCTTCATCGACATAAGTAAATAAACACCAGGTGGAATTTTCTTTCCTTTTTTAAATTTTAATTTTAGAAGTAAAATTCATATAATAATTTTAACAGAATCCAATCTGTTTCCATCACTGGGACCAGAGATTTAGTTTTCTGAGCTATCAGACTCGTGCTGAACTTCTCTATCCTCAGGGAACTTCTTTAGATAAACCTTTGCTCTCGGTGACCGACTCACCCACATTGCATTCTGCAACATTATCCTGGGACACGTAGATTTGTCTTCATTCATAATTTTAATAATTTATTTTCATATATAAATGTGGCATACAACTGGGAAATACTAACACCTGTGTATTGAGATAATTATGTTAGTGCATCAAAAGGTTGTTTGGCCAGCTTTCTTAACTTAATTGCATTAATGGACTGGGATGAATATTACACCAGTGAGTGTAAGTTTAGTTTACTTTATTGTCATTGCACCTCGTACAATGAAATCAAACACCATCGTAAGTGCATATCATGACCGTGAAAATAAACACAAACATACATTGTTCACATTCCACACATTGGACCAACCCCCCAACCCCCCGACACCACACCAACACTGCACTATACAGTAGAATTCAACAGAGTTACTGCCCTGAGATAGAAGTTGTTTTTCAGCCTGTTTGTCCTTGTTTTTAATTATTCTGTACCATCTGCCAGATGGTAATAGTTCAAAAAAAGGGTTCCCAGGATGAGATGGATCTTTGAGAATGTTTTGAACTTTCTTAGAGCAGCAGGAGCTATAAAGCTCTTCCAAAGAGGGGAGAGGGCAACCAATGGTCTTCTGGGCAATGACATTAACCCTCTGGAGTGCTGTCCTATATGCCACTATGCAATTGGCAAACCATACAGAATTGCACTAGGCTGTTTTAATTATAAATCCACAGTTGCAGTTTCACTGGAAGTTTCTTTTAGCAAATTGTCATTTGTACATTTAACAGGACAGCACATCACCTTGCCCTTTTAACATTTAAGTACTGTAACAAGAAACCAAAGTGTGGAAAATATTTTTTTCAGAACTAAAGTGGGGGGGAAACCTAAAGAAATGTCTGTACAACATTAAATATTATGAAAGAACAAAAATATGTAATCCATAATTAACAAAGAAAATTTATATTTGAAAAGCAGTATAAAATGTACAAGTACAGTTGAGGAGAATAAAAACATTACCCAACATGATGTTTGAATTGATGGGTGTAACTTATCAGGAAAGCATGTATTAATATCAGTACTAAATAGTGTCCATGTATGAGTAAGCCTGATCTTTATCAGAGGATCTCTTAAACAAAAATTGTTGAGATAATTCTTTCTTCAGTGCCATTTCCACATTGTGGATTACCATTGAGCCAATGTTGTGCTTTCCTTGTACAGTCCATCGTAAAAACAAATCTAGCTATTAATAATCTAAGTTGAACTAGTTTCTTAATTTTGTGTATTTTAGGAAGTACTTCAGTTTTGCCGTTTTTTGTACTTTAGGAAATTTGAACAGCTGACTTACTGCAGGATTCTCATTCAAGACATTTTGTGAAATTTTCTCAATTTCATCAACTTTTAATCAAACACTTCAGACATTGACCCCAAAACTTGGTGTCTAAAAAAGTCTAAAATGATTTAGATTAATATGATGCAGTATGATGGGAAAATAATGCTGCCAGTTAATTACTAGTCTGTTCTAGACATTTCAAAACCATTTCTTTATGATTTGTTGAAATGTATTTAAAAGGAATTCTGAAGCATTCTTAGTTCCATTAAGTTTCCTCTCCTAAATCTTAATACCAAAGTTTTAAGACTTCCAAGATGTAAATTCTTTATTTAAAAGTAATGTTCCTTATGATTAAAAAATAATGAACATGCTACTATTCAAATGATTTATGAAGATGAAGATAAATAAACTGCTTAATCTGAACCACATTGGAATTTGTCTCTGCTCTTTCTGTGATAAACATTTAATAGAGCAAATTTATCCCTGCATTTGAACAGTGAAATGGAAATATATTTAGAAGCTTTCCAAGCTTCTAATGATAACTGTGATCATAGATTTATAACAGTTCAGTCTAATGGAGAGTTAAGAATAAATCCAGTTGTTACCCATGATCTATTTCATTTAGTTTTCCAGTAATACGAATTTTCAAACTGAAATCTATCAAAATTAATTTGACATTCCTAAATTTCCACTTTGATTTTATTATGCTGCATTGTGCTCCTATTGATATGAAAAGAATTGGTGTATTATATGAAGCCTTAATTTATGCTTTTTCCTAAGAAAATCCTTTTTCCTACAAAAATCCTTCATTTAAGACATTCTAGGCAACATATCAGTTTCACATCTTATCTGGCTAACATCCCTGACCCTCAACAAATAGGGATATTAAACTCAGATAAAACATTCCATAAAAGATTATTTTGTTGTCTGAAGGCTGTGAAGTTCTGCTTAAATTGATATTCCTATGATGAGTTTAGTGGCCATTCAACATTACAGTGGCACTGAAAAAAGTGACTTCTGATTGTTTTTCACACTTACAACAGTTGCAGTATCCCCAGGGTCACATGATCAAAATTCAGATGCTTGACAAGTGACATTTATTTATGACTAAATAAATCAGGGTCATCTGATCACCCTTTTGCTGACAAGCAGAGTCAATAAGGAAACCAGATTCACTTAACAATCATGTTATTAATGTCTGCAGTGATTAACTTAATAACTGTGGTAAGAAAAGTTGTAAAAACTCAGTTAACAACTGTCTTCCTTAGCAACAGAAAATTTGGGGTCTATTGTGACATAAGTTGAGGACTATATTGTTCTGAGGAATTATTCCTTTGTAAGTAGATTTATTTGATGTATAATTTAAGTGTTCCACTATGAAAAATAGCAGGACTCTGTCACTCGTAAGGAAACACAAGTCTGGCATGGAAACATATTTTAAGTTACTTATTGTACATGCTTGAAAGGCAAATATTTTTCACCAATCTTGCAAGAATCTTCATCATCTTGCAAGATGCTTCATATGATTTTAAGCTATTTCTCTGTACCATCCTTAGAAAATACTGACAATTGTTCACATTCCCCAAATAATAAATGGAATCACTGAAGATGGGAAACAGTGAATGTTCATGAAATAATCTTTTTTTTTCTCTTTCACTCATGAATAGCTTTCCACCTTATTTATTTTGTCATCTCAACAGTCTGCCCAGAATTGAGGAAATTAAATATCCAGCAAGGGTACCATTTTTATCTTGTCCATGCTGGCTCCTTCCAATACTATATATAAATTAATAATATATATATTTCTGCCATTTAAAATTGAATTCAAGATTTTGTTCATGAAATGGAAAGTAAGTTTTCTGGCAATGAAATCAAGTGAAATAAGGGTAAATTAACCTATTAGCTGGAAGAAAGGTTAACTTACTAAATGGATGAATGAAGGCTACAGGATGCCAGGGAAAAATGTATATAGGATGCAGTCACAATGTATATAAAACAAACTTTTTTTTTTTTATTCCAGCAAAGAGATCCCTCTGCAAGGTTGAGATCTTGTAGTGTAACTGATGCTGTTGCCGAACAGTCGCATTTATCACTGGTAAGTAGACATTTCTTGGCTGTTGTATTTGTTTGTTTGTTTAGCAAATGTTAGGAATGCATTTCTATTAAAATGTGTTTGACTGCATAGGAGGGTTTTGTGTTTTGTTTTTTGCTATGCCTAGTTCTGAGAAAGAGAGTTTAATCAAAAGGCTAGTTAACTTCAATAAATGCAGAGCAAAAATACCATTTCTACTGGCTGGAGAAATCTTTTCTGTGATGGCAGGATCATCACTTTGCTACATGGGCTTAGAGGATCTCGACCATCCTTGAAATTCAGTGCTGGTGGGTTTTTTTTTTCCATTTGGAAGGTGATTGTTTACAATAACCATAGATGTATTTTCATGTGTACAAAAAAAATCGTTGTCCTTGAGTTGAGCTCCCACTTCCAGTGGCTACTATGTACTTTTCTTTACCATGACAGAACATTTCCAGTCCAGTCTAAAAAAAATGGTCAAAAATGGACAGATCCAAGTACAAACCAGGATCATTCCTGCTTAGCTTCCAAACAGACAGAAGGTTAGCTGTGGGTTTATTTCTGTGAATGAAGGCCATTTCACTTAAAAACCAGGCACTTAAGGATTAGTGGTTTTAATGTAGTTTGTAGTCATTTGTACAAAGATAGAAATGTAGGAGTCTGCTGGAGAAAGGGACTCAGGACATAGTCTCAAGAGAGCTTCTAAGGAAAGGGAAGGTTGATAAGGCAGAAAGTTTTTCTGTCAAATATTAAGAAGCCTGTCAACCATCTAAAAAGTGTTTTCTTTTTTTAAAAAAAAATATGTATTCCACATGCATAATAGTGGAAAATCGGGAAAATGGGGGTTCCCCAATGGTTCCCCCCCCATTTTTCCCCAAAATTTTCTGGTTTTTTTTTCAGGTCTTCCGTCTCTAATTCCACAATCCTGGAGTTGGGATTTATTGCTATTTGAAGAATTGTTTTAAATTGTTATTCATTTGAATGTTCCTTTGCTTTTCTCCTTCTAAAATGAACTCCATTGATTGTACGTTATATCACCTGGGGTTGGAGGTACCACACTTTATTTTGGGGACAATCCCTCCCCCCCTCAGGTCACATAATGGTAGTGTGGGCATATTTTAAGAAATGCCTATCCATCAAGCTGATTTATGCAAAATAAAATAACTTCTTGTTTACTAGGAGAAACCATATCTGGAAATTATAGGAGAAGAGCAGGTGAGAGTTGTGGGGGGCAGAAGCTTTATTCAAGACTATCACCAAGAATCTGGTCAATTGAAATTCAGTACTAAATTGGTGCCTGATAAGGTCAATGGAATTTAAGAGAAGTTGGACTTGAATCATTCGTGGCAATGTAAGGACAAGTGGATTCAAATTTTTTTACTACCCCTTCTGTTTCTGACTTGGTGGGTGTGGCAGGGGAAATCTCCAGTCATAGATTTTTCTCCGAACTACTCAAAATTTCCGCTACTGGTTCTCCAGAACTGGTCAGAACCTGCTGAATACCACCTCTGGAAAGGACGCTTAGCTAATGACATGTTTAACTCTGCCCACTACCTCTACTTGCTCTTCTCCTACAAATAAGCCCAATTGAGCAGCTTGCTGTCATCATTTTTGCATCAGTCCATTTTCAGATCCATGATCTCCTGTTTCCTTTTTATTTAGAGATATATTTAAAATGTGTATGTCACCCTTGAAATAGAGTTTTTCCACTCTAGTTATTTTCTAAAAAAAAAAAAAAAGAAAAGATATAAAATTTTAGTGTATGTATTTCAAAAAGTATTTCATCAAGAAATAGTCATTGTTATGTATATTTTATCCTGAAATGCATATTTTATATGCTTTGGGTAACTTTGGTACATGGGTACAATACAAATACAAAACAAAATACAATACAAAATATCAATAATAACAGAGTATCTGTGAGCCACTTCACTATGATTTGAACCTCAACTTCATTGAACCTGTTTTTTGTGATTCAATGCTAATTGGGCCGATATATGTTGCAGTCCAACATTTGAGGTGGAGCAGATGTTGTCCTAGATAGAAAAGATAAGGCTGGTTCACATTGGATATGGATCAAACAATTATTTATGCATTCTTCTTTCTGTGCAAACTTGAATAATATTCTGTTACATGTAGGCAATTGGGTAATTCTAAAGTAGGTCTCCTGGCTTGTATTTTTGGATTGGAGGCTTTGCTATAATCCTCAATATGTCTTCTCTCACTTTAATCCATGTGAAAATTATATTGCAACATGCTTTATTCACTTATCCTATCTTGTTTCCACAAAGATTTTTTTTTTCTGGGGGTACAAATTTCACACTAACCTGGGGCAAATTTCACGGGCAATAATATTACTCTTCGTTATTTTAATCTGGGATTCCTATGTGTGATTGAACAGTAAAAAAAAATGCACAGCATTTTTCTCCTTTTCGCAGCTAAGGTTTCTCCCCACCCCCACCCCCGGTTTTTCTGTATTCTATTATGATTTTTTTCTGGGAAAATCATCAAGCTCAGCTTCTTCTTTTTCAGCTTGACTCCACTGAAATCTTTGCATTGGCTGTGGCCAAATCCAACTTGCTTCATTTAATTGTTCACACTCCCGTTGTAGGTACTGTCTTTGTATCTTCTGCAGGGGAGAAAAAATTCATGATCAAGGACACATTGCCTTCTCTTTTCTGATACTTATTTTATATATCCTACCCAACTACTATGATGACAAGGAATTATGTGATTTGTAGTGTCTACATATTTAGCCAGGGCTAGTATGTAACAGACAATAGAATGGTGTGTCTAAAAGATATATATATTTCTGCTGTTCTCTGCTATAAAATGAAGATGTTTATCAAGATGCCATTATTTCAAATTAGCTTATTGATCATCCCTTAACTATAACAATTATTATTATTTAACAGCCGAGTGGCCCATCTAGAAGACTTCGTTCTTCCACGGTCACTGGGGGTGAAGAGTCGACGGTAATAATACTTTATCCAGCCAAATCTATATCACTCTCCTCCTCTCTTATTCAAATCTCTCTCCTTTTCTTTTCCCTTTCTTGTCAGAATATCATTTTTTCAGAGTGTCAGGGATGGATGGTGACAAAACAAAGCAAGTGACAAAACTTATGCAATGTCATGATGAAAATACTTGTATCAAAAGTTGGAAGGCAAGTGGGCAGGTGTGGCATTTGCATGATGACACCTCTTGTCATTTTGGCCTTGGTGGATTTGCTGGAGATGCTTCTGCTTTTAGATTGGGCCCAGTTTGCTTTTAGAAGATTCCCTACTTGGGCAACTCTACGGATACCATACTTCCATACCCCAAAAGTGCTTTTTCAAAAGGCAGCTGGACTTTCTTCATTTTTCCTTGAAGACGTTTCACCTCTCATTCAAGAAGCTTCTTCTGAAGTTCTGAAGAATGATAATGAAGCTTCTTGGATGAGAAGCAAAAGATCTTCAAGGAAAAACAAAGAAAGTCCAGTTGCTTTTTGAAAAAGTATCTTTGTGACAACCATGATCCGGATGACTGAGAGAATCTCCATAGACACATTTTCATACCTTGGTGGTTGTGAAATGATTGCATCTTCCTACCATTTTCCCGGCTTGAGTATCTTCTGTAGTTGTTTGGCTACTTCAGCCTGCTTTGGAAACATTCTCAATATCTAATAGAATATTTCCCATGGTGTCACTTCTGATAGCAAGTTCTCTTCTTTTCCTCCAGATGTGGCATTTTGAAAGTTTATTAAAACGTTGCTTCCCAGCTTCTTCTTTTATATTGGAGAAGTTACTGAAAGGCAAAGAACCATCTATGTGTGCTTACATGCAGAAAAATTGGAGGTGGAGTAGAATTTACTCCCTCGCAAGCTGTAGATTACCTAATGAGCAAGTAATTATCCCATCTCTGACTTCCACGTAGTGGAGATGCACCTGTGTGAGTTTTTCTCATTTGAATGAAGCAGAGAATATAGCAAAATAGGAATGGATAATTGCAACAAAGCAGGGATGTCAATTTTGTAGACAACATAAAGGGGCAGAAAATTCTTAAAACAAATTTTGAAGAAATATACTTGACTTATACCAATGAAGTTGCACAGAGCATTTAAAGGAAGTGATTTGCAACATGTATCAGCACAAACCTTTGAATTATTAAACCAACCATGTTTCTTGCAACTGCTACAACTGCCTGGTGTGGGTTGTTTGAACTTATTGTACATGCACATACCTCCTTTACTCTTCTACGGGGACCAGCAACAAAGTGAAGCATGCACACTCATGTGAAGGCAAACATGAACTCCTTTCAAAGTAACTATAAGAGCTTCATCCCCCCCCCAAAAAAAAGCTTTAATTATTTGGAGAGAGATGCTTCGTTTGTGCTGGCAGGTTTTGCAAACCAGCTACTTCAAGTATTTCCCAGACTCAAAAACTTATAAATCAGATTATTGCAAAAGTCCAACAGGCGTCTACCAGTAAGACACAAAACAACTAATAAGAGTGATCAGAACAAATTGCAATTGTTTTCAGTGGCTTTTCTTCAAAAATGGAGATGCCAAGAAGACAGGGAGACAGTATTCTCATTGTCTATGTTTATTTATAAATTGGAGGATAAAGGAGGAGTAATGATAATAGAAAGAATCAGGGAAAATCTCTTGTTATTAAAAAGTAATTTTCACTCTTGGTGTCACATGTGTTGGAGGAAAGAACACTCCATGAAAGGGCTCTCATTTGAATAGCAAATAATTTATTTTATTCTAAGAGACATTGTTTCTCTTCTGTACTAGTCTGTTTATTGAGGTCTCATCCACGTTTTAACTTACAAAGTTTGAAATATCAGTGAAAACTAGACAATTTTCCTGCCATGAATATTTTTCCCTTTGAACCTGCTGTGCATTGTTATATGATACAGTAGGATGAATCCATTATGGATTCCTATAACAGTGGATTCCACAGCTATCAGCCATCAGAGAAGGGGGGAGGTTTACCTGCAGAAAAAGGAAGTTCTAAATTTACCAAATTTATGTTACAATCTGAAATTAAAAAAAACATGACTCAAGTTGAGGGAGAATTAAAAACAATCAGGAATAATCACATTTTAGTATTATTTTTTATTTTAAAAGTTTCAGGCTGTGTTGGAATATATCCAGTTAAATGGTTTAGTAATTTCCTGCCAGGAAGGAAGGAAGGAAGGAAGGAAGGAAGGAAGGAAGGAAGGAAGG
>BLBF01000010.1:12136228-12172716 GCA_015471245.1 Laticauda colubrina
GAAGGAAGGAAGGAAGGAAGGAAGGAAGGAAGGAAGGAAGGAAGGAAATACTTGTGATATCAAGTTCCACTGTTGGTTTTTTTTAAAGAAGTGTTTTATTTATTTGATTTATTTATCTCACCATGATTTTATAATCTAGAATAGGGGTGTCAAACGGGTGGCCCGCGATCCGGATGCGTCATGCTCAGACCACGTCCACCCCAGCTTCGCGAAGGGAGAAAATGTTGCAATATGTCACATGACACTGTGATCTAGAAGAACAATAATGTTGTGATATTTCACACTATGTGAGCGGAATGCAGTCACATTCATTTTCCTCAGTGATGGTGGACGAATTTGTATCTCTTCACATCTCCTATTCCTAACCCACTATTACTGGAGCATAGTCATGGGCTAGGCAGCTATTGGCATGATACACTAGTAAAGCTTTCAACACTGAACATACTCCTTTGAGACAGAAGGAGGAGTTCTAGAGAGCATCCGGAGGCCTCAATTTCCAAATAGTATTTTTCCATTTGCAAAAAATAAGTTTAAATTAGGGGGGTTTTCAAGTCAGGGAAGTCACTTTTGGAACAAAAGCCTATGCATAAAAATGAGGTGCCACCTGAGAACAAATAAAGTTTGTTTGTCTTTCAAACTGATTTAACACACTCTGGCATTGTTCTATTAAGATACTGTACTTGATGTCGCTGAGTAACCCATTTTCCTTGTTCATTTTTTTTTCATCTTAGACTGATGCAATGATCCTTTTCCTCATTTTAAAAGAATCCCACGTTTTTACAAACCAGGAGATATTTCTCCTTAGCTACTTTTTTACAAGGAGTTTTAAAAATGTTTGTTTTCATTCTAGCAAATGTATATCAGGGCATCATTATGTAAAAAATAGTATTTTTTGTTCATTTCATGTTCGGGAAATTATTTCAAGGTGTCATTATTTCCATATAAGGATCACAAGCTTTAATAAACATGGCCTGCAATTATTTTATAACACAGTGACTCTTTGAATCAGAAAACAATACAAAATCAGGTTGTCAAAATTGCAAAGTAAAGGCCCTGTCACACTGCCCAACGGATGCAAAACGTTTGTAAAAAGGACACAGCGGACGAGAAAAATGTTCCATCCATTGTTATCCGCTCTCAAAAGGGGCAAAAATTTGCATAAGCAGAGCGGATAACACAGAAAGGAACGGACGGGGGGAGGACGCAGAGCGGATGGAAAGCGGATGCGAAACGGAAGCCTAGCGGATGGAAGCGGATGCAGAGAGGATGCAGAGTGGATGCATAGAGGATGCAGAATGGATGCATAGAGGATGCAGAGCGGATGCTTAGAGGATGCAGAGCGGATGCATAGCGGATGACGTGGATGCGTAGCTGCATCCGCTTTCATCCTTTCTCCATCCGTGCTACTAACGCTGCGCATCCGTTCCGCTTCCTCCCTGCGTCCGTTTACCACTGGGATGGATTTGAGTTGCGCAGATGCGCAGCGGATGCCTAGCGGATATAGCAGATGCGTAATGGATGCAGACGGATGTCCCCCGTATGCCTAGCGGATGCAAAACGGATGCATTGGATACATTTTCCGCTCAAAAGTTTTGAGCAGCTCAAAACCTTCTGAGCGGATGAAATGTCAATAGACGGATGCTGGACGGATAGAGAGGAAGCAAAACGGAGGCAGTGAGTACAGAACGGAAGCATCACGTTAACCAACGGATGGCAAGTGTTTTTCTCCGTTTTATATTCTCTTTCCTTCCATTGGTGCAGTGTGACAGGGGCTTAATGTTTAACATGGAAGAAAGAAAGGGGAGGGTTTTTTTTCATAATATTTTGTAATCTACACAAGTAACCATGTTTTAGCTTGTCATTAAAACTATAAGCATTATTTGGTATTTTTAAAGATTGTTCAGCTTCAATCAAAAGTTTCCCTTGCTCCTATCTGTTTCATTAATGTCTAAAAAAAAAGTATGTATGCTTGCATACATGCATATGAGGTCATGAAATGTGTACCCATTTCTTAGTGTATAAAAATATAGAGTTCATGCACGTACAGATGCATATTTATAAGGTTTATTAGCAATAGCAACAGCACTTAGACTTATATACTGATTCATCGTGCTTTAAAGCTTTCTCTAAACAGTTTACAGAGTCAGCATATTGCCCCCAACAATCTGGGTCCTCATTTTACCGACCTCAGAAAGATGAAAGACTAAGTTAACCTTAAGTCTGGTGAGACTTGAACTGCCGAACTGCAGGCAGGTAGCAGGCAGCAGAAGAAGTAGCCTGCAGTACTGCGTTCTAACCACTGTGCCACCACAGTGGTTATTGTTCTTTTATTGTTCTTGTCCAGGCAGAATCTCATGGCATGTTGTATTGTACATCTTATTCGTCAATATTAAGAATGGCAGGCTGTCTCAATCTTCCAGTTATTTCAGGGTTCATTGTGCAAACTGAGGCAAAATGTTGCAACACAAGAATCCTAGATTCCAAGGTTGATCATTACAGGGCACTTCTTCCGAATGGAAGTCACATTTAAATCACATTTAATGACATCAAAATGCTCAAAGGGGATGCAGCCATTAGCAGGAAGCTTTAAAGAAAAATATTCAAAGCGTTGGACATTTCCAATTTAATATATTAAACAGTATAATGAACCTGTCAGTTTAGTAATTAACTGATGTCTTTGAAGTGAAGACTACACAGCTTGTGACCTAGCCAAAGTCACTTCCAACAAACCACTAGGGACCATTTTTTCTGATTGGTACCATTTTAGTGAAGCAAATGAAGTGAGTTTTTCATCATTTAAAATATAAAAGATTTTCTAACTGTCTTTGTTCTCATTCCTTCTAGTACTGTACTTGAGCACTGATTATGTCCAAGCTTTTTATATTCTTCTGCTCCTTTGTCTACCTTTAATGAACAGATCTCATCTTCAGCAAGGATAAAATGGCAATTACCTCTGTCAAACTGGACAGCATTTATAGCCTCTGTGAATCTCAGGGCCTTGCTATCTACTTGTGTGAATGTGCTAACTTAGCTTTTGTGATTAAAACTGAATCTTTATTTTTCTGAAAGGGACCCTTTTAAGGAAGGGTTCTGCCAACACATATCTTCTCAGTTGTTCTGTTGCAATTATTGATTGTAAGAATAACTCACTGCCACAAAGTTAACACTATGGTAATTTCTTGCATAAACAGCCATCAGTGGCCTATGTTCATACTACACCGGGCTTACCTTCAGGCTGGGAAGAAAGGAAAGATGCTAAGGGACGTACTTATTATGTCAATCATAACAATCGCACTACAACCTGGACTCGGCCTGTCATGCAGGTATGAACTTCTTCTCCAGCAAAGCAGTGAGATTTTGATAATCATTTGCAGTTCTTTCAGATTCCACATGGAAACTATGGGGGAGGACAGGTTCTGATGAAATAATTATCTCTCAGTGAAAAGAGATGTGCATTAGCTATGGCAGAATCTGCTATGGCACAGGGCCAGTGCCAGATCTCATGTACATCAAACTTTGGCAGGTCTGCAGCATAACACAAGCCCACACTATTGATAGGAGTGAGGTGGGCGATGCAAGACCGTGTTCTTTTCAACCAGATGATTAAAAGCAGATTTCTCTTTCCCTGCTCATTTCAATGAAGCTGTAGCTGTCAACTTGCAGTGAGTGAAATTGCAATTTCCTGGGGCTATAACATTAATTGCAATTAACAAACTGAAGCTAGCTCCAAGCTGCACTTCTTTCCTCCTCGGAGATAACCCACTCCTTAATTACAGTTTAGCTGCATTAAACATGAGATCAAATTAAACATAATTTTCTAATAAATTTCCATTCTAAAGCAGTCCTTTTCAAACCTCAATTTTAAGTTACTAATTCTTGCATTTCCATAGCTATCTGTGATTAATACCACTGAACTTCTTAAGCCAAGAAATACAATGAAATAAAAATGTAAATGATTTATCAAGGAACATGGAAAGGCACATAGACAATAATTTAGAATCATAGAAATAGGGGTGCCAAACTCGCCATCTGGAGGCTGGATGCATCACACACTGGCCACACCTACCCCAGTTTAGCAAAGGGGGGGGGAGTCATGATAAGTCACTTGACAACAACATGACACCGTTAGTTTGACAACCCTGAAATAGAGGAAACTGCTAGAAGGATATTACCTAAACAAGTTGGCATGTACACCAATTAAGGGAACTTATAGGTAACAGTATATAATTGGAGGTTTTTTCCAAATTTTGATTAATAGCCAAAAGACTGGTTCAAGCACATAGTCATAAATGACTTTTTAAATAAAAGTTTCTGTGGGGCATGTAGAAGACAACAGCCATTCATGCCATCTCCAGATTGAGAGAAAACTCATTCAAAAATACCAGTAAAATAACCATATAGAATGCATATAGAAGATTGTTCTAATTATAGTATGTTTCCTGCATTGGAATGCCCACCACTGGAATGATTTATTGAAAGTGGGAATGAGTAAGGAGTGCTCATCATGATTTATTGATTTCAGACATCCTTTATTATACCATAGTTTAGTTTTTGGTAAAGGAAGTCTTAACTTGTAGCTAACTTGTGTTTGCCTCTAATATAGCTTGCTGAAGATGGTGCTTCTGGGTCAACATCAAACAGTAACAACCATCTAAGCGAGCCTCAGATAAGACGGCCTCGTAGCCTCAGTACTCCCACAGTTACACTATCTGCACCGCTTGAGGTGAGAAGTTCTCTTCCCCAAACCAGGCCTGATTGTCTCTTGCATTTTCATTCTTCCCATCTCATTAATTCTCCTTACCATTTCTCTTCTCCAGCCAGCTTTACAATGTCTCTGTTGTATCTCCGTCATATTTGTACTTGTCTTTATTTTGAAAGATTACACTTGCTTGTTCTGACCACTTTTCCACATTTAACAATTTAAGATTGGTTTGCTTTTCCAGTGATTATCTCCCTTCACCCTTAATATATTCATCTTCTGATAGGTAATATGCTCCTTTAAATATTCCTTCACATCTTGTAATCTCACTGTAATAGAAACATTCTACACATTTTGGTGCCTTCTGTGGGTATTTCATGTTTCATATTTGATGTTCTTTACTTTCAATATTGTTACCATTTGTTTGACAAGTGAGGACTTGATTTCTAATAGCTGTAAGATGTGGAATAGTGGAATAGATCCTGTGGAATAGTGTCCTTCCTGAGATTAGCATGGCCCCAGTCCTGATGTGCTTTCATAAAGCTGTAAAAATCTGGCTCTTCCAACATTCCCTTGGTAGAGTATAGCGACTGACTTTGGTCCTTCTTTTAATTTGAAGTTTTCAACTTTTGCTATAAAATGTCCAGAGTCACTTTGTGATTGAGATGGCATGCAAGTCAATTAGTTGGTTTATCGATTGATAAATTCATCCGCCTCAAGGGTTATTAGACTGTTTAGTTCTCTTCTGTGAACTTCCCACTCTCTTTCCTGACTAGCATTTATTGCAGTTTCCACTGATAGTGGTTGGGTACTAGAGATAGTTCTTGACTTACAACCACAGTTCCAACCAGAATTTCCACTGCTGATCATCTTCAAAGAGTCACACCCAATTTTACTTCTGTTTTGACATGATTGTTAAGCAAATGACACAGTTGTTAAGCAATAGCACTTAGACTTATAAAGCGCTTTACAGTGCTTTACAGCCCTCTCTAAGCAGTTTAGAGAGTCAGCCTATTGCCCCCAACAATCTTGAGCCTGGTGAGATTCATTCTGCCAAATTGCAGGCAGCCGGCAGGCAGCAGAAGTAGCCTGCAATACTGCACTGCGCCACTGTGGCTCAAAGCAAAGCCAGCTGGAATGACTCTTCTAAATACATGCCAGTTGCCAAATTTCCAATTCTGATAATATGAGCATGAAAATGCTGCAATATTTAAAAGTGTGGAGCATTGGTTGTAAATCACATTTTTCAGTGCCGTTGTAAATTCAAATGGTTGCTAAATGAATGCTTGTAAGTTAAGAACTATCTGTGCATGTCTAACCTAGGAGGGGAAACATGACTGGATAAAAGAGACAAAAATGTATTTGTTTTAGAAAATTCATGGATCCCACCCCCTACTGTAAAGTAGATGAGCTTATCACTTCTTTGCTATCTTGTATGCAACAAAAAGGGACTCTTCAAACTGGAAAGATTGTATTAAAGAGGCAAATACATTTCAGCATAAGTATATGTGAAGTGATGCATATAGAAAGTGAGGGGAATCCAAATTTCCTGTGATGGAAATTGAGCTAGTGGTGACCAAAGTGGAGCTCTTGGCAGGACTCAGTTATACATTTAAACAGTGTGGTGGGAGTCATTGGTAAAGGGATAAAAAACCAAAATGCTTTTATAAACACAGTGTGCAGTAGACTTGGAACATTCCAGTAGACTTGGAATATTGTATGCAGGATTGTTTATCAACCTCAAAGAAAATACAGGTAGTCCTTGCTTAACTACACTAATCGGGAGTGAAATTTTTGTTATTAGGTGAAGCACTTGTTAGGCGAAACTTCACATGACCATACCACTTCATGATGACATTTCCAAACGTCCCTGCTGTGGTCATTAGGCAAGGACCTCGGGCTTCTCCTACCTTTTGGTGCTTGCCTCAGCTTCAGTTCCCCCACCTGATTAACTGCCCCTCACCTTTGCCCCTTTGACTGCCCTCCACTCTGTCGTTGCTGCCATGACCTACCCCTACTAACCTCCTCCATCTTCTTCCTTCCACTGCTGATGAGGTGTCCTGAGCTGAGACAGTTGCTAACCCTTAGAAAGGGCAAATGTGGCCTCCCAAATGGCTAGCAGCTGCCCAAATGACTACCACAAAGAAGAGGGGGTCAGTTATTCTCCAAAGTACCTGAAAGCAGGAGAGGAAGCAATGGAAGAAAACTAATCAAGGAGAGAACTAACCGAGAGCTAAGGAGAAAATTTCCTGCTGGTTAAAACAATTAGTCAGTGGAATGACTTGTCTCCAGAAGGTGTGGGTACTTGAACACTGAAAGTTTTTAAGAAGAGTTTTGGACAATTACTTGCCTGAAATGACATAAGGTTTCCTGCTTGAGAAGAGAGCTAGTCCCTTCCCACTCTATTATTCTGCCTCATGGAGGCCTTGCTTGTTGTTGTGGTCACCAGCACTGGAGTACTTGGCAGGACTCAGTTATACGTTTATACATATTGCAGAGACTTGCAAGGCCTCAGGGAAGCCTGGTGCAGAGTGGTGGAGCCTTATGGTGTCAGAAGCCCTTGCAAAAGTCAGCCGGGGCAGCAGAAGTAGGAAGCAGCACAGAGTGCAGGGCTGTCAGACAGGCAGAGAGGAGAGGGAGATAGATGGACAGGGAGGGGTTATTAAAGCACATGCTGTAGTCATTAATATGGGTGGGCTGCCAAGTGCCTGAATTTTGATCGTGTGTCTGCAGGGGATGCTGCAGTGGCCATAACTTTGAAGGTTGGTCATAACTTTCCTTCAGTGCCATTGTAACTTTGAACAATCACTGAACAAATGGTCATTAAGTGAGGTCTACCTGTATTATAAAATAAGGAAGCTATAGAACAGAGCAACCAAATATCCAAGATATTTCATCTTTCTTAGAATTGTTACCAACTTAAATCCCATGGATTCCATATCCAACGTTCTTAATTGGTATAGTGCTAAATTGGTGCGAATGGGAAATTTTCAAAGAATCTTCAATGGAAAATAGAAAGTGTATTCTTTTCCAGGCATTGTAATGGTGGAGGCATCTTGTCATTTAAATTTTTGAATCTTGAGTAAGTTGTGGTACTCATACTGCACCCCAAAATGATGGCTGTCTTAACATCTCTTGTTTCTTTAGGGACTTCTCAAGGATTCTCCTGTACGAAGAGCCGTGAAGGACACCCTTTCTAATCCACAGTCTCCTCAGCCATCTCCATATAATTCTCCAAAACCACAGCATAAATTGACCCAAAGTTTCTTACCTCCTGGCTGGGAGATGCGAATAGCACCCAATGGCAGACCCTTTTTCATTGACCACAACACCAAGACCACAACATGGGTAAGATGAACTTTCACTTTTTGGGTGAGTAGAAGTAGGTGACGGGAAGGGAGAAACACTACTTTCCCATCATCACTAAGCAGAGGACAACCCAAAGATTAGACAACTTATTTATTTTTAAATTGTAATTTCGCTAAATAAAGGCTGGAGGGGGGAGTGGTTCGTTACAGTGTTTGTTTTTTTCCAATTTTTCTAGTTTTTGTTTTCTGGTAACAAGTTTCAACAATGTTTTTCTTGTTATGGATTCACTTTACAATAGTTTAAACATCTGGTGTTGTGCCCCAAATCATTGATTTATTGATTGATTTGATTGATTATAAAGTCATTCTCTCATTGCAGTCATGTAGACAGACTTTCTCTATGATGGTCCGTCCCTAATCTGGTCCTTCAGTTTTCCCACAATCCACTTATTGCTACTGTAACCGAGTCTATCCACCTTGCATCATACTCTGGCTAAAAATATTCAGTTTTTCATCATTTCAAACAGGAACTAAAAATTACATGATAATACACAGCATTTTGGAGTGATATAAAAGAGAAGCAAGTGCCGTATATATTTCCTTGTCTTAAGAAACATGCAGGACAATCAGATTTGTTATTTTAACTCCTATGTGGCTATTCACATCCCTGTAGAATAAGGAGCCATGAGAGAAGCAGTCTACAATTAAAGAAGTATCAAAGTACCTAGTAATGCCTCAGGCAGGGGTCCTAACTCATGGTCTCCCAATTTCTAGCCAGGTTGCTTTAACTATGACCAAATTGGCTCTCTTACGTGTCTAATACAGGGCTGTCAAACTCATGGCCCGCTGCCTGGATGCCTAATGTGCTGGCTACATCCATGCCCAGTTTAATTAAGGGGGGGAAGTCGCAATACGTCACATGACAATGCGAGTTTGATACCCCTGGTCTACTGTTCAACTATTATAAAGTCTGCACTATTACTGTTAAACTTCTCATCACTCCTTATCACCCATCCCCTCCCACTTGTGACTGTATGATTGTAACTTTGTCGCTTATATCCTTACGATTTATACTGACTGGTTCCTAGTATGATTTGATTGCTTATTGTACTCTGTGACTATCATTAAGTGTTGTACCTTATGATCCTTGTCTCTCAACAAATGTATCTTTTCTTTTATGTATACAGAGAACATTTGCACCAAGACAAATTCCTTGTGTGTCCAATCACACTTGGCCAATAAAGAATTCTATTCTATTCTACTATTTAAATATGGCTGCATGAGATCAGAATAACTTGATTCTGCTCATTGCTGTAGAAATCTCTTTAATTTCTCAGGATCACAGTCGTGATGCAGTGTTTCTCTTTCCAAATTTTCTGCAGATACGGGAGCAAAAGAAATTGTTATACAATCTTCTGGTAAATTAAGTTATGTCTAACCTAATTTACTGAAAAAGTAACTATATCACACTCTCTTGAAATTGAAATATGGCTACATCACTTGCTTGCATTAATATGCAAAAGAAGTAATGTAAAATGTTTTGCCAGAACAACAACAAAAAAAAAAACACTCTGAAATCTAAGTGGGAAGGAAGGGAGGGAGGAAGTTCAGTATCATAGGCCTTGATAAAGATGTATCTCCAGTTAGATGTTCTTACAACAGTTTGCTTATAATTTCAGGAAGATCCCCGATTGAAATTTCCAGTTCACTTGCGGTCAAAAGCGGCTTTAAACCCAAATGACTTGGGCCCTCTTCCTGTAAGTATGCACCCTGAACTCTTTGAAATAGAGAGCATTTTGCATGTTGCAAATGTAGTTGGGCAACCTCTCCTTACATGGATGCACTTCACAGAATTGTTGAGTGTACCTATCTGGAAGATACCCGTTAGGACAGAGAAAGAGAGAAGAGTGTGTGTATGTGTATGGTTTGCATAATTATAGCAGTACTCTAATTTGTTTGCAGCACTAAAAAGTTTCACGATGAACGGATAAGTTCCCCTGAGCTTTCTTTGTGATATACGACATGGCAAATTACCCATAAAACAAAGGTTACGATTTTGCAGGTCCCGCTTTTATGAAGGCTATTTCTCAAACAAAAGCATCTGCTTGAGTAGTAGCCATCATAACCATCAAAAACCATTAAGAGGATTTAATTGGAAGTAAAATACTACTTGCAGTATGAGAAGTTAGCTATTTTCATAATATAGACAGCAGATTGCTTTTAAATGTCTGCTTCCATTTTCTCTTTGCAAACTCAGCCGATTATTTGGTTGGCTTCATTTTCAATTTTAGCCTTCATCCCTCTCTCTGTGTGGAAGATGTTTTGCAAGATTACACTGAGAGGCAAAATGCTCTCATTTTGCTTTCTTTTCAGAAGAAAGAATAGGAACCTGTTATTTTCAGTGGTCTGGATTCTCCCCTTCTCAGTTTGTTTGCCTCTTGAAGATAAACCACAGTTTCATCACAGCTAGGCATCTATACATTTTAAGACTTTTAAAAAGAATCGATAACCAGGTTAGTTTAATGTAGCTCAATCATTTAAAGCAGTGTTTCCCAACCTTGGCTTCTTTAAGATGTATAGACTTCAGCTCCCAGAATTCCACAGCCAGCATATTTGCTGGGGAATTCTGGGAGATGGAGTCCACACATCTTAAAGTTGTCAAGTTTGAGGAACACTGAGCCGAGCAAGTAACTCAAATAATTTTGACCTGAACTTAGTGAGATTAGTTTAAATAAAAACATTTACTGAGTAACAGTATTTATTCTATTATTTGTATCTCAAAAATAGAATTGTGTCTCACAGGGAAAAAAGGGTCTTCAAACTTGGCAAGTTTAAGACTTGTGGACTTAAATTCCCAGAATTTCTGAGCTAACATGACTGGAGGAGGAATTCTGGAAGTTGAAGTCCACAAGTTTTAAAGCTGTCAAGTTTGAAGACCCCTGCAATATACTATTGAGCACTTCTCATCCAAAATGTATAATACTTTTCCAAGATTGAAAACAACTGTCTGTTCTTATAAGACCAGGATAGCTTGCTTCAAAAAGATTGTGTGTCTCTTGGCAAGCACACCTGTTTCTGAAGGCATATAAAAGTTTTCTCTCTGATCCTGAGTATTAAAGTATTAAACTGATATATCTATATCAGTTATGGACAGATGTTTCCTTTCTAGAATTAAAGCTGGAGTCTAGCATTACTTCATTTTTGACCCTTCATTATTGACCCTTTGCTCATCAAATGCAATCTAAAAAATAAACTACAAATAATGAAGTAAGATTAAAAAACAGAAACAAAGATATATATTACAATAAAACCAATAGATAGGACAGGTAGCATGGTCTTCATAGCCACTTAAGAACAGGGAAGACAAGTTGGCCTGAATTTCCCTGAGAAAATGTTCCATATGGGTTAAACTAGGCTAACTGAGATCAGAAAACCAATCCTTAAGCAATGCACTACTCTGGTAAGTCAAAAGGGCATGTGATTGTAATGTTTAGTGATGGCAATTCTGGCTTATCCAATTGCCACTGGTAAGCAAGAGCCACACATGTTATTGAACAAAGATCATATCTTCCAACTTCCTGCCAGCTTCCCCATTGATTTTGCCTATGAGAAGCTATCAGGCAAGGTAGCAATTTACATGACCATAGTATAGTATGAGTAGTATAATAAGTATAAGGCCCATTTCTAACTGTCACTGATTCAGGGTCGTCTTAAGTTCAAACAGTTGTTGGATGAGTGAACATTAAACAAGGACTAACTATAATTGGAATCTGTTACAGGAAAAGTCACACCTTTATTCAGGACCCACTTCTCTTTGTTTCTCAAAACCAGGAAATAACTACTGTATATATTCAGGTATTATTGGTATGGAATCTCTGCCCAAGGCTTTTTGTCTGGGTCAGCTATATCCATGCATTGTTCCTGGTTCTCATTTTTAAAATAATAATAAAATACATCATCAACAGGGAGTCATTTTGCACTGATTGTTCTTGCATTAGATAATACTTCAATTAAACCATATTTAATATATATATTCAAAATCTGGGCTTCTACATTATTATCTTACATTAACTTTCTTAGGAACAAAATTATCGTTTTTTCATTATCAGACTTTAAACAATATAATGAATCTTTAGAACATCTGAATTCACTTTTTAATGATTAGCTAAAGCAAGAGAAATATTATTCACAAGTCAAGATACTAAAGTGTGTCTCTTCTACTGTAAACCTAAAAATATCCACATCCATCTTTTTTAGGAATGGAATAAAAATTCCCTATCTTGCACACCACAGTAAAGCCTTCATTCTTTTGCTATTTTAACATCACCTACTGTATTATCTCTCTATTTAATTCTATATTTCTCATTTGTAAGAACAGATTAATATACTTACCATGCTGTTCTTATGAATGTAGATACTCCAGATTATATGTAAAAGGTTCCATTAGTTGCAATTACAATTAGATAAATCCCCTTTTTTTAAGTGAATGCCTTCTCTCACTTGACAAGCCTTTGCAGTGCTTTCAAAAGCTCTATTTTTAAGGGCTTTTTGTCTACTTTCTTGTGATTTGGGCTGTTTAAAAAAATTCTTACAGCATACCTACAGCATCTCCTTGCTGCTTTCTGTGGAATGAACAAAAGGTAGTTGTTTTCTCTTTTTTTGTTCAGATTTTTCTGCTCTGTCTACAAAAGTTTTAATTCACAGGAAAAATTTCTTTTTCCTTCCTCAACTGTGGAGAGTAAAAATGGCTTAACTCTCTACTTAAGGCCAGTGCAGAAACTTCCAGCCATCTCTTGCTGCTCCTTCTTACAAAAAACACAGTGGGAAGGAACACAACCTTAGTATGTCATGTCCTCATTAGAGGAAAAGGAGTAGTTTAATCCATGATATTTTCCATGGGAGGTGTGTTTTTTTTAGTTCCTGCAATGTCATTGTTGCTGGTATTTTTTTTAAGATGTACCTAATTCCAGAATGACTCTGGATAGCTAACAGTTAAACTCAGAAAACAGTAAGGAGAAAATTCAGTCCAGCTACAAAAGCACATCCCATGTACCAAAAAACACAGCAAGTAGGGACTTCACAAGTATTGCATCCCAGTGTGAGGAGGTGGGAAGAAGACATATTCGCAATTTTTGACCAAAAAAAAAAATCTATGTGAGAACAATACCCTTTCTTCTCTTTTATTTTCCCCACCCCTGGAGAAGGAGGAAAGAAAAAAGTCCTTTTCCCAAACAAAAGTCCTGCAAAATGTGTCATCTCAATGGAAGCTTCCAACCAGCAAGTTGGGCATTTTCCTGAAAAACACATTTTCTGACTCTTCCCTCTTACAAAATGCTAATGAGATGGAAAGAAATTATTTTTTAAAAAAAAGAAAGTTAATGTCTAGGAAGATATGAGCTTTGGAGGAGGCAACTACATAAGCAGCTGTACTTTTGGCCATTTCCACTTATACACAACTTAAGAAATAGAAGCAGTGGTGGCATGCTACCAGTTCGAACTGGTTCACTAGAACTGGTAGTAAAAAAAAGCCTCCAATGATAGCTGAGAGGAGGGGAAAAAGTCTGACAATCAGCTGAGAGGAGAAAGAAGAGAAAAGCGTAGGATGGCCCTCCCACCTGCCCCTGCACTTTTCTCCTCTTTATCCTGTCAGCTGATTGGTGCTGCAGGCATCAGCTGGTGTGAGGAAAGGTGCAAGCACGTGTTAGGTGCATGCGCATGCACACACGATCACCGAATTGGTCATAGAACAGGTAAGATCCCACTGCTGAATAGAAGCCATCTCTTTACATACATACATACATACATACATACATACATACATACATACATATATGAAATGCATAATTTTTTAAAATTACATTTGTAATTTTTTTTAATGAAATAGAAGCCATCTATTCCCACTCCTGATGCAGAGAGAGGAAGATGTGCTTTCTCTCTTCTCCCTTTGAGATCTTATAAGCACCTGGAAAAGCAAAATTATGTAGCATTTCCTGGAAAGGAAATAGCTCAAGAGTTGGTACTGCTTTAATCCCTGACCTCTTATAACACTGATTAATTAAAATGATCATTATGCACAAGATTGCCAATTTTCAGAAGGTTTCTTTGTCCTTACGATAGATCTCATTTTTTGTCTACCTTTCAATTATTTAAATTATATTCACCTGTTTATTTTATAATTTGGATTCAGGGGAGTGTTAGTAACAGTGGGAAAACTGTACAGAGGTGCCTTCCGCCTCAATAGGGTACTACTTCTGGACTAGTTCAAGAATAATTTCACATATATATGCTACATATGTGTTCTACATATGCATCATTAGCTAATTTGGATAATGAAACATCTACAAGGAAACCATCAAGCTCAAAGAGACTAAGGATCCTTCATTTCAACCCTGAGCTACAAATATTCTTCTTTACAGGCAAGATTCAGTGGCAGTCTAAGTCAGGGGACTGGCAATAAACCATTGGTTACAACAGTCTATTTACTGGAAGAAACAAATCCCCATAGAGTCCTTTGGAATCAGTTTCCTTCTTATTCAACATCAGAAGACAGCATTTCCCCCCAAAATTGACTCTGCTAGGCATGGTTAGGTCATATTGGTGAACTCCACAGTTTCAATTTTTTGCATATAGCGCATGAAACGTTCTTTAAAATGTAAGGGAGAATAAATGAAGCTACAATATATGCCTGTCTAGAAGTGTTTGAACATAATAATGCTGGAATAAATATTAATTCTGCTGCTGATGTTGTTTTTGTTGTTCTTTAATTACAGCCTGGTTGGGAGGAAAGGATTCATTTGGATGGAAGAACATTTTATATAGATCATAGTAAGTAGGCATGCAGGCTCTACAAGCCAATAGATGAAGGGCAGTAATCTTTATTGAAGTGAAAGCTTTGTAATTTTACTCTTCATTTAGGAAGCCAGGTGTTGCTATGTGGCGAGATTCATACCCGAGACTTAGTGCCCTCTTACGGTACTGTACAATTCACCAAAAGCTTGCTTTAATTGGCTCATCAAGCTTTGTCCCTATTTGATCTTGTGAAGCATTAACATTTCTTCTTTGTGGTTGTTTTTGTTGAATTTTTTTTTGGATTTTCTTTTCTTTTTTTTCTCTTTGATGTTGTGGATGGATCCCATGGCTTATATGCACTTATTAATAAATGGAAGCACACTCTAGGAATAGAAAATAAGATGAGAAAAAAAAAGAATAATGCAGCCATGAGTCTGAATATAACACAAGTAGTAGAAGAAATTTTTGCTAGAATCTTTCTCCTCACAAATTAATTAAAGTAGGTCTTGGGGGCAACACCAGTTCTGACCTTATTTTCTATTTGTGGCATGTTAGTTTGCACCCACCCTGTTAATCTCTATCTACTTTTGTTCCTTGAAGTCCTAGTCTAAATGGCGTTTCATTGTAGATATGTCCTATTACAGCACTTCTGAACAAGTGTGTGAATCTTTGTTGTGTTTTGATTTTCAAGTGGCAACAGAAATAATTGTTCTTCAACTGGGAATGTTTGTGATATTTTTTTTAAAAAAATCATAAATGCATATTAATTGCTCAACATGTCCTTGAGAGAAAATATAGAAAGGAAAACATTTGTATGAAACTTGAAAAATTAACCTTTTAAAATTATTGCATCAGTGTTTTAATCTTTGTTGTCTTTGAATATCCATCAATTAACAATGGTACTTAGTTGCATAATGTTAAGTTAATTTATTTATAAAGAATGCCTGGATAAAGTAACTGCTGAATCTTGAAAATGCATGAATAAAGTTTTTAAGCAAAATCATATCCTTTAAAATAAAAAAAAATAGGATCAACATTTAGAACCAGATTAACCTCTTCCTAGAATTGTTATAGAATTAACTAAAAAATGTCTAAGTGCTACATGACCAATTCTGTTTTTCACTACTTTTGGAAGACAGAAATGCTTTTTCTATTGTTGACCTTCTTTTTCCTCTTAAATAGTTCTTTTTCCTCAGATGGTTGTCACCTTTTTAAAAATTTTGTACTGATACTGAAATAGGTGCATTGTATATTAAACGTTTCTTTCCTGTCATCATCAGTTCTAAGGCCTTGCCCTTTGTGGCAGCAGTAGAAATACATATGTTTTTTGCTGCCATAAAGACAGTAGAGTAAAATCAGGCACAGCTCAGTGAATCTCAGCCCTGTTTGGAATTAAAAATGTCTTAAAACCAGCTTGGTTGAATCACTGCAGCCTTGCAATCATTTCAATTTCTTGCCTTGCTTGGTGCATCTTTTTATCCTGTAAGATAAGACAGATGGCCATGCCAGTTTAGTGCTGGATTCAGACTTTATTTTATTTTAATGACTTTATTTTATGAATCACATTTATATGAATGCACCATATGGATTCCTGGAGGTTTACAGTAATAATAACATGGGAAAGCATTATAAATACGGGAATGAAAATGTAAGAAAATGTTAAGATGCTGCAAAGAAAGTAAACGCATGTCAAAATAAATTACTCCAACTTAACTCCTCCAAACCAAATAACTTCAACATATAAACAATCCTAAGAAAACAATAGAAGCAATTATGCATTAAGTCTTTGTAGCATTTTCTCAAATCCCATCAGGGAAGGAGCATATCTGATACTAACCATAGGATCAGGGCAGCAGTAGAATAATTTCTGCTGGCCTCAGCATCCTCACTTCATAGAAATGAGGAATGATCAATAACTTACGGGAAGAAAAACAGTTTTTTTCCCCCAGAACTTCTATTCTGGTTGGAAAAGTTAGCGCTATAGATGCCAAGCCAGATAGAACTTTATTGGTCAAAGCAGCATTTATGTAACAAAAACTGGAGTAGACAGTTATTTTGAGCTACTTGCTGATAAGAGGACCGGACTTTACATTGTTGGGTTAATACTCAGGACATAGGCTGAAGTCTAACTTTGGCATTGCAGGAGGAGGTCTGTTTTAAGTTTACAACAGTAAATAATCAAGAGAGGTCTGGTATCACTTTCTCCAACTAACACATTTTATTAAAAGGCATCAGCTTTCATGAGCGGCAGCCCTCTCCATCAAATCTTCATCATAGAGTGACTAACCCACTGTTTCTCAATCTTGAGAACTTTTAAGATGTGTGGACTTCAACTCTCAGAATTCTCCAGACAGCACTTAAAAGTTGCCAAGGTTGAGAAACTGATCCAGGATTTTAACTGAGATGATGGAGGTGGGTAGGTAAGGAAGGGAGACAAGTTTGTTATGCAGTTGTAGGTTACAAGGAATCATAACCCAACTGGAAAAACATCAGCCCTAGATTCCAAAACTGGTTGAGATCATTTGAGCCCAACTGTGAAAGTGATGATACAAGTCATAAAACGCCTTTTCTAAAAAACAAAACAAAACAAGACTGTTTTTCTAAAATAGTAACTGTTTTAGAAAAGTGGATTTTTAAGTTCAACTTGCATACATCAGACATTTTCAGGCAATCTCTGAAGGTCTCAACAAAAACAATGAATTTTTGTTGCAGTTGTGAATTGATAATGTCCATATAACCTTTCCGATAACTTTGAGGATCATTACCATCACTCAGACCAACCTACCATATAAGTTTGATATATTGCTTGCGTATATAGCCATAAACTCCCACACAGGATATAAATCTAAACCAAACCAAATAACTTCAACATATAAACAATCCCAGGAAAACAATAGCAGCAATTATGCATTAAGTCTTTGTAGCATTTTCTCAAATCAGATCAGGGAAGGAGCATATCTGATACTAACCATAGGATCAAGGCAGCAGTAGAAGAATTTCTGCTGGCCTCAGTATCCTCACTTCATAGAAATGAGAAATGATTAATAACTTACGGGAAGAAAAACAGTTTTTTTTTCCCCAGAACTTCTATTCTGGATGGAAAAGTTGTTAAGCCTGGGTTCCCCAACCAGGGTTAGGTAAACAAGCTAAACAGAATGTGCAGCGTTAGTCAGATAGGCACACAGATAAATGAGTGAGCTAAGCTTGTATGTTTATTAACATACAGTAAAAATAACAGATACACTTGTGCTATCAAGAATATATTTTATTCCAGTATAAGTTAATAGCATAGTCAAAAACAGTCCAATATTCATTTACCATGTAGTCAGTCCATTCAGGGATATTCAGTTAGCAAAGTCCATGTAGAATATCCTATTGTCAGTTCACATAAATCAGTCCGTTATTGTCTCTCCCGTTCGAGCAATGCAGTCTTGCTTCCAAGCAGTAATCATGGATCATCAAAGCCAGAGAGAGAGAGAGCAAGCTGTAGCCTTGCTACTTTTATATGGTTTTCATAACCACACCCACAATTGCTATTTTACAGTTAAAGCTGCATACACTAACTATGATTTATAGTTAGTATTTCACCTAAAACAGTTAGGGTGAACAATGTTATCCCTAACAAAAGTAAATACTACCAATTGAAAAATAAATACTACCAATTGCATACACCTGAAAATTTGAAAGAAATCTTAATTTACTTCACTTTTAAGTTCCTAACAGTTACAGTTGGGAAATTCATTTGTTAGGGCCAAAGTAAAGGTAGTTTTAACTGTGAATGACTGAAGTTTTTGTGGCAAACCGCTATAGCTATCTTTTTTTTAAAAAAAAAATGGTTTTAAGCATTCTTGATTCCATCGTGCTCTCAAACAGCACTTCTTCTAAACCACTTCGCCAATTAGCAAAGTGGAATGGGGTGTTATCAGTATGAATCATTTATAATTTTCCTCTGATAAATGTTTCCTCAGTTGACTCATCAGTCTAGAAGAAGTTTCTAGGGGGAAAATGCAGCCCAGTCATATAACACAAGTTTACAACAGATAGTCTTCGATTTATGACTGTGATTAAGCCTAAGATTTCAGTCATAAGTTGTTACAGTTATAAGTTGAGATATTACATGGCCGGATCTGATTTTCATTTTTTTTCTTTTTTGGCATTGTTTGCAGTTGTAAAATGAATCTATTTTACCCAAGGATGTTTTTGCCGGCAATCAGAAGTAATCACCAGAAATAGTCGAAAAAACATTGAAACTTGCAGTCACTTTAACTGCAGAATGCTGCAAACCGCTGTAAAGATGAGCACCAAAGATCCAATCACATGACCATAGGTTGTGTCAGCCATTGTAACTTTTAAATCAGGCTCTACGTGGATTTTGGAGAGGGTTCATCATAACTTCAAACAGTCATTAAGCAATCAAGTCTTAAGTCAAGGAATACCTGTATTTTGTTTTGATTTATTTATCCATACATACAATTGATAGGCTGTCCAATTTCCAAGTATTCCTGATGCCTTACAGTTTTGTTTTGTTTTTAATTACAAAAGACAAAAAGAAATCATGAACATCCCTGAAACAACACATTATCAGAAAAACCACATCCATTGAGGGGGGCTCAACTGTCACTTTGGAAAAGCCTGGGAAAATAGCCAGGTCCTTAATAGCTTCTTGAATGTCAACAATATGTTGTAATGTTGTGCTGTGCCATTTCCTAGAAAAATGCATTTTGTACTATCCTTCCAGAAAACCATGTGAGATTTTGTTTTTTCTTTGTTTGTGGGGGCTGCCCATAAAGCTGTTTCCTAAGAAAAAATGATTGTACTAAGAAAACATACAATCTGTTTTATGAAATAAGAATTTTGAATTAGACTAGATAGAGAGAAGTAAAAATAAATGACAGTAGTTTCTTTAAACATCTCTGCACTGCAACCAAATTCTATTTAGCAAGAGGGCCCATGTCCTCTTAACTTACTTGGTTGATGAACAGCAATGATCCTTCCTTCCTTCCTTCCTTCCTTCCTTCCTTCCTTCCTTCCTTCCTTCCTTCCTTCCTTCCTTCCTTCCTTCCTTCTTCCCTCCCTGGAAGAGTCATTGTGAGAATATTGTAAGACAAATCCCTCTGCTCAGCCTTGTAGGCAGCAATGGTTAACATGCAGAAGTTGCCTCAGGTATTAAATTATTTGCACAGGAGAAGGGTTCTTTGTTCCTTATTAAAAGGTGTTCAACACATTGAAAAAAAAAAAGATACCAAAAAGTAAAAAGCAAACAAAATAGCTTGTAACTAGGATATGAAAAATAGCAAAGTGTGCTTCCCAAACAATTCTATTAGATTTTTGCTAGAACACCAGCAATTAGAAGTCAAACAACCAGGCTGGAGAGCATTTGGCAACTAACTGTGGAAAGCAGTTTTATATTAGTTCCCCAGAATTCCTATGATTGCCCAATCTCATGATTTGGGTGCCAGCTTAAGTGTCTCCCCATCATAACATGGACAGCAACATCCACTGTTTTATATTTTACCATCATAAAACACCCTGTTTTTGTTTTTTGTTTTTTAAAAAAGAATTGGTTAGAGATTATTAGAGCGTAGAAGGAGGGCTTTAAATGAATGATAAATTATTGGAACTCTTTTTTCAGATTCTTTTGTCACTTCTTTATTGCATGCCTTAAATTCCTAACCTTGCTCTGGTCTCTGTAATAAAGATTTCGGAATAAAGAAATCTTTTCCCTAATTGTAGGCAAATAAATATGCTGTAAAGCAGGGGTATCAAACTGGATTTCTTCGAGGACTGGATCAGCATCGTAGTTCTCCTCTGTGAGTTGGGGGCAGGGGGGGGGCAAGACAGATGCCTCCTGCGGCACCCTGCTTGCGGCACCCTCGGGCCATTTTTCACCCATGTTTGCCCTGCTTTTCAACCTGTTTTGGGTCTGTTTTTGGCCTAGTTTCAGCTGGCAGACTGCTGCAGGAGGCCATGGAGGGTGAGGCACAAGGGTGGACACATGGCCCATTTTAGCCGCCAGTGGGCTAGTCCCTTGATATTTCCTGACCAGCTCCATGGGCTGGATTTAAGCACCCCGCAGGCTGCATCCAGGCTGTAGACCTTGAGTTAACACTCCTGTTCTAAAGGTATCTGGATGGAGCCTAGCTGGAATTAAATTTGGAAAGAGAAGCAAAGAGAAACCAAAAAAGATGGAATCAACTTTTAAGAAAAGGACTTAAGCGTTTCTTAAAGGACTCTGTTATTCCAAAGGAGGGTTGGAATACTTAAATCAGGTTTCCCCAAAACAGCCTTCCTTCAGTGTGTAGAACTGCCATAACCCTAAGTAAAATCCAGTGCTGGTTAGGGATTGCAAATACATCACATAATATATGTAATAAATCTATTGCAATCATGCTGAATCCAGTGTACTCAAATATTTTCCCTTTAGTAGATCACATGAAAGGATTTGCCATCCCAGTGCAAAATATTTTGAATTCAAACCATTCAAACTTCAAAATTTCCAAGTGCAAAGTTACTGCTCCACATTGATAGAGGATTTTTTTCCCCTCCCCAACCACTTTGGAAACATTGGAAGCATCAGACAGCCCAGAACAGCTGGCTGAAATGGTTCAATTCAAAATACTTTGCCCATTGTCAGAATGCAGTCTCTGCATTATAGAATAGTTTATACAGGATTTGGAATGGCCAGATGAAACCCAAAAATAGTCGAATCCTTCTTACTGCTTTTTAAAATAACATATTCACATATAAAGTCCTTTTTTTCTTTGATAGTACCTGACTGTTGTTGTTTGGTTGTGGTTGTTTTTGTTTTAAAAATGGAATGTGAGAGGAGGAAAAAAGTGTTGCAATTTTTCTTGTTTAATTTTCAGATAATAAAATTACCCAGTGGGAAGATCCCAGGTTGCAGAATCCTGCTATTACAGGTCCAGTAAGTACTGCATGGATATTTTTTATTTTTTGCAAAAACTGCTGTGATTAATGGTTTTAACTTGGAAAGAAAATGATTGACTTTGATGTTTGTACCTCTGCCCACCCTTACAGTGGCACTAGTATCTCCCATGCTTCTCATCCAACATTTTAGCTCTTTAAAAAGGTAATGGTTCTCCCGCACATGCGGGAGCAATGCGGGGGCAATGCGGATCTCAGTTTCTAAGCTGAAGAGCCAGCACTGTCTGAAGACGTCTCCGTCATCATGTGGCTGGCATGACTAATGCTGAAGGCACATGGAGCACTGCTACTTTTCCACCAAACTGGTCCCTATTTTTCTACTTGCATTTTTTACGTGCTTTTGAACTGCTAGGCTGGGAACTGCAGACACTGGGACAAGTAACAGGAGCTCGCTCCATTACACCGCACTGACTAGGGAGGGATTCGAACCGCTGTACTGCTGATCTTCGGATCAACAAGCTCAGCGTCTTAGCCACTGAGCCACCACGTCCCCTTTGAGCCATCACTCTTTGGATTGTTCTAAATGCTGAAAAAGAATCCCAAACAGTCAACTTAATTTTGCAGAGAGGATTATAACCCATTCCAAATCATACATAAGCTTCTATTCATACTCATTTGCCTATTAGGAATCTGATAGACAGAAGACAATCTTTTTTGAAGTTGATTAAGTTGAGTGCCACCTGTATTGAATGAAGTGTGTTCCAACATAAAAAGTGTCCAGCCATGAACTTTAAACAAATCATAATTTTTCATTCTACAGTTACCAAAGTAGACGGATATCCAAGCTGACTACCATCTACCAGTGACCACATGACCAAGGACATAACTTTAAAAAGATAAATTTATTTATTTAGTAAGAGTGCACTGAATATGGACAACTGCCTCATTAACATTTGTGTTTTCTAAGATCAAAATCAAGGGAGCGAACTTTTATTTCATGTTTCTGCTGTTCTTTAGAAAGAATGATCAAAAATAGCATGAAACCACACACTCTTGTTTTGTCCTGACCTCATCATACAAACACATAAAAACTCCATCCGTTTCTTGCTCTGGTGTAAGTTTAGCTCACCCAAGTTTCTTGTTTTTTTAAACTGCATCTTTCTTTCTTAGCTAACTATGTAACCAGAATTATTTCAATATGTACTGAGACAATTAGGCAATTTAAAATGTGCAAAATTCAGCCCCTGTAAGGGTAGGAAATCACAGATCTCAACAGGTATAGTATATGTATCATAGGAACTCAATTGCATCAGGTTTAAGGAAATGAAGGATTAAGGAAATGAATAATTAGAGAGAAATGGATGACCCCAATATGGCTTTTTCATGATCATTTTATTCTTTACACTAACAGTACAATGTTCATGTCTTCCAGGCTGTTCCATATTCCAGAGAATTTAAACAAAAATATGACTACTTCAGGAAGAAGTTAAAGAAACCAGTAAGTAAATATTTTATGATAAAGTTGGTAGCCTCCATACAGGGAATGCAACCTTCCTTAATATATGTTGATTTTTACAACATATTTTGCTATGGCACTCTGCAATTACAGAAATTTTCTCCATTTCCTTTTTTTTCTCTTTCAACTTCCATTCCATTGTTCCTTATGCTGCCAGATGTCCATAATTTCCATTTAATCACTTCACAGGCTACCTTTTCTTTCCCTGTAAAGTAGGGTCAACCAAATCCACATGCACTTTTGCTCCTGTTTTTTTCTAGCCACTAAGGATTCGTCTACATATCTTGTTCACTATAGCAGAAAAATTCTTTAGTAACCATTTCTTAGGGCCTTGCTGTCATCCCCAGTCCATTGCTAGGACAGCAAACACCTGTCTTTAATTGTCCTGTTTGAGAAATTTATTTCCTTCTTCTTTCATCACAAAAGTTCCCATGTACAGTAGACAATCTAAGGGACTTCAGGCATGAGCATGGAGGTAACACTGATCTATTTAACTTTAGTTGAGTGGCAAGTTTGCTGTGGAATCACGTCCTCACTGTCCAGTCACTAGACAGTCCATCTTTTAGGTTTGGCCACAAGAGAGACTGGATAGCTACTCATTGATTGGCCATGAGAAAGGCCCTTGAGTAATGTTTTTCATGACATATTTGCAGTTCAACAGGACACATTGTCCACCTAGAAGAAGTCTACATGTTTTTAATTGAACCCCCACCAACACTGCACTATATTCAAAAGAAGAAAACAAGGCCTAGTTATATTTCTTAGACAATTTGTTTTATAAATAGCTGATATGGAAAATGCAGTCAGACCAGTCAATATATAGAATATTCTTTTTTTTCCTGAAGGCTGATATACCAAACAGATTTGAGATGAAACTCCACAGAAATAATATTTTTGAAGAATCCTATAGAAGAATCATGTCAGTGAAGAGACCTGATGTATTAAAAGCCAGACTCTGGATAGAATTTGAATCAGAAAAAGGCCTTGACTATGGAGGAGTAGCCAGAGAATGGTTCTTTCTGTTGTCCAAGGAAATGTTTAACCCCTATTATGGCCTCTTTGAATATTCAGCAACGTAAGTACATTATTTATGTATTTGTTTATAACATTTATTGGCCGTCGGTTTTACCTTAAGGTAAGTGATGACGTATTCCAACAGCTACACTAGATGAATTCAGTCATTTTTTTTAATATTGTTGTTTTTCACTATTGCTTTCTGGTAGAAAGCCAACAACAACATCCATACCACTTTACAAGAGAAAGACAAATTAGTAATACAAAAATCATTCTGTACAGGTATTGTAGTCCTTGACTTGCAACCATTCATTTAGTGACTGTTCAAAGTTACAATAGCACTTAAAAAAGTGACTTATGATCATTTTTTATGGCACACTTATGACCATTGCAGTATCCCCATGGTCATGTGATGAAAATTTGGTTGCTTGGCAACTGATTTATATTAAGGATAGTTGCAATGTGCTAAGGTCATGTGATCACCTTTTGTGACCTTCTGACAAGCAAAGTCAATGGAGAAGCCAGATTCACTTAACAACCATGTTAGCAACTGCAGTGGTTCACTTTACAGCTGTGGCAAGAAAGGTCGTAAAATGAAGCAAAACTTAATATCTGTCTCGCTTAGCAACATAAATGTTGGGTTCTTTGTCTTTAATTGTGATAAATGTTTTCCATAACTTTCAGTGTGTAATTTGGACAATGTATTTTATCGTACAAGGCATGTATTTATTTCCCTCAGAGTGTTTATGTTTAAAATCTTGATGTTCAACAGAAGAGGTACCGTTTTGAACTTTGAACTTCGTTGTATTAAGGAATACTGATTTAGGCCAGTTGTCTCCAGCTGCTGCCTTTTGCTTGTTAGTCATGTATATTACCTAGTCTGGCTTTAATCTGCAAGAACCTTTTCTTTTGTGAAGAGATTTAATTAAGGGCCAGCTGTTTTTGCTGGAATTTTGCAGTAACAAACATAAAAGAGAGAACAATTTTGAAATAGCCCTTAATGATAGGAAACAAGAATTCCCTGAATTAAGTGGCACTGCCAGTCGGGACACATTCCACTGTGTTCAAACCAAATATTTATTTATTCATTTTTTTCAGTTTGTCTTTTCCCTTTCTGCTGAAAATCACATGTAAGGTGCTTAATGAATTCAAGTAAAATTTGGTAATGAAAGAAGCAAGAAAGATAACAAGAGTTTCTAGTATTCCTTTATCTAATTTTGAATTAGAATAAATAAATAAATAAAAAACACATAAAGACAGAAGTATAGAAAACAAATTCTTATTCAGATATTTTCACAAACAAAAAACTAATTCCAGGAGCGCCTTATCATGTAGAGTAAGAATTTTTAATAACATTCTTACCTAGGAAGAGACGTGGTTAAAAATAAATTTTACCTGCAGAAACATTCTCCCTAATTCCTTACTGATTTCTCAATTGAAATCAGTAAAGAATTAGGGAGAATGTTTCTGCAGGTAAAATTTATTTTTGAAGATTTTTCAAGAATCAGCACAGAAATACGTTAGAATCTGGAGATATGCCGTTGGGTATAATGAACTATTAATAAAATGTACTGGTTATACGTTCAGATATATGCACCGAGATACTGATAAACCTTCATAATCCCAACCCCATAAAAGTTCATCTCATCCCAAACTCTTGCATTAAAACTGTCCTCACCGATACTTCCTTTCCTGGAAGTATTATCTCGCCATTTTAACCAGGGGTGGGATTCAACCAGTGTCAAAAAAACCAAAGAATTGATTATAGACTTCAGAAAATGCAAAGCAGAGCCTCTCCCACTATTTATCAATGGAGACTGTGTGGAAAGAGTTCACAGTTTTAAATTTCTAGGAATTCATATTTCTGACAACCTTACTTGGTCAGTCCACACTATGGCCACTGCAAAGAAGGCCCAACAGCGGCTGCACTTTCTGAGGCTGCTGAAAAAGAGTGGTCTGAGTGAGAAGTTGCTGGTTACTTTTTACCGTTCTACCATCGAGAGCATTTTGGCATTCTGTGTAATGGTGTGGTATGCTAGATGCTCTGTAGTGGATAAGAAGATGCTCCAGTTGTAAACTTATTACTGAGTTATAAACACAGCACAAAAAATCATCGGTTGCTCTCTTTCTTCTTTGGAAGAGATTGCAAAGACTAGACTCCTCTCTAGAGCACTAAAAATCTCCACATACCATTCTCATCCTGGACATTCATATTTTGAACTATTACCATCAAGGAGATGTTATAGGTGTCTTAAAATGAGGACTAATAGACTGAGAAACAGTTTCTTTTCTAAGGCAATAATTGTCTTGAATCAAACAATGCATATGTGATTTAGCCCTATGTATATAGTGGCATTTTTAAACTATCTAACTTACTATATGTTTTAGATAGGTTTTAGACCAGGTTTTTAATAATTATTTTAATTATTTTAATGTTTAAATACTCTGTAGTGTGATTGTGATGTGGTGTTTAGGACACTGTGCTGGAGTACCTTTCAAATTTCATTGTATTTGTAGAATGCAATGACAATAAAGCTATTCTATTCTATTCTATTCTATTCTATTCTATTCTATTCGGAGTTAACAACTGTTTGACCATTCAGTCACATAATCAAGGTCTTTTTGAAGGACGATAGCATTGATGGTGGTGTTGAATAGTTTTACATCATCAGTGAAGAGGATGCAGTTGCTAATAAGGTGATCACAAAGGTCATTTATGTCGTGTAAAGAGTGTGTGTCCTAGAATGCTCCCTTTGGAGATACTGCTGATGACTGGATCAGGGTTTTATAGGGCGTTTCCTATTTTTACTATTTGTTGCCTGTTTGACAGGAAGGCAGTAATCCACTTGTGAAGGGATCCGGAAGTTATAGTATTCAAGTAATATAAAGGTATATTTGTGTAGCTTGAGGGAAAATGCGAATCAAGTACGTAACAAACTCATCCTTTCATTTCTCTTTCTTTTTCTTTTTTCTTTTTTTTCAATAAGGGACAACTATACTCTTCAGATCAATCCTAATTCTGGACTTTGTAATGAAGACCATTTGTCTTATTTCACCTTTATTGGTCGTGTTGCTGGATTGGCTGTATATCATGGAAAGCTTTTAGATGGTGAGTTGAATAAAGGAGGATAACTCTAAAAGAGAATCTGGGCCTCAGAAGTAGAGTGCTTTATGTAAGTAAAATACTGTAACAGATACAAATTATTCAGAAGAATCTGCGAGTACAAACCTATTTTCCTTCCCATAAATGCCTTGAAAAACAATAAAATTGTTATGATGGAGCTGTAAAGCAGAAAGTGTGTGAGAAAAAAAAAGAAATTCTCTTCCCATGTGCTCCTTTTAAATAATTTTCAAGTATTTTTCCCCATTGAGCTGAGGTTTTTTTTATTCAATAGTTTATATATGCCATCCCTTTCCATATCACACACTCAGCAAATGTTCAGACTGGACTTGGCATTTCCACCTATTGTTCACCTATTGAGTCCTTTATGGTTGTTCACATAGTCAGCCAGATGTTTAATTTTGGCATTTTCATTCACCTATCCAGTCCTTTCCAAGGACCTGGGTGAAGCAGATATTATTGTTTGAGGATGTTAAAGGTATTATTAAGTTTTCTTTACATAGCTAAAAGTCAAATGCAGAAGTATATAAAGAAAGAAAAAAGGAAAAGAAGGAAGGAAGGAAAAGAAAGAAAGGAAGAAACAAAAAAAGGAAGAAAGAAATTAAAGTGAAAATTCCCACACTTCTTTGTATCAGTTACCTGTATAAACAAGCTCATTACCTCTCTTCCCTCCTCAATGTTACAATAATCCCTTCGGGCCTTTGTTTGATCTTTTTTCATCTCTCCAATTTAGAAATCATCAATTCTCTTTTTTCTGTGTTTTGTCAAAAAGGCAATTAAAGGTTTTCAGACTTTTAAAAAAAGTTCTTATTGTTTATCCTGACTAGTTTTGCCAGCTCTTCTAATTCTGCCATCTTCACAATCAATTTCTCCATTGTGAATATTTGAATATTTCTCCATCATTGTGTGTATAATAATCTTGCTACCCTTACTCTATAGAAAGCCAGACTTCTCATAAGTCTTTTTTGCCCACGAATCCCAATAAAATGATTTCTGATGTCAGTACTAATCTTCAAAGTTATTTGTATTATCAAAGAAAGTTTTTATGTTTCTTTGCTTTTTTCCCCTTCTTTTCCTTTTCACAAGTTCATTCATGTTTTTCACATTTCCTTCAGTAATTCCTTAGGTAATTTCTCTGGTGTCATTTATCAACGGTACACTTTGCTATAAAAAAAGTCTCTCTGAAATTATCACACAGTATAGACTTCTAATGAATGCATTATTAAGATTGCACAAACCTATAGTAAAATTTGAAAGAATGCCCTGCTGAAGATTTAAGATGGTGGGTCAGGCTGTGTGGGAATGGACAGTCCTGCAGATAAATTTCACCTAAGCCACAGAAGGATTTTACATCAAAATGAATACCTTCAATTCAGCTTAAACAGTCACCAGCAATTTGGGTAGCTCTTTTTCAACACAAATGATGGCCCTTCGTCAGCTGCTGGAGTTTTTTTAAACCAGTTTCAAGGACTATGCCCCCTCTCCCCCAGTACCTTATAAAGATAATAAACTGGACCACATTGTGATCTACGTTTTTTTTTTCTTTGTCCACAGAAGTGTTTAAAATCTCTGTAAAAGGTAGCCAGATGTCCACTGCAGTATAATCTTTCTGTGTCTTCTTCCTAGTGAAAAACAGTCTTTTGAGATTGGTTGGAATAAGATGCAGATCTCTACCCAGATGTTCAGTTAGTTTCCTAAAGCTACACAGTCCGTAGAGATTCTCAGTCATTCAGGTCATGGTTGTCCCAAAGGGGCTTTTTCATGAGGTAACTAGACTTTCTGTTTTTTTTCTTTTGAAGACATTTCGCTTCTCATCCAAGAAGCTTCTTAAGCTCTGATAGGATAGTGAGGGAATGGAAGGATTTACATTCCTTGCAGGCAGCTGGTAATTTGCATCCTTTTAGAATGTCATGGAAGCACTTGGAGGTTTATCTGTGCCCTCAGGGTCACCTAACCTGGTTCTTGGTTATATCCAAGAATATAAATCCTTCCATTTTCCACCATCCTGTCAGAGCTGAAGAAGCTTCTTGGATGAGAAGTGAAACATCTTCAAAAGAAAAAACAAGAAAGTCCAGTTGCCTCCTGAAAAAGCACCTTTGGGACTAAAGCTATGCAATTAAGAAATGATTTGAATTTTAACCTGATTCTTTAGTTCTTGCATAACGGTATAGATATGCTCTCTACTTTTATTTTTTGTTGTTGTTCTGTTTATATAGAACAGTCCTCCCAGTCCCTGCTCTAGTACATGAATCAAATAATACCTTGAATACAGTATTGGGATTCTCCAGATAGGCGTAGACACTAATGGTTGATTAGTATCTTCAAGTTAAGCTACAAAGTCATACAAAGAAACAGTATAATTTTGTGCTCTGGAGAACTTTTTCATTGAAAATCATTAAGCTTGTCCTCAGAAAATTATTCATACTGAATACATTCACGTAGCACTAAACCAACATCATTTATCTTTTTTCAAGACCTAGCTACCCTGTGGATAGCAAAAACTTACACTTTGTTCATTCTTCCCAGCAGCCATATTTGAGGGAGAAAGATTGTCATAATTTTCTACCCACAGCTAACAGTGGCCTCAAAGAGATAAATCCAAACCATTGTTCCTTACATAAAGAAAAACATTCAGTTGAAATAAATACCAATGCATCTTTTAAATTTGGATCATCTGCAGCAAAGACAGTTTATCTTTTTTTGAAGCTTCTCTGTTGCTACACAAACACACACACAAGAAATATTTTATATGCCCAAAGTCAGACAAATATAACTTTTTCTTCCCACTTGATTCCTATTAGAAATTGCTCATTTCTTTCTGGATTTTCAAAAAATGTAACTCCATGGATGTTTTCTAACACATACCTCAGGTTAATCAACTCATAAATTAAGAGCTAGGCCCACAATTCATTTTTTTTTTATTTATTAAAACCAAATCTTGTCGATCAGGGTGTCAAACTCACAGCGTCACAGCATCGTCATATGACGTATCGGGAATCCCCCCCCCCCCCATGATGCATCCAGCCTATGGGCTGGAAGTTTGATAGCCCTGTTATAGATAGTAAAGTGGTTGTTTATAAGAAGGAACCATTTTTAATTGAACTTTGTTCTTTTGTGCACAGGTTTTTTCATTAGGCCCTTTTATAAGATGATGCTGGGAAAACCAATAACCCTAAAAGACATGGAATCTGTGGTGAGTAAATATTGGAAACCCTTTTAATGTTTTCAATTAATTATGTTGCTTCTTCTGTGAAGAATTTTTTTTAATGTCACTGTTTCCCAGAAACTCTAACATTTGATGCTGGACTAGTATCATGAGATCAGGGATAGGTACTGCTTAGATTTTACTTTCTAACTCTCTTTAAAAAAAATACACCTACCAAGGTAACAATTTCAAATTTCTATTATGATTAGACTCAGCATGAAATGAAACAAGTAGCAAAATATTTTCATAAGGCTTTTTTTAAATTAGAAGTTTGACAGCTGCTCGAAGTACTTCCATGAAAGAAAATAATGAACATTTTTAGGATTCTTGAATAAATTTAGCACTCTTTTAATAAAGAGTGAAGAATATAATTATCCTGTTCACTTCAACCATTTGGATGCACTGATGAAAATGTGGTGCTTGGACTCATGTTTAAATCATCCTACACAATAGTTTCACAAGATGGCCTTATATAGGTTCATCAAAGAGAGAATAGAGCCATATAAGACATATTTCATCACTTGGAAACCTGACAAGGATGGTATTCAATCTTGTGTGCAATACATCAAGCTCATGCCAATTTACCAAATACTACATTGATCCTTTTTTTAAAAAGTAGGAGGGAGAGGTAGTTCTGGCTTAATGACCAGTCACTTAGCAATCACTTGAAATTACGAAGGACTCTCCCAAACTGTTTTTACAATCTGATTCCAGAGTTCTGACAATAGCAAACCTCCCCCCCCCCCCGGTCATATGACCACATTCCAAGCACTTAGCATCCATCTTACCTTTACAATCTATGGACATGTCACATGATTTATGATGGTTTTTTGCTGGCCTTTTCAGTCAGTTTCCAATAAAAAACAACAAAAACCCACCCATAGGAATGCATTGACTCGCTTAATGATTGCAGTGTTTGCTTAATGACCATTTTGTAAAAAGATCATAAAATTGCATGCCTTGACTTACAACTGCCATGACTTATAACAGAAGTTCTAGACTCAACTATAGTTGCAAATCAAGGACTGCCTGTATTACAATATTCAATCTCATTATTTCACTTTTAGAAAATAAAAATAGTTCACTGTGTTGAATTCCAAGCAGCTAATAGGATTAATGGCAAGAGAAAGCAGCTGTTGAAGAAGCCCAGAAGCATAATAAAAATGATTCATTTGATGGGTTTTCAAATTGGCTATCTGACATTTGAAAGATTCAAATGACCAATTTAGAAGTTATTTGCTGTTTAAAAGAACTAAATCCCTGATTATATGACTTCTATCACATTCACCTTATCCACCTTGTGACACATTTTAAGAATACTAAGTATTCTTAAATACTTGGTATTCCAAGGTATACCAATGCCTTGGTAGGTATTCTTAAATACCTAAATGCTAGGTATTTTAGATATGCCAAGTTGGTTGAGCCAAAATAGATTAGTTGGTAGACATCTTTCAATATATTAATGTTACATTTCCAAAAAGAATTGATTAATGGAAAACAATGTTCTTCCTGCAGGATAGTGAATATTATAATTCCTTGAAATGGATTCTGGAAAATGATCCCACAGAACTGGATCTCATGTTTTGCATAGATGAAGAAAACTTTGGACAGGTATGTTCATGCTATTCCAGCAGCTTTCTTTCATTATTCTAAAATGTTGGTTTCAATGTTGGTTAAATTAGTCCCTACAGTTTTCTTATCAAGATTTTTCAGAAGTGGTTTGCCATTGCCTGCTTCCTAGGGCTGAGAGAAAAGGCCTGGCTCCAAGTCACCCAGTTGTCTTATGACCAAAGGAGGACAAGAATTTATGGTCTCCCAATTTCTAGTCTGCTACTTTAATCACTATGTAAAACTGGCTATCTATATAATATAAAACAGGAGGAAGAAAGAATATTCAATGAATAATATATTCTATGTCCCCAATATATAGATTAAATTGTAATTCTTCAAAATGTGTGATTCCTTTCCCAAAAAGAAATATTTATATTTTGTAACCCCAACATTTGAAAACTCTTGCCATAATTCAGACTTTCAAAGCAAAGGCATTCAGTCCAAGTTTTTCTACCTTAGTCATGAACAGATTTTTAAACCTTTAGCCATTGGATTTGAATATTCTTTTACATAGAACAAGGAAGTAAACATTGCAAATTAAAACTTGTGATTATTTTAAAAGCTTCGTATATAAATTTCACTTCTACATTTCCTGGAGATTATATCACAGTAATGTTTCTCTCTGAATTATTCTCATTAAGAAGCTTGATATGTGTTAGTTAACTTTGCCAGTGTTTAATGTCAGGTATGAAAATGTCCTTCCTGGGTAACCCCCACAAGCTAACAGGCCTTCTTGATGTTCCTGTGAAATGCTGTAATTTGAGAAAAACTTGTTAGCCAGAATGTACCTTAGCAACAGCTTATTGCCACATCTGAGGTCACAGATGAGTAAGGTTGTGATGAACTTGGAAAAGTATCCATTGTAGCTTCCTTCATTGTGAAGATGAATGTTTTTAATGGAAGACTAGAATGCATGGTAGATGTTACAGGCACATAAGTTTTATAATAAATAAATTATTATTATTAATTTGAATTTATTACCTGCCCATCTCCAATGGGCTATTGTTGTTGCGGTTTTTATGATTTTTGTTGTTGTTGTACCTTGCTTTTGAGGTCAGTTTTTTATTTCAGACTTGAAACAGGAAAAAAGCATGCCCGTGATTATATATCTTTGTAATTAGGTTGCCATGACAGGGTAATATTTTTTTTAACACCTAATTTGGAGCTTTCCCACAATGTGGGAATAAAAAATATTGAATTCAAAATGTATGCATGTTTACTTATCTGAGCTTCTCATAACATTTATTTTTCCCTGAAGGGTGAGAAGCCTGCCCAAACAAATCCCTTAACTATGTTGATTATTTGCAACCTTGGAAATGTAATGCTGCAATATCCATCATCATCATCATCATCATCTTTTAACAACCCCATAATCCTTTGCGAGGTGGAGTCTGGGCAGCTGAATGGAGCTGAGTGTTTACTGGCCAGATGCCCTTCCTGTCACCAATGCGGAGCTATGTTGAGCAGATATATTCGCATCCTGCCCAGAGAGAGAAATATCTGCCTCAATTGAGGATCGAACTCACAGCCTCCTGATTGTGAGGCGAGAGCTCCACCTCTAGGCCACCACACTGCTCAAATGCTGCAGCATCCATGCCATAATGTGAACAGTACCAGCATATTGTACCTTGGTTATTTCAAATAAATACTCTTCTTTGAAACTGATTTGAAATTAGATTTAGATTGCAGTCTAACTCGTTTCTTCAACCCTGTTCCTTGGATTAAACCAGGGTCTTCAAACTTGACAACTTTAAGACTTGTGGACTTCAACTCCTAGAATTCTTCCTCCAGTCATGTTAGCTCAGAAATTCTGAGAGTTGAAGCCCACAAGCTCCAAATTAGGTGTTAAAACCAACTTTCTTTTGGGAGGTTGATATGTAGAACATTTAAAATTTTGTCTGGTGTACCATATTATTTTTATATTCTGGGAGTTGAGAACCTGTAATATCCCTTGATAGATCTCACCAACTTTTAAACAGTAAATTTTAAATGATCAGAATATTTTAAGATAATTAAGTCTCACAACCACTCTATTTTCAAATAAAACACCATGTAATTTTAAGCAGTTTATTTAAAAAAAAGAAAAGAACAAATTTTTACTTTATGTGAAATGGGGATCAGGTGCCCAGTGGCTAAAATTTTGGTGTCCTGTTATATTTTAGATGGTTGGTTTCTTTAACTCCTTGTATAACTTCTTTATTTGCTAGCTATAGTTTTGTACTTCTTGGTTTCTATTTATCTTGGCTAATTAATTGTTGAAAATGTGCCCAGTAGACTATGCCTTTCTTAGGTATTTCATCGTGTGTGTGTGTGTGTGTGTGTGTGTGTGTGTGTTTGTGTGTGTGTGTGTGTGTAACATAGTTAAGGCTCATTTCATGCAGCATGTGTGACTCAACTTTTATTCAAATGCATTGCTTTAGATTTGCCTTTTGAAACAACAAAAATTGCAAAATGTACTTTTTTTTTCTTGTTATTGTGTAAAACTGAATTTATAAATGTACGTACAGATGTCTACCTGTTGCTTATCAGTTAAAAAACAACAACTAGGAAACATTTGCCCGTGATCAGTATACTTTCCTTTGGAATTTATGACTTTATTTGAAGATGTTTAAACCATCCATTTTCTTTTAATCCTACAGCTAAAACAAAACAGCTCTATTGGGTCTGCAGAGATACCCAACAGTACTTTATCGATATTCCAAAAACTGCCATTGATGTCCCTAAGGAATGCTGTTAATCCTTTTATAGCAGAGCAGATGACATGCCAATCTGTCTTCCCTTTAGCTTGTTAATGAAACACAGTACTTGATTTGGATTGATCAGTTATACTACATCTGTTCAACTCTTCTTGGAACCTAAGCCCAGAACATTTTGTCAATAACAACTAAAATAATTAAATAACTGAAAGGATATTTAAAATTGGAATCTTCTATAAATAGCTTGATCCCCATTATATGTTAAAAAAAAATGTATTAGAAGAGCAAGAAATGGTGCATTTCAAAGTATAATTAATGTCTGTTAACTAACCGGTTTAATCATTCTAAAATAAGTCTATTTATCTATCTTTCTGTCTTTGCAGACGTACCAAGTTGACTTGAAGCCAAACGGGTCAGAAATCATGGTCACAAATGAAAATAAAAGGGAATATATTGAGTAAGTTTTTTTAAAAAAAACTATTTACTTTGTCAGTTTAACTTTAGCAATTGGGATGGCTTAGAAGGTGAAAATGGTAGTCTTTGGTACTAAAACTACTTTAGTCTTACTTTAAGACTACTATGATAGTCTTAAAGAAGACTACCATAGAAACCATACAAATTTAGACTCTATTAGAAGCAGTGGTAGACTTGGGCAGCCCAGTTCCATGTTCATTTGTTTCTGTTTGTTTATTAAAATATTTTATACCTCCTCACTGTTATAGATGCCAGGGCAGGTTAAATCGATGAAGTGGCAAACCCTGTTGTAATTAAAATAGAGCACAAAATTCTAAGCTGCATTGAGTAAGATTTAAATGCTTCGATAAATAATCTTGTGTTGAAATGAAGTCATTGGCCCCATTCAAAGGGGAAATTATGGAAAGAACCTTTCCATAATCAGGATGATCTCTCTTCTTGGTATAAAGCACTGTGTAGCGGTATATAAGTCTAAGTGCTATTGCTGTTAAATATAGCTTTTAATTCTTATTAAATGAATACAATGCATTGAGTTCATAGAAAGCACAAAGCTAATTTCAGGCCATCTCTACACTGCAAATCTCTTCTTGAAAAGGTTATATCTTGCACTTTAAGGGACATAAGCAAATCTTATTTAAATACCTGGATATAAAAATGGAACAGAACTCGCTTTGAATTACTCCTTTAAATTCATCAATAATATTCTACAACCATCCCATTGGACTCTAAAAGAATATCTTAGGAATTATCCAGATGCTCTATGGACTCATGTGCTTTGTAGATAGTAAAATCGGATCTTGAAATGTGAAGGTTGTATTTGCCTCATCTCTTTTATTGACTTTTTCATTTCAGTTAAATGAAAGATTATTGAAGGTCAAAATGGAAACCCAGATAAAGTTAGGGGAAGTGGTTTAAGCTATTTGAATAATTGTGTTTTGTCCTAATGAAATGTTGTATTTTATTTTGTGTCCTGTAGCTTAGTCATCCAATGGAGATTTGTCAACAGGGTTCAAAAACAAATGAATGCATTTCTTGAGGTGAGATATTTCACAGACAATACATTGTTTGTCTTTGCCACCTGGTCCATTCTGGGGAGGGAAGGAGGGATTGAGGAAAAGAAAGGAGGAAGGAAGGAAGGAAGGAAGGAAGGAAGGAAGGAAGGAAGGAAGG
>BLBF01000010.1:12172726-12188641 GCA_015471245.1 Laticauda colubrina
AGGAAGGAAGGAAGGAAGGAAGGAAGGAAGGAAGGAAGGAAGGAAGGAAGGAAGGAAGGAAGGAAGAAAAAGGAGGGAGGCAGGGAGGAAAAGACAGGAGGGAGACAGAGATTCAAAATATTCATCTAGGAGTTTATGTGAACGCATATGAAAAATCAGTGCTGTATGATTTTTCATATGTATTCATATAAACTCCTAGATGAATATTTTGCATCCCTCCCTCCCTTCCTTCTTCCCTCAGCTCAATGGATCCATTTTCCATTTCTTCTTTCTACATCCTTGCAATCAAAGGAAGACAATGAATTCTGTGGGGAAAGTTGGGGAGGCAGGAGTAGGAAATTCGTGCCCTGCCTTCAAAAATAAAATTATGACCTAGAGAATAAATTTTCCATTGCGGTGGGACCCAGTCATGCTTATTACTCAGAACACCAAATTTCATCTTAAAAATCACAGTTATTCCTTCACCGCCAAATCCTTCTGAGTTCTGCATGATCATTCTTTATGTTCCGATTCGAGAAGCAGAAGAAATGGGTGAAGGTTGCCTGTCGTTCTTTCTTTCCTCATTGATTGGCATAAACCATTTTAGCTCCAATTCAAACAGACCTAGGAACCCAAACCCATGGCAGAGCTGAATGCACACAATCTGTCACATGGAATTACTCTTGGCAAGGATGAGCAACTAACTCCCTGTGGAAGCTGCCTAAGGAACAATGTTTTTTCCCCAGACCTCCAGTGTTTCACTTTTTCCCCACATCTCCCAAGTTCTCTGAATTAAAAGCAATTTGTTGTTGCTCTCCTCTGAGCTTTTATTTGTTAAAATGCATCAGCAGTGCTAAACTATGAGATGTAACAAAATGAAATTCAATGTAGAGAAAAGTAAAGTCCTTCACTTAGGCAAGAAAAACCCAAAGTATACATATAGACTGGGTGAAACCAGGCTCAATAGCAGTAACTGTGAGAGGGATCTTGGAGTCTTAGTGGACAACCAGATAAATATGAGCCACCAGTGTGCAGCAGCTGCCAAAAAAGCTCATGCAATCCTAAATTGTATTAACAGAGGGATACAATCAAGATCAAGGGAAATACTAATACCACTCTATAAAGTCTTAGTAAGACCACACCTAGAGTACTGTATCCACTGTTCACCACATTATAAAAAAGATGTTGAGACTCTAGAAAAAGTACAGAGAAGAGCAATCAGGATGATTAGGAGACTGGAGGCTAAAACATACGAAGAACAGTTAAAGGAACTGGGCATGGCTAGTCTAGTGAAGAGAAGGACCAGGGGAGACATGATAGCAGTTTTCCAATATTTGAGGAGCTGTCACAGAGAGGAGGGGGTCAATCTATTTTCCAAAGCACCTGAAGGCCAGACAAAGAATAATGGATGGAAACTGAACAAGGAAACATTCAACCTGGAAATAAGCAGAAATTTTCTGACAGTAAGAACAATCAACCAATGCAACAGCTTGTCTTTGGAAGTTATGGGAGCTTCATCAATTGAGACTTTCAAGAAGAGATTGGATTCCCATCTGTCAGAAATGGTGTATGGTCTCCTGCTTGGACGGGGGGTTGGACTAGATGACCTACAAGGTTCCTTCCAACTCTGTTAATCTGTAAATATATTTAAAATGTATTGAAATCCATTTGTTTTTCTCTCTTGTTTCCCCATTCCCGTTTCAGGGATTTACAGAACTCCTGCCCACAGACTTAATTAAAATTTTTGATGAAAACGAATTGGAGGTTAGTTGCCTTTTGATGTTGCCTTTAAGCCAGGGGTTTCTTTGGTGGAAGCAGTTTGAAAGATCCTTGCATGTCTTTAGTGGAGGCGGGAAAAACGTATTGGCCTAAATTCTACAAAGATTTCTCCATTCATAAATAGCCATCCTACAATTCTCTTGCTTTAGATGAGTCTTTTTAATAACCCACAAGCATGTTTTCAAAGTTCCTATTGGCAGCTAAATATTTAAGCAACCTACAAAAAATAAAACAAGCCGTAGCCCTATCCTGTACAGGTAGTCCTTGACCTATGACAGCAATTGGGAACTGGGATTGCCATTGGTAAGTGGTCATCAAGTGCAATTGCATTGGATTAATGACAGCAATCCAGGCAGTCCCCATTGCCAATGTTAAATGGATGTTCCGGTCATCAAGTGAATCACCTTCCTGCAGCTTCCCATCATCATGGCAAAGCTGGCAGGAACTTGCAAGTCACAGGTGCTGCCAGTTGGGAAGGGAGCAAAGGCACGAGAGAGTCGGGGGGGTTCAGGGAAGGTGCCTGTTCTGACCTAGGCTTCACAAAATCACGAAGCAGACTCCACGGCCTGACAAAATCCCTTTTATTTAGGCTATGAATTCCTCTCATTCATATCCAGCAAAGTCCTGGGAAACAGTCTTTCAAGAGTGATTTACAATCACAGACCTTATCAGGCTTGGAGAGTTGTTAGGCCGATAGCTTCCAAGCACAAGCGAAAATACTTGGCAAGGAATCAGGAACAAATCTAAATGAATGAACTAATTGTCTCCTGCAAAAACCACTCCCCTTTTGCTCCTCTTTATTCCCTATGGGAGGGGGCCATTAATTGTCTACCTGTGTCTTTACTCCCAAGTCGACCCTTGTTCCTTAATTGTTCCCTTCTCCTGGCAGCTCTGTGCATGCACACATTGGGAACAGGCTCCAGCTGTTCTTCTGCCCCACTGATCTCCAACTCCGAAGGCAGCCGATAATTGTCGGACGGCCCTGGCCTCATCTCTGCCTCCAATGCAGAGCACTCATCGGAGCCTTCCCCAGATTCCAGGACTGGCCTATGTTCCTCCCCAACCTCCTCACTGTCCAAGTCTGCCACCAGCTCCGCTGGCCACTGGTGGGCCACAATAGTGCCTAAGGGAAGTGGATATTGGAGGAAAGCAAGTGTGATGACCCGGGGCATGGCACAAAGGCAACACAGTCAGATAATCAGTAGGAATCCTTTTATTAGCTCCAACTTTGCCCCCAATGTCCTGATTACCTTCTGGGCTGGAGAAAAACTCTCCCAGGAACAGCCTTTGGCTGCAGAGAACAAAGTCCAAAATGTGGTCAACAAAAGCTGTAAATCCAGTCAAGGCAAGATGAGGTAATTAGTCCAACAAAACAAGAGAAAGAATGCCAGACATGAAGGTCGTAACACGGTTGAGAGGATGTAAGGGATGCAGACAACCGAAGTCAACACAAGATAAGCTCACGTTTGTTCCCAGCAGACACCACACTCAGCTTGCACCTCTTTTAAACTCTCATTCCCAGGTGTGACTAATGAATGGAATCAGGGCCCTTTCCTCCCCTGTAAGCCACACAACCTACATTGCTCTCTTCTCTGTTTCTCCCTGTGTGCCCTAGGATGAAGAAGGGGTGGACCTGGGTCTTCCTCTGAATTCCCTTTCCCTTGTTCTACCTCTTCTCTGCCAGCTGAATTTTGCCCTTCCCCAGTTTCCTCCACAGCCAACAGAGCCATACTCCCACTCCCTGTTTATCTTCCTCCTTGGATTCGGACTCCGACAGGGGCATGACAGCAATGGAAAAAGGAAAAAAGGGGCATTGACTTCCAACTCCTTCAATGGAGTAAAATATGGCATTAAGCCATTTCTATCACAACAAATCTATCTGATACAATTTGTAACCAAAATAAAAATTTCATTTTTTTCCCCACCTCAAGCACAAAATCCAGAAGTGGTTTCCAAGTAGAAATAAAAATATGTGCATTTTTTTCTTTAATCAAAGCCAAAAAAATGCTCATAGTCCATGTCCTGATTTCCTTTCTCAACAATGTCATTCCTTCACAGTTGCTGATGTGCGGTCTTGGCGATGTTGATGTGAATGATTGGAGGCAACACGCAATCTACAAGAACGGATATTGTCCAAACCACCCTGTCATTCAGTGGTTTTGGAAGGTAACAATGATTCATTCTGATGCTGCGCTTTAACTCCCAACATTTGACCGCTTTATTTATTTTTTAAAAAAAGATTGCAGCCTGTTCTCAAATTGCCTTACCACTTGCAAAGTCCTTATTAAAAGCAGTAAGCCTGTGGGTGTGAGATTCACTGGTAATTCATTCATCAACTTCCATAATAATATGTTTTACAGGCTGTTTTACTAATGGATGCTGAAAAACGTATTCGGCTTTTGCAATTTGTAACTGGGACGTCACGAGTGCCTATGAACGGATTTGCTGAACTTTACGGTGAGTTTCTGTGAAAGTGATTTTGATGGTCTCCAATTATTTACATGGGATATCTGGAAAATTGCTCTCTTGTGAACAACCTATTCTTTCCATCCTAAATACAAAGGTATGAAAATATTTCTTTATTAACCCCATTTATAGACCTCCGTGGTCCTTAAGGTCTCTCATTGGTTCACAGGAAAAAGTGCACAATAAAACTGCACAGTTAAAAAGATTCGCAAACCAGTGATTAAAAAGAATACAAACTGAATTACCAAAATAATCTGTAAGCCAACTAAGTTGGTAACACAACCCAAACTCCTCCAAATGAAGTTCTGTTTTGAACTGCTTTGGAAAGCTATGGACATGGAAATCATATGTCCACAGGGGAGAGGGCATTCCAAAGGATCAGGCCCACAACCAAACTCTGGGCAGCTTACAAAATCCCCAGAAAACAGTTGAAAGTAAAACTTAACAGAAACAAGCAGCTCAAACTACAACAATTAGAATTACAGACAGTACAAAATTAAGATGGGCGTGAACAGGACCAGAGCAGTCTCTTAACCCTCAGGCTTAGGAGCTCAGCCAGGCCTTAAGGCCATTCTGGAGCTTCAAGAAAAAGACACTGTCATTGTCTTGGGGTTGAGGATACATTTCCAGAGGACAAGGGCTGTGACAGAAGGAACACTTTCTTGATCCCTTATGACAGCATTTAATTGAAGGGACCTAGAGCAGACCCACTCTGCCCAAATCATACTGGGCTGGTAGAAGCCACTGGAGATAGATGGTCCCTCAGATAAGCAAGATCTATGCCTTGAAGGGCTTTATAGTAATAACCAGCACCTTGAATTGCACCCAGAAACTTACTGGCAACCAATGCAATTTATGTAGAGGTGGTAACACATGAGTACACCAGGAAGTATCCTTTACTGCTTGCTCCACTGCATATGTATATGTTTGATAATTATTTGCCTTGGGGGCCACTCTGTTGCTAATGTTGGAAAAGTAATACTAAAGTGCAACTCTGTGAAAGTTACACTACCAGAAGATTATAATTTCTGGTAAAAAGTAGTTCCTCCTACTAAGGACTTGCCAAGATTCCAGATATTGAACTTTTCAGCTTTTTTTCCTAAATCAAATCTTTGTTTCAATGGAAATTGCTGAAGATTGGAATTTAAGCATTCAGCAAACAGAATTCAGCATGCACAGAATGGTGAATGCACTGAATATCTACAGAGAGGGAGGGATGAGATGGTGGATGGCTGGATGATCGGTCATTCATTCATTGGTTCTCAACTCATAACACTAAGCATGTCTTGATCAAGGTATAAAGAGGGTAAGTCTTTTAGAAGAATCTGGGCCATGTGATGCTTTCTTCTATTTTAAATCCTACTGACTTGACTGGTTTGGGGCTTAATTCATTCTTTTTTTTTATTTTGAAATTTTTATTCGGGCTTTCACAAAAACAAAATACAAATAAAATGTATTTTTTGAAAATAGCATGGTCCCAGGTTATCACTTCTTCATACAGACACAAAACTCAATTTCATGCTCATTTTTATATTCTATTCCATATCTTATTACCATTTTATATTTTCCAGATAGTTTTTCCCCTCTTTAATTCCCCTCAATTTTATTTTAATTATCTCATCTCAATCCAAATCATTATATTTATACTTTTGTCTGTCCTGTTACAATTTTTATTATCTTTTCTTATTAAGCAATTTTTCCCTGTAGTTACCAATTAGAGTATGACGCCTTTATAATCCTTTAATTTTATCCATTCAAACTCTTATTTAAGCTTCAATGTATAACTTTAAGATAATAACATTCAACATAATATATAACTTCCAATTGGATTCTGCTTGGTACATTCTTAAAATAGACACTATATTCTTTAAAAAGAAAAAATTTTATATATATATATATATATATATATATATATATATATATATATATATGCGCTTTTTTAAAGTTTTCGCGGGTGCTTACATGTGTGCTGTTCAGCTTCCTTCGGGTATTATCCCACGTCATTGTAGTGCTTTTAAAGTTGTAGCAACGTTTCAGCAGAATCTCATCTGCCATCATCAGGCTTCTGTATTGAATCTGTATGTTGCTACAACTTTAAAAGCACTACAGTGACGTGGGATAATACCCGAAGGAAGCTGAACTACATTCATGTAAGTACCCGCGAAAACTATATACAAAACACAAATTCCATTTCAATTCAATTCTATAATTAATATGCATTAAAATCTTAACATCTTTAACATTTCTTTTCAATTGAATATCATACTTGCTTGGGAACACTTATAAACTTTCCATGGTTAATTCTTTTTTCCCCATATTTCTTACTTATATTTTTATAAATCATTACTAATAATTAAAAATGTTCCCTTTTAATTCTCTCAATCATTTTAATTCATTTATTTATTAACAAACATTCCACTACATGGCAATAAATATTTTATCCATAATCATATTTTCTAAAATTATTTCTATTTGTAATATAACAATGCTATTGTTATGTACCTTTGAAGAATCCCTTTTATAATTAAATTTTCACCCATTATCTCTAAACAAACTTATGCTTACAATCCTTATATCTTTTCCCTGTTTCTCCATTTCTTGTTTTTGTCTTTTACAACTTCTTTTCCTTGCCTTCTTCCTCCTCTTCTTCTCCCTCCACTTTTTACCCCCTCGTCTCTCTACTTCTACTTCTCTCATCTGTAATCCCTCTTCTGTTGCTTTCTAATATTATACTTATCTTTCAAATTGTCCTTCTTTTTGGTTGTTTTTTTTTTAGTCTTAAACCTTTCACTCTCTTTCCCCCTTTTTCTTTTTTCCCCTTACTTAAAATTATTTGATCATTAAAGATGGCTTTTTCTTTGTCCCAATCTTCTTGTTCTGCAAGTGTTTCTTGTTGCTTCTCATAGTTCCAGATCTCCTTTTTTAAGAATTGAAACATGAAGCCAAAAGAACTTCTCCCTTCTTGTGCATCTTCTTTTCATTTTTAAAGTTCTGTTTTCAGTTCTTCTAAGAGTGATACTATTTTAAAAACTTTTAAACAACCACCCAGTTAATTTTAGTCATCTAGATGCAAAAAACCAAAAGTTACCAAGTATTCCAAATAATCCAAGGCTGTTTCTACTTGCTTCTTTTTTTCCACTTTCTCTTCCTGGGGTTCTGTTGTTTTGTTACCAAGTTTCCATTAAAATGTATCTTTGAGGAATCTTGTTAAAATTTCATTGTGAGTTTCTTTTAATTACAGTTTCATTCCTTAATTCCAGGCAGTCTCCTCCATTTTTTCAGATCCTGCCCTTCTATTCTTTTTTTCTCCTTTCCAGCTTTTAAAAGCTTTTAAATGTCCAGAAATCTTTATTATCCCTTTGACTTTTATTTTCAGCTTAGATGCCTATTAATGTCAAAGTGGATTTTTTTTCCCAATTTCTTGCTGAAGTCTCTTAGCTGTCAGTATAAGGAAGGGAAGGAAAAAAAAAACTAATCCTTTCCCTCCTCTCTCCTTCACAGCTTCAAAATCTTCTTTGGAAACAATGTTGTTAAGTTTAAATTCCAGGGTACCTTATTTGTTGCTTTTGCTGTTTGATCCGGTCAACCAAAACTTTCTCTTCTTATCTTCCTCCTGCACATTCTTTTCCAGTCGAGTTTTTCTTTGTGGTGGCCATTTCTGACCACCGCTGCAACCGCCTTCGGGAAAGGGAGTAATGGCCAGCTGGGGGGGAGAGATGTGGCTCTCCTCAATCCTGCAGTCAGTCTCCCCCTTTTTTACCACCTCTATGGGGTAGCTTAGCCCCGAAACCAGCCGGCTCGGGACACTCGAGCAGCGAGCACGGATCAAAGTCTCGGAGAGACGAGGTTTCGGTCTGTCACCAAAGAAGCTCAAACCAGAAGCCTGGGGCTTAATTCATTCTTCAGCATATATGTGATCTTGTTCTCAGCCCCTGATCCTTTTGATCTTCTTAATTCTTGGCTTCCTCTTCATAGTTTAGTTCATTAATAGGAAAAGCAAACACATTATTCGACATATTTGTAACCGGAGCCACTCCTCTTTAGAGATCTCAGCTGAGTTAGAACAGTCTTCCTCAATCTTTCTTCTTTAGGTATACTGGGATTGCTTGAAACTCCTAACTGGTTGAAAAGCAGAGTTGAAGTCAACGAGGTAGACAATGTTACAAGCTGCAATTTTACAAGTCTGTTCATATGACCATATGACCCATTGGTGTCCTTCTCTTGAACTAGGTTCAAACGGTCCTCAGCTGTTTACAATAGAGCAATGGGGAAGCCCTGATAAGTTACCCAGAGCTCACACCTGGTGAGTATAATCAAGCATTATATTTACAATAATTACAATTGACATTTTTCTAGACATTTCCAAGGAATTCACTTTCAGTTGAATGAGATAGGAGTTCTTCCCTATATAAACCTTCCACGTTAACTTTTAAATATTAGATGTGTGTATTTATGGATGCAAAAAGCAGTAATTAAAATGTTCTTGCTATTAAGACTCTTGTGAAATCTTGAAAAGGGAGACATTGTAGAAGACACAGCCATAAAACTTTACTGTTTCATTCCATAAAATTCTCATAAAATTCACAGGCAATTGTAAAAAAGAATTTAGCAGAGATAACAGAACTGTGTTCTGAGCACCAATTGTTAAAGAATACCCCCTCCTTACAAATATATGTTGGTTAATACAACCTAGGCAATGCCCAATCCCTGTTTTTAATATATTGTGGTTACAGATGTCAGGAAATCTGATATCTCTCATACACCAATCCAGAAGCTTTTAAGTGGCAAGTTTCCAGGTGACCTTATGTCATATTTCCAGAGTAGTTCAGAAAAGGAGAAATATTAGCAAATGTTAATTCTAAGACAGTCTACCAAAACTCTTAAGAATAAAAATAGTCTATAGAAAGAAGTCAAATTTGATAAGAATTTTAAATTTTTCCCGATGCGCTTCTTTCAAAGTAGACTCAAACAAGTAACTCTTTTCTTTCCTTCATTATTAAAAAAATGGAATAATTGGGGGAAAATAAAGGAGGGGAGAAAAATCTGAAAGAGCAGAGACCTGCTTCTTCTCTAGAAAATTGGAACGAAGGAAGAAGAAAATGGGAACGAAAAAGGCATCGACTGAGGTTTCTCATTGTCACAAACTGCATGTGCTGAGAACTTACTGAAATATATGCTGAAGAAAGTGTATTCTTCAACGGGTCCACCAAGATATTTTTGTGCTTAGATGAAATTATCTGGAAGGGGTTTCCAATCTCATACAAGCCAAGAAACCTGTCACTCTTTCCCCCAGATTTCCCTTCAAGGAAACAAGGGACGTTTCAGAAGCAATTCTTAGGCACAGATTGTCATACTCTTTGAAAGAACTAAGTATTAGTAATCAACAGGCTAAGCATGGCAACCATGTGCTCAAGTATTTGGCTGCTGTTGCTTCTGGCATACCTAATTTGCACCTGAAAGGACAGTCTGCAAGAATAAAAGGTCTGGTTCCTCCATAAAATTTGGAATACAGCTGGCAGAAATCCTCTCCTTTGGACTTGCTGTAAGGGATAAAATATTGAAGTTCAGGAGATCCAAAGAAGAACTTGTTGCCTACCCATGGCAGAATGATTTGATAGGATAGCGGTTTCTGTTAAATTTGAATTGGAAAGATGATTACTTTTCATTTTTCCAGAAATCTAGCAAAGAAGATAATTTTCAGAGACCTTGTATGTGTGTTCCATAAAATATATATTTTTATATATCTGGGTCATGGTACTATTATTAAATAAATGAGGGCTAATATTAATTATATTTAGCCTATACTTAAATGATTTTTTTTGCCTTTAACACTTTTTCCCAGGTTTATCTAACATGCTAGTAACATGGGAAATGCAGTTCTTATATCTAAAAAAGTTATCTAGTAGCAAGTAGCTTTATTTTATGTTAAGGAAAAAAAGGGAAAGGAAGGAAAGAGAAGAGAAGGGGAAGGAGTCCCTGCAGATTTTACTCCACTAGTTATTGCTGACTATAGGGGATGATGCTTATTTCCATTTCAAGGCCATTGAGTCAGTGCTATCCAAAGACATTTTGCAGCCATGTGGCCAGCATGACGTTGCAGAGTGCTGTAACAAAAGTGGTACCTATTTATCTAGTTGTATTGCCACGTTTTCAAACTGCTAGGTGAACAGGACAAGAACTCACCCCATCACAGAATGCTTGGGTCTTGAACCCGAGATGACAGCTTTCCAGCCCAGCCTCAGCCATAATACTGATTTTGTAGCTTTATCAGAGCAGATAGTAATTTTTCTGTTGAAAAGTTACATCTCAGTATTGGGAGGTATTTCTGGATAAATTGGGAAATGGCACAGAGGGAGAGGACTGGTGGGAAAAAATGGAGGATTTGATGGAGAAAAAAGCTAAAGCCACTATTGGTTATAATTGTGGTATGTCACCCACAGAATTCCACCTAAGAAATCTATCAAACTATGACAACCTAATCTTTCTTCCATTTCTGTTTTCTGCAAGTCCACATAAGAACTCAGATTTAGTCTGTCAATTGGCTACATGTAATACTGCAAATCTTAGTTTTTCCTAGTTTGAGGGCCACATAAATTCATTGCAGAATTAGAACTGACCAGGTTTTACCTGAGCATCTAGCTAGGAATTTTGCACATTGGTCACTTCTCAAGAGAGGTTCCTTCCAAACATGTTTTGTTGTTTTTTTTAAAAAGGTGAAATTCCTCAGAAATGCCATGAGTCTTTTCACTGTCTGAAAAACCAGGTACTTAATTTGAAACAAACTCAATCCTGCCTTTACTCCATTTCACCTCTTCCATTGCAGCTTTAATCGCCTTGACTTACCTCCGTATGAATCTTTCGAAGAATTGCGAGAGAAGCTTCTTATGGCTGTTGAAAATGCTCAAGGATTTGAAGGAGTGGATTAAGTGGGCGCCAACTCCTGCTACTTCTTCTTGTTGTTACTCTTCTTGTTATCTTATTAGTAAAACAAAGATTCTGTTCTCGGAGCAAGTTCTGCAAGCACTTTTTGATTTTCCAGCAGACTTTTTTCAGGAGATGGAGCAGAACGATTGCGCAGTGGAGCAAGAAGCTTCTGTCGATTGCCGATGTCTGAATCCAGCAATGGGAAATAACTGTCTTTCACTTGTGGATTTCTGAAATTTCCACAACAAATTACCCACTGGTTGATGTATACTCTAATGACATTTCAACAGGACTTGTCTATTTATGTCGTGCCTCTGTAGGCAAAAGCCCTTAATAAATGTTTTACATACTTTTTAATGGCAATGAATGGAATTAATCATTTTACAGGTATAGTATTACAAGTTCACGTTTACTTTGGAACAATGATTTTCAAGTTTTATTTCCTTGCAATTAAAAAAAACAATAATGTACTGGAAGAATGAATTCATTTTGTTTTCCTCTTAATTTGTCTAGACTGTATGTATGCCATAAGCGTTCAGTTTTGCCCAAAAATCTGCTTTTTATTGTTTTTAGCATCATGCTCTTCTGGTCTTTTTAGAATAAGTAATATTTTTTGGTAAGATTTTTGCTGCAATTGGAAATATCCTAAAGTACCAAATGCCTTTTTAAATGTGTGCATTGAGGTTTCACAAACTGCAACAAAAGCAAAATTTGTGATGGGGTGGAGACAATATTTCTACAAACCGCCTGGATATTTATAGGAAAACCATGACATATTCCAGCATGCCAAATCTCTCCTTCAGTAATGAAGTTGCTTCCCTATTTCTTAATAGTATTTATATGTATTATAGCATTTTTGGTGATGGGTTTGGGCACTATTGTCATTGGGGATGGGGTGGGGGAAATGTTTGATTGTTCGTTGTATAGTGACTTTTACCAATTCTTTCCTCTCACAATGGAGGCATTTTGAATGAATCCTGATCTTGCTTGATCTCAAGGCTGTAAAAAGTACTTTTCTGTTTGTATGCATTTGTTAGTATCTAAATGAGAAGGATTTTTCCCTTTATTTCTGATTGCACCACTTCTGGAAGCACTTTATGTACCACATGGAGATATTTTTCTTTTTTAAATCATAAATATTAATGTGATAGTATACCTTCTCCTTGCCCATGTCTTTTTGGTGCAATATCTTTCAGTTGTGAAATCTGGCAATGGCTGATGAAGTACAGAGGGAAAAAACTAGAGAGAGCTGAACTTAGAAATATTAGTTGTATTTTGTGGTGTTGGGCTCCACCCCCACCAAAATTTATTTAATGAATGCAGTTATCTAGCCACTTTTATAACGTATGACATGTTGCATGAATAAATGATAATGCTTGTCTTGTAAATGTTATGTAATAGTTTAAGAGGGAAAGAACAAACAGATTTTTTTTCTCATCCATGGGTAGACATCAGAGCAGAACATATTTGATAAAGCCACAAAGCTGAGCAATGTAATTTTGCCCTCAAATCTAAACTCAACCCATCCAACAAGGCTAAAGGCTTAAATAGGCTACTAAGATGATGCTAGATAGTTTCTAAGCATCCCTATGGCATACAAGCGTTAGTTTTTCTAAATATGGCTTTTAAGGAAAAGTAAATGGACGCATTGTTATTCAGCTAAGCAAAGGACCAGTTTTGACATTGTTCACTGCTTCCTTGATCATTATTATAACTGGTCATCACACAGGCTTCACAGTCATTCTTAGAAACTGCTGGGTAGATACATGATGGCTTGTCCATGGATTTGGGAGAGAGGATACACTTAAAGAAAGCAAGGAGTGTTAAACAAGTTGGAGGAAAATTTTATTCACGTGGCAGCCATTTTGTAAATGCCCAGTCCAGCCCAGTGGAAACTACGTTGTGAGTACTTGCCTTCAACACTATCTGAAAATTAGAAATGCACTCAGCCAAAAACATTGTTTGCTGGAGGTAATGCTCATGATTGAGTAATTATTGTTGGCATTTTCACAAACAAGATTCGTAGTAGTGGTGTTTCCCTTTTTCTTCCCCCGTCCCTTGATTTAGTAGAATAGCAGAGTTGGAAGGGATCTTGGAAGTCTTTTATTCAATCCCTGCTCAAGCAGGAGATCTTATACCATTTCAGAAAAATGGCTGTCCAATATCTTCTTTAAAACCTCCAGTGATGGAGCACATGCAACTTAAACCCTCTCAAATAGTGAAACGCTGCTATCAGGTCATCCCTCCTAGTCTTTCTTTTCATTAGATTCTCTCCAAAATATTGGTACAACCCAGTTTAGATCAGAAGCACCTTCTGGCTCAGAGTAAAGACAACAAGAGTATTCACTGGATTTCTTCTAAGTACAGCATACCTTTCAGAGGTTGCTATACCATAGGTGCAAGTTTAATTGAATAATTACTGGATATCCATGGTAAAAAAGAGCATTTTTTTTCTTTTCTGTTCTTTCAACTTACCTGTGCATTTTGAAATGATTTGATGGCAGTCTGGAAGAGTAAACTCTCATCAGATCTATTCAGAGTTTTGCAGTATTAATTCAGCGTCAGAAAAATAAACACAGATGGGTGATGCTTCATTTAATGTCTTTATAAACATGATAAGTAAATTTTACAAACCAGTTGTAGATTTCTCCAATATGGAGCAAACTCAAACAGAAGCATGTTGCAAATAACTTCAGCAGAGGAAACTTCCAGTTTCACTTTCCAGCTCAGCTCCCATTGGCTGGTCTGTTACCATGTCTACTCACTGACTGTTAACCATGTCTCTGCCAGTAAATTAATACTCCGACAAGATCATTTCAAAGGTACATTGAAAGAACAGATATACTCATTCAGTCCACTTTCCTTTTTCAACTTCTGGTTCTCCCACCCGGGCTGGCTGTCAACCCATAAAACATTTGTATACACATTTTATAGTTGACAACAGAAAGAAGGGGGGGAGTTTCAAAGAGCAGGTAGCAGTGTAGAATCAAAAGTACATTCCATTCATATTTTCTTCAAAGACTGATTAGATGACTGAAGCTTCTGATGGGAAAAAATCTAATTGGAGAGCATGATTGATGACTCTTGGCTATGGACATTTTTTGTTGGATGATACCCCCAGAGGGGTGGGGGGAAAAGCAGGATCAAGGATGACAATGAATTATATATCTCAGAGCCAGGTAAATGCCAGATGTAGAATGTTACCTTCAAATAAATCTTTTTTAGTTTTGGGAGTGTGGCTCGAGGCTCATGATTTTATTGGAGTAACTGCCGGAATCCTGACCCTAGCAATATATTATGGCACATTCAGAAATAAGAGCCATTGAGTTCAGTCAGGCTTGGTCTCATGTAACTGGGTTTTCAAGAATGTGTATTCTAGATGTGTGGGGATTCCAACTCCAAAACTCTCTTTTTTTAATTTTAAATATTTTATTGAATAAAACAATTAAAACATTGAACATAGTGAAGTCGGTTTGACATAACTTTTGGTCAGTATCGCATAGATATATATTTTCCTATATACAATTATTCAAATATATGCATAGATACATTTGTTCACTCATATATTTTCCAACATCATTGGTCCTATTTTCATCTCATACATTCATTTACCCTCTCAGCAGCCCAACTTAAGACCTTCCTTTCTGCTCCCACCAGTAATAGAATCTATCCCAAATTGCATAATAATGCTGGCTTGTCTTTATTTTTCAACTCTAAAGTTAGCTTGTCCATTTCAGCGCATATCAAGATTTTGTTTATTACTTTGTCTTCACTGAGTATGTCTGTCTCTTTCTAGGGCAAATGCTATCCTTGCTACAGTAATAATATATACAATCAAATATAGCTCATCCTTACTGTGTTTTTTTGACATGATCCCTAACAGAAACCATTCTGGTACATGATCTTATTTAAAACCCAACACCAGAACTCTTGAGGCAGCATGGTCAGCCAGATCAGAAAGGTTGAAATGTAGAATTAATTAACTAAAAAAAAAAAAAAATTAGTGGAAAAGGGAGATGAGAAAAAAAAGGAATGCCTTAGGATGTCACAATAGTTTGTGAGGATTAAAAACTCTGTGGTTGGAGTATTGTTTAAGGATGGGATCAAACATTTTTTTATAAAGCAATAATTAAAAATAAATAACTAGTTTAAACATGACTAATCATTCTATGCCTAGACTTAAAAGGACCAATTTTGTAACACACACAAAAAAGGTCAGTAAATATTTAGCAAGGTAATGCAATGCTCAGATGACCATATTCTTTGAAAAAAAAATAACCCACCCAATTCACAGGAAAACAGTCACATTATCAGTTAGGTGAAATCTTGTTTAAGTACTTCTTCCCTTCTATCTCCCCTCCCACCCATCTACCACTATTTTAACAACCCTGTTCCTTATATGTTGTGTCAAAGGCAGCATATTGGATCAAAGAACCAGGGTGAATAAAATCTTAAATCTTTTGCATTTATTTGCAGCTCCAGAGACACAATGGAGGCCAAAGGGAATGGAAAGAAGGACCAGCAGAAAACTACTCTGGTCGTTTATTATGAGGATACAACAAATAAGGAATTGCAAAATCTGAAAAGAAGTCCAGAAGCTAACCATTATAACTTTTAATGATGTAGAAGAGGGGAAATATTAAAATGGATTGAGATAAGTGGTTGCAGAAATAGATAGATGATAGGTAGGTAGGTAGATAGGTAGATAGATAGATAGATAGATAGATAGATAGATAGATAGATAGATAGATAGATAGATAGATAGAT
>BLBF01000010.1:12188651-12200315 GCA_015471245.1 Laticauda colubrina
GATAGATAGATAGATAGATAGATAGATAGATAGATAGATAGATAGATGGATGTAGAATTCTTTATTGGCCAAGTGTGATTGGACACACAAGGAATTTGTCTTGGTGCATATGCTCTCAATGTACATAAAAGATACCTTCAACAAGAATCATAAGGTACAACACTTAATGGTAATCATAGGGTACAATAAGCAATCAATTGGATGAATAAATCAGTGCAATTACTCCGTATTCATGCAAGTCTTCAACTTACAACCATTCATTTAGTGACGTTCAAAATTGCAGTGGCACAGAAAAAAAAAGTGAGACCATTCTTCACACTTATGACCATCACAGCTTCACAGTTACATGATCAAGATACTGGTCTTAAGCAAGCAGCATGTATTTATGATGGTTGCAGAGTCCTGGGGTCACATGATCACCATTTGTGAACTTCCTAGCTGTTTTTCAACAAACAAAGTCCACAGTGGAGAGTCAGATTTGCTTATCAATTGCCTAATTCTCTTTAACAACTGCAGTGATTGGCTTAACAATATGGCAAAAATTGTCAAATTGGCTCATTTAACAACTGCCTTGCTTAGCCATGGAAATTCTGGTCCCAAATGTCATAAATCAAAGAATACCTGCAAAGATATTAACTACTTAAAGCATAAATGCCAATGAAACAGATCTAAGTTAGTTTTTGTTTGGACTTCACCCACTTATTTTGGAATATGACCTTTCAGTACATCAAAAGTCCATTATGGACCTTGATCCTAAGCTGTTAGCCATTTTTTGCCTTGGGAGTCTTCTGAAAATACAGATAGATTCGTATTCCCTAAAGCACTAATCTATCTACGGATAAATTAGTACTACCATGTTGAGTTTCCCATGCTCCCAATTTTTCAGGTGGAACATATTTTGGTTTATACCCTAAGGAATGGTGCTAATTGGACCCATTGAAAATAATTCAGTGTGTCACAACGTTGGTTTTTCAAAAGGCACCTGGACTTTGCTTTTCCTTGAAGACATATTTCTCATCCAAGAAGCTTCTTCAGAAGTTTCTTGGATGAGAAGCAAAACATCTTCAAGGAAAAATACAGCCCAGTTGCTTTTTGAAAAAGCACTTTTGGGACAACCATGACCTAGGTGACTGAGAATATCCATAGATATTTCAGTGTGTCTCTCTGCATGTTTGTCTGTCACAGAGGGGGAGGAAAGGCAAAGCTATATTTCAGCTCAGCTCCAAAATTAATGGGGAACATCTTGTTGGAGAATGGAGGAGCAGAATGGAAGTAATTGACGAAGAAAAAACTCATCTAAGTGGAAACTTAGGACTTGCCTTTGGCTTAATGAGGCCTGAGATAGAGCTTTATGTTTGCTGGTTATAGTCCAACATTATCTGAAGTTGCTAGGTTGGAGAAAACAGTATCTTTGTGATTCATCTTTGGTGTCACAAACCTGAGTTCAAAGGACCGAGCTATTTCTCTGAAATGTCTGAAGTCTTCATACCCTAATTTTTGTGAATGCACAAAGATACCAAGTAGCATCTCTATTCCCTGGAAGCAAAAACAGACGTATCTTGTATAATCTTCCATTAGTCCTATTCTAATGCTGTGCCTTTATTCTCATGCTAACCTTAAAGGAAGAAGACCCTAAATTTCATTTATTCACAAAAAGGGAAGAGTAGAAGTGAATTATAACCCCAGAAAAAAGTCCTGTGCAAAGCCCAGCTTCAGTTTTGTCAATGAAACTTGCCAACTTCAGGCAAAATAAATTTGTTTCCTGAATAAATATGTGCTCCAAGCATTTGTGGCTGCATGCTCCTGCTAGATACTGAACAAAGGCAGACAAGGGCAACAAAATAGATGAATAATAGTTACAATTACTCATCAAATTTAATTTTCAATAAAATAAAGCCCCCTCCATGACCACATATGTATATATGAGACTGAACAGTCTCTGTTTCAATTCCTCTCTTTCCAAAGGAACTGCAAAAAGCAACCCAACCTCAATATAGAGTAGAGATGGTTTGAAGGCAAATAAATGTAATATCAAAAATAAAAGGTACAGTGTAACTGTTCTAGAATAAGAGGAATGACATGGGAACTTGATGAAACTACCATAATAATTGGGCAGGGAAGGAATTCAGAAAGAATTGATTTCATCCAGCAAACAAACCCTCCAAGAATCACACTTCAAAGGTGACTGCCCTTAGATCAGAGGTCTCCAAACTTGGCAACTTTTAAGACTTGTGACTTAAACTCCCAGAATTCTCATAGCTGGCTGGAGAATTCTGGGAGTTGAAGTCCACAAGTCTTAAAGTTGCCAAATTTGGGGACCTCTGCCTTAGATAGTGAGGTGATATGCCCTCCTTTGAGCTTCAAGCTTCTTTTATTTCAAGCATCTTCTTTGAATCTTCAGTGTGAATGAGACAACCCTGTTTCTAGTTCACAGTTAAATTACGTGGAGAAAATTCGACAACATCTCTAAGGAAACAACAATATTACATTTTAGAGAAATGCTGTGTGTTATTCTCTTCCTGTTCCATTCTCAGTCATTTGTCTGGAAATTACAGATGTATATATGAACAAATTCGGGAACTTTCAGATGTACAGTACAGATCCTGCTATGAGCAAAGTCTGAACTTTGGCCCAGTCAAATACACTGATAAGTACAGAAGCAATCCAGAGTTTTGGTGGCCAGGGAAATACAAACATTGAACTGAATTGCCTACGAGCCAGTCTAAAATATGTTTGTTTTACCAACTCTTCTGACATTGAGTCATAACTGCCAGATGTACCTTTAGAGAGGTGGGCTACCGCAGTTCATATCCTCCTTCCCAAATTGTATAATTTGTTTGCATTTTTTTGGGAAATAAATGTTTAATAGATCTCAGTTAATGATGGGGCATATCAATGAGTTTCAATCTCTTTATTTCTCTCCCCTCCATATCTAGCCTGGTTGAATCCCAGGCTCCACCAGACTCAGAAAAGAAACAAAAATAGGATTTTTATCTTCCCATACAGTCAACAGTTACTGTATGAAAAGGAGCCATCTTCACAAGTGATGAGAACTCCTTGTTGGTGGTTGGGTAACAGCGTGGAACGACCGTGAACTACCAAAAGATAATGTTAGAAAGACAATTCATGATGGAAATTGGCTTTGAGATTAATAGCTATGGGAAGCAAAACAACATTCAGATTTGTAATAGCAAGCTAAATCCCAGTGTGCTCTTGTCACAGTCAGTGAGTGCCAGTAATCTTCTGTATCACCACTGATACCAGTCACCTGTCAGAAGTCCTGATCCCACTTTCCATCAGGTACATGGTGGGCATCAAAAATAGTAGTTAAAGTTAGGAATCTGGAGACAGCTAGGATTAAACCTCAGAAAAACCAGGCACTATCCTTTCAAGAAAATTGTCTTGAAAATTCTTTTTATTTCTTTCATCTTAGACCATTGACTGATCAATCAAAATATCAATCAAAATATCTGTGCCTCTCCTCACCTTGTGCCCTTTGCTCTTCCCCCAATAGGCAACTGATCTGATAACTGGTTGTGTACTTGCCCTCTTCACTCATGTAGTGCCAGGACTGTCCATCTCCAAACTGGCTTTTTGTTGGCATTTTATCTGCAATGGGAACTTTAACCCATGAAAGAAGATTGGATTTCTTCATCTGTATGCTTTGATGGAAATATAAGCAGCCTAGTACGCAGCTCTGCTGTTTTAATAACATGCAAGTTGCTACAAGTAACATGAAAACAAGCTGGACCAGTAAACTTTAACAAGATTGGGGCAGTTGCTGAGATTAAAATGCTCAAATATTGCCCCCCCCCCTACCCAAGATCTTTACTATTCTGAAGTTTTAGAAAGAAAACTACATTTAAAAATTGAAGGGGAAAAACGCATGGAGAGATTGTGGGGGGAAATACTAGTTTTCCAATACTTTGTGTGTAGCATGGCTAAGGTTGGTATGCAAGGAGATAATCTTCCAATACAGCTATTAATAGCCTTGGAATTGCAGTTTCTATATAATCAGGAAGTCTTCCAAATTAAGTATATTACAACTCAATGGTACACAATGCACTTAAACAGGTCATGTAGGTTACTGAGTGCACATGTACACAATCTCATTAATTAGTTTAGGGTATTGTTCAAGTCTAAAATATGGCATGATTTAGTAACCAACTGAAGTCCATTGTCTGAATTTCAACCAACCAGCTCAAGTGTGTTGTCAGATACTTAGATTGTTGCTCCTGGAAGTTATAGCCCAACACATCTAAAGGGTATTATATTGGAAATGACATGGTAGGTTCTTTGATTCAACACTTTGTTCTGTTCAGGATATAGAGAGCTAATCTTCAAGTTTATGCTTGAAGATCTCAAGGGAAATAGGCTCTTTCTCCCATTGTTGAGCTACATTTTACTATCAAGCAATTCTCATTTCCTGTACTATGAGTTCATATGAACTAGCTCTCCCTCTGGAGTGGCAAACAAATAATTGATCTTTTTAATGGGACTATATATTGGGGATATCAAGAATATTTTCATTTCCATTTAAAACACTGGAGCTGTCATTATAATTGTTCATAAGTCTTATTCCCCCTTCCATAATCTTGATGTCATCAACTGAACATAATTTTTGTTATTTAAAAAAATCTTGGTTTCCACACTTTTAAAAAAAGCTTTAGAAACCATCATCACTGTCTACAAATTTGTATGCTCGATCCATGTTGGCTGAATATTATGGAAGACTGGTTTCTTCTTTGTAATTTCTTCGTAGTAGGATTCGTGCAGCAAAACGAGACTATGCAATCATGCATACATTTCTTTCGGGTTTTTTGAGCCACAGTGTCCCATGACCATTCTTTTTTACATTTACAACCATTAAAGCATCTCTTGGGTCACCTGATTAAAATTCAGACACTTGGCAACTGACTCATATTTATGACTGTTGCAGTGTCCTAGGGTCATAGGATCCCCTTCTGCAACTTTCTGACAAGCAAATTTGAGCCACGGTGGTGCAGTGGTTAGAGTGCAGTACTGCAAGCTACTTCTACTGACTGCTGGCTACCTGCGATTTGGCAGTTCAAATCTCACCAGGCTCAAGGTTGATTCAGCCTTCCCTCCTTCTGAGGTGAGTAAATGAGGACCCAGATTGTTGGGGGCCTATTGCTGATTCTGCAAACCACTTAGAGAGGGCTGTAAAGCACTTTAAAGCAATATATAAGTCTAAGTGCTAATGCTATTTTGTGAAAGATTACATCAATCTGCTGTCCTGGATTCCTGCCCCAATTTAATAGCACTATAGACTGGGACAGGGTAGTGAAAGAATGAAATTGCAGTATTATCCTTACAGGCACAATTCTAAGCATTGTACTTACTGTGTCTTATTGTGCTACTTATTTTGAGTCTTTTTGTGGTACTTATTTTGAGTCTTTTATTATTGAGTCTTTTTGTGTTCAGTGGCACTTTTAAAAGTATGAGTTGGACTGTGACCTTTTTATTTTTAAATTAGTTTTGTTCATCCTATTCAGTTCAAAATATTGTATTTATTTCTTTACAGAATGGTGTTAGTAGAACTTTTGCTGACATTTTGAAGGCAACTTCCAAAATTGAAATGATATTAATTATAACACAATGTCATGATTTATTAATGTGTCATGCAAGGCCGTGAAATCTCAAGTACTCACAGCTTCCAGTATCTTCAGAACAAAGTGCCAACTTCAGATTGGGAAGCAGAGCAGAGTGGAATATGATGTGAAGAATACCATAAAATTATAGAAACATAGGGCTGGAAGGGTTCTTGGAAATCTTCTAGTTCAACCCCCTACTTATAACCAGTCAAATGGTTGTCCAGTCTATTTCTGAAAACCATCGGGTGATCTTATTTATCCATTTGGCTGAATTGTTAATCACTTTTTAGATCCTTCAGCTAGTCACTTTTTAGATCCTTGATTTATGATACTTTTTAGATCCTTCAGCTAGTCACCTTTTAGATCCTTGATTTATGATACTGTTGACTAAGAAAACCAAGAGAATTGATTGAGATGCACTCATTCTGTTTCTGTCAGTCGGACCTCCATTCAAAATCCAGGAAAGAAATACTTAGACTCTTTAGTTTAGAGAAAAGATATCTTTTACTGAAAGTGAAGTGGTAGCAAACAAAGAATTCTGATTCTGAGAAATTAGGCGTGCAATTCACATATACAAAGTGATGGAAATGTTCCCACCCCCAATAGTTCAGATGACACTTCCAATTAGAAGTTGTGAATATGATCATGTGGGCATCTTCAGGTGATGATGAGGCCTCTGTCCATTGACGTTGGCATATTTTGATAACGGGTTGCAGTTGCGCAGAGAAAAGAAAGCTAAGCGCGAAATAGAAACCTAACTCTATTGTATGCTTCCCCCCCCCATTTACACAACAGAAGAATGTAACACCTCAGCTCACTTCCCAGACTTTCCTTTCCCCCCCCCCCCCCCCGTTTCTTATGACAGCTGAAAGATGCAAAGCAATAGTAGAAGATCTTGAAGGCTGACATTCGGCCCTCCTAGAAAAAGGAAAACCATCAGTCCTAGAGGAGAGAGAGGAGAAAATATAAAGACAATTATTAATCATTAAACAATTACAAAACAATACACTCCTAAGGCTTATCAGGATAGTTGGAACGAAATGCTTTGATCAACTTAGGGGCTTTAACGTCGGTTTCGTTAACCCATTCGGCTTGCGAAGAAGGGAAATGTTTCCAGGCTACAAGATACTGGAGTCGACCCCTCCATTTGCGAGAGTCCAGAATTTCTTTTACTTCAAAATGTTGTTCACCTTCAATCAGTATTGGTATGAGAGGGTCAGCCTGGATGGGTCTTAAATCAGAAGTACGTTCAGGTTTTAGCAAACTAACATGGAAAACCAGATGAATTCGTCGAAGAGTTTTGGGTAAGTTCAGCTGGACTGTTACAGGATTTATAATCCGTTCAATCGTGAAAGGACCAACATACTTAGGACCAAGCTTCTTTGACTTTTGAGTGGTCTGCAGGTATCTGGTGGACAGGAAAACCTTGTCGCCTACTTTATATTCTTTCTGTGGGGATCTTTTCTTGTCTACAAATTTCTTATGAGCTTGATGGACCTCATCTAATGCTTTGCGTGTCACTGGCCAGTTAAGTTGGAATTGAGTTATCCATTCATCCAATGAATGGATGTTAGGTTTTTCACGAGGAAGTTCAGGTATGGGAACGAAATCTTGTCCCGAAGCCACTTTAAATGGAGTAAATCCAGTACTACTGTGTACGGAGTTGTTATATGCCACTTCGGCAAATGGTAATAATTCGGACCAGTTATCTTGTTGATAATTTATGTAACATCTAAGATATTGTTCTAACACTGCATTAGTCCTCTCACAGGCCCCATTAGTTTGGGGTGGGTGGGTGGAGCTTAACCCCTGGGCGGAGCCTATTAACTTCAGGAACTCTTTCCAAAAATTTGAGGTAAACTGGACCCCTCTGTCAGAGATTATGCATTCCGGAACACCATGTAACCTATAGATATGTGAAATAAACAGTTTAGCCAGCGTCTTAGCAGAGGGAATCTTGGAACAAGGTATGCAATGTAGTTGTTTGGAAAACAAATCAGTCACTACCCAGATGACCGTGTTTCCACCACTTTCGGGTAATTCTACTATAAAGTCCATAGAGATTTCCTTCCAGGGAGTCGTTAGTCTAGCTACAATTTGTAACAATCCTACTGGCTTACCCGGAGGGCTCTTTGCCAAAGCACAAATTGGACAGCTAGCTACATAAGCTTCAATGTCCTTCTTTAAAATAGGCCACCAGAATTGCCGCTTAACCAGATGTAAGGTCTTCACAAATCCGAAGTGGCCAGCTGCTTTAGAATCATGAGCCTGTTGTAGTATTTGGCCCCTCAGCACCTATGGCACATACAACTTGGCCCCCACCCAAGCCAAACCATCTCTAACTATATAGTCACTTGAATGAGCCAGGAACCATTCATCCAGTTTTAAAGCTTCTTTTAATTGTTCGGTTAGGTCATTCGATAAAACCACTTCTTGGTTCTTCCTTTGGGCTCTGGTGATCACTGGGGCGGCTAGATGTTTGGCTGAGACAATTGGGCTTATCACCTCCTGGCGCATACTATTATATTGGGTTAGTCTAGAGAGAGCATCCGCCATGAAGTTCTTCCCTCCTGGAATGTACTTCAATGAGAAATTGAATCGCTTGAAGTACTGGGCCCAGCAAACTTGTTTAGGGGACAGTTTCCGGGGCGTTTTTAAGGCTTCCAAATTCTTATGATCAGTCCATACCTCAAATGGGTGTTTTGCTCCTTCCAGGAAATGTCTCCAGGTCAGTTAGGCCCAATGAACTGCAAAAGCTTCTTTCTCCCAGACGGCCCATCTTCTCTCTGTTTCAGACAGCTTACAGGAGGTATACGCACAAGGCTGTAAGGTCCCTTTCTCATTGATTTGAAGTAACACCGCTCCAATAGCCACATCACTTGCATCGGCTTGAATCACGAAAGGAGTGTCCATATCCGGGTGCTTCAGCACTGGTTCTGCAGCAAACAGTCGTTTTAGCTTTTCAAAAGCTGCTTGGCACTCCATGGACCACTCCAGCGGCTTTCCTGGCCTTGGCTTCACCTCCCCTTTTGTTTTTAAGAGATTTGTGATGGGCATTGCTATCTTAGCAAATGTCGGGATGAATTGCCAGTAAAAATTTGCAAATCCCAAAAAACTTTGAAGTTGTTTTCTGGTGCGTGTTGGAGCCCATTCCAGAACAGCACACACCTTCTCTGGATCCATCTCTATGCCTTCAGATGAAATGCGATATCCCAAATAGTCAATTTTGTTTTGGTGGAATTCACACTTTGACAATTTAGCATACAACTTAGCAGCACACAGTTTCTGTAGAACCGACCACACTAGTTTCACATGTCCATCCAGAGTTTCCATGTAGATAAGGATATCATCAAGATAAACCAGAACCCCCCTGTATAAATGTTCATGTAACACTTGATTGATCATTTGCATGAATACAGCTGGGGCCCCTTGTAAACCAAAAGGAAGAACGTTGAATTGGAAGCAACCCATCGGGCAGTTAAAAGTGGTCTTCCACTCATCCCCTTCCTTAATTCGAATTTGGTAGTATGCTTCTCTCAAATCCAACTTCGTGAAAATCTTTCCCTTCGCTAAATGGGCCAACATGTCCTTCATCAAAGGAAGGGGGTACACGTTTCTGTAATCCACCACCAAGCGTTTGGAACCATCTTTCTTTTCCCGGAACAACACTGGGGCCTCTACCCGGGGTCTAACAGGTTGAATGAAACCACGTTCCAGATTTTTATCTATAAACAATCTTAGCTCTTCCAATTCCCGTGGGGTCATTGAGTACAACTTTGGTTTCAGGAGCTTCACCCCAGGCAAAATCTCAATAGCACAGTCTGTTGGCCGGTGAGATGGAAGCTCATCTGAGGCCTTCTCACTGAACACTTCTTTTAAATCCCAATACTCTTTGGGAATTTTCTCCTCCCCTTTCACGGGCTCAGTACCTGTGGAAGCTATTTCAATTAGGTCCTCAGGCTTCGGCTGGGATCTGGCCCCTCCTCTCGGTCGCTGCTTTGTGCGTACGTGCAACAACCCCTTCCTCCAGTTAACCTGGGGGTTCCATTTCCGGAGCCAGGGCAGTCCCAGTATTAATGGTTGCTCCATCCCAGGAACTACAATAAAACACAGGGTCTCATCATGCTCTCCCATGACCATTCCTATAGGTTCTGTGACAAAACGTGTGGGGCAACCTCCAGCCACTGATCCATCTAGTTGGCAAAAGGAAATGGGCATCTTCAAAGGTTTTAGCTTTAGGCCTATTTTCTTCACTACTTCCGTGTTGATTATACACCTTGTGCACCCAGAATCTAACAGGGCTAGCATTTCCCCTTCGACCCCTGAATTGGGTACCCTCAACTTCACTGGAATGGTCATAGGGCCCACGCTTGGACTTACCAGGAAGTCGTCTTCCAAGTCAAAATCCTCCTCCTCAGGGGTCACTGGGGTTTCTGATTCCTCTCCTGCGGGAGGGGTGACCTCTGCCGTCTCTTTCGACTTTAGTGCTGTTTCACGAGGCTTCGCTGGGGATTTTTCAGGTTTCTTTCCTTCCTTTGGCGCCCCCTTTGGCTACAGCTTGACTCTGCAGTTCACAGCCCGGTGACCTTCCTTCCCGCATCGAAAGCAGGCCGAGGGGTTGGGTCTTGCCACCACTCCTCCTCTCTGAGATTTAGGAGCCTCTTGAGGACATGGGGGGGGAAACTTGCTCCACCCATAATCTCCCCGCCGTTTGTTTCGGGTTAAATCAATCTCCACTTCTTCTGCCAGCAAGTACCACATCTGCAAGTCATTGGGGTCTCTTCTAGCAATGCATCCCTGGTAAACATCTTCATTTAAACCATCTTTAAACAGTTCTATCAGGGCTTCTTGGGGCCAGCCTCGGAAATGGCCGGTTAACTGTCTAAATTCTTGAGTGTAATCAGCCACAGACCTCTGCCCCTGTTTTATGGTTTTCATCCAAATTCGGGCCTTGCGCTCTGCCAGTGGGTCCTCAAACCTAGCCCTCAATGCAGCCATGAACAGGTTGTAGTTCAGCAACTGAGGAGCATTATCATTATGCAAGGTCACCATCCACTCTGCCGCTATTCCCTCCAGAGCCCTGGTAACACACCTCACTTTGGCTGCTTCTGAGGGAAAATCCTCCCCGTATTCTTCCATATGGCTCCAAACTTCAGCTAGGAAAAATCCCAAGGTTTTGGGATCCCCCCCGTATTTTACTTCTAATGGAGGCAGCCTAGGAGCTCTACGCCTTCTAGGAATCACACCTCCCACTGAAGGCCCCGGGGCTGCTGCTGGATCGGGTTGATTTATGGGAGAGGGAGCTGCTCTGCTTCTTCTGGCTGGGGCTACTTCCCCTCCCCCTTCATACCTTTGTGCAGCTTGGGGTTGTTCAAAGGCTTCATTCAGGAGTCTCCTGGCTTGATCCAGTCACAGTTCCCTCTTTTCCTTCTCTTGCCAAGGCTCCTCTTTTCCACGCCGGTGGGTAGTTGTGACCCCGGGGGAGGGTCCTTCTCCAGATCTTTCCAACCAACCCCCACCGACCATCTGGGCTTCACAGCTGGATCCTCTTCCAGACTGAGCTCTGCTAGCGATTGGGCTTCCTGCACCAGCACAGAATCTTGCCCTCCAATGGCTCCCAGATCCTCCTGGTCACTATTTGAAGATGACATGATGTAGAGGCCCGCTGAGAAGAAAATTGGGTATTCTTTTATTATTATTATTCAGAATAATGTCAGGCGGAGCTCCATTCAAAATCCAGGAAAGAAATACTTAGACTCTTTAGTTTAGAGAAAAGATATCTTTTACTGAAAGTGAAGTGGTAGCAACCAAAGAATTCTGAATCTGAGAAATTAGGCGCGCAATTCACATATACAAAGTGATGGAAGTGTTCCCACCCCCAATAGTTCAGATGACACTTCCAATTAGAAGTTGTAAATATGATCATGTGGGCATCTTCAGGTGATGATGAGGCCTCTGTCCGTTGACCTTGGCATATTTTGATAATGGGTTGCATTTGCGCGGAGAAAAGAAAGCTAAGCGAGAAATAGAAACCTAACTCTATTGTATG
>BLBF01000010.1:12200715-12219855 GCA_015471245.1 Laticauda colubrina
CCCCCCCCCGTTTCTTATGACAGCTGAAAGATGCAAAGCAATAGTAGAAGATCTTGAAGGCTGACATTCGGCCCTCCTAGAAAAAGGAAAACCATCAGTCCTAGAGGAGAGAGAGGAGAAAATATAAAGACAATTATTAATCATTAAACAATTACAAAACAATACACTCCTAAGGCTTATCAGGATAGTTGGAACGAAATGCTTTGATCAACTTAGGGGCTTTAACGTCGGTTTCGTTAACCCATTCGGCTTGCGAAGAAGGGAAATGTTTCCAGGCTACAAGATACTGGAGTCGACCCCTCCATTTGCGAGAGTCCAGAATTTCTTTTACTTCAAAATGTTGTTCACCTTCAATCAGTATTGGTATGAGAGGGTCAGCCTGGATGGGTCTTAAATCAGAAGTACGTTCAGGTTTTAGCAAACTAACATGGAAAACCAGATGAATTCGTCGAAGAGTTTTGGGTAAGTTCAGCTGGACTGTTACAGGATTTATAATCCGTTCAATCGTGAAAGGACCAACATACTTAGGACCAAGCTTCTTTGACTTTTGAGTGGTCTGCAGGTATCTGGTGGACAGGAAAACCTTGTCGCCTACTTTATATTCTTTCTGTGGGGATCTTTTCTTGTCTACAAATTTCTTATGAGCTTGATGGACCTCATCTAATGCTTTGCGTGTCACTGGCCAGTTAAGTTGGAATTGAGTTATCCATTCATCCAATGAATGGATGTTAGGTTTTTCACGAGGAAGTTCAGGTATGGGAACGAAATCTTGTCCCGAAGCCACTTTAAATGGAGTAAATCCAGTACTACTGTGTACGGAGTTGTTATATGCCACTTCGGCAAATGGTAATAATTCGGACCAGTTATCTTGTTGATAATTTATGTAACATCTAAGATATTGTTCTAACACTGCATTAGTCCTCTCACAGGCCCCATTAGTTTGGGGTGGGTGGGTGGAGCTTAACCCCTGGGCGGAGCCTATTAACTTCAGGAACTCTTTCCAAAAATTTGAGGTAAACTGGACCCCTCTGTCAGAGATTATGCATTCCGGAACACCATGTAACCTATAGATATGTGAAATAAACAGTTTAGCCAGCGTCTTAGCAGAGGGAATCTTGGAACAAGGTATGCAATGTAGTTGTTTGGAAAACAAATCAGTCACTACCCAGATGACCGTGTTTCCACCACTTTCGGGTAATTCTACTATAAAGTCCATAGAGATTTCCTTCCAGGGAGTCGTTAGTCTAGCTACAATTTGTAACAATCCTACTGGCTTACCCGGAGGGCTCTTTGCCAAAGCACAAATTGGACAGCTAGCTACATAAGCTTCAATGTCCTTCTTTAAAATAGGCCACCAGAATTGCCGCTTAACCAGATGTAAGGTCTTCACAAATCCGAAGTGGCCAGCTGCTTTAGAATCATGAGCCTGTTGTAGTATTTGGCCCCTCAGCACCTATGGCACATACAACTTGGCCCCCACCCAAGCCAAACCATCTCTAACTATATAGTCACTTGAATGAGCCAGGAACCATTCATCCAGTTTTAAAGCTTCTTTTAATTGTTCGGTTAGGTCATTCGATAAAACCACTTCTTGGTTCTTCCTTTGGGCTCTGGTGATCACTGGGGCGGCTAGATGTTTGGCTGAGACAATTGGGCTTATCACCTCCTGGCGCATACTATTATATTGGGTTAGTCTAGAGAGAGCATCCGCCATGAAGTTCTTCCCTCCTGGAATGTACTTCAATGAGAAATTGAATCGCTTGAAGTACTGGGCCCAGCAAACTTGTTTAGGGGACAGTTTCCGGGGCGTTTTTAAGGCTTCCAAATTCTTATGATCAGTCCATACCTCAAATGGGTGTTTTGCTCCTTCCAGGAAATGTCTCCAGGTCAGTTAGGCCCAATGAACTGCAAAAGCTTCTTTCTCCCAGACGGCCCATCTTCTCTCTGTTTCAGACAGCTTACAGGAGGTATACGCACAAGGCTGTAAGGTCCCTTTCTCATTGATTTGAAGTAACACCGCTCCAATAGCCACATCACTTGCATCGGCTTGAATCACGAAAGGAGTGTCCATATCCGGGTGCTTCAGCACTGGTTCTGCAGCAAACAGTCGTTTTAGCTTTTCAAAAGCTGCTTGGCACTCCATGGACCACTCCAGCGGCTTTCCTGGCCTTGGCTTCACCTCCCCTTTTGTTTTTAAGAGATTTGTGATGGGCATTGCTATCTTAGCAAATGTCGGGATGAATTGCCAGTAAAAATTTGCAAATCCCAAAAAACTTTGAAGTTGTTTTCTGGTGCGTGTTGGAGCCCATTCCAGAACAGCACACACCTTCTCTGGATCCATCTCTATGCCTTCAGATGAAATGCGATATCCCAAATAGTCAATTTTGTTTTGGTGGAATTCACACTTTGACAATTTAGCATACAACTTAGCAGCACACAGTTTCTGTAGAACCGACCACACTAGTTTCACATGTCCATCCAGAGTTTCCATGTAGATAAGGATATCATCAAGATAAACCAGAACCCCCCTGTATAAATGTTCATGTAACACTTGATTGATCATTTGCATGAATACAGCTGGGGCCCCTTGTAAACCAAAAGGAAGAACGTTGAATTGGAAGCAACCCATCGGGCAGTTAAAAGTGGTCTTCCACTCATCCCCTTCCTTAATTCGAATTTGGTAGTATGCTTCTCTCAAATCCAACTTCGTGAAAATCTTTCCCTTCGCTAAATGGGCCAACATGTCCTTCATCAAAGGAAGGGGGTACACGTTTCTGTAATCCACCACCAAGCGTTTGGAACCATCTTTCTTTTCCCGGAACAACACTGGGGCCTCTACCCGGGGTCTAACAGGTTGAATGAAACCACGTTCCAGATTTTTATCTATAAACAATCTTAGCTCTTCCAATTCCCGTGGGGTCATTGAGTACAACTTTGGTTTCAGGAGCTTCACCCCAGGCAAAATCTCAATAGCACAGTCTGTTGGCCGGTGAGATGGAAGCTCATCTGAGGCCTTCTCACTGAACACTTCTTTTAAATCCCAATACTCTTTGGGAATTTTCTCCTCCCCTTTCACGGGCTCAGTACCTGTGGAAGCTATTTCAATTAGGTCCTCAGGCTTCGGCTGGGATCTGGCCCCTCCTCTCGGTCGCTGCTTTGTGCGTACGCGCAACAACCCCTTCCTCCAGTTAACCTGGGGGTTCCATTTCCGGAGCCAGGGCAGTCCCAGTATTAATGGTTGCTCCATCCCAGGAACTACAATAAAACACAGGGTCTCATCATGCTCTCCCATGACCATTCCTATAGGTTCTGTGACAAAACGTGTGGGGCAACCTCCAGCCACTGATCCATCTAGTTGGCAAAAGGAAATGGGCATCTTCAAAGGTTTTAGCTTTAGGCCTATTTTCTTCACTACTTCCGTGTTGATTATACACCTTGTGCACCCAGAATCTAACAGGGCTAGCATTTCCCCTTCGACCCCTGAATTGGGTACCCTCAACTTCACTGGAATGGTCATAGGGCCCACGCTTGGACTTACCAGGAAGTCGTCTTCCAAGTCAAAATCCTCCTCCTCAGGGGTCACTGGGGTTTCTGATTCCTCTCCTGCGGGAGGGGTGACCTCTGCCGTCTCTTTCGACTTTAGTGCTGTTTCACGAGGCTTCGCTGGGGATTTTTCAGGTTTCTTTCCTTCCTTTGGCGCCCCCTTTGGCTACAGCTTGACTCTGCAGTTCACAGCCCGGTGACCTTCCTTCCCGCATCAAAAGCAGGCCGAGGGGTTGGGTCTTGCCACCACTCCTCCTCTCTGAGATTTAGGAGCCTCTTGAGGACGTGGGGGGGGAAACTTGCTCCACCCATAATCTCCCCGCCGTTTGCTTCGGGTTAAATCAATCTCCACTTCTTCTGCCAGCAAGTACCACATCTGCAAGTCATTGGGGTCTCTTCTAGCAATGCATCCCTGGTAAACATCTTCATTTAAACCATCTTTAAACAGTTCTATCAGGGCTTCTTGGGGCCAGCCTCGGAAATGGCCGGTTAACTGTCTAAATTCTTGAGTGTAATCAGCCACAGACCTCTGCCCCTGTTTTATGGTTTTCATCCAAATTCGGGCCTTGCGCTCTGCCAGTGGGTCCTCAAACCTAGCCCTCAATGCAGCCATGAACAGGTTGTAGTTCAGCAACTGAGGAGCATTATCATTATGCAAGGTCACCATCCACTCTGCCGCTATTCCCTCCAGAGCCCTGGTAACACACCTCACTTTGGCTACTTCTGAGGGAAAATCCTCCCCGTATTCTTCTATATGGCTCCAAACTTCAGCTAGGAAAAATCCCAAGGTTTTGGGATCCCCCCCGTATTTTACTTCTAACGGAGGCAGCCTAGGAGCTCTACGCCTTCTAGGAATCACACCTCCCGCTGAAGGCCCCGGGGCTGCTGCTGGATCGGGTTGATTTATGGGAGAGGGAGCTGCTCTGCTTCTTCTGGCTGGGGCTACTTCCCCTCCCCCTTCATACCTTTGTGCAGCTTGGGGTTGTTCAAAGGCTTCATTCAGGAGTCTCCTGGCTTGATCCAGTCACAGTTCCCTCTTTTCCTTCTCTTGCCAAGGCTCCTCTTTTCCACGCCGGTGGGTAGTTGTGACCCCGGGGGAGGGTCCTTCTCCAGATCTTTCCAACCAACCCCCACCGACCATCTGGGCTTCACAGCTGGATCCTCTTCCAGACTGAGCTCTGCTAGCGATTGGGCTTCCTGCACCAGCACAGAATCTTGCCCTCCAATGGCTCCCAGATCCTCCTGGTCACTATTTGAAGATGACATGATGTAGAGGCCCGCTCAGAAGAAAATTGGGTATTCTTTTATTATTATTATTCAGAATAATGTCAGGCGGAGCTCCATTCAAAATCCAGGAAAGAAATACTTAGACTCTTTAGTTTAGAGAAAAGATATCTTTTACTGAAAGTGAAGTGGTAGCAACCAAAGAATTCTGAATCTGAGAAATTAGGCGCGCAATTCACATATACAAAGTGATGGAAGTGTTCCCACCCCCAATAGTTCAGATGACACTTCCAATTAGAAGTTGTAAATATGATCATGTGGGCATCTTCAGGTGATGATGAGGCCTCTGTCCGTTGACCTTGGCATATTTTGATAATGGGTTGCATTTGCGCGGAGAAAAGAAAGCTAAGCGAGAAATAGAAACCTAACTCTATTGTATGCTTCCCCCCCCCCCATTTACACAACAGAAGAATGTAACACCTCCAGCTCACTTCCCACTTTCCCTTCCTCCCCATCCCCCCCCCGTTTCTTATGACAGCTGAAAGATGCAAAGCAATAGTAGAAGATCTTGAAGGCTGACAGTTTCCTTTTACTGTACTGATCTGAAAAAAAGACCCATAATTCTTGTCCCCTGAATAATGAAGCTTTAATTGAAGGATTAGCTTAAATTCACTGAGGATATTATAATAGAGGCAAAAGAGACTTTGAACATACCCCCGTCTGATCTTCCTTTGGTTGGAGTATCAACAAAAAATCAGGATTCTCTTCATTTTGGAAAACCTGCCCAAAAGAAATTAGCAGGACTAAGTCATGTATAATGTGGAGTCTTTCATGTCCTTTGAGCTTGGTTATTTGCTGAAAACATCTCATTACCCAATTAAGTAACATAATCAGAGTTAGTGGGTATGGGCTTTGCTCCTGGTTTACATTCAGTAACTAGCCCTGTCAATGTTGGTGAAGGTGTGGGTTTTTTTTCCCTTTGGTAGTTCCTTGATCACATAATTATATAATTATAAACAGGTATATAAACAGTATATATACAGGGATCAAACCCCACACTCACTAGCTCTGATTATGTAAGAACTTCTAGTGTTAAATTACAAATTATGGGGTCCCTGGTGCTTTCTGCACATTGTTGTTTTGTTGCAGATGATTCATTACCCAAGTAGACACTGATGAAGTTTCCTAGTTGGGTAATGAAATGCCTGCAAGAAAACAACCAAGCTCAGAGAGCATCAAGGACAACATAGTTTAACCCTGAGCTACAAATATTCTCTTCTATTGAAACTACATATTAATTGACAGGCCGAAAATATAATATAATATAATATTAGTATATATTAATATAATGTAGGATATAATATAAGGGGCGTTCACAAGCTCACCAACGTGCCTACCGTCCCTGTCCTATTGTTTCTTTTTATTTTTCTTATATGTACCCATTTCATGTACTCATAATTATGTCTATACTTATACCTGTAACCTTATAATCGCTTGACAAAATAAATAAATAAAATAAATTCACTGCTGGATTTTAGAGAGGAAGTTATAGATGAATGGGACTCATCTCTCGTCCTGATTTTGCTGATAGAGAGGGGTTTGTAAAGCAAGGGTGCCAAATGCTGACTGAATGTGATTATTCCCAAGCCACTGGGAACTAATGGTTAAATCTTGAAAAAGGAAGCCACCACTATTTAAAAGAAAAAACCCATTCATGAGCAGTTTGTTTTCATTTGCTGCTCCTTGTTGGGAGACAAGGCAAAAGAAAATGACTTGGTTGTCCTCTCCTCACGTCCATTATTTCAATGTATAATCCTAAACTGATCTTTTCTGTAGATTTCTTATTTTTTATTTAAATCTTTCCAGGCATATAATATCCCAAGCAGAGTCAGTGAAATTTCTTTTGCCCCCACCCTTCAAATCCTATTCTTAGGATCAGAGGTCTCCAAACTTGGTAACTTTAAGACTTGTCGACTTCAACTCCCAGAATTCTCCAGCCAGCTATGCTGGCTGAGGAATTCTAGGAGTTGAAGTCCACAAGTTTTTTTTTTTTTTTAATTAAACTTTATTCAGTTTTTCCAACAATTAAAAAAAAACAATTTGCATCAACGGTGAAGACATCATTTACATTTCTTAACCATAGTCTCATACTTAATTTTCTATTACATTGCAATTATTGCATATTACTTTTTCTATTAATTCTCTATTCCTTACTCCTTGCTTGTACCACTTGTTACATAAGTCCACAAGTCTTAAAGTTGCCAAGTTTGGAGACCCATGAATTAGATAAAACAAGAATGTAAGCAAGATCTGTTTTTGCTGCAGAATCCACGTGAAACCTTCGGAAGGTGACCTCGCTGTGTTTTAAAAAATTTACAAAACAATCTCTCAGTCTGAGTGAGGATCACAGCAAAAGGTTCCAGTTGTACCCAATGAAATTTGCCACGTGGCCTAACTTTTGGGATTGTAAAACCACTTCTGAAAAGGAGAAGCAACCTGAAACAATTATTTTGCAAATTGTTTGTAGTTCCAAAAGTCAAGGTGGCAATAAAACGTACCCTGAATTCTTTGTAGATAGAAAAGTGATCTATAAATATCCAGAAAGTAAATTCAATGGATTGACAGATTGTAAGTTTCTATCCAACATTGCTGGCTATAGGTCGTCCTTGATTTGCAACCATTCGTTCAGTGACTGTTTTAAGCACTGAAAAAAGTGACTCATATTTATGACATCCAGGACAGTGGTGAGATTCAAAATTTTTTACTACCGGTTCTGTGGGCGTGGCTTGGTGGGTGTGGCAGGGGAAGGATACTGTAAAATCCTCTTTCACTCCCCACCCCACGAACCTGCTTTCCAGTTCCGTTCTCCTGAGCAGGACAACAAAAGAAGACCCAGCTGATCAGCTGGGACTCAGGATGCAGACAGTAGATGGGGGCGAGGCCAGTCAGAGGTGGTATTTGCCAGTTCTTTGAACTACTCAAAATTTCTGCTACCAGCTCTCCAGAACTGGTGAGAACCTGCTGAATACCACTTCTGGTCCCGGGATCATATGTTCCTCTTTTGCGACCTTCTGACAAGCAAAATCAATGGGGAAGCCAGATTCACTTAACAACCAGGTTACTAACTTAACAAACACAGTGATCCACTTAACAATGGTGGCAAGAAAGGTTGTAAAATGGGGCAGAACTCATTTAACAACTGTCTTACTGAGCAACAGAAATTGTGGACTGCGCTATGGTTGTAAGTTGAGGACCACCTATAAGTGGGAGAGTACTTTCCTACTAGCATCTCCACCTCCACCCCAAATCAAATCTTTTCTATTTTCAAATCTTGAGGAAGCTCTTCAGATCATGGTAGGAACCACGCAAGTAGCAGATGAGGAAAGAGAACAAAGGAAGGTCAGCTGTATAAGCTGAAGTCCACATACACGGTGTTGAATGTAGTCTTATAGACAAGTCCATGTGCATCAATGGAATCTGTTTAAATATGTGGCTATATTGGTACCAAAAAAAAAATGTTCTTTCATTGATGATCGTCCTTCCCCCCGCCCACTGTATTTTGTTAAGAGAAACAGTTGTCTTTTGATTTTTTTTTTTCATGACAAAATAAAGTATTGTACCCCAATGATCCAACCTGTGAAAAAGTTTAATAAAAAGTTATAGAATTTGACATATTTTGTACTTTAAATGATGTGGTCTCTTTCTTTTCTTTTTCCTGACAAAACAAACTTTAATAATTCAAAAAATAAAGTTAAAGAATATACAAACTAAAGATACAAATTAAGAAGGGGAAAAATTTACCTTATATACTTATCGATATTCCCTGATTTAACCAATGAATTCACTGCTACAATACAAACAACACAAAATATTATCATAAGATATAAACATATCTCTGGTCTGTTTCTTTTTAAGGTTATATTTGGACTACAAGTACTTCTCTTTCCTTCCCCTGCCCTGTGGCCTTGGCTGGATCCAAACCCTAAACCCAACTCAATGCATTTCCAAGAGGAGAATTCCCCACTCTGGTGTCAGCCTGGTCTCAATAATGCATGCCAGGTTGGCTTGTTCCTCCCCAATTGGGACAAAAATAAGGGAGGGGGACTTGTACTTGACTGACTGGTGTTCATCATCAGCAGCCAAAAGTCTGGGCCTCCGAGGGTCCAGGTTCTGGGCATGAGGTCAGAGGTCCAGAACATGCCACTGGTATTAAGTATTGGGGAGAACTCCAACGGCACTTAAGCACTAGTTCTCAGTGCCAGCCTGAACCAACATTCTCTGTACACCATCATTCATATAATGTACGTCCCCCAGTAACCAGTCTGTCCTGCTTACCAGTTGGAGGAGGACCCCATAAGTCCCCCAGTAACTGGTCTGTACGTCCCCCAGTAACCGGTCTGTCCTGCTGACTAGTTGGAGGAGGACCCCAGACATACTAATATACACTGGGAGTTTGCAGGGGTTCAGGAAGTTCAGGAAGGCCAGAAATGGGCCTGTTTCTGGCTTCTAGAGAGCTTCTGGAGTCTGGGGAGGCCATTTTCACATTCCCAGAGCAAAAACGCCCCCAACCGTGGTGCAGGAGGCTGACTAGGCCATGCCCACCATGGCCACACCCACCCAGCAACCGGGCAGAGAACCTGTTGCTAAAATTTTTGAAGCCCACCCCTGCACACACCCTACCCTGCCTTTAATTTGGAGAGGAGGATACCAGATCCTCTCTATAGATTCCCGAGTGACCTTATGCACTCACCCTTGAAGCCTCTTCTCTATGTCTGAGCTCTTGTGCCACCCCAAATTGGCTCTCTGTCACTCCCTATCAGCTCCCGTAGAAGCATATCTTCCCCAATGTTCTTTCTTGGATCTTTAGGCTCAATCCTCTTTGATTATCTTGATACCATCTTTTTGACTTCTGCTCTTTTTAAAAACAATGTATCCTGCCTTTATTGCTTTATAAAGAACTCAAGGTGGTGAACATACATAATCTTTCTTCCTCCTCTTTTTCCCTCCATAACAACAACATTGTGAGATAGGTTGGGCTGAGAAAGAATGACTGGCCCAAAATCACCCAGCTGTTTTTCATGCCAAAGGTGGGGCTAGAAATCACAGTCTTCCGGTTTCTTGGCCAGGTTCTCACGTGGCCCCTTGAGAAAATTAAATTTGCCCATCCCTGATCTGGAGGCTGCATAAGAGTATACCCCATTTTTGCATGGCCTCGATAGCCTCTGAAAAGCATGTAAGAATGGAGCTTTCTTTCAAGAATAGTTGTTGCATGTTGGTGAATGCTAATTTATCATCCAAGACGTCTGTATTGGCCTAGAAACTGGGAAAGTGTGAGTTCTAGTCCCACCTTAGGCATGGATGCCAGCTGGGTGACCTTGTCATAGTTTCACCATCACTGTCCTATTCCTTGATACCTACCTACCAAACAATAGCCTTCAGCAATTAATTCATAATTTAGTTCATTTGAGAACATGTTCATGGCGCAAGGATAGATTAGAGCAGGGATCACCAAACTTGGCAACTTTAAGACTTGCGGTTTAACTCCCAGAATTCCCCAGGCAGCATGGTTGGCTGAGTAATTCTGGGAGTTGAAGTCCACAAGTCTTAAGGTTGCCAAATTTGGAGAGCCCTAGACTAGAGCAATGCCTGAATTCTTGCAGTGCCGGTCTGTTTCCCAGCCACAAATCCAAACTCTAAAAAAATTGGCATATACTCCTCAACATCCAATTGATCCCTATTCTGGGCAGTAGGAAAGTCATGGAAACCTTCCTGGGGGGAATAAATATGTTCCCTCTTTTAGTGAGGTATTTATTTTATCTAGTTTTTAAGTGCCTGGGGTGTAAGTGAAACCAGAACTTTCATTATGATTGTAATTGTTGCTCTATTGTTTTAATTTTACTGAGAGACAATGACTAAGCAAGCCTCTCAGAGACAGTATGGATAGCAGAGATGTCAAACTGGTGGCCCACGGGCCAGATGCATCATGCGCAAGCCACGCCCACCCCAGCTCCACGAATGGGGAAAACACCATGAAACATCACATGACAACAATGTGACGCGGCATGGATTAGAGTGATATAGCTGTAATAAAAATAAAGTCAGTAGGAGTGTCATTTTGTAAAAACAAATATTAAGCCTGAATGAAGCTTGCCTAAAATCTAAAACTGTGATGGCGAACCTATGGCCTGCGTGCCAAAAGTGGCAGGCAGAGCCATTTCTGCTGGCATGCGAGAGGTCGCCCAGATGAGCCCCACTGCACATGTATGTGTGCCCCCCACCAGCCAGCTAATTGTCGGGTATGTGCTGCGTATGCGCAGGGGGAAACGCACACGTGGGAGATGCGCATGCATGAGCAGGGGGCGGGGCGTGCAGGAGGGTTGCATGTGCATGCACAGAGATGCGTGGCATGGGAGGTCACACGTGCATGTGCAGGGGGCAGGGGGAGCATGCACATTGCATCATGGGTGCAGGCACTTTCGGCACGTGATGTGGAAAAGGTTAGCCATCACTGATCGAGAAGGTTTCTTGCTGAAGAACTTTCTTCTGTATGGAAAACCACTGTATTGAAATGACTAAAAACACACCTTCCAGGCTTGTTGTACATTTGCACAGACAACAGTCAGTGCACATTGAAGCATGACAGCTGTGAACACTGGAAACATGTCTCTGCAAGGGGCATCTTCTAGCAACACACCTAAAGGCCGCTCTATCGTGTGAGCTCACACAGAAGAAAATTGAGCTTGTGTGATGTTTTCCATTGCATTCCTATACTGTATAATGTGCTCATTTTAACCACATAATGTCGTGTCCAGGGGCCTAATTGTAACTTATGTCCTTTTCTGTGCTGGTATGAAAGACAACTCCACTTGGCTGATTTTGCCTTATTTCTCTACCCTCCCTCCTTTTGGCATTCTCTCATGTGTTAGATTAGGTGGAGGACATGCCCCTGCCATGAAATCAATTTTTTAAACAAAAGGGCAGACATTTGAACCTAAGCTCAAAGTTAAAAGAGTAATAACCAACAAAGAGGGATCAATGCCTGGCAAATATTGGTTGTGTGTGACTTGTCAACATTCCAATTCGAAAAATGTCATTTTCCCTCTGCAAACCATTCCCTCTAACACACACACACACACACACACACACATACACACACACACATAAAACTATGAAAAACTATTGCTTTAAAATAGTGAAAGTCCTCATGAGATTCTGCCTATGATTATGGTAGCCCTCAACTTACATTTGTTTAGCAGCCAAAGTTACAATGGCACTGAAAAAAGTGATTTACAACCAGTCCTTGGCAACTAGTGTGTATTTATAAAAGTTGCAGCATCCCGGAATGATCCTTCTCAGCCAGCTTTCGGCAAGCAAAGTTGATGTAGGAAGCTGAATTCATTTAATGACCACATTTAACAGCTCCAGGAGTTTGCTGAACAACCATGGCAAAAATGGTCGTAAAATCAGGGACATCTCACTGACCAACTGCCTTGCTTAATAACAGAAATTCTGAACAGTTGGGGTTGTAAGTGGAGGATTATCAGTACTGTATATTGGCTATTTCTTTAAATACTCAAATTAGTTTTTCTTGGAAATATATATAGGGAAAATTGGTTCAAGAGGAGTGACTTGATAGAGATATACCTGAAGGGAAAATCAACTAATGTGTTCTCATGTCAGTCTTCCTTCATCCAAAACTGATTCTCTCTTCAGGCATATCTCTTATCAAGTCATTCCTCTTGAACCAGTTTTATTCATACTTTACAGAAATAGAAATAAAAAATTATTAGTAAAGGTTCCCCTCGCATAGACATGCTAGTCATTTTCGGCTCTCGGGGGCAGTGCTCATCTCCGTTACAAAGCCGAAGAACCAGCGCTGTCCGAAGACGTCTCCGTGGTCATGTGGCTGGCATGACTGAATGCCGATAAGGCGCATGGAATGCTGTTACCTTCCTACCAGAGTGGTCCTTATTTTTCAATTGCATGTTTACGTGCTTTCGAACTGCTAGATTGGCAGAAGCTGGGACAAGTAACAGGAGCTCACTCCATTACGCAGCGCTAGGGATTCGAACTGCTGAACTGCCGACCTTTCTCAACGACAAGTTCAGTGTCTTAGCCATTGAGCCACCACGTCCCTATTTTATACAAATAGGCCAGTGGTGGGATTCAAAAATTTTTACAACCGGTTCTGTGAGCATGGCTTAATGGGTGTGGCAGGAGAAGGATACTGTAAAATCTCCAGTCAGAGGTGGGATTTGCCAGTTCTCCAAACTACTCAAAATTTCCACCACCAGTTCTCCAGCACTGGTCAGAAGCTGCTGAATACCACTCTGAAATAGGCAATATGCAGTGCAGGTAATCCTCAACTTATGACACAATTGGAAATCAAACCTAGCACCTTTCTGCCACTCTTTAAAACAGCTGCATCTTTTTCTTGAATTGTATGACAGCTGTAGGCTGTACTGTACAGAAGTACAGTACAAAACTCTTTAAACTCCCAGAACTGAAGAAGCTTCTTGGACAGGAAGTGAAATGCCTTCAAAGAAAGTCCACTTGCCTTTTGAAAAAGCACCTTTGAGACAAAGGTGATTGAGAATCTTCATAGACAAAATTATTTAAAAAGCAACCACAGTTCTTTTCCCTGGAGTCATGAGGTAGCGATGCAATTGTACTTCCTGCAAGCATCTTTTTGGCATCGAATCTGAAGTGATCCAAAGGTTGAAATGTTTGTACTTCTGTGGGTGACTTGTTCGCAACAAAAACTACTTGTTCCAAAAGTGTATAGGTCAGAGGGAGAAACAGCAGATGAAAGAGCTGATGAGATAATCAGAAATATTGATCTCAGACATACTAGGAGCCAATGCTAGTGATTTGCAGACTCAAAGCTAAATGAATATACCCCTCTCATTTTATCATTCATTGGTTAACACACAACACGCCCAAAACCACATTGACACAGATCCATTTTTTAAAATTCATGGAAACTTTGTACCTGGAATTGGCATTTAGCACAATTTAACATAGTTAAAGGGATTGGACAAATAAATAAAAACTTAAGTTTCATTGAAAAAGTGTCCAGTTCTCTAGATCCTTAAATATATTGTTGATTGACACTGACATGAAAAAAAAAAGAGTTGGGGAAGAAAAAATAAGCAATCTGGTTCGTTTATTAAATATAAACTTACAGATTAGATTGAAGTCACACTTTTAACACGAAATAGTTTTGAAGTAATTTGATTTATTTCTGAAAAGTTTGCTGCTTCGTTGATCTTTTGGAATAAAAATTATCGATAGAAAAACCTAGTTGGGAACCAACCAAATTTTTGTATAACACTTCTTCAGGCTGAAATTTAGCCTAGAACAAGGGTGTCAAACTCGATTTCATTGAGGGCTGCATCAGGGTTGTGTTTGACCTTGGGGGGCCTAAGTGGGCGTGGCCAGGGTGGGCGTGGCCAGCTCAGCATCCTGCAGCCCGTATGTGGCTCTGCTGAGCTCTGTTTTCACTGGCAGGGGCACTGCGGGCCGGTCCATTGCTGTTTCCAGGGTGGCCCCGCAGGTGAGATCTAAGCACCCCGTGGTCTGAATCTGGCCTTCAGTTTGACACCCTTGGTATAAAGGGAAAGAGAAATTGGAGATAGGTAGAAAAGCAAGTATGGCTTCAGAAACCTGAAAAATGGGGACAGACTCTTTCTTGGCATCTATGACAAAAAAAATTACTGCAAAAAATGGAAAAAATGCAATTCTTAGGCCGACAGATATGCAGATATCCCTTGACTTACAACAGTTCATTTAGTGACAGTTCAAAGTTACTGAAAAAAGCAACTTATGACCTTTTTTCAGACTTATGACCATTGCAGTATCCTCATGGTCACACAATCAAAATTCAATTGCTTGGCTACTGGCTTGTATTTATGATGGTTGCTATGTCCTGTAGTCCTGTGATCACCTTTTGTGACCTTCTGACAAGCAAAGTCAATGGAAAATTCCCTTTTCCAGGTTGACTGTAACTTTGAATGGCCGCTAAGCAACCCATTGCAAGTCAAGGATTATCTGTATTTCAATTGCCACAAAAACCTGGGCAACAAATAATGGGTATAAGTCAGTGGTGGGATTCAAATTTATTTACTATTGGTTGTTCGGGCGTGGCTTGGTGGGCATGGCAGGGGAAGCATACTACAAAATCCCATCTCCTCCCCACTCCTGGGGGAAGGTTACTACAAATTCTCTTTACCTCCCCATCCCATTAACCTTCTTTCCATCTCTGTTCTCCTGGGCAGGGCAACCAAAGAAGACCCAGCCAATCAGCTGGGGCCAGTCAGAGGTGGGATTTGCCGATTCTCTGAATGACTCTGAATTTCTGCTACTGGTTCTCCAGAACTGGTCAGAACCTCTAAATACCACCTCTGGGATAAGGGGCAGCTTCCTAGGTTTCATTTAACTATTCAGTAAGGAAAAACTCCTTCATGGTGAGATGTCCAAAACTGTGAGATAATCTATGAAGGTTTGGAGGATTGTAAGGAAAGGCTGAATAATCCACCTTTGAAGGATAGTTTAATTGGTTTTCCTATACAGGTAGTCTTTAACTTGCAATCAGAATTGAGCCCAAAATTTCTACTGCTAAGCGAGACTGTGGTTAAATGAATTTTGCCCCCTTTTACAACCTTTCCTGCCACAGTTGTTAAGTGAATCACTGCAAGTTCATAACATGATTTTTACATGAATCTGGCTTCCCTGTTGATTTTGCTTATTAGGCAATCACAAAAGGGATGACATGATCCACAGCAACCATCATAAACCATCATAAGTCAATTACCAAACATCTGAATTTTGATCATATGACCATGGGGATGCTGCAGTGGTCATAAGTGTGAAAAATTATCATAAACCACTTTTTTCAGTGCTGTTTAGAGATGGTATTCAGCAGGTTCCGATCAGTTCTGGAGAACCAGTAGCTGTTCTGACCCATGCCCTTTTCCGACAAATCAAACACAATTCAAAAATAACAGAAACCTTGTAATGCTTTTACAAAACAATTAGCTGTGATAAGCACAAGCCTTGCCAAACTGTGCGAGACTTGCCAAAAGGTAACAGACAAGAAATAGTTTGCAAAATAAGAATCTTCAAATACAAACTCAGAATACTAGAATGTCCACAAGGCTGAGTTCAAAACGTCTTTGCCTTCTGCAAAGAAGGTTAGTTTCACAACTGGGTTTTATCATCTTGAAGGAGGGGCCATTACCTTGCAGCCTTACTCCCAAGTCGCCTGTGCTGTTGTAACTGCTCTTTCCTATGAGCAATCCTGTGTGCACACACACTTGGCACAGGCTCCTTGAGAACCTCCTCATCACTGCTGCCAGCCTCCACAATCTCTGAAGGCAGCAATCCACTCCCTAATGGTCTTGGCCCCTCATCTGAGTCCTTGCTCTCCTCAGCCATTCGCACCTGCTGCCGGATACCACAACAGTAGTGGAAATTTTGAGTAGTTCAGAGAACCGGCAAATACCACCTCTGACTGGCCCCTCCCCCATCTATTCACTGCCTCCTGAGTCCCAGCTGATTGGCTGGGTCTTCTTTTGTTGCCCTGCCCAGGATAATAGAGCTGGAAAGCAGGTTAGTGGGGTGGAGAGCAGAGGTGATATTCAGCAGGTTCTGACCAGTTCTGGAGAACCGGTAGCGGAAATTTTGAGGAGTTGAGAGAACCAGCAAATCCCACCTCTGACTGGAGATTTTACAGTATCCTTCCCCTGCCACGCCCACCAAGCCACACCCACAGAACCAGTAGTAAAATAAAATTGAATCCCACCACTGGTGCCGTTGTAACTTTGAACAGTCACTAAATGAAAAAAATTAAGTGGAAGACTACCTGTATCTTGCAGAGATACCAAGAGATTGGACTTGGTGACTTTTAGGGTTCCTTCCAACTTCATAATGTTATGATTCTGTGATTACAAATTTGTATTGCTCCTAACTTCTGAAATAGTCCTTTGATCTTGCATTGAGGAAGTAAAATTATTACCTTCCTCAGATAAATGAAATAAATTTATTTATGAAATAAATTTATGTCTTGAAGGTAAAGGTGATGTTTTCATTACCTTAAGGGTTTATATCTTTTAATTGTATTAAATATGTGTTTTCTTTGGGAGGATAATTCCCATCTTGTAAGCTTGATTAATATATTAATGAAATCAACAAGGCAGGAATTTTAAAACAGCAACAACACAAGGAGCAGCCTGTATGCTGCAAAACTCAATAGCTCATGAATAATATATGGGCAAATGTCATTTGGGACTTTTGTTGTGCAAATAAGGTTCATACTTTGCAATGCTTGCTCAAGCAAACCTCTGGAAAAGAAAAACTTTTCTGGATCTCAGTGGATCTGAAACGTTGAAGCCTTCTGTTACAATTCTTCTGAGAAGCTGTGTACAGATGGAAAATGCTAATGGATTTCTCTTCCACTCTCAATCCTTGTCGATTATGAGTCTGGACTTTTCATGCATGCTACTATTAATTAACTAAACAGTCTAACTTTGAGAACATTTCCATAGCTGAGGAAGCATCAAGCATGAAGGTGGTGATGGAGAGTAATTGGATGGAATAATAGACTTGGCAGATTCCCAGTTCACACTGGATTTGTCTTGGAACTTCCAGAATGGAGTGCCAGCATCAGACTGGGAAGCTCAGCAGAGTGGGGGTTCAAATATCCTTTCTTGCTTGATTGGACCAACCAGCCCAATGTTCCTTATCATACACCATGCTCCCCAATCCGTGTCCACACATAGGGCACAAGGACATTGCAAACATTTAGAGACTTTTGATTTTTTTTGAATGTATTATCTAGTGATACGATGCTTTTGGCCTGTCAGGTCTGGGCTACAAGGCATCTTCTCTTCAGGGCTAAATATCTGTTTGCTCTCGGAAGTACTCCCCAGGTCTCAAAAAACAAATAAATCATAAAAAGGATGGGGATGGGAACACAACCTTGAAAGCTGGAGTTAAAAATAGAATAATGATTGACATAGTCTTTCATTCACATATTCTTTTCTGAATTTGGAAAATATATGCCAATAGCAACAATGTTAAGAGGAAACAATGGATATCAGATTTTACCAGCAGCATCACAGTTGCACAATGCAAGCCTTGTTTTTTTCCCTATATGTGCCACAATATTGCATGCATGTCCCAGATGGATAGAGTTTGTAATACAATATTAGGTAAAGGTAAAGGTTCCCCATGCACATATGTGCAAATAGTTTCCAGCTCTTGGGGGTGGTGCTCATCTCCATTATAAAGCCAAAGAGTCAGCGCTGTCCGAAGACATCTCCGTGGTCATGTGGCCGGCATGACTAAATGCCGAAGGCACACAGAACGCAGTTACCTTCCCACCAAAGTGGTCCCCATTTTTCTACTTGCATTTTTATGTGCTTTCAAACTGCTAAGTTAACAGAAGCTGGGACAAGTGACAGGAATTCACTGTATTAGGCGGCACTAGGGATTCGAACTGCCAAACTGCTGACCTTTTTGATCGACAGGCTCAGCATCTTAGCCACTGAGTTACTGGTTTTTGTTACAAAGCCAAAAGAAGCAAGATCCTATGGATGCTTTTAACTTAAGCAAACATTGTCATTCTGTGTTCCTACAAGTTTCTCATACAGCAGTTATTAACCACCAATGCAAATGTGCTACTGAAATAATCCAGAGTTTCTATCCAGTGTCTTGCCAGATTCATAGTGTTTCTCTTTCATCCTAAGACTCCCTGGACCTATTTTTAGATTGCAAAACTTAACCTGTCAAACATGCTCTTTGTAAAGAGCTCTGTACACAGATGGTGTGTGTAAATAAGTCACTATTATTCATCATCCACATGATTTTTCTCTGCTGTATAACTAACTGGAGAAAAAGGGCAAATTACTTTTGAGAAATAAAAATAAGCTTCCCAGAAGGGGGTAAGCTTGAATCCTTAGAAGTTGAATCCTTAAAAGCATTTTAAACATCACAATATCAAGTTCCAGTGGTTTCATCTCCTAGAAGCCTGGCTGAATTGGACCACCTTTGATCTTCCATTGTTGGAAGATGCAAAAACTGCCCCTATTCCTTGCCTTAGCCAGGAGGGTAGTAAAGTGGAAGGGAGGAAGGAAAAGAAGGTAGGAAAAGAAGGAAGGAAGGGGAAAGAGAGGGAGGAGTGGGAGGGAAAGAGGAAGGAAGGAAGAAAGAAGGAGGGAGAAAGGGAAGAGAAGGAAGGAAGGAAAAGAAGATAGGTGAAGAAGGAAGGAAGGGGAGAGGGAGAGGGGAAGGGGGAAGGAAGAAAGAAGGAGGGAGGGAAGGGAGGGGAAGGAAGGAAGGAAGGAAGGAAGGAAGGAAGGAAGGAAGGAAGGA
>BLBF01000010.1:12219865-12250839 GCA_015471245.1 Laticauda colubrina
GGAAGGAAGGAAGGAAGGAAGGAAGGAAGGAAGGAAGGAAGGAAGGAAGGAAGGAAGGAAGGAAGGAAAGAAGGAGAGATTTTATCAGAGCTGTACAAACCTTGTGGGGACAGCCAGTGAAAGAACCTGATTATTTATCATATATCCCGAAATCATTGCTGCAATTATAATTTCATTTACAGATAGTCCTCAACTTACAACAGTTCCTTTAGTGACCATTCAAAATTACTACGGCACTGAAAAAAAGCAGCTTTCGACCATTGCAGCCTCCTCCGTGGCCACATGATCAAAATTCACATGTTCGACAACTGGTCCATATTTATGACGCTTGCATTGTCCTGGGGTCACGCGATCACCTGTTGTGACCTTCTGCGAAGCAAAGTCCATGGGGAAGCCAGATTCACTTAACAACCATGTAACTAACTTAACAACTGCAGTGATTTGTTTAACAACGATGGCAAGAAAGGTTGTACAACGGGGCAAAACTCACTTAACCAATTTCTCGCTTAACAAACAGACATTTTGGGCTCAATTGTGGTTGTAAATTGAGGACTATGTGTAATTTGAGAATCCATGCTACACATTTGATAGTATCTCTGTCTTTGTCTTGTGGGGAATCTTCTCTTAAAAGACCATATGGATTTATGGATATCTGGGTATATTTATAGGAATTATTCGTGACAAAATGAAACTGTCTGTGCAAAGTGAAGCTTTGATAGCTTCTGATAAATGATGCTTATTTCTCAATCTGCTTCTCTTGACCTTCCTCAGCATAATGGACCATGAATTCAGAGTGCAAGAATACAAGCAATCATAGCGGATGGGATGAAGCACAATGCCATCATAGAAACTGGGTCTTCGTTGCACAAATTACATAAGGACAGTTTTTTCTCGAACGCCATCATTCTGCTAAACAAATAGTTCCCTCAGCATTGTCAAACTGTTTACTAAGTCTGCATTACTATTACTATTAATCCTCCCTTCATTTCACCCTTCTCCTCCCACTTATGACAATATGACCATAACTTTTTTACTTATATCCAAATGATTTTTATTGACTGTTTCCTAGTATGATTCGACTGCTCATTGTACCCTATGACTATTATTAAGAGTTGTATCTTATGATTCTTGACTCTTGACAAATACATCTTTTCTTTTATGTACACTGAGAGCATATGCACCAAGACAAATTCATTGAGTGTCCAATCACACTTGTCCAATAAAGAATTCTATTCTAGAAAAAAAAATACAGAGGTGTTTCATTTGTGCTGGTATCATGATGCACACAATGTCTCTGCCCCGCAGCAGACATTCAGGCAGGCACTGGGTTTCCTCATTTTATTTGCATTCTTATTTGTCTTGGTGCAAAAGAAATCAAAGGTGCTTATTTCCTTCCCTTTCCCTTTTGCTTCCCCCCCCCCACTTTCTCCACTGAGCTCAAAGAAGAAACCAAAGGTCCATCCCATAAGGAATTAATGGAGAGAGACAGCAGCTGTTCCCAGGAAAGCAATTCATCCCAACCAATTGGCTAACCCAAGTAATAGGAGAGTTTCAATGGCTCTGAAACGCAGTTCACCAGTTTCAGAAAAGATTGTTACCTTCCAAATTTGTGACAAAGGGAAATCCAACACAATGTGATATTTATCAATGCAGTAATAGTATGAGATCCTTAGCTAAGTACTCTTTCTTGGACTCTGGTTGGGGGGGCTGGTGGGCAGGTGGGCAAAGGTTTGACAGCACAGGACCCTGAACCCACACACTAGATGGGGTACATTTTCTTGCAAGTTGAAGGCTGAGGTTCAAAGCTGGAGAAGCCAAAGCTTCAAAGTTGGAGAAGAATTCCAAAAAATATTTGTAGCTCAAGGTTGAACTATGAAGTCCTCCCTTTCTGAGCTTGGCAGTTTGCTTGCAGATGTTTGATTACCCAACTAGGTAACATCATCAGTGGTAGTGAGTGTGGAGTTTCCTCCTGGTTTATATACAGTAGTTTGCTCTTCTAGTATTGGTGAGGATGTAGTTTTCTCCTTAGCGATTCCTTGATTAGCATATTGTTTTCTGCTTGATCATTTGTCTGGTGTTAATCCCAGTTTATAGGCTGCTGGACAGGATGTGTTCTGATCGTTTTTGTTCTCTGCAAAAATCTGGCTGACCCTTTGATGGCAACAAAGAGTTGTAGAAAACATTCCACATTCTGTATCTAGTGAGCACCTGACATTTTGCACCTTTGATCTGGTAGGCTAAACATTTATCTCCCTGTGGTTACAGAAACTGAATTTTTCACAATAGAATAGAATAGATAGAATAGAATCCTTTATTGGCCAAGTGTGATTGGACACACAAGGAATTTGTCTTTGGTTCATAAGCTCTCAGTGTACATAAAAAGAAAAGAAACATTCATCAAGAATCATAAGGTACCAACATTTAATGATAGTCATAGAGTACAAGTAAGCAATCAATTGATACTAGGAAACAATCAATATAAAGCATAAGGATACAAGCAATGAAGCTGTAGTCATACAGTCACAAGTGGGAGGAAATGGGTGATAGGAATGATGAGAAGATTAATAGTAACAGTAATGAAGATTTAGTAAATAATTGGACAGTGTTGAGGAAATTATTTGTTTAGCAGAGTGATGGTGTTCGGGAAAAAACTCCTTGAGTCTGGTTATTCTGGTGTGCAGTCAGAGGTGGTATTCATCAGGTTCTGACCAGTTCTGGAGAACCGGTAGTGGAAATTTTGAATAGTTCAGAGAACCAGCAAATCCCACCTCTGACTGGAGATTTTACAGTATCCTTTCCCTGCCACATCCACCAAACCACACCCACAGAACCGGTAGTAAAAAAAAAATTTAATCCCACCACTGTGTGCAGTGCTCTATGGCAGTGGTCCCCAACCTTTTTTGTACCAGGGACCAGTTTCATACAGAAACACTTTTTCAAGGACTGGCAAAATCAATTCTTCCCCAATAGTAAAGGTCTTCTTAGCTTCAGCTAATATAAAATATATATTTTAATCACGATTATTCATTCTTTGTGGACCGGTACAAAATGATCCACGGACCGGTACCTGTCCGGGGTCCAGTTGTTGGGGATCCCTGCTCTATGGTGTCATTTTGAGGGTAGGAGTTGAAGCTTATGTCAGATGTGAGGGGCCTGTAAGTATTTTACAGATGAATCATTGTCCTCATCTATATACCATCTTCTCTTTTCAAGTTTTGAAAATTTTCAGGAGCTTCAAAAATGGAGAGAGAGAGAGAGAGAGAGGGAATCCTTTCTCATGAGAGATAGCCCAGAAATGAAAAGAATGTAGTAATATTTCTGTCATGATTTCGGCAGTTACTCCAATTAAATCATGAGTCTCAAGCCAAACTTCAAAAACTTCAAAGGATTTATTAGAAGTTAACGTTTCAGCATGACCTGGATAAAGCTAATTCTGAGACATGTAATTCACTGTCACCTGGTTTTTCCCCACCTCTCTGGGTGTATCATATATCATATTTTCCAACAAAACATCTTCATAGCCAAAGAGTCTTCAATCATGTTCTCCAGATGGAGATTTGCATGGCAGAAACTTCAGTTGCTTAGTTATAATCTTTGCAAGATAATAATGGCCTTAAATGCAAGCTACTCAATGCAAGAAGCCTTGTGAATAAAATATCTAAACTTCTGCTCTTACTAAATACAGCTAAATTCGACATCATATTTGTCTGTGAAACATGGCTCAACGCATCTCTCCCTGACTCCATTGCCACAGTAAGAGACTATCATGTTTACCAATCAGATCGTGAAATTCGTAGAGGAGGTGGTGTTGCTATCTTCTATAAAAAGTCCTTACATCTAAAAAACATCCAAGTTACCCAGGAGCTTGTTCTTCCTGAGACCATAGTCTGTGAACTGTGCTTAAATATCACATTTCAATTCCTTCTATGTTACAGAGCACCTGATTATGACATCGAACATGTAAACAAGCTAAATTCACTACTAACATGGGCAGCATCCTGCCCACATGCTTTTATCTTTCTTGGTGACTTTAATCTACCTCATATTAACTGGACCCTAAACCAATGTACAACTGAACCCATACATGCAACCTTCTACAATGTTGTTACAAATCTGGGACTGGAACAGCTAGTAACCAACAATACTAGACTTAACAACTGCCTCAATCTCATCTACAATAGTTTGAATTTAATTTATGGAATACAAACTAAAGAACCCTTTTCCAACAGTGACCACAATATGATTGACTTTTGTCTCAACATACACCCACACAAAAATAATCACAATGATGTAATCCCCAATTATAGCTTCAAAAAAGGCAACTTGATCTTATAGACAATGATCTCTCATCCCTTGATTGGCAATCTCTATTCACTGGATGCAATACTGTTGAAGACTATTACAACATATTTTTACTTGAAGTCAAAAGAGTCATCAAACTATATGTACCAATAACAACTCCCCCCACCCAAAAATAAAACAAACAAACAGATTACCCATAACAATAAGGAAACTTCAATCCAAAAAGAGATCACTCTGGCAGAAAAACAAATCTGGTCACATTGCCAACTTCAAAAGCCCATACAAAAATTTATGCCACCAGATAAAGACTGAATGCACCAATTATCACATCAAAGAAGAGGAAAACCTTCTACGCACCAATTCCACCTGCATTTTTTACAATTTTGTAAACAATAAACTAAAAGACTCAAGGTCCATCCCACCCCTGAAAGGACCAAATGGTAAAGACTGGAACGATGACACCATTAAAGCCAACCTCTTTAACACATTCTTTGGCTCAGTATTTGTAAACAGCAATGGATCATGCCCAGTATTTCCTAGCCGAACCACAGACAACTACAATGATCTAATACACATAGATTTTACAGAAGACAATGTTGAAAAAGCACTACGCAATCTCAAACCATCTCTATCTCTTGGACCGGACGGAATATGTGCCTACTTCTTAAAAAAACTATCTACTGCCATAGCAGAACCTCTAAGCAAAATCTTTGAAAAATCTTTCAGGATCAGCTCCTTGCCAAAACTATGGTCACAAGCCACGGTCATCCCCATCTTCAAAAAGTGAGACCCCAGCCTAGTTGAAAATTACAGACCAATCTCTTAATGCTGCATCACCTGTAAAGTCATGGAATCAATTATTAACCAATACATTACCCTCCACTTAGAGACAAACAACCTACTCTCCAATAAACAATTTGGTTTCAGAAAAAAACTATCCTGTAATCTGCAACTCTTATACTGCAAAAACAACAACTCAACTACACAACTCAATGAGGACAAAGCAATAGACGCAATCTACATAGACTTCTGTAAAGCCCTTGGTTCAGTGGTACATGACAAACTACTCCTAAAATTAAAATCTTACAGTATCTCTGGACACCTGCATAACTGGACAGAAGCATTACTGTCAAACAGACAACAAATGGTCAAAATTGGGAGTGTCCTATCAAATTCTGTACCTGTCAACAATGGTGTCCCCCAAGGCAGTGTTCTAGGACCAACTCTCTTCATACTCTACATAAATGACCTCTGTGATCATATTAAGAGCAACTGTGTTTTCTTTGCTGATGATGTAAAGCTATTCAACACCACAGACAATACTACTACCCTTCAAAAAGACCTTGACTATGTATCAGAATGGTCAAACAAATGGCACCTTCAAATCTCAACAAATAAATGCTCTGTCCTACATATTGGCAAAAAAGCCCAGAAAATAAAATACAAGCTGAATAGTCAAGACCTTGTTGAAGATCCAACAACCTTGGAATACTCATCTCTAATGATCTAAGTGCTAGAGCCCATTGTAACTACATAGCCAAAAAGACATTAAGAGTTGTTAACCTAATCCTAAGTAGCTTTTTCTCTGGTAATATCACACTACTAACTAGAGCATACAAAACATTTGCTAGACCAATACTCAAATACAGCTCATCAGTCTGGAACCCACATTACGTATCTGATATTAGCACAGTTGAGAAAGTCCAGAAATATTTCACAAGAAGAGTTCTCCACTCCTCTACTCGTTGTAAAATACCTTATGGCACCAGACTTGAAATTCTGGACCTAGAAAACCTTGAATTACACTGTCTTCAGTCTGATCTAAGTATGGTATATAAAATCAGACATTGCAATCTCCTACCTGTCAATGAATACTTCAGCTTCAACCATAACAACACAAGAGCACACAATAGATACAAACTCAAGGTTAATAGCGCTAAACTTGATTGCAGAAAATACAACTTCAGCAACAGAGTGGTCAAAGTCTGGAATAATCTACCTGACTCTGTGGTTTCTTCCCCAAACCCCAAAAACTTTAACCTTAGTCCGTCTACTATTGACCTCACCCCTTTCCTAAGAGTTCTGCAGGGGGCATGCATGAGCGCACCAATGTGCCTATCGTCCTGTCCTATTGTTTCTTTTATTTTTCTTATATGTACCCATTTCATGTATTCATATCTATGTATATACTTAAACCTATTATCTTGTAAGCGATTGACAAATCTAAATAAATAAATAAATAAAAATAAATGGAATACACTTTTGGTTCCAAACTGCTGCACTGCTCTTTCAAATTCCTTTCTCTCTCTCGCCTCCCTTTCTGTTTCTGGCAACTCTAAAACAGGCATATAAATGTTTTATGAGTTGACAGTTTTTTAATGGCTAGGTTCACGTTATAACAAGTGATGATATATTTTAATTGCAAGTGGCTGGGTTTGTATATCATGATACGGTATAAGACATGATTCATAAACCCTAAAATGGCTTGGTTCACATTCACACAATCTACCATGTCTCAGTCAAACAATTAACATTATGCCCTGGATTCAGTGGTGTTCTGGAGGGAAGGGTGTCCAACATTCACACTGGTGTTGGGATGTTATTGCCAGTGTGCAAATAACAGGGCTTATGTACTTGTGTCAGACATCAAGCTGCAATGACATCATTGTATCATTGGTGCCACAATATCACCACACGGATGCCATTTGGATATCTTTGTGGCTTCTAAGAGTTGCTCATTCTACAATTCTGCCAATTATTCCATTTTTAAAAAAAGATATAAGGAATCACCTCCTTACTATAGCTTGTAGCAAAAGGACTCATATAGACTGGGTGAAACCAGGCTCAATAGCAGTAAATGTGAGAGGGATCTTGGAGTCTTAGTGGACAACCAGCTAAATATGAGTCAGCAGTGTGCAGCAGCTGCCAAAAAAGCTCATGCAATCCTAAATTGTATTAACAGAGGGATACAGTCAAGATCAAGGGAAATACTAATACCACTCTATAAAGCCATAGTAAGACCACACCTAGACTACTGCATCCAGTTTTTGTCCCCACATTATAAAAAAAGAAAAAGTGCAGAGAAGAGCAACCAGGATGATTAGGGGACATGAGACTACAACAGAAACTGGGCTTGGCTAGTCTAGTGAAGAGAAGGACCAGGGGAGACATAATAGCAGTTTTCCAATATTTGAGAGGCTGCCACAGAGAGGAGAAGGGGGTCAAGCTATTTTCCAAGACATCCAAAGGCCAGACAAGGAATGATGGTTGGAAACTGAACAAGGAGAGATTCAACCTGGAAATAAGGAGAAACTTTCTGACAGTGAGAACAATCAACCAATGGAACAGAAGTTGCCCTCAGAAGTTGTGGGAACACCATCACTTGAGACTTTCAAGGAGAGATTGGACTGCCATTTGTCAAAAATGGTGTAGAGTCTCCCGCTTGGGTGGGGGATTGGACTAGGTGACCTAGAAGATCCCCTTCCAACTTTGATTATCTGTTATCTGTTATCTGATGGGCAGAAGAAAATGAGATGTCTCAGTATTTGGGTGAAAATAAACATTTCCTGTAAGCTGGGTTGCTAATGTCTCCTTTTCCCCCCATACAATGCTTAGCATATCGCCATAAGATGCTCTCAGTGCCAGTTGCAGCTGCGAAAGTAGGTAAAGTTGAAGAGGCTCCTAGATTAATTCTGTAACTCTTACACAGTAATAACTCTTAAATAAAATGTTTCACTGCAGAGAATGTGAGTTGTGCAGGCCTGATCCAGTTTGATTGTTGTGGCTTTTTGTCTGCTGCTTGCTTTGTATTTCAAAGTTCTCCCTCACCCATTTCTCCTCTCTCTCACCCATTTTTCTCTATGGCCTACTTGTGTTGTGCCGAGACCTCATTTTTACGCAACGGTTCCCTGCCAGACTCCAATATATAACCCGTTGGGACGGTTGAGCCTCAGATCATGACAAGCTATCAGCAATTATTGAAAACCACTTTCCCTTTTTGGCTGCTTCTGGTAAGGAACTAGGCTGGGGTAATCAAGTACCTCCCTCTCTCTCCTCTCCTTCTCCCTCTCTCCATCTTTCACCCTCTCCTTTTCTCCCCCCTTTTCTCCATCTCCTTCTGTCTCCCTCTCTTTCTCCCTCTCCTTCTCTCTCCTCTCTCCCTCTCCACCCTCTCTTTCCCCCCTCCCTCTCTCCTTCTCCCTTTCTCCCTCCCTTTCTCCCTCTCTCTCCTTCTCCTTCTCTCTCCCTCTCTCCTTCTTCCTCTCCTCTCTCCTTCTTTCTCTCTCCTTCTCCCTCTCTCCCTCTCTTACTCCCTCTCCTTCTCTCCCTCTCCTCCTTCTCTCTCTCCCTCTCTCCTTTTTCCTCTGACCTTCTCCCTCTCTCCATCTCTTACTCCCTCTCCTTCTCTCTCTCTTTCTCCTTCTCCCTCTCCCTCTCTCCTTCTCCCTCTCTCCCTCTCTCTCCCTCTCCTTCTCTGTCTCACTCTCTCATCTCTCCTCCTCCCTCTCTCTCTCTCCTTCTCTCTCTCCCTCTCCTCATCCCTCTCTCTCCATGTGTGTGTGTGGGGGTATGCTATATATGTCACCTGCACAGCTGGCATCTGTTTGAATAGTTTTGTTTGAATAGCTTTGTCACAGAGGTCTGGAGTCCAATGGCCGAATGGTCAGAATTGCTGGTCATCCTTTCTTTCTTTTTCTTTCTTCTTTCTTTTGGGAGCCAGCATCTGTCCCCTTTGCTATCAGTTGCAAACAAACAAAAGAGCTCTTTCCTTATCTATTTCAACATAGAGCCTTGGTGCATTTGGAAAAGTTTTGCAACGATTGCGCTCCTGGAATGCAGCAGGGATCCTGTGGGTCCCTGAACCTTTTCCTACTTCGATGCTTCACTTTACAGAGTCTTCTGAGGCATCAGCAGATGGCGGGGCCTACAAATTGCATCCAAACAAAATGCATCTGAATAACCACAACTTATGTATTAGACTCTGACATCTCTGGGAAGTCTGCTGTGTGTACATCTGAAGAGAGAAAACAACCTGGTGCCCTCCAGATCCGTTGGGTTGGGATTTTCTGAATCCTTGAGATTGTCCATCCTGGCTTGCTTCTGCTGAAATATATGTTGTGCTATAGGCCGGAGTCTGATTCTCCATGTTGAAAAGCAGGATACAACGTTCAATAGGAACAACGTAAAACTCAGTCAGTCAGTCAGTCAGTCATTCCAGAAGATAATATAAAACATAGAATAAGAGAGTTGCAAGGGACTTGGAGGTCTTCTAAACCAGTGGTGGGTTTCAATTTTTTTTTACTATCGGTTCTGTGAGCGTGGCTTGGTGTGCATGGCAGGGGAAGGATACTGTAAAATTTCCAGTCAGAGGTGGGATTTTCTGGTTCTCTGAACTACTCAAAATTTCCACTACCAGTTCTCCAGCGCTGGTCAGAACCTGCTGAAGACCACCTCTGTTCTAGACCAACCCCCATGCTTGAGCAGCCGTTTCACATAAATGTGAAGCTCTCTTTTTGAAAGCCTCCAGTGAAGGAGCACCCACAATTTCTGAAGGCAAATTGTTCCATTAGTTTCACTGTTAGCAATTTTCTCCTTAGTTCTAGATTGCTTCTCTCCTTGGTTAGTTTCCATCCATGGCTTCTCATCTTGTCTTGTGGTACTTTGGAAAACAGTTTGATCCCCTTGTCTTTGTTGGAGCCCCTCAAATATTGGAACACTTTTGTCATGTCTCTTTTATTCCAAAAGTGCTTTTTCCAAGAGGCAACTGGATTTTCTGGTTTTTCTTTGAAGATGTTTTGCATCTCATCCAAGAAGGTTCTTCAGCTCTGACTGGATGGTGGGGATGGAATGGAATGGAGCTGAAGAACCTTCTGGGATGAGAAGCGAAACGTCTTCAAAGAAAAACTAGAAAATTCAGTTGCCTCTTGGAAAAAGCACCTTTGGGACAACCATGAGCTGGATGGCTGAGAATCTCCAAAGACATGTCTCTTCTAGTCCTTCTTTTCATTAGGCACTAGACATACCTAATTTCTGCTACTGTTCTTCATATGTTTTAGCCTACAGTCCTCTAGTCATTTTTTGTTGCTCTTTCCAAAGTCTCAACATCTTTTTTATATCGTGGTGACCAAGAATCAAGTCTTCCTTCCTATCCATCCTCCTCTGTTTTGCTCTACAGAGAATTTAAACAATTGTTAGGCCACTTAATGAAAGAGGAAATAGGAAGATAGGAAGAAAGAATAAAAAAAGAGGAAATGAGAAGGAAATTGAAGAAAGAAACATGCCACCAATTCTTTGTGGGAGGAGCCATATTTGGATGGACCACAGATCTAATTTAGTAGAAGAGTTAAGGGTTTAAGGGTGAATGCCCTCCACCAATAATCTACATTGGTAATATTTTTTTTCCTCCATTGTTTTTGCCCAATTGTCCAGCAACTAGGAATCCATTCTTAAAACTCTGAAATATGGAAGTGTGAGACAGAGTTAATGAATGGCAACAAACAACAGATCTGTTTTCTGCATTGGGTAAAGCTGTTTACAAAAGCTTATGCCCTTATAAAGAGTAAGTTTTTGAAAGTGATATCTGATTTCACATCTGTTCTGCAATGTGAAAACAATGGTTGCAATTTTCTGCCTTGGGGAAAAAATGACTACTTGAGATTTCACATAATGTACTAAATTAGATTTCAGATAGGGTCCTCTCTGCATATGATAAAGGTTCCCCATTTTCCCCTGAAAATAAGAGTGTATTGACCATATCTCCATTGAAATCCCCATGGCAGTCTTTCACTAGTAATAAGAAGGGAACTAAACATATTGAGTCTAACTGGACTGGCCAAAGTTCTACCAAAGGAAATTTTTGAGATACCAACTTTGGTAGTGGTGGTTGTAATTTTTTTTCTCATGTAAAATATCCCCTTCCCCTAGGAGAAGGGGACAAAAAGAATGAGATGAGATAGAAAAAGTCCCATTCTTTCTCTGCCCTCAAGATGTCCTTCTTTAAGGATGAAGGAAGTTTTTTAAGGAAATCATCTTACCACAACTACCACCAATACCAAAACAAACATTCCTGCTGGAATTGTTGCTTTTCATGGGTTCTTCTTGTAGACCAACTTTCCTTGTATTTCTGATCCTGGCTGTTCATCCTTGCCAACTTTTGCAATTGATCCTTTCTATAAATAAACCATGATATACTCTCAATATTCCTGATTTTATTCCTGGCCAAAGAAGTGGCCTATTCACATAAACCCACAGATACACAACATATTTATTTATTTATAAGTTAGATCCCCATCCCAGAAAGTCTCTAGGAACTCAAAGCTGCATACATGTCCTTCCTCCTCCAGTTTTCCCCAACAACAATTACCCCAATATTACTTCCATACCCTGACAGTCTTCCATCTCGTCAGCTAACAGAACTTTAATGTAACTATTGCTCCATAACATGGTATAATTCCCCTTGGCCAACAGTTTTAATATTCAGCAATAGGCCTGGATTTCAACCATCCAGATATGCTGAGACTCCAGTTCCCTTTATCTCCAATATAGCCAGCTCAGGATTCCAAAATATGCATTACGAGCTTGTCCAAATTGCTCCAATTATAATGGAAATATATTTAGATAGGTCTTTAAATAAATAAATATTGCATATGTATTTCTATGGTTGAAAAAAAAATCATTGATTGAAAAGGTACAGCAGTGACATTTAGGGGAAAACATGACAAATTGGAAAGTGGAAGAAAACAACCAAGACGGCAATATACCATTCATGAGAAGTTGGGGAGATTGAACCTGGAGAAGATATGAGTTTAAATTATTGGGAAAAAAAATGATTGGACATCAGGAAGCATTTGTAATGGTAAGAGCTTTTCAACAATGGAGCAGAGTGTTTTGAGAGGTGAGGGACTCTTCTGATCAAGGTAATTAAAGAGAGGCTGGAGGGACATCTGTAATGAAAGCTATACAAATGAATTCCTGCAGTTGGCAGAGGGTTAAAGTGGATAGTCTCTAATATGATGATGAAACATGCAACCAAATTGCCAAGCTTTGAGCTCAGACCAGCAGCCTAAATATTTTCCAATCTTTACATTCTATGATTCCCACTGACAGGTATAATTCTTCCTCTTCCTTACAGTGGTTTGTTACTACCGTGTTTCTCACAAAATAAGGCCAGGCCTTTTTATTTTTTGACCCCTGAAAAAATGGCTAGGCCGTCTTTTTGGGGATGACTTAATTTCCTCCCCCACCTAGAGCATCCCATACGCATGTACCTCACCGCGAGGCCACTTCTATCGGCAGACGAAAGCTCCCTTGAAGGCAGAGTCCCCAGTCACTTCAGGGTGAGGCGTGGCTGCCCGTGTCCCCTCGCCTTTAGGCAGTCTCTTTTGGGCAATGGAAGCTCCCCAAATGCAGTCACCAGCCACTTCAATCGGCCGGTAGAAGCGGCCTCGCGGCGAGGGGAGTGTGTTTGTGTGTGTGCGCATGCCCCGAGGCCGCTTCTACCAGCCTGAAGGCATGAAGACAGCTGGGTGACTTTAGACCAGTCACTTTCTCCCAACCCCAGGAAAAAGGGAAGGACAAACCACTTCTCAAAATGTTGCCAAGAAAACGGCAGAGACATGTCCAGGCAGTTGCCAGGAATCCACATTGACTCAAAGATAAAAAAAAGTAAATACCCCCTCACCCAATATTACCTACACTTCAAAGTTCTAGAACTAAAATACAATTTTCTAATAACAAGCCTGGGTTGTTGGGTTGATTCCATCCTGAGATGCTAACGCAATATAGTGTGGTCATACTTCACAAGGCCAAAGAGATCATATAGAACAACAATTAAAAATCTCCATTGTATCCCTTGTCAAGGCAGAAAATATTGCCTCTCATCTATGTTTAATTCTTGTGTAGTAGCCATCCAGGACACCCAGATGCTTCCCAATGCTTCCACTGAGGTATTGGTCCAAGATACTTTAAACCAGTAGGCCTCCTCTCTTAGGGCTCATTTACACATTCTTCTCCTCCTGGCATGTCAAAGATGCTTTGTTCACCATTCTTTATTATCTCAACTTTGGCAACTTGAAGTTGAGTGAATTTTAAGTTGCAAGGTTGAGAAACAGTGCTTTAAGAACGTGTCCTCAGGAGGCTACCTTCAGCTGATCCCCAGTACATACCTGGGGCAGTGTAACTTCATTTTTAGTTAATGTCATATTGATCAGATACTTTCTATCTCCCAATCCCAACTTGCTGAGTGCACAATTTCTAGCATTTTGGCAGCAATGATGGTTGTGACATAGCAACCACCCAGCTCCTATTGGCTGCTGTGAACACCTCCTCCTGTCTGTTTGTTGGGGCCTACTTTCTGATGACTGAGTTGGGCAAGATCTTTATTAATATTTATTCCTCGTCCTAGTGGAACAATGCCAAACCTTTCTTAAAACTGGTGTTCAGTACTCTTGTGACAGAACATTTAGAGCAGGGGTCGCCAAACCTTTGGACCTCAGGGACCACCAAACTCATAATTTTATATCCCGCGGGCCAGAGACCCTGGGAAAAAAAAGTCTGTAGGAAAATTCCCCACCCCGTTTTCCTACCAATCGATCATTCTTTATTTGGGATCACAAGATACCAGCTCCAGCTCCATTCTCAGGGGGAGAGAGAGAGAGAAAGACTTTTAGCTTCATGCAAGGAAAGCAGCAGAAACAGCAGAAGTCTTTCTTTCTCTCCCCCAAACTCTGCCAGTCTTTGTGAGACTTGTCATGCTGGCGCAGCCTCTTGGAGCAGGATGCCTTGCAGGGTCCCAAAGACTCATTTCTGGTGGAGTTTGGGGGAAGAGAAAGACTTTTGCTGGTTTCCTTGCATGCAGCCAAAAGCAGAAGAAGAAAGAAGCAGCCCAGCGGCCAGGTCAGGCACATAGGGAAAGTTCCCCCAGTCTGCTCTTTCCCCCTCCCCTCACAACCTCATGTTGTTCGCAATGCAAGCGATGCAAGCCTTGTGTTCCCACAGGCCATGAGGGTGGCACAGCCTGTGTTCCCATGCTGCTGAATTAATTGCTTTGGGGGGTGCTTTGGGGATGACATTTCTCTGCGGACCACCAAATTTTTCTCGTGGACCACCAGTGGTCCCTGGCCCAGTGTTGACCACTGATCTGGTGGCCCAATTCTAAATAGGCCACTGGGCCATGGCCTATTTAGAATTGGGCCACGCAAGTGGCTGGCCGGAGTGCACACACGCACAGCTCAACTTGCAAAAGCAGAGGGCCAGTGGGCACTCACATGTGTGCATGCTGGTCTGCCACTTGTGCAAATCGAGCTGCACACATGGGTGCTGGCCCACTCCTTGTACAAGGAGTGTGTGAGTACTGGCCTGCTGCTCACACAGTCCAGTATCCCTCCCTCCCCAGCTGGACCGCCAAGCCACAAAGGTTGGAAATGGCTGGTTTAATGAGAGAACTAAACTTCTCTTTTTTAAAAAACAAAACAAAACAGGAATGGCAGAGAATAGCAGCAAGACTGCTCTGCGTTTTAACAAGTCAACTATTAAGATTGCTGTTCTTTATTGTTTCCATTGTTTTCTGTAAGAATTGCATGGGATATCTCAGCAATCTTGTTGACCTTTATGGTGGCCTGTGGGTCTATATGCAGGTAGTCCTTGACTTTCACCACTCATTTAGTGACTGTTCAAAGTTACAAGGGTACTGAAAAATGGGACTTATGCCTATTTTTCCCACTTATGACCATTGTATCCCCATGGTCACTCAAAATTCAGGACTTGGCAACTAGAGTGAATTTATGACAGTTGCATTGTCCTGGGGTCATGTGATCACCCTTTCTAACTTTCCCATCTGGTTTCCAATAAGCAAAGTCAATGGGGGAAGCCACATTTGTTTAAAGACTGCATGATTCACTTAATGACTGCATGAGTCACTTAACAACTGTCACAAAAATGTCATAAAGTAAAACTAGACTGGAAACTATGGGAAATAATTCTAAAAGTAGGACTAGACCTAACAATGATTTACATCTGGATATTTTAAAAAAATGCTTTATGTATATTCTATGTTTTTTTTCAGCAAGTGGAACAAGAATAATAAGCCCCCTTTCTACTGTCAGCGAAAAGGTTGCCAGAAGGGCTAGAAGTAAAATTTGTGCTCTAATGCACCTGATGTCAGGATTTTGGCATTTACTCCAATTAAATCATGAGGCTCGAGCCACACTCCCAAAACTTGAAAGGATTTATTAGAAGTTAACATGCCGGCATTAGCATGGGCCTAGTCAACTCATAAAACATTTTGTATACACGTTTATAGTTGTCACCTGAAGGATTCCACTAATCATCTCGGCTTCCATCTCAGAACATAAAACACCTGCAATTGTTATCTTTTACAGGATGTTATGTACAGGTATTTGAAGACTCAGCTTACCTTGCTTGGAAGTACTTCTGTATTGCCTTGTTTTATCTTTTATTTTTTTTATTTCTTTCCTCAAGTTATTCTAAAACTGTCCTAAGCAAAGAGAGGGAATATTATTGTCACTGTTGTTGCTATTGCTTGTGTGTCTGTCTATATGTCTAACTAGTAGCCCTCATTTATGTACAGGGCTGAGAACCATCCCACAAAGATCAATATTTTATGTGACTTATCAGAGAGGTTTGTTTATTTAAAAGTCCTGGATCCCATAAAGGCCAGGCAGAGTTGAGTTTTTAGAAACAGACACTTTGAACTCCTGCCGTAATACTGTAAATGTACATATATGAGAGACAGACGCTCACTTGCTTTTGGAGAGAAAATTCATTAAGGCCACAGACCTTTAACAGTGGATGAAAATCATAGGATCATACAGCGTTATGTGGAATGGTGAGTGATTTCAATGGGTTTGTTACCTTAAAAAGGACTTGTAGGCTAAACAATTTGCTCTTCAAGAAAACCTCTGTTAGTGAAGAGTAGCAAAATAATATTGAGATATTGAATTGTCATATATGGTTTTATAGGGTTGCTTATTGTCTTGAATAAGGAAGGAAGGAAGGAAGGAAGGAAGGAAGGAAGGAAGGAAGGAAGGAAGGAAGGAAGGAAGGAAGGAAGGAAGGAAGGAAATATTCTCAGCCCAATTTCTCAGTTGACCTTTTGTCAATGTCGTGATTAAAGAGAGAAACAAAATTAATTCCATAGACCAGATACCAGGGAGGTGAACTCTTGCAAGATCACAAATTTTCCTCCATAGGCAAAAAATCTCAAATTGGAATTTCCCATGTATGAAAGAAAAAGGAGGATTTTGTATGAAGTCCCAGCAACTGTTCCCTCTCTTCCTGCTGGCTGCCAATGTTATGGTAGAACTAAACCCTGATTGTCTCATTTCTTGCTATAGAAAAAAAACAGTTGTGCTATTAACAAGCAATTTAACTGATTAGTCATTGTCAGAATTAAAGGGATGATTATAATAGGCATATTTTGATATTTTCATTGCAGACTACAGTATAAATGATAACAAGAAGCTTTTTCATATATTTTTTTCTGTGCAGTCCAAAGATAGCAATGTATTTCATTGGTATTTTGTCTCCAATGGATTGAGCAGAAATTTTTATTCTGCATTCACATCATTTTTTCAACCAAAATTCCACCAGAGGGAAATCAAGAACCTGATGAAAAGATTCTTTTGATGTCCAGAAATGACCAGCAATAATTTGCAGACTTCTACTCTATACTTATATATAACCCTTTCTCCAGCTGCACATCTTGCAACCACACAATTCTGAAATACTGATAAATCAACAAAACATGTTCTTAATCCTTCATTTATTGCTTGCTTTCCTTTGAATAACCGATGCACAACAGTGGGGCCCTGATTTCCACACTAGAGGAAAGAATTGAGAAAATCTCATTTTTAAAAAAAGCTCAGTTTCATTGCTGGTTTGGCCTTCTGCTCCCTCCTTCCCAAACATTTTAATATTTTCATTGAGATAATTTACTATGATATAGCAGCAACAAAGTGTAGTTTCATTTAGTTCATTTTATCAATTTAACAGAGGAACAAGTAATGTATTTTCTCACTGCACTATGGCTGATTAATGTACATTCTTCTTATTTCCCATAATCCAAGATATCTGGGGACAGCAGGCTCTAGCAAATGGATCTAATCCCTGTAGATCCCTAAAGTGGATTCTGTAATTCTTGTCCTTAATTCATACATTTCTTTAGATCTCTATTTAATATCTCTGTGCATGCACTTTGTCGCTTATTGATAGACATTTAATTGGTTATTTTTTTTCTTAAAATCTCAAAAAAGAATTAAATGGCTAACAAAAAATATTTCTTCAATAAGCGACACAGCGATATTAAATAGAGCCGATACATTTCACTTTAGCTATCCTCTGTCTAAATTTGCTTGTCCAGCCTTTTCTACTTTCATATTTCACAGGTTCTGTTTATGTATTTTTAGAACACAATGGCTTCTCAGATGGCATCACACTACAAATGATAACATCTGCCACTCTTGGAGAATCTGCAAGATAGATTATTAGCTATTATTCAACTGGACTTCTCCCACACATTTTCTAATGAAACATTTTTGAGGTCCCATTTTAATCTTCTGTCTTAAGACCTCTGGGAAATTTAAGAGGTACCCAATTTTGGGAATACATATAATGAGTAATTCTGTTTATCTCTTGCATTCATCTCATAAGAACATAAGGAAAGTGCTATGAGATCTGGCAAATGGCCAATCCACAGTGCCAGACAATGGCCAACCAGATATGCCCAGGAGAGACATGATAGCAGTCTTCCAATATTTGAGGGGCTGCAACAGAGAGGAAAGGGTCAAGCTATTTTCCAAAGCTCCTATAGGCCAGACAAGGAATAATGGGTGGAAACTGAACAAGGAGAGATTCAACCTGGAAATAAGGATAAATTTTCTGACAGTAAGAACAATCAACCAATGGAACAGCTTGTCCTTGGAAGTTGTGAGAGCGCCATCACTTGAGACTTTCAAGAAGAGATTGGACTCCCATCTGTCAGAAATGGCGTAGGGTCTCTCATTGGATGGGAGTTGGACTAGTTGACCCACAAGGTATCTTCCAACTCTGATTATCTGTTATCTATTATCAGCCTTATTTTGAAAATGCCATAAATAAACAGCATCACATCCATTGGTGACAGGTTAGGTCTATGCCGTTTTTCCCCATTATTCCTGTGCTTCATCTTAATCAGATGGCCAAGCTAGAACCTCTACATGTGCTCACATACAAGCACACACATACATGATTCAAGTGCACAGATCCTTGTGTTTGGCTTCTCCTTGACTCCCAAAGAACTACAGATATTGTGCCAGTTCAGAGAAATTTAACAAATGACCCAGGTGGAAAAGATTCATATAGTGCTGAACCTGGATTTGGTGACTGCCTATATAAAAGTCAGCTTAACACCCATACTCTCAAAAACTAAGGTATACTTGCTATGACTTTCTACCAGCTCATTGGTCCTTTTTATGGTCTAGGATCCTAAAGGAGAAAAAGGAGACTTAATTTTTTTCTAAATAATTATTGTGACTTGGACTATCTGCAGCAATAACTGCCTAATTCTAACTTGTTTGTTCCAAAGAGAATTTTCTTTCCCAAACTTACTTATTTACCTCTTTTTATGTGAAGAAACTAGACGTGTGTATTGGGCAACATGTCTAAAAACCAGGCAGATTTTTATCACATGGTTGATTTTTGTCACATGGTTGATTTTTATCACATCTTGGCTTTTTTTGACCCTGAGGCTCCATGGACCCTCCTGCTTGTGTACACAGTGTACCCTACTTTCCACAGGTGGGTTATAAAAGATCTGCTGCCAAGTTCAGCACGACACATATCTTTCAAGGATGGTGATTTACTACTTATCCTCCTTGCTGACTAGACTGGCTGGTAAGATAGATTATCTTTTCTTATACAGGAGGTGAATGGGTGGTTTTTAGGATATGCTGATTGGTTGATCTCCTACCCAACACATCTCCATTCAATGAAATAATGAGTGATCAAAATTGCAGAGGCCACAGGAACACCATTTCCCCAGAAGGGGGAAGAGTAATGAAGTTTATATAATATATGGTTTAGTGTTGAATGAAGCTGTTGCTTTTCCACAACATGAAACATTGACACAAGCCTATTTAGAACATAAAACTGGATAAGGCCTGTGTCATGTGATTGAGGGGGGACTGTAGTAATGCTGTAAATTGCAAGTGAGAAAAAGAGCCTCATTCCTTATTTATGTAAATACATTTTGGCCATTGGGAATAAGTAAGAAAGAGACTCCAAGCACTGTCAGTCCAAAGGCACTGAACAGGTTTTCCATCAGATCCTCCTTTTAGATAAGATTAACAGAGTTAGAAGGAACCTTGTAGGTCATCTAGTCCAACTCCTCTCCCACCCAAACAGGAGACCCTACACCATTTCTGACAAATGGCAGTCCAATCTGTTCTTGAAAGCCTCCAGTGATGAAGCTCCCACAACTTCTGAGGGCAAGCTGTTCAACTGGTTGATTGTTATCACTGTCCAAAAATTTATTCTTATTTCTAGGTTGAATCTCTCCAGTTTCCATCCATTATTCCTTGTCTGGCCTACAGATACTTTAGAAAATAGCTTGACCCCCTCCTCCTCTCTGTGGCATCCTCTCAAATATTGGAAGACTGCTATCATGTCTCCCCTGGTCCTTCTCTTCATTAGACTAGCCAAGCCCAGTTCCTTTAACCATTCTTCATAGATTTTAATTTCCAGTCCCCTAATCATCCTGGTTGCTCTTCTCTGCACCTTTTTCTAGAGTCTCAACATCTTTTTTATAATGTTGTGACCAAAACTGAATGCAGTATAGTAAGGTTGGTCTTATTAAGGCTTTTTGGAATGATTCTTACTAGAAAGAAAAATGCTGAGAAAAAAAAAGGGGGAGAAAAATTGGAAAATCTTGAATACGGCTTCAAGAAGATTGCACCTTCTTAACTGGAAGCTGATTCTGACAGAAAACTGATTTTTTTCCCCTGTTAATTAATTAGTACAGCCCCCTTGGATGCTATCTTCTTTAAATGCTTTGGGCATAAATTCCAGGAAGCAAGGGTCTTGTTGATTGGGAATTATGGAGATTGACCAAACTCAACGGAAGGTACTAAGAAGGGGAGGTAGAGAAGGTTGGATTGATACACTTTGCTTTCCCATTTTTGACTCCAGGTTTTAAATGCCACCCAGGGGCTAAAAAAAAAAAAAAAAGCCAGGAACATGGACTAGTTCTTCACCAGAACATATACACAAAAACCTGGCTGAACATTGCATCAGATTTTTCTCCGAATCTAACATTACATGTTAGTGGTGGCTCTTCAAGTTGTTTGCAACCCATTTCTTTTTACCTGGATATCCTGGGAATTTAATCTGGTACCTTCAGCATTCAGAGTAAATGTTCTTTTTATTGAGTTTTGTCAGTAATTTCATTATAAGTTATTGCTAAGTTTGCAGGCAAAAGTTCGTATGCACACATGCAAACCAATGGTTGTTTTGGGTGAAACATTATTAGGGTATTCTCCTCTGAGTCAGTTACCTCTCTGTTGTAGCCCCTCGAAGTCTTTGATTCTCAATCAAACTATCTTCAATTATCTTGATTTTTCTTTCAGAAGCATTCAATCAAACGTGGCAGGCAGGGAGAAGAAAGACTTTCCACTTTATTGAAAACCAAGCTTTCAACAATAGCAAGATAACATTACCTTTCAGTTCTCTGATAAATTCCCTATTTTATTTCTCAAAAGATTGACAAAACATCTCCTGGGTTTTCCTCCTGAAGAAAAGGATAAAAAGTGGACCTTTACTAAAAGGAAATGCCAATTCCTAGTGAAAACTAATTATTTTCGAAATGGCCTCTCCTCACAATAGCGCTTTAATCAGCCTGGTTAAAGACTGTTCTTGATTTTATTTTATTTTCCTAAGGTCTATTGAAATTTGAATGAAAAGCAAAATATTCAATCTGTGGTGCAGATGGAAAAAGCAAAAAGAAAACTGCTCCATCTTCAAGATGGATTTTTTTAAAAAGAAAGTAAAAGTAAAAAGGATACTAAAGATTTTATCTACAGTTTTTAAAACACCCTTTCTTCTGTTTGCAGAGCATGTGGTTCAAGAGAATTGAGGATTACCCATACAAAGCAAAAATCCTGGAAGTTTCCTTAAATGCATGTTCGCTTTTATTGATTATATATGCCTACTGGGTTGATATTAAGGTCGGAGACTAAGCAAAACTCCAAACAATAATGAAAGAGAGAAAGAAGGTAATGCTTATTAATTAAGGTGTGTGTGTGTGTGTGTGTGTGTGTCTTTGAGTTCAGCATTTTCACAAGTGGCTTCACAATGCCTGCTTTCTAGGGCTAAGAGAACACTTGGCTCAAGTTCACCAACTGATTTCTCATTCCTACCCAAAGTGGGACTAGAATTTACAGACTCCTAGTTTCTACTCCAGTGCCATAACCATTACACCAAACTGGTTCTCTAGGTAGTAAATATATACCTTTAAACTTATACTGTAATTCTGTTTCCAAAAGCTATACTCCCTGGAATTACACTTCTCTTCAAACCCAAAATAGTAGTTAGAGTGGACGTTGTTACTCTTGCTTCTCAACCTTGACAATATTAAGAGATGTGAACTTCAACTCCCAGAATCCCCCAGCCAGCTATGCATGTCTTAAAGTTCCAAAGATTGAGAGTTGTTCAAGCATCATCCAATCATCATTAGATTGCCATATAATAACTCGGTGATGGCTAGCTATTGGGGAAGGAAAAAATAATTATTTTTATAAGAGACTTAAAAGTCTTTATAGACTGTTATTTTGCTGAAAACAGACACAAATGAATTGGTGCTTTCAGAATGTGCTGATTAAAAAGAGTTACTTGTGGGAAGAGGGTAGTAATTTGTGGTAATTTGGGAGGCTGAAAAGGGTAATAATCATTTTTTTGTAACTGCGGCAAAGATCAGAAGTCACTTCTTTATTTTTCTTTATTTTTCTTTCCCTTTCTTTGACTTTGACTTTTCCATTTTTCCCTTTTTATTCTTTTTCTTCTTTCCAATTATCTCTTGATGTTACTACTAAAAGCTATAGTATAAAATCTGTCAATAAAAATTGAATGCCCCTTGGAGATCCAGTGTTAGTAATAGCCAAGATTCTACTTCTCTGACTTCTTAAATGTAGTTGAATCTGATTATAGGCACTCCTGCTGAAACGCTATTAAGCCACCTCTATTTCATGAGATTTTCCTTTTGTTCTGCAGCAGAGTCTTTCTGCACCAGCAATTTACAGAGATTTTTTAGTGCTATTGTTATAACAAAATAATGCTGGGATGATGCTGGGAACATATTATAGGTAGTCCTTAACTTATGACTGCAGTTCAAGCCAAAATTTCCATTGCTAAACAAGACAGTTGTTAAAGTGAATTGCACCCCATTTAATGAGCCTGCAATATAATCCATGTGACTCTGAAGGACTGCATTAATTTAAATTAGTTGAGTTTACTCTTACCCTCTCCTTGTCTATCTTAAATTGTAGTTCCACCTTGGCCGACTCCATTTTTCTTCCAAGAAATGAAAGTCTCAAACGTTCTCACCATTGCCAGTTTCTCCTCCCAGGGATACTCTGATACAGATAATCAGAGTTGGAAGGGACCTTGTAGGTCATCTAGTCCAACCCCCCACCAAAATGGGAGACCCTACACCATTTCTGGCAAACGGCAGTCCAATCTCTTCTTGAAAGTCTCAACTGATGGCGCTCCCACAACTTCCGAGGACAAACTTTTCCATTGGTTGATTGTTCTCACTGTCAGAAAATTTATCCTTATTTCCAGGTTGAATCTCTCCTTGTTCAGTTTCCAACCATTATTCCTTGTCTGGCCTACAGGCGCTTTAGAAAATAGCTTGACCCCCCTCCTCTCTGTGGCAGCCCCTCAAATATTGGAAGACCGCTATCATGTCTCCCCTGGTCCTTCTCTTTACTAGACTAGCCAAGCCCAGTTCCTGCAACCATTCGTTGTATGTTTTAGCCTCCAGTCCCCTAATCATCCTGTTTGCTCTTCTCTGGACTTTTTCTGGAGCCTCAACATCTTTTTTATAATGTGGTGACCAAAACTGGATGCAGTACTCTAGGTGTGGTCTTACTAAGGCTTTATAGAGTGGTATTAGTACTTCCCTTGATCTTGACTGTATCCCTCTGTTAATACAATTTAGGATTGCATGAGCTTTTTTGGCTGCTGCTGCACACTGCTGACTCATATTTAGCTGGTTGTCCACTAAGACTCCAATATCCCTCTCATAGTTACTGCTATTGAGCCTGGTTTCACCCAGTCTATATAAGTACTTTTGGTTTTTCTTGCCTAAGTATAGGACTTTACTTTTCTCTATATTGAATTTCATTTTATTTAATATAGCCTCATCTGCAGAAATCCATCTGGATCTTGAGCGTATCTTCTTGGGTGTTAGCTATTCCTACCAGCTTAGTATCATCTGCAAATTTGGTAAGTTCCCCTTCTATTCCCTCCTCTAAGTCATTAATGAAGATATTGGAGAGTACTGGGCTTAAGACCGAACCTTGTGGCACCCCACTGCTTACTTCCCTCCATGTAGACTTAGACCCATTAAGGACTACTCATTGAGTACGGTTTGCCAGCCAGTTGCGAATCCATCTAGTGGTATATGCAATCACTTTGGTTCCCCTTTTGTTTCTAACATAGCCAAATAATTCATTTGTAGTTTTACAAGGAACCTCTTGCAAGCTTCAAATCATTCAGAATACCTGGCCTTCTATCATTGTCCTTACTGTTTCTGGAGTTTGCCTCAAATTCCTCTTTGGTTATGTTTTTGTCCTTCCATTTCTTATATGTGTCCCTTTTCCACAACAACATTTAGGGAGTTCTCCATGTATCAATAAATTTCTTCCATTTTTTCCCCTTTTTGTTGGAATTATTTATTATAGCCTCCTCAACATCGCATTTCATGGAACCTCCAATTTCTCCTTCATGATTTGAAGACCTTGCCTAGACTTCTTTTCCATCAGGGTTCTTCAAAATCTCTTGCTCTGAGGTCTAGCATGTAGCTCCAAATCTTCTTAGAATATAGTGAGTTTTAAGTTGCTATGTTCTGGTGATTTAATGAGTAAGTTGAAAAGTACAATAGAAAAGTTGAAAAAGAAAGTTGATTAAGCAGAAATTTTGACAAGCATACCATAATTTTCTTCTTCAACAGCTATAAAGTGACTTTGATCAGAACAGACACAGAAGCCCATTCTATACCAGGCAATATACCAGTCATTGAAGAGTTTGTTTATTTGTTTGTTTGCTAAATGTATTTGCTGCCTATCTTGCTGTGGGTCTATTCTAGGTGGCTTTACAACAATAAAAATAAATGAAAAGATTATAAACAAAAAAGTAAAAGTAAAAAAAAAGTAAAATAATTTGCCAACATTGCCACTGATGTTAAGTTTATAATTTATTCCAAACCGCTCCACAGTTATTTCTTTTTTTTAAATTGGTGTTGTTTCTGTTGATAATATTTTTCCCCGCTTGTCTTTCTTCCATTTTTGATCATTGGCCCTTTTTCTTTTCATTACAGGTCCTTTTGACTGTTATGAATATTTCATTCCTCTGAGATTTCTCTCCTGCTGGAGCTTTGGAGTGTGACAATGGTGTTTGTATTCAATCTGTCAAACGCCATTATCACACTAAATAGCTACTGTTAGATAGACCATCGGGTGCAGGAAAATAGGAGGATGAGGAGGTGTTGATGATAACAGAGGAAGATAAGAATATTTGAGAAATGCATTATCTGAGAGAATACCACAATAGCATGTCAAGAAAACTCTGCTTTTCATTGCCAAAATGTCAAGGGATAAATATGTACCACTGTCTCTCTTTTTCTTCCCTCCCTCTCCAATCCAAATGAAATTATTAAGTATTTATTCAATTTATTAATAAGTTAATAGTCATGATCATTTTAGCCTGAAGCAGTAGCTCTATTGTTGCATTGATCTTAGATAATGAAGCAGGATCATGGAAGCATAATTCTTTTGGGGACTCAGCTGCAAGCAGCTCAGCTGTGAATTCATTAATCATTTCACCAAATGTTAAAGAAAATAGCAGCCAACTTCTCACATTGTCTGAAATTTGGCAGAAAAGTAGCCAAGATCCATTGCCATAACTGCAAAATAAACATTCCATAATCTTGTGGCCTATTTCTTTGAAATAAAATTTGGGCTGCAAATACAATCAACTGGGCATGTTAATATTCAATCTCTAATTAAATCACTGTTGACTGTACTATTCCAATCTGATTTGGAAATTTCATCAAAAGCATCACTGACATCACCACCTCATATAAAGGCAAAATGTTTACTAAATCTCTAACAATAGATCACTGTACTTTTTTTATCAGTTGGTTGCACTGTAAAGTTTACTCTATGTAATCAAGTTTATGTATGTATTTACTAGGTTTTTATGCTGGTATAATCATAGCTGTCTCTGAACAATGCTATCAAAACCAGTTTTTCTATTAATCTATTCTTCTGCTCAAGGGGGAGCCCAATTCTGGCTTACCAATTCATTTGGTATAATAAAAGTGTTTATAAATATGTGTGTTCCACATTTACAGCTTCTACTTTTAAAGAATTTCTTCAAGCGTCTTAGGCTTATATTTAAAAATCTATTGTGTAACCTGAACTTCAGATATGTATCCATTCATTCAATCTAAAATAGCTCTCAAGTCTTTCAATTACCCTGCTCAAATACATTATCCTGTACTTTAAAGCCATGCCACACTGCCCAATGGATGCAAAGAGGACACAACGGAAGGGGAAAATGTTCCTTCCGTTGTATCCGCGCTCAAAAGGGGCAAAAATTTGCATAATTGGAGCGGATGAAATGGACGCGGGGAGGAGCAGGGAGGATGCAAAGCGGATGCAGAACGGAAGCCCTGCGGATGCAGAACGGATGGCGCATTCGCAGGGCTTTGGGGGGGTCTCAGGAGAGCGGACGCAGAATGGAAAAAACGGATACAGAACAGATGCACAGCAGATGAAGCGGATGCACAGCGGAAGCCTAGTGGATGCACAGTGGAAGCGGAACGGATGCCGCGCGTTAATTGCGCATGCGGGGGGGAATGCATTGCGCAAGTCCCCCGGATATAAAGGGAAGCAGCTCGCACATGGCCAGCATTCCGAGGGAAGACCTGCTGCTGGACACTTTGAGTTCCTTGCCTGCCCTGCCTGCATGCCTGCCTCCAAGCCTGCCTCCAAGCCTGCCTCCCAGCCTGCCTCCCAGCCTCCTGGGCAGCCTCCTTGCCAGCCTGCCTTCCAGCCTCCGTTCCAGCCTTGCTGGCAGCCTGCCTTCCAGCCTCCCTGCCAGCCTTGCTGCCAGCCTGCCTTCCAGCCTCCTGGGCAGCCTCCTTGCCAGTCTGCCTTCCAGCCTCCCTGCCAGCATTGCTGCCAGCCTGCCTTCCAGCCTCCCTGCCAGCCAGTCTGCCTGCCAGCCTTGGTGCCTGCTTTCCTGCCAGGCTTCCTGCCAGGCTTCCTGCCAGGCTTCCAAACAGGCTTCCAAACAGGCTTCCTGCCAGGATTCCTGCCAGCCTTGGTGCCAGCCTTCCTGCCAGCCTTGGTGCCTGCCAGCCTCCCTGCCAGCCAGCAACCCCACAACCATGGGGAAGAAGCGAAAGGCTCAGCAACCTGCCGCCATCCCTGGCAAGAGGGACAGGGCCACCCTCCCGCCCCATGTCCGTGACTCTGCTTCTGCTGGGGCTTCTGCTGCTTGGGCTCGCTCTTCTCTTGCTGGAGCTTCTGCTGTGGCTGCTCCTGGCAGTGGTGCTTCTGCTGCGCACTCTGCTGAAGCTGCTCCTGGTCCTGCTGGTCTTGCTTGTTCTGCTCGTGCTCCTGGTCTTGCTGGTCCTGCTGCTGGTGCTTACTCTGCTGCTGCTCATCCTGGTCTTGCTGCTTCTGCTGCTGCTGCTGCTGCTGATTCTGATTCTGATTCTGATTCTGATCCTGCTGGTGATTCTGCTGCTGCTGCTGCTGATTATGATCCTGCTGGTGATGCTTCTGATGATGATGATTCTGCTGCTGCTGCTGCTGCTGCTGCTGCTGCTGTTGGTGTGGAGGAGCAGCCCCTACAACCTCGAAGTCCCTCTGATGAGGGCCCATATGGCCCTGCCAGAGGGAGGAAGAGTCGTTCGTGTCAACGGGAGAGGAGGCAGTACTTTATTGAGGAGGCGCACGAGGATGAGGTGCTGGAGTGGCTGAGAGAGAACGACTATCTGTGGCGGAAGGGACACCGGCTGTACAGGGACACCAAGCTGAAGCAGGCTGCTTGGAGAGAGAGGGCGGAGAGTCTGGGCTACACTTCGGAGGTGCTACTCGGCTGGTGGAAACATATGCACACCTGGTACGGAAAGCTGCACTGCAAAAAATCTGGCCAGGCCGCAGTCAAACTGACGGACAGAGAGAACTACGTCATGGCCAGGTGCAGCTTCCTGGAGGGTGAGATCCACCACCGAGCAGCACCAGGAGCCCATCTGTCTACCCTCACTCTCAGGCAGCCTGCTGCGACCCAGTTCTCTTCCAGCTGAGAGTCAGTCCCTGTCTCCAGGCAGGTTTCTGTGGAGCGTGCCATGGCGGAGAACGCCCAGGCAGGTGTTGAAAGCTTGGTGGAGAGCGAGGAGGACTCCCTGGTGCGGTGGGAGAAAGGAAACATTGAGTCCACCGCTGCCGAAGTCCCATCCACCCACACCGCTGCCTCCACAGGAAGGCAGAGAGCCAGACCGCAGGAGGGGGAGAGCCACAAGCTCCTGGTGGAGATCAGGGACACCATCCGCACCAGCATAGGTCTCCTCTCTCAGCTGGTCCCCATCGACTCCTCCTGCTCCAACCGCAAGCCCTTCCTCAATTATTTGAACCAGACCCTCAAGGAGATGCCGGATCCCCAGTATCAGCTGGTGAAGGAGAGGATCTGCACACTGATTAACAACCCTCCAGACCCAGAGGCACCTGCTACCACCCAGTCCAGATCTGCTCCTCCACCCCAGGTGATGTCCCTCCCATACCAAGGCTTCCAACAGCCCCTCACCTACCAGGGCTACAGCTACCCGGAGGTCCAGCAGCACAGGCAGCAGCCCTTCCCAGGCCAGGCACAGAGTCATTGGGCGACACCGTTGCCAGCTGTTCCACTGATGCCACCGATGCCACCCACACCAATGATGCCACCGACGACATCGATGCCAGCCATGCCACTCCTCAGCTCACTGCACAGCAGGCAGTCCCACTACACTACTCCTTCCTCCATCCCACAGCCAAGCCCGGCCTCAGTATATCTGTCCTCGGTACTGGGGCTGACACCCCATGGCATGGAGGAAGGACCTCTCAGCATCGCGGGGATGAGCCAGCTGTCCGACACCTTTCTGAACACACCGTCCCCTGTTGTCCTCTCGGCACCAGGCACTCCATCAGCACCTCAGACCAGCACTGCAGCAGCACCCACCTCCACAGCACCTGCACCCTAAAAATTAGACTGGGCACACACCTCCGAGTGACCAAACGGAGTACCAGAGACTGGCTGCCTGGATATTTTTGGACTTTATTTGGACACTTGACTTGGTTCATGTTTACTTTTCAGGTTGTTATTAATAAAGTTTATCTTTGTTTCACACGCTTGCTTCATTATTTTTTTTCTATAAAGTCTGGGTGGAAACTTTTAGAAATGGTTTAGCCTTTGCATGCTTGTGGGATGGGTAAGGATAGCTGTGGGATGGGCAGGGATACCTTTGGGATGGGTTAAGATAGCTGTGGGATGGGCAGGGATACCTTTGGGTTAAGATAGCTGTGGGATGGGCAGGGATACCTGTGCGATGGGTTAAGATAGCTATGGGATGGGCAGGGATACCTTTGGGTTAAGATAGCTGTGGGATGGGAAGGGATACCTGTGGGATGGGTTAAGATAGCTGTGGGATGGGCAGGGATACCTTTGGGATGGGTAAAGATAGCTGTGGGATAGATAAATCTCCAGTGCAAGCATAGTGGGACTGTATGGTCCACCCTCCCAGGTGCCACCCCTATGGCCCTTATCAATTTCAATGTAAGCATTGATCCACACATGTCAACATAAACACAACTCTTTATTAAACGCCCTGTTCATTGTAGGCCAACCAAACATACATGGCACAATCTCATCCGTGTGATGAGACAGACTGAAGGAAGCATCCATTAAGCATCTACCATCCTGTCTTGCCACTCCACCGCTCCAGCTGGGGAGTTGCACCAGTCTTTCAGAAGGTTGCGCTGCTTCTTCGCCTCACGTGAGGCTCTGTTGGGCCCTTGCACATCCTCAGTGTCGATCAGGTTTCGCCCTTGCCTCCATTCCCCAGGCTCCATGTCCCCATTGCCTTGCTGGAGGTCCACGAGCCTGTTCTGCAAGACTGGGTAGCGGGTGCGCATGAGATTGTGCAGGATGCAGCAAACTTCCACGATCCTCCTCATGCTCTGTGGGCGATGCTGCATGGTGGTGAGAAGTACCTGGAACCTGTCGGCCAGGATGCCAAAGGCATTCTCTACCACACGCCTTGCCCTGGACAGCCTGTAGTTGAAGATCCTCTCTTCACGGGTGAGGTATTTGGAGGTGTAGGGCTTCATGAGGTAGGTTGAGAGGGAGAAGGCATCATCCCCCACGATGAAGTAGGGCACATCTTGCGTGTCGTTGGGCAGGGGTTCTGGATCTGGGAAGCCCACCATGAGGTTGCTTTCCAGTCCCTCCTTGAGGTGACTGTCATTGTATACCTGGGCATCTGAAGATGAGCCGTTGCCTGAAACATCGATGTACATGAACTTGTAGTCAGCATCGACCATGGCGAAGAGGATGATGCTGAAGAAGCCCTTGTAGTTGAAATAAGTGGACCCCGAGTTGGCTGGAACCTTGCAGGCCACGTGCTTGCCATCGATGGCTCCAACGGTGTGGGGTAAGTTCCACTTCTGATACCACTGCTCTGCAACTTTCTTCCATCCTTCTTCAGTGGTGGGGCACTGGAGGAGCTCCTCCTTGTATTCTTCGAGGATGGCCCACATCACTTCTCTGACCACAAAGCTGATGGTGCTGGGTACACCCTCCAGCCGTACTGCATGCTCCTGTAGGGGGTCCCTGAGGCCAGGTGGCACAGAGTGAGTGCCACCCTGAGCCCAGGTTCCAGGCTGGGTGGGAAGTTGTTTTTTGTCTTGCTCAGCCTGGGTGTCAGGCGCTGCAGAAGTTTGTCAAACATGGCTGGAGGCATATTCATGAAGCTCTGGAACGCACGAGTGTCTTCACTCCTGAGCTCCACCATCAGCTTGTCGTAAAGTTGGTACTGTGCTCTTCTGGCTAACCATCTTTGGACCCAGACTTTTTTTGGGTCCTTTTCTTGCCGTAGTAGAGTTCACAGAGACTGTTGATGGTTTCGCAGTGATGCAGAAGGATGTTGGCTGCCAAAAGGATTTTGTCATAATCCATGGTGGAGATGACTGGATAATGTGGAAGAGGAAGAGGCAGATGAAGGCTGCAGAGGTCTGCACCGCTGGTCTGCTGGTCTGAAAGTGCGATGCAGACGAGTTGCTCCCCCTTTTTATAGGCAGTATAGGTTTTCCGCTAGGCATCCTCTAGGCATCCTCTAGGCATCCTCTAGGCATCCTCTA
>BLBF01000010.1:12251884-12264705 GCA_015471245.1 Laticauda colubrina
AGAATAGAATAGAATAGAATAGAATAGAATAGAATAGAATAGAATAGGACTTAAGAGACTTGGAAGGGACCTTAGTAGTCTTCTAGTCCAACCCCCTTCTCAGACAGGAAACCCTATACTATTTCAGATAAATGGTTGTCTAATCTCTTCTTAAAAACTTCCAGTGTTGGAGAATTCATAACTTCTGAAGGCAGTTATGAATTTTCCAACATTGGAAGTTTTTAAGAAGTGCCATTCTACTGATTAATTGTTCTGTAAGGAAATTCCTCCTCAGTTCTAGGTTGCTTCTCTTCTTGATTAGTTTCCACCCATTGCTTCTTGTCCTGCCCTCAGGTGCTTTGGAGAATAGCTTGACCCCCTCTTCTCTGGGACAGGCCCTGAGATATTGGAACTCTGCTATCATGTCTCCCCTGGTTCTTCTTTTCATGAAACTAGATATACCTAATTCCAGCAACCGTTCTTTATATGTTTTAGCTTCTTTGCCTTTATATGTTTGAGAGTTCATTGTCTTTTACACAGAGCAAAATGTTGTCAATGAAAAGGCAGGAGAGGCAGACATAGGAACAGCACATAGGAGCCCTTCCCCTCATCTATTTTTTTGCTATTTGTTTCAGTGGTTCTGGCAGCCCAGAGATGCATCAAGAAGCTGCCATCTCTGAACAGAGGAATTCTAGGAAATAAAGCTAAGGTTTGTGAATGGTGCTTCACTTTAGATTGCATCAGATTCCTCTTTTTATTGACTTAAAAAAAAAAAAATTTAAAGGACAGGTGGTGAACCTGGTGGGTACTAAGGTAGGAGGTTTGTTTTTGTGACAAATTGGCCATACAACAGGTGCATCGAGATGAATTCCATCTACAGGTAGGTCTCAATCTGTAACCATTCATTTAGTGACCACTCAAAGTCGCAATGGCATTGAAAAAAGTGATCCATGACCGTTTTTCATACTTGCGACCATTGTGGCATCCCCATGTGATCCAAATTCAGATGCTTGGCAACTGGCATGTATTTAGACGGTTGCAATTTCCCGAGGTCACATGATCACCTTTTGACAAGCAAAGTCAATGGGGAAGACAGATTCATTTAATAACCATGGAAAGAAAGGTCATAAAATGGAGTTAAACTCACTTAACAACTGTCTTGCTTAGCAATGAAAATTCTGGGCTCAGAAGTGGTTGTAAATGAAGGAGTACCTGCTTAACTATTTGGAACAGGGGTCCCCAACCACCAGGCCCTGGACCGGTATCGGTCCGTGGATCATTTTGTACCGGGCCGCAAAGAATGAATAATAGTGATTAAAATATATATATAAATATGTTTTTAGTAAAGAAATAGTAAAGAAGCCCTTTACTATTGGGGAAGAATTGGTTTTGCTGGTCCTTAAAAAAAGTGTTTCTGCATGAAACTGGTCCCTGATACAAAAAAGGTTGGGGACCACTGATTTAGAAGATACAAGCAAATGCCTAAGACAGAAACAGATCAAAACAATTCCCTCCAGCAGACTTTGCTAAGGATCCCAATTAGGATAGCTTTATGAGCCTTTGTCAGGGCTCCTCAAATGATGCCCAGTTAGATATGATTATGAAACTATGTCACTATCGGAAGCGCACAGACGGAAAGTGGGAGGAAAGTCAAAATTGTCCTGACCATTGAAGGAAGCCCTTGTGAAATGGAGGTCGACTCAGGATCTTTCCTATCAATGGTGTCTTGGAATACAATCAGACAGTTGGTTAACAGAGTTTTAACCAAAAGTTAAAAGACCGTCATTGGCTACAAGCCGGCAGGCAAGCCTCTATAAAAAGGGCTGCCACGGCTTGAGCCAATGTTCTGTTACCGTTTGCTGTTAACTAATAAAGAGTTATTTGTTGGAACCCGGTTTACCGCACATCTTTTCCAGACGGAACAGTTTTAAAAAATATTTCTTTGTCGGTAAAACATAAATTTAACTTATGCTGTTGTCTTTTTATGTTTTGACATAATTATAAGCTGTTTGAAGCAGAGGTGGTATTCAGCAGGTTCTGACCAGTTCTGGAAAACCATTAGTGGAAATTAGTTTGTAGAACCAGAAAATACCATCTCTGACTGGAGATTTTACAGTATCCTTCCCCTGCCACACCCACCAAGCCACACCTACAGAACCAGTAGTAAAAACATTTGAATTCCACCACTGGTTTGAAGTCTTGAGAAGTGGAGTAGTATATATAATAATAATAGTAAAAATAATCCATGGAGAATACCAAGTTGTATATTGGCAAATCAAATCAGACAAGAAATGCCATTCAAGTCTTGAACCAAGGCCAGGAAGTTGTGAGAGACAGGATAGGGAAAAACAAGCTCAGAGAGCTTCTAGCAAGACAGACAGGTCTTTGGTTCCAGATAAGGTTACGCTCCTATGAAATGACAGGTCTCTGAGTTGGAAATCCTCCCAGATTTGCAACTTCTGTGGAAAATGAAGTGAGGACTGTGATGTAGGGAGGTTATTGTTCTGCATCTGTTGGTATGCTAAATATGGTATGCCTGGTGTAGGAAGAATAGTGAAGCACGCTATTTCCACACATTTACATTACAAAGCATTCTGTCTTCGTTTTTTTTAATTTAAGATAACTGTCATGCCCCTGGTGGAGACTGACTCTGAGGGAGAGGAGGAACAGCTGACAGGGAGTGGAAGTGTGGATCCAGAGGTTGTGGAGGAGGCTGGGAAAGGGCAGAGGCTGGCTGAGCCGTCAGAGGAGGACCCAGGCCCATCCCCTATGCATCCTAGTGCACGCAGGGAGGAGAGGATAAGGGAGAGACGTGGTCTACTTGGGAGGAGAGGACCTAGCTTCATGGGCTGAAGCTACGACAACTGAATAAGAGTTTGGACCCGTGTACTTGCAAATGCTGGAAACAAAGCATGTAAATATCTCTAGTTTATAGTTCTTCTCTGAGTTTGGTGTCCTTCCCAGTGTGGACATCCTCCAGCCCTTATCTTGCCTGGTTTGTGTTGCTTTTTTCTTTCTTCATGTAACTGTTTGTGTGGGAGTGTTTTTGTCTTCCGTCAAAGATATTGACGGAAACTGAAGGAATAAAAGGAGCTTCACCACTTTTCTGTGACTGTGTTTGTTTGTATCCCACCCTAGGTCATCACAATAACTCAGAAACCAAAGGTGGCACAAAGTTTAGCGGAAAGATCAGATTGCTACCAGAGCAAACCTTCCAGGCCAGAGTAACATCAATCACTGATTGTCCCTAAGGTTCCAAGTTCAATTCAATTCAATGTGCTATCACAATTCTTACAAAATATGGTACACCATTGATTTATTATAACAGAGATGGCCCTGTCTGACAAGATTTTGCAAGAACTCTATGAACATCTAAGAAGGTCTCCTGAAGTTCCTACTGCCATGAAAGTGAGCCAGGCTGGTCCAAGAGGCAGTACTGAGTGAGGACCCCACTTAATGGAATATGCATTCATCCCCTGTACCTTAACCAGGATCAAATCTGGTCAGCATATAGACAAAAAACCAACAGGAAGTTCTAGGCCATACAATGCAATACAAAGTTAGGGGAAAAATACAGGGAGGGGAATATCATTGAAGTTTCAATTTTTGGAAGCTGGTTTCAACCATTCTTGCTTAATATTTGTTTAAAAACAACTGTACCCTTGACAATTTTACAGTGAATTTTTAAATTATTTTGTGTTGTTGTTATTATTGCTATTCAGTTGGTTTAGATTTTTTTTTGTCCCAAAGAACAGCATTATGCCAAGTTTACTTCCAGGAGCAAAAGACACCACTGAACTCAAGCACCCTATCCAAATGTTGCTCTTCTCCTCTTCAAGCACTACAAGTAAGTTCCAGCCAGTCCTCTGTGAGTCACTGAAATTCAAGAATGCATCTCTCTGCTTTACTTCTTACTTGTTTAGAATGGCTAGATGATTGACATTCATCCCCAGCTACAGTACTATCCACAAAGAAGTGAGTCCACAATAAATTATTATTTCATCAAGTAACAGGCAGATTCACTTAGGTAAAGATTTCCCCTGTCCAGTCAGATCCAACTCTAGGGAGTTGTCTCATCTCCATTCCTGTGATGACCTGGGACGTGGCACAAAGTAACACAGCCAGATAACAGATATGAGTCCTTTTATTTGCCCCAACGTCCCATTTACTCTCTGGCCTGGAGAAAAGCTCTCTCATGAACCTGCAGCAACCTCTGGCTATAGATACTCCAGTCCAAATGCTGTAAGCAGACTGACTGCAATCAATCACTCCAGCAGGGCAAGATAAAGAGTTCAAGAAGAATCATGGCAATAATTCCAGCAAGGCAAGATAAGTGCACAGAACCATGGCAATAATTCAAACAGTCAGGAGGAAGCCAGGAATGCAGGTCATAGGTCTCAACACCAGATGAATTCAGCAAACACCCCTCCTAACTGCCTCTCCTTTAAATGCCCTCCCCAGGTGTGCCTTGTGAAGGGAATTGGGGCCCTTTTCTTCCTCATAAGCCACGCCATCCACATTGCTCTCTTCTTCATTCTTCCCTGAGCACTCTAGGATGAGGAGGGGGTGGGCCTTGATCTTCCTCAGAACTCCTTCTCTCTTGTTCTACCTCTTCCCTGCTCTGCCCAGCCTGACTTTGCCCTTCTCCAGTTTCTTCTACAGCAATGGATCCACTCTCCCGCTCTCTGTCAGGTGTTTCTCTTCTCCCTCAGATTTAAACTCCAAAAGGACCATGACAATTTCCTAGCCATGAGAGCCAGTTGTCAGAAGACACTTCTGTGGCCATCACTATACGCTGAAGTGCATGGAACATTATTAGCAATAGCAACTAGACTTATATACCACTTCACAGTGCTTTACCAACCTCTCTAAGTGGTTTCCAGGGTTAGTATATTGTCCCCAACAATCTGGATCCTCATTTTACCAACCTCAGTAGGAAGTAGAAAGATGGAAGGCTAAGTCAACCTTGAGTTGGTGAGAATAGAAATGCTGAATTGTTGGCAGCTGGCAATCAGCAAAAGTAGCCTGCAGTACTGCCTTCTAACTATTGCACCACAAGGCTCTTCTCAACAATGTGGCACCTATATATCTACATGCATTTGCATACTTTCACACTGCTAGAGAGGCAGGAGCTGGAGCAAGGAAGAGGAGCTCCCCCGTTGTGTGGCACTTGGGACTTGAACCCGGGATGTCAACTTTCCAGCTAACAAGCCTTTAACCCCCTGAGCCATTGCACCCAGGGATTGATTTACCAATGCCTTACATGGGTTTAGGCTTTTTTTTTTTTTATCAAGAGCTGTAAGTCTCTCTAATTGCAAGAAGTTACATAACTCTGATAGTGTAGGGAGAAGGGTGAACTCTCTAAAACCTTAAATCACTCTAGCTCAGGAAAATTTAGAGTGGTTTTTTTCCGCTTTCAATAGGCTTTTCAAGCAAAGCTAATAAGATACTTCAAGAATATATTGCCCTAGCAACCAAATAAAGCACGGTGAATCTATTTAAAAGCTGAAAAGGAAAGCTGTTTTTGCTGATATATGCTCTCAAATATCTGTACCACTACAACTACCCAAGAATTCTCCTCCTGTCCTAAATCTTTGTTTTTGAATCAAAGCTAGGCATTAATCTCTGTGCTTGAAAAATCAATTCCAGACAACCTTTGCAATGCAAGCTTTGGAATTCCACCAAGAGTCTAGGGAATTCAATTTCAACCGCAAAAGAGACAAAGACCACATTTACTCATAAACTCATAATTATAATTCTGCACATATCTGTACATGCAAGCCACTATGTTGCAGTGCTGGAAAGTGCTGGAGTAGAAGCAAAAAGGTTCTAGCCCTCCCATTAGGAACCAAAGAGACCTGAATAACTTTGCGCCAGCCACTCTCTTTCAACTCAGACTGCAAAGTCCATCGACATCTACATTTTGACGACATCTACCTCCATAGTCGCATATCCACATCTACATATACATTTATCTAGCACCTGTATTGGACCAGAAGATTAAAATCTGTGACCTTCAGTGGATTGATTTAGGCTGACTGTAATAGTCACAACAATTTAAAAGGGAAAAGGTTTCTCTTGTCCAGTCATGTCACATTCTAGGGGTTGGTGCTCATTTTGATTTCTTAAGTAAGGGAACCAACATTGTCTGAAGATGCTTCTGTAGTCATGTGGCCAGCATGACTATATGTCAAAGGCACACAGAAGTCTGTTACTTTCCTACTGAAGTTGTACCAATTTATCTACTTGCATTCTCATGCTTTCAAACTGCTAAGTGGGCAGGAGCTGGAGCAGGAGCTCCCTCCATTACATGGTGCTGGGGTTTCAAACTGCCAACCTTCTGGTAAACAAGTCCAGCATCTTTTTTTTTTTAAGTTTTATTGATTTTTAAGGACAAACAAAAACAAACAAAACATAAAAACATCCAGCTTTCTTCCATAAGTATACAAACAGTGTGTCAGTTGGTTTACAAATTTTTTGTGCATTCATTTCATAGTCTCAATTACACTTACATTACATAATAACTCATATTATCAAAAATTGAATATCCTAGTATTATTATTAATCAATCATTTGACTATAATTTTGTTCATTCATACTTTGCGAGATAGCTATACTTAGTTTATTTTATAACAATTCATATAGTCCTTCCAAATCTATCTTAAAAACATTTTATATATGTAATAATAATAATAATAATAATAATAATAATAATAATAATAATAACAACAATAATAATAATAATGAAATACATTATTATTTAACAAGTCCAGCATCTTAACTGCTATGTTATCAGACCCCTTTAGGCCACTACACCTCCTTGATTTGATTGATCTTAATTTGATTGATTGAATATCTACAACATATAATCACAAATAGTTGATTGATCGAATAACAACAATATGTAACCACAAATAGTTGATTGATTGAATAACAACAATAGATAACCTTCATCTCCATTCACAAATAGGGAAGCCCCATTCAAACTAATGGAAGTTGTTTCTAGATGACAGTGGTATTTAGTTTGGCCCATATAGCCTGTATTCACATTACATGAAGTTAAAATAGATTTGAAATATCTCATCTGGTGACCATTTTGGATTAGGACATAATAAACCATAAACCTTGACCAAAGGCAAGTCTTTTTTTTTTACTTTGCAATTGTACAAATCCAACCATCAGTTTCACACAAAACAGATGAGCCTAGGTCTTAGTTACAAAAGATCAATCTGAAACAAGCTAAACTCACTTGAAACCCAATCACACTGTAGTTTTAATGAGTTTGCAACACCAAAAACTGAATGATAAATTTTAAGCCAGCTAAATTTGGAAAAGTGAGGAAGGCCCTGAGAAATGGCTGCTCCTACTTCAAAAATCAAAGGAAGCTCTTTTGAGAAATTCTCCAGTCAGGTGAAAAGAATAGTAAGCAGAGCTGGTTTGCCTTCTTTTGCTAATTGTCCCTCAAGAGAGTCCTTTGCTCTAACAGTATTGCTTTTAAGACATTTCCATGGGGGATCAAAAGAAAAAAGAATGGGAAAAAAACATTTTGCATGGCATTCTAAAAGGGGTAATTGGTCTTCGTGAACATCCAGCAGAGAGTATAAGAATGACGCACAAAAGCATTTAAATATGCTTAAATACCTCATGGGAACATTTGCTAGTTGATTTTTTTTTTTTTTAGAATTTAGAATTTGAGCTTCAGCTTGCCTGAAATATGCAGGTGAACCAACTTATGGGGATTGCGGCCCATCTTGGCATATCAGGGGTATGATACACCTACCATGGCCACTCCCGCTCAGCAACTGGGCAGAGAACTCATTGCTAAAATTTTTGAAGCCTACCCCTGGTCAGATTTACTTAACCTTGTTACTAACTTATCATCTGCAGTGATTCACTTAGCAACTGTGGCAAGAAAAGGTCATAAAATGGGGCAAAACTTAATTAAACAAATATCTCACTGAATTTTTGAGCTCGATTGTGGTCATAAGTTGAGGTCTACCTGTGCTAAAAAAATCCATTTTAATCAATCACCAGATGAAAAAAAAAATTTAGCTGAAAGTATTTCGCATTTTATATGTCAGAAGTAAAATGGTAGGATGTAAATGCAGGGGGTCCTGATGCAGGGGAGGGGGTGAAAACACTAAATATTAGTATCTTCAGTTGGATAGATTGGTAGTCAGTGCAGTTTCTGCAAGCAAAGGGGTAACATGACAGTAACAAGACTATAAGCATGCAGGCCTCTGAGCTTTGCATAAATTGATATTTCCAGATATTTATCAAGGCCTGCCCCAGGTAGATGAAATTACAGTAATTCATGTCTGTTCTGTATAACTTGGAAGGTTCCAAGGAGTCTTCTCTGATTGGCCAGAAAGGCCAGTAGTGGATTGGTTCATTAGGAACCAATCCAAGGAGCCGCTCAAAGGCAGCAAAGTTAAAACAATGTCATTGGCTACAAGCCGGCAGGCAAGCCTCTATAAAAAGGGCTGCCGCGGCTTGAGCCAATGTTCCGTTACTGTTTGCTGTTAACTAATAAAGAGTTATTTGTTGGAACCCGGTCTACCGCGCATCTTTTCCGAACGGAACAATGTCAAACACGGTTTCTCAAGCTTAGCAACTTTAAGATGTATGGACTTCAACTCCCAGAATCCCCCAGCCATTCTGGGACTTGAAGTCCATACATCTTAAAGTTGCCCAAGGTTGAGAAAAACTGACATAGGAGATGACAAGAATCTGAGGCAATGAACCGAAACAGAGATGAAACGATTTACAGCAGAGGTATCAAACAGGTGGCCTGTGGGGCAGAAATGCTTCAGGCACGGGCCACACCCACCCCAGCTCCGTGAAGGAAAAAAATGTGATATGTCACATGATGGCAACATGATGCCATGAGTTTGACGCCTGTGTTTTACAGGCTTTTGAGGAGTTAATACATCATAGCAGTTTGTGAAAAGCATGAAACATGTATTCGTACTTGTGGTAAAAAATCATCTTAACATTTAACCATTGTTTAAAAGCAAATGGTTTTTTTTTCCTAAAAGCAAAATGCTGCCCTGCCCCAGAATGTCACAGCATTCCTTCAAGCAGCCATCTCAAATCTGTCTTTTTGAATTCAAATAACTCCCAAAGTTGACATTTATTAGAAGTTGCTGACAGCTGCAAGGGGTTTTGGATTAAATCTGCAATTTGGACTTCTTTGTTCTTTTTAGTTGCATTTCCAATCAGTCAAGCTCATATTTCAAAGGCTAAATGCATTTTTCTTATTATTGTTCTTGCACTATTGAAAACCATGCTGAAATTGCATTTCGTGTTTATGTGTGCAATAGGCATCTGTGTTACATATTAGCATACTCCAAATACTCTATTCCCATTGGTCCACAAACACTTGAATCTGATTGGTGTCCTACTCGACGGGGATTGGCCAAAAATAGCTAGCCTATGATTGGCCACCTCAGCAGCAGGAGAATCAAGGAGCCGTCATTGGCCACAAGCTGCGAGCAGCCTCTCTATAAAAAAGGGCTGCCACAGCTCCTGGCTCAGATGGAATTTAAGAACTAAATAAAAGAGCTGAAGTTACGCTGGTCTCAAGTCTCATTCTTTGCTAACACAACACTGGCGACGAGGGTGGGATTCTGAGACAAGGAGACCAGTTGAGCACGTGGCAACGAGAACTGAGCAGACGAAATGGCTGGAACCAACTCGCCACCCGCACCATTCAATCCAGCGATGGAAGAGTGGGAATCATACATCGACAGATTCCTCATGTTCCTGGAAAGCAATGACTTGCAAGGAATCTCCGACAACAGAAAGAGAGCCGTGTTTTTGACACACTGTGGGCCCACAGTATTCAAAATGGCCAAGGCATTAGCCAAACCGGAGGATATAAAACAGATGGCCTGGCCAGACTTGGAAAAATTACTGAAGGCTCACTATGCACCGTCTCCAGCCTTATACGGAGACACGAGTTCTACAAACGGGACCAGAGAGAAGGTGAGAGCATCGCAGACTTCGTAGCGGCTCTCAGGGACATTGGAGGGGCATGCGAGTTCCTCAACATGGATGAAGCCATGAGGGATCGCGTGGTCCTTGGTCTAAGAGATATCACCCTACAAAGCTGACTGCTAACTCGACCAAAAATTACAGTCACTGAGGCTATTGCTGAAGCCACAGCAGCTGAAGCAGCTAAAAAATCAGCAGCCAAAATGCAACAAATGAATGCGACAACACCAAAAACACTGGAAGAAGCAAGCCAAATTCCAGAGTAAAAGTCAGAACACACACAAGACCATCACACACTACGCAGATAGCAAATCGTTGTCCAAGATCAATAACAATGAAGAGGAGATCCACAGACTCCAGGCTGAACGAAATAGACTGGAGAAGAAAGGACGTAAGTTGGGGTTCCAGTGTGCCGGGTGCAGAGGGGACCACTCCTGTTCTGAATGCCGTTTCCTAGATGCTATGTGCCAGTACTGCGAGATATGGGGACACATAGCAAGAGTCTGCTGAAACCGTAAGAGCTACAGCCCCCGACATAGAAACAATACACCACCAAGGATAAAAGAAAGACAAACATGGAGCCATGAGAGTCAAGAAAGCAAAGGCAAGCGGCTAAACGAAAACTACAGAAAAGAAGAAACACACCAAACTATTACCATCGGTCATTCAAACACAACCAATGGCCAAAAAGTACATGTGGCAGTCAGGATCGAGGGCCAAGAATGCGAGATGGTGGACTCCAGATCATATCTATCAATGGTATCATGGAATACCATTAAAAGACTGATACCACATATTGGCAGAACTGAATTAGAAAACCAAACGCTGATACTAAAAGACTACCAAGGAAACAGGATCCCCGTAGTTGGACTTGGACACTTCCAAGTCATCTTCAAAGAACACACAAAAATTCTGCCTCTAACCATTGTAGACCAGAACCGCCCAAGCCTGTTGGGTCTCAAGTGGTTCGAACCCCTGGGAATCAGAGTGACCGGCATCAACAGCGTCACCAAGACAGACTGGGAGGAGAACCTAATGAGGGAGTTCCAGGACGTCTTCGATGGGAAACTAGGCAAGTACTGAGGGTCCCCCATATCATTTAATTTAAATCCGACAATAGCTCCTATTAGGTTAAAAGCGAGGCGAGTTCCCTTCGCATTAAAACCGAAGATTGATGAGGAACTAAATAAACTCATAGCACAAGTCATATTGGAACTAATTGACCACGCTAAATGGGAAACCCCAATCATGACCCCAATTAAGCCAGATGGGTACGTGAGAATTTGTGGTGACTACAAGGCCACTCTAAACCATGCACTACAGCAAAGTGCATATCCTGTTCCAGTAGTGCAACATCTGTTATACTCATTGGGGAGAGGCAAGGTTTTCGCAAAGCTCGACCTTGCACAAGCATACCAACAATTGCCAGTCGACCCCGAAACAGCAGAGGCACAAATGATCATGACTCATAGGGGAGCCTTCAAATGCAAAAGACTGCAATTTGGAGTCAGCGTGGCCCCAGGGGTGTTCCAAAGCCTGATGGAGCGGTTGTTACAAGGGATCAAAGGGGTAGTCCCATACTTTGATGACGTGCTAGTGTCAGCCAGTGACAAAAGACAACTGGAAGCCCATCTCAGAATAGTATTACAAAGATTCCAAAAGGCAGGACTCAAGGTCAAAAAAGAAAAGTGTCAGCTAGCCACCTCAGAAGTCAAATTCCTGGGGTACCTAATCGATAAAGAGGGCATCCATCCCACAGATAAAAAAATCAAAGCAATCAAAGAAGCGCCTAGACCAAAAAAATGAAGTAGAATTACAAGCATTCTTGGGACTTATCAATTTTTACAACGTTTTTCTGCCATAGAAGGCAACGACGGCAGAACCACTACATAGACTACTGGACAAGGCAGCCACCTGGACCTGGGGACGATGAGAAGAAACAGCATTCCAGAAAATAAAAGATTTAATAACATCCGAATATATATTAATACAATACAGCGAGACACTACCATTGACAGTCACCTGCAACGCATCACCGTTCGGCGTTGGAGCCGTACTCAGCTACACGCTGCCAGATGGGAGAGAAGCACCGATTGCATTCTACTCCAAAACACTATCCAAAACGGAAAGGAACTACAGTCAGTTGGACAGAAAGGCATTAGCAGCAATATCCGGTGTCAAACGGTTTCATGAATACCTTTACAGTAGGACCTTGACACTTATTACAGACCACAAGCCCCTATTGGGAATATTAGCAGGGAACAGGGCCACTCCGAACATACTCTCCCCATGAATGACAAGATGGTCCGAGTTCCTTGCCGCATACAATTATAAACTGATTCACCAACCAGGCAAAGATATTTCTCACGCTGATGCGCTGAGCTGTACTCCCCTACCTGAACTAGCAAGTGACCCAGCACCAACCACATCCACCCTACAGATTGAGACACTACCAAACCTACCCATAACCGCAGCAGACATTGTGAAAGCAACAACAAGAGACAAAACTTTGTCACAGGTTTTAAACCTGTGGGTAAAGGGTAGGAAAAGGGTGGCCGGAAAATGAGACCTTTTTAATCATAGTAGACGCTTACTCAAATTGGCTGGAAGTAAGCGTCATGAACTCAACAACTACAGAAGCAGTTATCAAACAACTGAGAAAACTTTTCGCCACACATGGGTTACCAGACTTATTAGTTTCAGATAACGGGCCACAGTTCACAGCATTGACATTTGAAAAGTTCCTCTCCGAACACGGAATAAGGCATGTTTTGACAGCATTTTCTACTGTGAACATGGAGGAAGGAAGGAAGGAAGGAAGGAAGGAAGGAAGGAAGGAAGGAAGG
>BLBF01000010.1:12284881-12349120 GCA_015471245.1 Laticauda colubrina
AGACAGACAGACAGACAGACAGACAGACAGACAGACAGACAGACAGACAGACAGATGATAGGTAGGTAGGTAGGTAGATAGGCAGACAGATAATAGATAGGTGTTTGTGTGTGTGAGAGAATGAGAGAGAGGGAGAGAGAAAGAGAGAGAGAGAGATTTGAGAGGAAAAAATGAGCCAACAAAAGTTTGCTTCTACAATATTTTCTGCATTCCCAGAATACTCCTGTTTATTTGGGAATAGATTAATAGCCTCTGGTTAATGCTAGGAATGACATACAGAATATTAATTAGAGTAATTTTCTATGATATGCTTATTGGAAATGTATAACATCAGAGAAAGGAAAATAAATATTCATGGATTATTCATAATGCCTTTGGCATGTCTGTGAATAATATGGTAAGATACTATATATAGTTCTTTAAAGATACCACCATAGAAATGAGTCAAGGCATTTCCAGGTATCCATGGTGAAATAGCACATTCTATGGGTTTCAGAGCTGTTGTCATATGTTTCACTTTGTCATTGTGGCTTTCTGAACTCCATCAAGGACACTGGTGATTTATCAGTGCTGCTATGGTTAAGATGATGAACTAGGAATGGAGAATCATAGAATTGTAAGGTTGGAGGTCTTCTGATCCAACCCACTGCCCATGGCAGGAATTATTCTACCGTCTTGGACAAATGGTTGTCCAATCTTTTCTTGAAAACCTCTAACAATGGAGCATCCACAAAGCTGCTCCACTGCTTGACCAGACCTGATTTTTTTTTTGGGGGGGGGGAAATTTTTGCAGCAGCGGTTAAACAAATACTATGGTTGTTACCTGAGCACAGTGGTCATTAAGCAAATGTGTTGGTTATTAAATGAATCAAGTTTTCTCAATGGGTATGGTTTTTTTTTCATTTTGCCAAAAACTGGAAGTAAATTGTAGAAATCAACCACCCAAAAATAAAAATCACACATTACAGTCCTGTGGCCACAGATCTCTAAAGGTGAGCCAATTGCCGAGTACCCAAAATATGATCATGTGACCATGGATGTGTGTGGCCATTGTAACTTGAAATGGGTCAGCAGTAGCTCTTGGGGGGAGGACTCTTGGAGGTGAGGGTCTTCAAAGGATCATTAAGTGTGTTCTTTCAGTTTCTGTCCAGCAAGGATGAGTTTCCTGTGACTTCTCCACAACATCCTTTGAACCTTCCTTCTGGTTGTTTGAAAGGCAATATTACTGCCATTGCAGATCGTTTCAAAAAATATTCCTATCTCCTATGTCCCAAAATTAGTTTTGTCCTTTAAATCTTCCCTGTTTTCTTATCACAGTTTGTAAGGCTGCTGCTCAGTGACGGGATTCATTTTTTGCTTTACGATCGGTTCTGTGGCCGTGGCTTGGTGGGCGTGGCAGAGGAAGGATACTATAAAATCTCCAGTCAGAGGTGGGATTTGCTGGTTCTCTGAATTATTCAAAATTCAGAATTATTCAAAATTATTCAAAATTTCCAGTACTGGTTCTCCAGAACTGGTCAGAACCTGCTGAATACCACCTCTGCTGCTGCTGAATCTACAATTATACAGTAATGGCAGAGACCTCGATGTAAGTCTCCAATTGATAAAATAGTTGATGAAATTGTTTACAGTACACAAAACAATCTTTACAGTCAGAGAAAAAAAATCAATTATTTTTTCCTTTGAACATGTCTGACTATCAAATTTGATCAAGAAGCCTCCTTTCATACCCCAATTTTCAAAGAAATATCTGTTTTTCATTACAATTATCATTTATCAACTTATTAAAACAAATCTGAACAGCTGTATAGATGTGAAATGTTATTCACTCTGTAAATTTACCCCCAAAGTAACATATAATAAATATAAGACATCAGATACTATGATTAAATTGAAGGTTGAAAGCATTTTTCTACAGCCCCATCATGGTGTGTGTTCAGATTTTCAATGCACCAACAAAACATTGGCACAATTTAAGTTTAGCCATGATATAGGTCTATATTGATCAAGTGCTGGATATGTAAGGAACCCATAATCTGATGGTAAGAAAGATATTCACTTATTTTCAATGAATTCAAAAAGTGTTTTGGTGGATTTAAAGCCCATGTCACACTGCCCAACGGATGCAAAAAGGACACAGCGGACGAGCAAAATGTTCCATCCGTTGTTATCCACTCTCAAAAGGGGCAAAAATTTGCATAACCGGAGCGGATAACACGGACGTGGGGAGGACGCAGGGCGGATGCAAAGCGGATGCGGAACGGAAGCCCAGCGGATGGAAGCGGATGAGAGCGGATGGCGCATCCGCTAGCCTTCTGGGGGACCTCAGCAAAGCGGACGCGGAACGGATACAGCGGATGCACAGCGGACGCCGAACGGATGAAGCGGATGCACAGCGGATGCACAGCGGATGCACAGCGGAAGCCTAATGGATGCCTGGCATTAATTGCGCATGCGGGGAGGATGCATTGCGTCAGCCCAGCGGATTTTATGGAAGCAGCTCGGAAGCAGGTCGCCATTCAGAGGAAAGACCTGCTTCCAGACACATCGACTGCCTTGCCTGCCCTGCCTGCATGTCTGCCTGCCAGCCTTGCTGACAGCCTTGCTGCCAGCCTCCCTGCCAGCCTTCGTGCCAGCCTTGCTGACAGCCTGCCTGCAAGCCTTGCTGACAGCCAGCCAGCCTTGGTGCCTGCCTCCCTGCCAGCCTTCCTGCCAGACTTGGTGCCTGCCTCCCTGCCAGCCTTCCTGCCAGCCTGCCTCCCTGCCAGCCTTCCTGCCAGCCTTGGTTCCTGCCAGCCTCCCTGCCAGCCAGCAACCCCACAACGGAAGCACAGCAGGCGGAAGCACAGCAAGCCTCAGCCATCTGCTGCAAGAGGGACAGGCAAGAGGGACAGGGCTACCATCCCGCCCCCTGGCCCTCACTCTGGTTCTCCTGGGGCTTCTGCAGCACGGGCTTGCTCTTCTGGGGCTGGCGCTTCTGCTGCTTCTGCTTCTGGAGGAGCTGATGACAAGCACTCTAGCACCAGCCACCTCCACAGCACCTACACCCTTCACCCCTGGGACTGAGCGACCAAGAGGAGTACTAGAGACTCATTTTTTTTTTTTATAAAGTTTTTATTAATTTTCTACAAACAAACAAACATACAAAACATTAAAAACATCTACTCTCATATATACTTCCGGTGTATCGGTTGGTTCATCAGTTTTGTGCATTCATTTTATAGTGTCAATTACAATTATATTGCATAACCACTCATATTGTCAATCCATATTCTAATATTACTAAAGAAAAAAATAAAAAAAATTTTTTTTTTCTGACTATACTTTTAATCATTCATGCTTTGCGAGATAACAATACTTCAAACAATTTGTCGTATAATCATAACAAATCAATCCTAAAAAACTCTTCATATATATAATATTAATGCTCTATTATTGTATAGAGACTCATTTTTGTCTTATAGCTTGTTGTTAATAAAGTCTATTTTTGACTCACACACTTGCTTCATTTCTTTTTTTGAATAAAGTCTTGGTGGAAACTTTTAGAAATGGTTTAAGCCTTTGCATGCTTGTGGGATGGGTTAAGAGAGCTGTGGGATGGGCAGGGATACCTGTGGGATGGGTAATAGCTGTGGGATAGATAAACCTCCAGTGCAAGCATAGTGGGACTGTATGGTCCACCCTCCCAGGTGCCACACCTACGGCCCTTTATTATTATCAATAATAATGTAGTAATTATCCACACATGTCAACATAAACACAACTCTTTATTAAACGCCCTGTTCATTGTAGGCCAACCAAACATACATGGCCCAATCTCATCCGTGTGATGAGACAGGCTGAAGGAAGCATCCATTAAGCATCTACCATCCTGTCTTGCCACTCCACTGCTCCAGCTGGGGAGTTGCACCATTGTCTCAGGAGGTTGCGCTGCTTCTTTGCTTCATGTGAGGCTCTGTTGGGGCCTTGCACATCCTCAGTGTCGATCAGGATTCGGCCTTGCCTCCATTCCCCAGGCTCCATGTCCCCATTGCCTTGCTGGAGGTCCACGAGCCTGGTCTGCAAAACTGGGTAGCGGGTGCGCATGAGATTGTGCAAGATGCAACAAGCTTCCATGATCCTCCTCATGGTCTCTGGGCAATGCTGCATGGTGGTGAGAAGTACCTGGAACCTCTTGGCCAAGATGCCAAAGGCTTTCTCCACCACTTGCCTTGCCCTGGACAGCCTGTAATTGAAGATCCTCTCTTCACGGGTCAGGAGTCTGGAAGTGTAGGGCTTCATGAGGTAGGTTCTGAGGGAGAAGGCGTCATCCCCCACGATGAAGTAGGGCACATCTTGCGTGTCATTGGGCAGGGGTTCTGGATCTGGGAAGCCCATGATGAGGTTGCCTTCCAGCTCCTCCTTGAGGTGACTGGCGTTGTATACCTGGGCATCTGAATATGAGCCGTTGCCTGAAGCATCGATGTACATGAACTTGTAGTCAGCATCGACCATGGCGAAGAGGATGATGCTGAAGAAGTCCTTGGAGTTGAAATAAGTGGACCCCGACTTGGCTGGAGATTTGCAGGCCACGTGCTTGCCATCGATGGCTCCAACGGTGTGTGGGAAGTTCCACTTCTGATACCACTGCTCTGCAACTTTCTTCCATTCTTTTTCAGTGGAGGGGTACTGGAGGAGCTCCTCCTTGTATTCTTCAATGATGGCCTGCACCACTTCTCTGACTGCAATGCTGATGGTTGTTCAGCCTGGGTTCCCCAACCAGGGTTAGGTAGACAAGCTAAACAGAATGTGCAGCGTTAGTCAGATAGGCACACAGATAAATGAGTGAGCTAAGCTTGTACGTTTATTAACATACAGTAAAAATAACAGATACGCTTGTGCTATCAAGAATATAGTTTATTCCAGTATAAGTTTATGGCATAGTCAAATATCAGTCCAATAGTCATTTACCATGTAGTCAGTCCATTCAGGGATATTCAGTTAGCAAAGTCCATGTAGAATATCCTATGTCAGTTCACTTACAAATCAGTCCTTAGTTGTCTCTCCCGTTCGAGCAATGCAGTCTTGATTCCAAGCAGTAATCAGGGATCATTAAAGCCAGAGAGAGAGAGCAAGCCGTAGTCTTGCTACTTTTATATTGTTTTCTTAACCACTCCTTTAATTGCTATTTCACAGTTAAAGCTGTATACACTCTAACATACACTAACTATGATTCATAGTTATTATTTCACCTAAACCAGTTAGGGTAAACAATGTTATCCCTAACAATGGTGTTGGATGGCACCCTCCAGCCATACTGCATGCTCCTGTAGGTGGTCCCTGAGGCCAGGTAGTGCAGAGTGAGTGCCACCTTGAGCCCAGGTTCCAGGCTGGGCCGGAAGCTGGTGTTTGCCTTGGTCAACCTGTGTCTCAGCCGCTGCACAACTTCATCAAACATGGCTGGAGGCATCCTCATGAAGTTCTGGAACGCCCGAGTGTCTTCGCTCCTGAGCTCCACCATCAGCTTGTTGTACAGTCCGTCCTCTGCTCTTCTGGCGAACCATCTTCGGATCCAGACTCTTTTTGGGTGGCTCCTTTTCTTCTCGCAGTAGAGTTCACAGAGCCTACAGATGGCTTCGCACTGTTGCAGAACGATGGTGGCTGCCGAAAGGACTTTGTTACAATCCACGGTGGACATGACTGGATGCTGTGGAAGAGGAAGAGCCAGATGAAGGCTGCAGAGGTCTGCACCACTGGGCTGCTGTTCTGAAAGTGAGATACAGGCGAGTTGCTCCCCCTTTTTATAGGCAGTATAGGTTTTCCGCTAGGCATCCTCTAGGCATCCTCTAGGCATCCTCTAGACATCCTTAATATCCGAGATAGGTCCCCTCTGTGAACGTTTTTTCCGTTTTAAACGCTTTGTTTCCATGCTGCATCCGCTCGGCATCCGTTCTGCATCCGTTCTGTGTCCGTTCCACTTCCTCCCTGCATCCGGGCAGATGCGAGTTGCGCGGATGCATAGCGGATGCCTCGCGGATATAGCAGATATGTAACAGATGCGTAACGGATGCCTAGCGGATGCGTATCGGATGCAGAACGGATGCATTGGATACATTTTCCGCACAAAAGTTTTGGGCAGCCCAAAACTTTTGGAGCGGATGAAACATCCATAAACGGATGCTGGACAGATAGAGAGGAAGCAAAACGGAGGCAGTGAGTACATCGCGTTTTCGAACGGATGGCAAGGTTTTTTGTCCGTTTTACATCCTCTTTGCATCCGTTGGTTCAGTGTGACATGGGCTTAAGTTCAAACTGTTTTGTACATTCATCCCATTACAGCTTATGACCAGAGGTGGTATTCAGCAGGTTCTGACCAGTTCTGGAGAACCGGTAGCAGAAAATTTGAATAGTTTGAGAACCGGCAAATACTACTTCTGACTGGCCATTTATTCTTTGCCTCCCAAGTCCAGCTGATCGGCTCGGTCTTCTTTTGTTGCCCTGCACAGGAGAACGGAGCTGAGAAGTAGATTTGTGGAGTGGGGAGGGGATTTTGCAACATTCTTCCCTGCCACAAGGCCATGCCCACCAAGCCACATCCACCAAACCACACTGCGCCCACCAAGCCATGCCCACAGAACCGGTCGTAAAAAAAAAAAAAATGAATCCCACTGCTGCTTATGACTAAGAGTTTGGGTCTGTGCTGGGCTTCAATTATACATATGTTCTTGATTTTTGCATGCTTCTAAGTATTGTAGAATTCATTCTTGGATTATAAATTGAGTCAAATAAAAAAATGAATTATTTTGGTTCTCTTTTTCATTGTCTTCCAAGGAAGCCTGCCAATTAAATTACTTATCATTTCAATCAGCAGAGACATGAATCTATAAGAGAAATATAAACTCTCTTTGTGATGTGTGTATCATTACCTCCTTCCAGAAGATTTAACTTTCACCGTCCATCCCATTACCATTTTATCAACTGGTAGTTGATAGGAAATGTTGGCTGCTTTTGCCTGCTTTTAAGAGCTGGGATATGAAATGGATGCTGTAACCTTTCATTTTGCAGTCTGCACACCATCACAAGACTGATGCCCAACTCACAAAACAGACTTGGGAGAAATGTGCTTTTTTTTTCACTCACCCTTTGGCTGGTGTTGCTATGCCAACATCAGTTAGTTTCATTCCTACACCTGGAAAAAAAAAACAGCAAGCCAGCATTACCACAAAGTAGATCAGGTAAAGAAACATTTAATACATCAATGTCATTTTAGTGGTTTTACTACTGAACACAGATACTATCCATCACGTTTTATATATGATATATCAGTTGTCTCAAATATTTAATTCCTCCAGGGAAAGCAATTTGTTTTGCTCTCAGTTTAGTGCTTGGCTGAAAAAAAAAAAAAAAAGCATGGAAGATGCATTACTTGAGGCAAAAAACAGGAGCTGCATAAGTTATAGTTTTGGAGATTGGTGTCCATCTACCTTGTTCTGTATGTCCTGTCCTGGATTTTATGGAGGTGTTTTATGATTTGTGATGGCTGGCCGCACTGAATAGTTTCCTTGCAATCTTATTTATAACTTTGGGAGCAAATCCATGTCTGTTCGAAGACTACTGTCATGTTTTATTTACTCAATATATTTTATTTAAGGTCCTACTGTCTAGAGCTGCTACTGAACCCAGTTTCGATGCAGGGCTGGCACTTCTCCTATAGCTTTGGCATCTAAGTTTGCTGCTTCTGGGTTTTAAGCAGGTCCTTGACTAACTTACTTTTGCCCAAAATATATGATAGCTATCTCCATCGCCCTTATCTTTATGTCCATGCATATATTGGTTTCTCAATATGTGCTCAAAGTAGTGTCAGTTTTGGAAAGCATATTTTATTTAGAAGCTCAAAGCTGCCACATTTTAGTGCCTGGGAATTTGAGAGGGGGGATTTCATAGAGTGGTAGAAAGTTAAACTCAACAACATTCTTCTCATAAAGTCAAGGATAAGTTAACCTGCACCTGGGAAGGAGTGTCTGAAGGAATGTCTCCAGTTGGGATGATGGTTGATTGGGCCATGTGATGTATTAATATGGGCACAGGGGATGGGTTTGTGCATTTCAATTGGGAAGGGAAAACCAGGTACTCTCAGATTTGGGTTTTCCTAGATGTGCCAATATGACTTCTTCAATAAATCCTAATTTACTTTGTTTCGAGTGCTGAATGAAATGGGGAGCTTAAGACAGGAAAATGATGAAGTGGTTAGTCTCAAAAGCATAGCCCTCTCACAGTGCCACAACTATGTCATAAAGTCTCCAAAATACCAGAAAGGATGACAGAAAGTATGAGACCACTGCAGACAAGAGAGGCAAGGTGGAGAAGCAAGGAATGGATAAACAGAAGAAAAAACTAGGACAGGTTGGTTCCATAGCCCACCAGCAAGACATAGCAGTCGCGCTACTGCTTGTTTCACAATAGGTAAGAAGGGAATTAGCAAAGGACCATCTTTTAATGTGTTATATTAAGTGATATCCACTGCCACTCTAGGAATCTATCCCAAACTCATTTGCAGAATTTATTTCCATGTAAGCATGTACAACACTGCAGTGTGGTTTTTTGCACACTATTTACAAGCTGCCCTGAGGAAAACAGTTTGGAAGTGCAGGCTCCCATTTCTAACAAACAAACAAACAATTGGCACATTTAAACTTGTTAGGTTCTTGGTTAGGTTCTTAGGTATTCTTGAAGACATTTCATTACCAGGCTAAGAAACATTATCAGTGGATGGAAGAGAGGAATTTACTGGTTGTTTAAATAGCCCTCTGGTTTCAGTTGGGATGTATGTTGTTGGTTTTTTTTGATGATTTTATGATCATAACATTGATTCCTCTCCAATTCTTTATCTGATTCTTTGGGTTTTAGTTGCTAAAGAGGATGCATTCTAGATTTATTTGTGAGAAATATCTGCAAGAAAACAACTGTCTGGCATAAGGAAACAAAAAACAACATGATGAATTACTCAAATTAATTTTTTTATTGCTGTTTGCCTGTAGACAGGAATCTTGCCAGACTGTGTAATCTATATATATAAAAGCGAAAGACCACTCACGCATCATCATAAAATCTCCAGAACTATAAAGCCTACAAATTTGAAATTTGGCTCTCCTCAGAATCAGAGCGTGTTAATAATAATATACAAAATACTAATGCTCTGATGGTCATTTTGAAAAATTCTTTCTTAGTGGCCATCACAGCATTAGTATTTTGTATATTATTATTAACATGCTCTAATGCTGAGGAGTTCTACTCCCCCTCCCATTCTGAAAAGAAATCTGTTCCAAATGCAAAACACAAACACAGGAGAGGAGTTTCAGTTTCATAGCAGCTACCAGTTTTAGTCCAGAACAGTTGAGCTGAGACACACCCAGGCTCCTTGGTGTCTCCTTCTTGTTCCCACATTAAATACTGCTTCACTTTCCAAACAGCCCTCAACTCTCTCACACATTGACAGGATTCTAGCCCAATGAATACCAATGGATGCTGATAGGCAGAGGCAGAATTGTTTTCTTTATTTTCCTCCCCCAAAACTAAGTCTGATCACATAGTTTTGTAGCAAAGCACAGGTGTCCAGCTAGTTATCCAATAAATGCTGTGAAGAATTAGAGAGGATATTTTCTGGGTCTTTTTCTGCATAACAATAACTCAATGTTGGTTTGTCTCTTCACTCCTTCATCCTACAACTCAGCACCAGATTCCACGACAAAATAACCCAGCTCCGAGGAGACTAAGAACTTGACATTCAACTCTGAGCTACACATCTTCTCTGCCACTGAAAACATTTAAACCTCTTGATAGACTTCCACCCTCATGATAAGTGATGCTAGAGTAAACAGAAGACTCATTCCCACATCTCCTAAACCAGGAACATCCAAAGCACAGAGAATGGTGGATGCTGTATCTCTCCCACCTCAATATATTAGCTACACATAACTGTTCTGACCGATGCCCCGTTCCAACAAATCAAACACAATCCAAAGGGAACAGAAACCTTGTAATGCTTTTACAAAACAATTAGCTGTGATAAGCACAAGCCTTGCCAAACTGTGCAAACCTTGCCAAAAGATAACAGACAAAAAATAATCTGCAAAATAAGAATCTTCAAATACAAACTCAGGATACTGAAATGTCCATGAGGCTGTAGTTTCAAAATGTCTTTGCCTTCTGAAAAGAAGGTTAAGGGCCTGTCACATAGGCTGACGGATGCAAAACATATGTAAAAAGGACACAGAGGATGAGAAAATTTTCCGTCCATTGTTATCCACTCTCAAAAGTGCCCCAAATTTGCATAAACAGAGCGGACAACAACGGAAAGGAATGGACGGGTAGAGGACGTAGCTGGGATGTAAAGCGGATGCTCCATGGAAGCCTAGTGGATGGAAGCGGATGGAAGAGGATGGCACATCCATAAAGGCTTCCGGGGGAGCACAGCGAAGCAGACGCGCAGCGGAAGGAACGGATGCAGAGCGGATGCCGAGCGGATACAGCGGATGCATCACGAAAGCCTAGCGGATGCCTAGCGGATGCCTAGCGGATGCAAAGCATTCACTGTGCACTCGGGGAGGATGCATTGCATCAGCCCTGCAGATATAAAATGATGCAGCTCGCAAGCAGGTCACCATTCAGAGGAAAGACCTGCTGCCAGACACATCTCCAGCCAACAACCATGGGGAAGAAGAGGAAGCCTATGTCATCTTCTGCCAGCCCTGGCAAGAAGGACAGGGCCACCATCCCACCCCCTGGCCCTGACTCTGCTTCTGCTGGGGCTTCTGCTGCTCGGGCTGACTCGGCTGGTGCTGGGGCTTCTGCTAGTGCTGCTCCTAGTGCTGGGGCTTCTGCTGGGGCTTACTCTGCTGGCGCTGCTTCTGGTGCTGGTGCTTCTGCTGGTGCTTATTCTGCTGGCGCTGCTCCTGGTGCTGGGGCTTCTGCTGGTGTTTACTCTGCTGGTGCTGCTCCTGGTGCTGCTGGTGCTGCTGGTCCTGCTGGTGTTCCTGGTGCTGCTGGTGCTGCTGGTGCTGCTGGTGCTGCTGGTACTGCTGGTGCTGATGGTGCTGCTGGTGCTGGTGCTGCTGCTGCTGTTTTTGTTGTTGTTGCTGCTGCTGCTGCTGCTGGTGTGGTGGAGCAGCCCCGAGAACCTCAAAGCCCCACTGATGAGGGCCCAGAAGGCCCTACCAGAGGGAGGAAGAGGCATAGGCGAGATAGGGAGAGGAGGCAATACTCCATCGAAGAGGAACATGAGGATGAAGTGCTCGAATGGCTGAGGGAGAATGAGTACCTATGGCAGAAGGGACACAGGCTCTATTGAGACACCAAGAGGAAGCAGGTGGCTTGGAGAGAGAAGGTGGAGAGCCTGGGCTACACTTCGGAGGTCCTCCTCGGGTGGTGGAAGCACATGCACACCTGGTACGGGAAGCTGCACCTCAAAAAGTCTGGCCAGGCCGCGGTCAAGCTCACCAACCGGGAGACCTACGTGATGGCCAAGTGCAGCTTCTTGGAGGGTGAGATCCTCCACTGAGGAGCAGCCCCTCTGTCAACCCTCTCTCTCAGGCAGCCCACAGAGAGCCAGTCCTCTTCTGGCCAAGAGTCAGCTCCTGTGTCTAGGCAGGTATCTGTGGAGCATCCCACGACGGAGACCCCCCCGACAGCTGCACTCCCCGTGGCACGTGGAGGACCCCGATGCAGTGGGAGCAAGGAGAGGGCACTGCCACCAGAGATCAACCCACCCCCAGCTCCACCTCCACAGAAAGCAGGCAGAGAGGCAGACCGGAGGAACAGAACCACACTGTCCTGCTGGAGATCAGGGACACCATAAAAAGCAGTGTAGATCTCTTCTCTCAGCTGGTACACACCAACATACCATCCTCAAACCGAAAGCCCTTCCTCACCTATGTCAACCAGACCCTCATGGACATGTCTGAATCCCAGTACCAGGTGATCCAGGAGAGGATCACAGGTCTTCTGCACAACCCTCCAGGCCCAGCTGAACCTGCTCCAGCCCAGTCCAGGTCTGCTCCTCCACCCCAGGTGATGTCACAGCCCTTCCAAGGCTTTCCACAGCCCCTCACCTACCAAGGCTACGGCAGCCAGGAGTTCCAGCAGCACAGGCAGCCCTTCCCAGTCCAGGCACAGGTACATCGAACGCCACCGATGCCACAAATGCCACCGATGCCACCGATGCCACAGATGCCACCCACACCAAGATGCCACCCACGCCTCACCTCGCTCAGCTGCAGACCAGACAGCCCCAGTATACTCCTCCTTCCTCCACCCCACAGCCAAAGCCCGGCCTCAGAACATCTGTCATCGGTCTTGGGACTGACACCCCATGTCATGGAGGAAGGGGCTCTCAACATCACGGGACTGAACCAGCTCTCTGAGAGCTTCCTCCACACACTGTCCCGTTGACCCCCCAATGGTGCCTCAGACCAGCACTCCAGCAGCAGCCACCTCCACAGCACCTGGACCCTTCACCCCTGAGACTATGGGCACACCTCAGAGTGACTGAGAAGAGTGCCAGAGACTGGGTTGCTACCTGTTGACTTTATCTTTGCTTGGGACACTTTACTTGGGTCATTTTGCTTTTATAGTTTGTTATTAATAAAGTTTATCTTTGCTTCACACACTTGGTTCAGTTCTTTTAGTCAATAAAGTCTTGGTGGAAACTTTTAGAAATGATTTAAGCCTTTGCATGCTTGTGGGATGGGTAAGGATAGCAGTGGGATGTGCAGGGATACCTGTGGGATAGGTAATAGCTGTGGGATGGGTTAGGATAGCTGTGGGATAGATAAACCTCCAGTGCAAGCATAGTGGGACTGTATAGTCCACCCTCCCAGCTGCCACACATGTCCTTTATTATCAATAACAATTTAATCATTCATCAACACATTTCAACATAAACACAACTCTTTATTAAATGCCCTGTTCATTGTAGGGCCACTCAACATACATGGCACAATCTCATCAGTGTGATGAGACAAGCTGAAGGAAGCATCCATTAAGCATCTACCATCCTGTCTTGTCACTCCACTGCTCCAGCTGGGGAGTTGCACCAGTGTTTCAGGAGGTTGCGCTGCTTCTTCCCTTCACGTGGAGCTCTGTTGGGGCCTTGCACATCCACAGTATCTATCAGGTTTCACCCTTACCTCCATTCACCAGGCTCCATGTCCCCATTGCCTTGTTGGTGGTCCACGAGCCTGTTCTGCAACACTGGGTAGCGGGTGCGCATGAGATTGTGCAGGATGCAGCAAGCTTCCACGATGTTCCTCACGGTCTCTGGGCGATGCTGCATGGTGGTGAGAAGTACCTGGAACCTGTTGGCCAGGATACCAAAGGCGTTCTCCACCACTCGCCTTGCCCTGGATAGCCTGTAGTTGAAGATCCTCTCTTCACGGGTGAGGCATCTGGAAGTGTAGGGCTTCATGAGGTAGGTTCTGAGGGAGAAGGCGTCATCCCCCACAATGAAGTAGGGCACATCTTGTGTGTCGTTGGGCAGGGGGTCTGGATCTGGGAAGCCCATGATGAGGTTGCGTTCCAGCCCCTCCTTGAGGTGACTGGCATTGTATACCTGGGCATCTGAAGCTGACCCGTTGCCTGAAGCATTGATGTATATGAACTTGTAGTCAGCATCAACCATGGCGAAGAGGATGATGCTGAAGAAGCCCTTGTAGTTGTGACAAGTGGACCCTGAATTGGCTGGAGCTTTGCAGGCCATGTGCTTCCCATCTATGGCTCCAACGGTGTGTGGGAAGTTCCACCTCTGATACCACTGCTCTGCAACTTTCTTCCAGCCTTCTTCAGTGGAGGGGCACTGGAGGAGCTCCTCCAGGTATTCTTCAATGATGGCTTGCACCACTTCTCTGACCACAATGCTGATGGTGTTGTGTGGCACCCTCCAGGCGTACTGCATGCTCCTGTACGTGGTCTCGGAGGCCAGGTGGTACAGAGTCAGTGCCACCTTCAGCCCAGGGTCCTGGCTGGGCTAGAAGTTGGCATTTGCCTTGGTCAACCTGTGTCTCAGCCGCTCCACAACTTCGTCAAACATGGCTGGCGGCATCCTCATGAAGTTCTGGTATGCATGAGAGTCTTCGTTCCTCAGCTCCACCATCACCTTGTTGTACAGTCCGTACTCAGCTCTTCTTGCGATCCATCTTTGGACCCAGACACTTCTTGCACGCCTCCTTTTCTTCCCGTAGAACAGGTGAAAGTGCCTGTAGAGGGCTTCGCACTGTTGTAGAACAATGGCGGCTACCAAAAGGGGTGTGTGACGATCCATGGTGGAGATGACTGGATGCTGTGGAAGAGCAAGAGCCAGATGAAGGCTGAAGAGGTCTGCACAGCAGGGCTGCTGGACTGAAAGTGAGATCCAGGTGATTTATCCCCCTTTTTATAGGAAATATAGGTTTTCCACTAGGTGTCCTTTTGCATCCTCTAGACATCCTGCAGACATCCTAAATATCCGCGATACGTCGCCTATACAAACGTTTTTTCCGTTTTAATTCTTTGTATGCGAGCTGCATTCGCTTTCATCCTTTCTCCATCTGTGCTACTAACGCTGCGTGTCCGTTCCGTGTCCGTGTCGCTTCCTCCCTGTGTCCATTTTCCACTGGAGCGGATGTGAGTTGCGCGGATGCGCAGCGGATGCACAGCGGATATAGCGGACGCGTAACGGATGACGACAGACGTATAACTGATGTTTCTCGTATGTGTAGCGGATGTATAACGGACGTGTTGGATACTTTATCCGCTCAAAAAGTTTTGTGCAGCTCAAAACTTTTTGAGCGGATGAAATGTCAGTAGACGGATGCTGGACGGATAGAGAGTATGAAAAACGGATGCAGTGAGTACAGAACGGATGCATCGCATTAACCAACGGATGGCAAGTGTTTCTCTCCATTTTACATCCTCTTTCCATCCGTTGGTGCTGGGTGATATGGGCTTAAGTTTCATAGCTGGCTTTTATCTTCTTGAAGGAGGGGCCATTCCCTTGCAGCCTTAGTCCTGAGTCACCCGTGCTATTGTAACTGCTCTTTCATATGAGCAACCTGTGTGCATGCACACTTGGCACAGGCTCCTCAGGAACCTCCTCATCGCTGCTGCCAGCCCCCACATCTCATTCTCCTCTGCCACTCGCACCTGCAGCCAACTAACCACAACAATAACATGGAAAAAAGGTGAAGGTAATGGAGTCCCTTTGGGTTTTACTCTGGTAGTTATAATCAACTTTAGGATATGGTGCTCATGTCTGTTTCTTTAAGCCACTGAGCCAGCACTGTCTGAAGATGTTTCTGCAGTCATGTGGCCAGTATGACATCATGCCACAGGACAAAACGTACAGAGAAACATGGAACAGTGTTACCTTCTCATCAAAGTAGTACTCTTTATCTACTTGCATTTACATCTTTTCGAACTGCTAGGTGGGCAGAAGCTGGGGCATGTGACAGGAACTCACTCTGTCACGTGGTGCTAGGATTCACCTTGCTTGGTTTCTTTTAAGCCATTGAGCCACGGCGCCTCTCATACATAACATGGAATTGACACTGAAATTTATACACACCAACATTCTCTTACTGGCAGCTTTCCATCCCCTCTTGGATTACAGAACATTGATTGTTTTATACACTAATCACTAGAGGATTTAAAATTAGTTGCAATTTATCTCCAATCCATCTTAATTAGAAATGGCCAGTGGAAAGGTGTGACTCAGTCATAGATTGGTTCCATTTCCTGTTAAAATATGAGTAAAACTAATATCTCCATGACTGTATCCCCTGATTGTTTCAAGCAATTAACAGAGGAATAACAAGTGAGATGAAATTCACAATGCATATCTAATATAAGCACACATTATATTACAGTATTTGATCCTGTTTTCAGTCTATTTCCAGCAGGGGCATAATTTAGGAGTTGCTGCATTTGTTATATTGGTTCAATGTAGTAGTGTGAGAATGAATATGTGACACAGTAGGCAGCTAATTGATTCCTTTCCTTTGCCAATAAAATAGGCAACACATTCTGAATGTTGTTACAAACTTGAGTGGGTCCAAGTAAAGGAAATACCCAATTATCTTGAGGTAAGGTATCCATTCCTATGTAGGTGGTTTTCTATTTTCAGACCTCAAACCCTGGATAGGCAAATGAAAAGGTAACTTGATGGTAGTCATCAGATTTTCAGATTCTGTTGGCCATTTCAATCAGGCCACAGGATGGCATCCCAGGGAAATCGGCCAAAGAGCCTCGTTGCACTAACAGATCAGAGCAGTCCAAATGAGCTTCATGACTATAAATAATGTTTTTTGGCCTAATAGCATCTATTTATTTATTTATTTTATTTTATTCATAACTTCATAACTTTATTCATAACTTTATTCATAACATATTTTATTCATAAAACATAGTTATGAATACATGGATACATATAAGAAAAATAAAAAATAAAAGAAACAATAGGACAGGGACGGTAGGCACATTGGTGCACTTATGCACGCCCCCTACAGACCTTTTAGGAAAGGGGTGAGGTCAAGTAGACAGTCTAAGGTTAAAGTTTTTGGGGTTTGGGGAAGAAACCACAGAGTCAGGTAGAGTATTCCAGACATTGACCACTGTGTTGCTAAAGTCGTATTTCCTGCAATCAAGTTTGGTGCGGTTTACCTTGAGTTTGTATCTATTGTTTGCTCTTGTGTTGTTATGGTTGAAGCTGAAGTATTCATTGACAGGTAGGAGATTGCAATGTATGATTTTTTTATACAATACTTAGATCGGAGAGAAGGCGACATAGTTCTAGATTTTCTAGGTCTAGAATTTTGAGTCTGGTGGCATAAGGTATTCTGCAACGAGTAGAGGAGTGGAAAACTCTTCTTGTGAAATATTTCTGGACTCTCTCAACTGTGTTAATATCAGATACGTAATGTGGGTTCCAGACTGATGAGCTGTATTCGAGTATTGGTCTAGCAAATGTTTTGTATGCTCTAGTTAGTAGTGTGATATTACCAGAGAAAAAGCTATGTAGGATTAAGTTAACAACTCTTAACGCCTTTTTGGCTATGTAGTTACAGTGGGCTCTATTTCCCTTTGTTTTCACAAAACTCCATCTCTTGTGACCTGGTAAGGTTGTCTGTGTGTGTGTGTGTGTGTGTGTGTGTGTTCACAGCTTATGTTACTGTGAGCTGATTTTGTCCCACTACAGACCACCAACCATTTCTGAAGGGCAAATAGAATATGGGATGGTATCTTCTACTGGTACTTAGTGCATCAAGAAGGCAGGCCTAACCTATCTTTTCCTGCTATATCAAAACAAATGTTTTCTGATTTGTTGGCTCAGTGGGTGTTATCCAGTTTGGCCCTGTCCTAACTTTCATTGTAACCAAGACCTCTACACCAGCTGGTTACTATGCTTACAGCAGGGGTTCCCAACCCCTGGGCCACATGAGTGGTGAGGAAGCACATGCCTGCATGAAGCTTCACTTGCATGAGTAGAGGGTGCACATACCTGCCGCTCAAACAAATGGAGTTGTACACAAGCACATGCACCTGCCTCCCTCCCTCCTCCTCTTTCTCTCTCTCTCTCTCTCTCTCTCTCTCTCACACACACACACACACACACACAATCCCAGGCCACCAAATGTTCTGTCCCAAACCCTTTTGCAATAAGACAAACAATAACCAAAGGGAACAGAAACTTTTTAATGAGTCTTACGAATCCCTGGTTAAAAGGCTGCTGCAAACTAATTAACTTTGACAAACACAAACCTTGCCAAAACTGTGCAAGACTGCTTAGAATCACAGATAAGAAATATTTTACAACACAAGAGTCTTCAAATACCAAATTAAGATACTGTAATGTCCACGAGTTTCAAAACATCTTTGCTTCCTGCAAAGAATGTTCGTTTCACAGCTGGCTTTTATCTTCTTGAAGGAGAAGCCATTCCCTTGTAGCCTTACTTCTGAATTTCCTGTGCTGTTGTAACTGCTCTTTCCTACGAGCAATTCTGCATGCGTGCGTACTTGGCACAGACTCCTCGGGAACCTCTTCATCGCTGCTGTCAGCCCCCACAATCTCTGAAGGCAGCAGTCCACTCCCTAATGGTCCTGGCCCCTCATCTGAGTCTTCACTCTCCTCAGCCATCCGCACCTGCTGCCAGCTAACCACAACACCAAGTTAGAAAAGTTGGGGATTGCTGCTTTAAAGGAACTCCCTGTCCTGCCTTTGATGGCTCCTTTTTCTCCAACCAGTTCATCACTGGAACTATTGAAAACTATTTTTAAGAGGTTCTCTGATGAAGTAGGTAAAGAATTCTGCCTTTATGGGGAGGAAAATCTCTGGTAACCTCTGTCTATATTTCCTGACCAGGAGAGCCAGGAATTCACCAATCAGGACTATGGTAAATGTGGTCCAACAAACAACCTGACATTCAGAAAGGGATTTCCAGGTGATTTATATATAGGAGATGAGTAGCTTAAGGGTACATGAAGAAGTCAAATGTCTCATCAGGTGGCAGAACTTGGTTGACCTTGTCTGAGCTGGGAAGCTAAGAAGGTCAATTCTGGATACTACTTGGATGGGTTTTCCATGTTTGTAAGCTGAAAATGTACTATTGATAACCTCTCTCCATACAACTGTCAAAAAAAGGTCGAAGAGGTGTTCCTGGGGTCATTGGGAATGAAATTCAATGCAAAAGAGTGTTCCTACATGTTATTAAATTGATGATAGCACCCATGTTGCTCACAAGAGCTGTTGTTATTTATAATATTATTAATATTTTTGTTGTTATTACTATTATTGCTATCAAATATTTTGCTCTTTATACATATGTTCAGCTTCAAAATGTAAAATAAATATATCATTATTTTTTGTAAAGAAGATTTCAGACATTCACAAAAAACCTGACTCTGTCTTAGACTTGTGAATGGAATCCTCAAGCCTGACAATCATGGGATATATTTATATAAAAACCTGAACCCAAAAAATGAAGATTAAGAGAAGTGGCAATTTTAATAGATGTATTGAGGACATTCACAACCATGCATACCAGTTTGAAGGACTATGGAAAATAGTGGGAACTGCTAATTCATGGAGGGTCAAGATGGCAGCCTTGACCACTGTGTGTATATGACATAGGTGAAGCCTTCAATCATATAATTGTGGCTGCCATGTTGACTATTTTTACTCCTACAGCCAATTGGTGAATGGCCCTGGAAGGAACTGAATGCCAACTGTCCAGGTTCCATTATGGCAGTCTTTCTCCAACTTGGCAGTTTTGAGACATCTGGACTTCAACTCCCAGATCTGAAATCATCAGTTGAGAATCTGGGTACAGCCAGACACTCACTATTTTTCTGTGGGCCTGTTTGTGGATACATTCAGGGGTGAGATTCTGCTGGTTTGGACTGGTTTGGGCAAACCCCTAGCTCTGATAATCAGCTGGCTCTGAACCGGTTTGCTCCAACGATCATGTGGGCCTGCCTGCTTGCCTGCTTCTTTGGGGAACTCCCTCCATTTTATTTTCGGGCTTAGTGACCACCTTAAAAGCTGACATCATCATTTGGCTTTTCTGTCGGGTATTTGTTTTCCCAAATAGATTAGGACTTTATGAAAGGTTGTTCTGTACCATGTAGGAGGTCATATTTCTGGCAGGTCATATACCAGGCAATGTCAAGGCTGTGACAAATCCACCCCTATTCAAATCATAAGTCTCTAGCCGCATCTCTCAGAGTAAAAAAAAATGATTTATTAGACCATGTTGGCGTTACTTGGATGCAGCTGACTCTAAGACACATCATTCATTTCATCCTTGACCCTGGTCTTCCTCCCACCCCCTGGATGTATATTCTCCAATGGGACACATCCATAGACAAGAGTCATCAATCATGCTCTCCAGTAATAATCTTGCATGCCAACAGCTTCGGCTGCCTAGCAATTATCTGAAGCATTTAAGGAATGCACTACTTTCTCCACTCCCTTTCTGCTGGCAACTATAAGTATTTTTTAGTTAACAGACAAGACACATTGCACTATATCTGCTCAGCTGATTCACATGGCAGAGCGGATTGCCATGCCTCAGCTGTGTTACTTCCCCGAAGTAATATCAAAGGTAAGTAATTTTGAAATCTGTGCATGCAAAATGCATCATTAGCGAACCGGCTGTTATATCAGCAGCATCCCACCACTGGATATACCAGCCATAATACTACATTTACCACTAACCACAATATAACAGCAAGATTCTCACCTTGCATATCTGTTACAAGCAAGCTGCCGCTGGTTTTTTCGTACACCCAGTGCTGAAACGTGCAACATTTCTGGCCAGCTTCTGAGTCTTTTCTCAGGAAATTTATTTCTTTCCCATCCTTAACAGAATATTTCACGAATTCTCCAATGAGTTCCTCTTCCACTGTTGCATAAGGGATGTTATTCTGGGGCCGATGAATAAGGAAAATAGGAATGATTCTGAAAGCAGAACCAGTAAAAAAGAAACATACAGAGTGAAAACTAATGGTCTCAGGAAGAATTTTAGAAAATGTACTTTGAGGACTTACTAAGTTAAAATGGAGGTATATTCAGTGCTTTAATGGAGAAAACATGCTTCCTTGACTTCATGTGCCCTGTCTGACATAGCCAGTAATCAGCATAAAACATCTGTATAGTGAATACCCCTTTATACCAAATGCTAGGCGATGAAGCAGGGAAGGAGGTATTGAGTAGAACAGGGCTTACAAAGAGGAGAGGGAGGAGGAGGCAAGAGGGAAGGGAAAGGGGAGGGGAAATGGGAGGAAAAAGGGGAGGGGAGGGAAAGGGAAGGGAGGGGAGGGGAGAGGAAAGGAGAGGAAGGGAAGGGAAGGGGATGGGAGGGAATTAGAAAATGTCTCCTGACACTGAATCATGCATGTTTTCACCTTGCTATACATCATTGGTTTCTTTTGGATGGTTTGAGATGTTGAGCATTAGGATCTAGGCAAGCAGTACCTTATATTTGAAAGGTATTAATTCATTTATGAGAAAAGTGGAAAAGGGTCATAGCACTGGTAGGCCTGGGACATCAAGGAGCCAATACTGTAAAAACTGTTTATCAGTAGCAAATTTTGTTAGCCCTTGTATGTTGTGTGTACATATAGCAAATACTTCAAATTTATAAATTTTAGTTACAGTGATGTGTACATACTGTAAGACTCCCTAAGACAATTCTATCATTAGTCCCAGTTCAAGCACAATGTGTTTTGATGAGCTGCTTACATTTTTCCTTTAATTTTTCCCAATATACAGTATTAATTCTGTTTTCAGTATTAATTCCACATTTTCAGTTTGTTTGAACGATTTTTTTTAAAACTGCAGCTTTACAGAGCAGAGAGACTGAATCAATTGAAGTAGTCTGGATTAAAACAGGATCAAATATTTTTTTTAAGTACGCTTGGGATTTTAAAATAAAACAGCCTAATTTGCAATAATTGAACTAACATACAAATCAAAACACAATTATCCTTTAGCTCTCCATCATCTTATAGATTTCTGTGTGTGGGATGATGATAAATTGAAAGAAAGAGTATACATTAAAAAAACAGATATCCCAAAAGGCCTATATTAAAACAAACTACTTCGAAAATGTACACATTGGAAAAAAATATGTATATGTGTGTGTTTTCAATCAACTTAAAAACTTAGAGAAATGCACTTGGCAGATTTTTTAGTACTGTCAGAGAAGATTGAGATTTGTAAAAAGTTATTTTTAGATTTATTTGTATTTTGATGTTTCAAATTTCCATAAAGGTTTAAAAAATTTAAAAAAAACCTTAAGATAAATACACTTGGTTTTTTTTTTAATCAAATGGCCAAGAAATAAACCTGTCTGTTAAAACCTGTGAATGCTAATGAAAACGAATGAGGAAGCTTAATCATCCCCAAGGTTTCTCTTTTTTTAAAGTAGTGTTTTATGGAACAGAGCAGTCAAAGTGAAAGGCATAGGAATAATTGTAAAGCAATAACAGAGTGAATGGCATGTCTGCAGCTGTCCTTGAATCTCACAGGGATCTGGAAAACCTCTACTCACCATCCAGTCAGAGCTGAAGAAGCTTCTTGGATGAGAAGCAAAACATCTTCAAAGATAAACCAAAAAGTCCAGTTGCTGCTTTTGAGACAACCATGTCCTAGATAACTGAGAATCTCCAAAGATTCCTGGGCCTCTAGTATTTTTTTTTTAACCAAATGTTCTAAAAATTCCATTCCTTGATTAAAGTTGCAGGGCTTAATAACTGGGAAGTTTTGGAAGTTAAAGGCCTCCTACATTTTCTGAATTCACCAAACATGAAAACGTCATCAACAAAACAAAACAAAAACAATTTGTCCAATCAAGGCTGTTGAGGGAGGAAGGAATAAATTGTGCGTGTATAAATTTTCCCAACTTTTATCAATAAATTCTCCAAAATAATTGCTTAAGAATAAACACAGGATCGTTGTGGAGAGCAGCTAAACTGTTAATTTCAGCATCCTCCCTTATCTAACACCAAAGCTTCTTCTAAATGACTCTATTTTTTCCAGGAAGTTGTAAAAGTCAACTCACTCAGGTACTTCTCCAAAGCCTTCGAGAGGTTGTGTTTCGGCAGCATAGATTTTGGCATATTCTCTTGCTGTGTTCTGAACATAACATTCCTAGGTGGAAGAAAATCCATTGAAAGAAAGACTTTATTTTTATTATATTTTTGAAATTTGTATGCCACCCATTTCTCTATCAAGGGACTCTGAGTGGCTTACTATACCATAAATAACAGAATAGGATTAAAACATTAAAACATCAAACATTTAAAGCTAAAACATTACAATTACTATTAAAACAGATAACAGTTAACATTTAGAATTGGAAGGATCTTGTAGGTCCAATCCTTCACCCAAGCAGGAGACCCTACACCATTTCTGACAGATGGCAGTCCACTCTCTTCTTGAAAGCTTCCAGTCATGAAGCTCCCACAATTCTGAAGGCAACTTCTGTTCCATCGGTTGATTGTTCTCACTGTCAGAAAAATCTCTCCTTATTTCTAGGTTGAATCTCCCTTTGATCAGTTTCCATTCATTACTCCTTGTCTAGCCTTCAGGTGTCTTGGAAAATAGCTTGACCCTCTCTTCTCTGTGACAGCCCCTCAAATATTGTAACAGTGTTATCATGTCTTTCCTGGTCCTTCTGTTCACTAAACTAGTCATGCCCAGTTCCTACAATCGTTCATTGTATGTTTTAGCCTCCGATCCCCTAATCATTGGTTGTTCTTCTCTGCACACTTTCTAGAGTCTCAATATCTAATAGATAAAAAAACCAATGTGTAGACAAGGTGGAGGTGAGATCTTTACAGCCACCCCCAAAATCTTAAAGGAAGTCAACCCTGACTGCTCTTTGGAAGGCTAGATACTGAAGCTGAAGCTCCAGTACTTTGGCCACTTAATGAGAAGAGAGTAGTCATTCAAAGGGAGAAGGAGATGGCAGAGGATGAGATGGTTAAATATCCCAAAGATGCTTTTTTTTTCCCAAGACGCAATTGGATTTTCTGGTTTGTCTTTGAAAACTTTTCACTTCTCATCCAAGAAGTTTCTTCAACTCTAACTGGAAGAAATCAGAGCAGAAGAAGCTTCTTGGATGAGAAGCGAAACATCTTCAAAGACAAACCAGAAAGTCCAGTTGCCTCTTGAAAAAAATATCACCTTTGGGACAAACATTACCTGGATGACTGAAAATCTCTATAGACCAGGGGTCCCCAAACTTGGCAACTTTCAGACTTGTGGACTTCAACTGCCATAATTTCTCAGCCAGCTTACTGGCTGGGGAATTTTAGGAGTTGAAGTCCACAAGTCCACAAGTCTGAAAGTTGCCAAGTTTGGGGACCTCTGCTATAGACAGATAGTTAGATAGTATTATCAAGGCAGTGAGCATGGATTTGGAGGCAGTGGAGAATGGGGGAAAGGGCTGTGCCATAGTCCATGAGGTCCTGAAGAGTCAGACATGACTTTGCAACTGAACGACACCACCTCTAAAATTGGACGCCTCCATTGGGCCCCCAGCTAAGAGCAAAGAGTTAATTAGTTTCATGTATATTTGAACACCAGCTTGTTTCTGGAGTAGTGCTATCCACAGAGAGTCAAAACAGGCAAGATGGAGGTCTCAGCATAAATGAATCACCACCTCTTTGTACATATATGAGGGGAATATGTACAAAGGATACATACAAATAGTTTTTCCCCCATGCCATCACTCTGCTAAACAACTAATTCCCACAACACTGTCAAACTATTTAGTAAAACTGTATTAATATTATTCTTCTCATTTTTTCTGTTACCTATCTCCTTTTCTACTTTTGACTATCATTTTGTATCTTTATGATTTATATTGTTTTATTTAGTTTCCTAGTATGATTTGACTGCTTATTTAGTATCCTATGATAATCACTAAGTGTTGTATCTGATGATTTATGATGAATGTATTTTCATGATGACTATGATCATGATTTTTCACTTATCGCTTTTATGGACGAGAGCTTATGCACCAAAGGCAAATTCCTTGTGTGTCCAATCATGCTAGGCCAATAAAGAATTCTATTCTATTCTATTTTGTTCTGTTCTGTTCTGTGCTATTCTATTCTATTCTAAAAGGGGCTCAGTTATTATCACAATGTTGTGACCACCCATCTTGCTTGTTTTGACCTCTCTCCCCCAGGGATATCAATGTTGTGATCATCTCAATTATAAGAGGCTCCTGCCTGCACTTACCTGTAGTGCCAGTTTGTAATTCTTTTCCACAAGTGCATCGTTATTCTTGGTCCCATACACAATGGCACTGTGCACTTTCAAAACACAGGGGTGACCTGGGCTGAGTGGAGGCACCAAGCCTTGCAACACCTTGCTTCGGAAAGCTTTTCGATGCACCCCTTCCCCAAAATGTAATTCTTCCGTGGTAATCCTTCCATGCAGACTTTTACTCAAATAGCTGTCACAGATGAAGTCTTCTTTGAACATCAACTGTAAGAATTCTATTTCTTCCAGGCCTGTGAAATGAGTAAGTGCATGTATGAATCCAAAGATAGGAAAGGTAGTGTGTTTGTATTGATTGAAGGCAAATGAAGGAGGAAAAAAGATAGCCTTTCTATTATGGGTCTACATTTTTATTTATTTTTTGTAGTAGCACTAAAGCATAATTACAACAAACTAGAATGATCTGTATTGGCTTTGTTGCTATCACTAAACCTTCTGTTTCATCTCTGTCTGAACACAGAATAACAGAGTAAGGACCTTGGAGGTCTAGCAATCCAATCCCCTACTCAGGCAGGAAACCTTATATCATTTCAAACAAATGGATATCCAATCTCTTCTTTTTTAAATATAAATTTTATTTGGGTTTTCACAAAAACATAATACAAATAAAACATCTTTTGTTGAGAATAGCATGATCCCAGATTATTACTTCTTCATACAGACACAAACTCAACCACATATTCATTTTTGTGTTCTATTCCATATCTTATTTACTGTTTTAACATTTTCTCTATAATTTTTCCCCTCCCTTGGTTTTCTCAACTTTATTTTTAATTATCTCATATTTAAATTCAATTATATATCTTTTTCTAAATTTCAATGTCTTTCCAATCATATTTATACTTTTGTCTGTCCTGTTTCAATTTCATATTATCTTTTCTCATTAAACAAATTTTAATTTGCAGATTACTACAATAGTAGTAACTATTGTAGTAACTATTATAGTAACTACCCCTGTAGTTACTAATTGGAGTATGACATCTTTATATCTTTTAATTTTATCCATTCAACTCTTATTTAAACTTCAATTTATGCCTTTAAAATTATAACATTCAATATAGTATATAACTTCCAATTGGATTCTGCTTGATACATTCTTAAAATACACACTATGTCCTTAAAAAATTATATATATATGACAATGGTAAATAAAACACTAATTGCATTCCAGTTCAATTCTATCAATACTATTAGTTAGAATAGTAACTAATGTTTAATGTTAAACATCTTTAACATTTCTTTTCAATTGAACATCATACTTTCTTGTGAACACTGATAAACTTTCCATAATTAATTCTTTTTTCCCCAAATTTCTTTTCACTTATATTTCTATAAATTAAAAATAATTAAAATATTCCCATCCTTTCCTAATTTCATTCTCTCATTCACTTTATTTCATTTATTTATTCACAAATATTCCACTGCATTACAATAAGTATTTTATCCATCATTTTAATCATACATTGTTTCATATTTTCTAAAATTATTTTTATTTCTAATATAATCTTAGGTACCTTTGCAGAATCCCTTTTTCAATTAAGTTTTCACCCATTATCTCTAAATAGGCTTATACTTTCAATCTTTATACCTTTTCCCTGTTTCTCTATATCTTGTTTCTGTCTTTTATAACTTCTTTTCCTTTCCTTCTTCCCCCTCTTTTTCTTCCCCCCCTTTTTGCACCCTTGTCTACTTCTAATTCTCTCTTCTGTGATCCTCTCTTCTGTTGCTTCCTAATATTGTAATTATTTTTCAAGCTATTCTTTTTTTGGTTGTTTTTTCAAATCTTAAACTTTTCACTCTCTTCCCCCCCCCTTTCCTTTTTTCCCCCCACATAAAATTACTTGATCATTAAAGATGGCTTCTTCTTTGTCCCAACCTTCTTGTTCTACAAGCATTTCTTGTTGTTTCTCATAGTTCCAGATCTCCATTTCTAAAAATTGAAATATGAAGCCAAAAGAACCTCTTCCTTCTTGTGCATCTTCTTTCTGTTTTTTAAGTTCCATTTTCAGTTCTTCTAAAAGTGACGCCATTTTAAACACTTTTAAACAACCACCTGATTGATTTTAGTCATTTAAATCCAATAGCCAAAAATCCAAAAATCACCAAGTAATCCAAATAATCCAAAGCTGTTTCTTCTTGCTTCTTTTTTCCACTTACTCTTCCTGGTGTTCTATTATTTTGTTACAAAGTTTCAGTTAGAATGTATATTTTAGGAATCTTGTTAAAGCCCATGTCACACTGCACCAACGGATGCAAAGAGGATGTAAAACGGACAAAAAAGCTTGCCATCTGTTGGAAAATGTAATGCATCCATTGTGTACTCACTGTTTACGTGTTTCATACGCTCTATCCGTAAAACATCCATCTACTGCTATTTCATCCGCTCAAAAAGTTTTGAGCTGCACAAAACTTTTTGAGCGGATGAACTTTCCGCCACGTACGATCTACATCCGCGACACATCCGGGCAATAAACGTTCGACGTCCGTTGTCATCTGTTACACGTCCGATGTATCCTCTCGGCATCCTCTGGCCATCCGTGCAACACACATCCACTCCAGCTGAAAACAGAAAGAGGGAAGAAGCGAAACGTACGCGGAACGTCCACACAGCTTTAGTAGCACGGATAAAGAAAGGATGGAAGCGGATGCAGCTTGGATAGAAAACATTAAAACGGACAAAACGTTTGTATATGGGACGTATCTCGGATATTTAGGATGTCTGGAGGATGCCTAGAGTATGTGGAAGGACACCTAGTGGAAAATCGACATTTCCTATAAAAAGGGGGAGGAAATCAGCTGGATCTCACTATCAGTCCAGCAGCCCTGGTGTACAGACCTCTTCAGTCTTGGTCTTGCTCTTCCACATCATCCATTGATCTCCACCATGGATCATCGCACACTCCTTTTGGTATCCGCGATCATTCAACACCAGAACCAAGCCCTCTTCAGACTGTTTCACCTTTTCTACACAAGGAGAAGAAGGAGATGTCCAAGAGCTGTCTGGGTCCGAAGATGGATCAGGAGAAGAGTGGAGTTTGGACTCTATGACAAGCTGATGGTGGAGCTGAGGAATGAAGACACTCATGCATTCCAGCACATGAGGATGCCACCAGCCTTGTTTGACAAAGTTGTGGAGCGGCTGAGACCCAGGTTGACCAAGGCAAACACCAACTTCCGTCCCAGCCAGAAGGATTGAAGGTGGCACTCACTCTGCGCCACCTGGCCTTGGGGACCACATACAGAAACATGCAGTATGCCACACAACACCATCAGCATTGTGGTCAGAGAGGTGGTGCAGGCCATCATCGAAGAATATCTGGAGGAGCTCCTCCAGTGTCCCACCACTGAGGAAGGCTGGAGGAAAGTTGCAGAGCAGTGGTATCAGAGGTGGAATTTTCCCCACACCGTTGGAGCCATAGATGGGAAGCACGTGGCCTGCAAAGCTCCAGCCAACTCAGGGTCCAATTATTTCAACTGCAAGGGCTTCTTCAGCATCATCCTCTTTGCCATGGTAGATGCTGACTACAAGTTCATGTACATCGATGCTTCAGGCAACGGTTCAGCTTCAGATGCCCAGGTATACAACACCAGTCACCTCAAGGAGGGGCTGGAACGCAACCTCATCATGGGCTTCCCAGATCCAGACCCCCTGCCCAACGACACACAAGATGTGCCCTACTTCATCGTGGGGGATGACGCCTTCTCTCTCAGAACCTACCTCATGAAGCCCTACACTTCCAGATACCTCACCCGTGAAGAGAGGATCTTCAACTACAGGCTGTCCAGGGCAAGGCGGGTGGTGGAGAACGCCTTTGTCATCCTGGCCAACAGGTTCCAGGTACTTCTCACTACCATGCAGCATCACCCAGAGACTGTGAGGAGCATCGTGGAAGCTTGCTGCATCCTGCACAATCTCATGTGCACCCGCTACCCAGTGTTGCAGAACAGGCTTGTGGACCACCAACAAGGCAATGGGGACATGGAGCCTGGGGAATGGAGGCAAGGAGTAAACCTGATAGACACTGTGGATGTGCAAGGCTCCAACAGAGCTTCACATGAAGGGAAGAAGCAGCGTAACCTCCTGAAACACTGGTGCAACTCCCCAGCTGGAGCAGTGGAGTGGCAAGACAGGATGGTAAATGCTTAATGGATGCTTCCTTGAGCCTGTCTCATCACACTGATGAGATTGTGCCATGTATGTTGAGTGGCCTTACAATGAATAGGGCATTAATAAAGTGTTTTGTTTATGTTGAAATGTGTTGATCAATGATTAAATTGTTATTGATAATAAAGGGCCATAGGTGTGACAGCTGGGTGGGTGGACCATACAGTCCCACTATGCTTGCACTGGAGGTTTATCAATCCCACAGCTATCCTTACCCATCCCACAACTATCCTTATCCCACAGCTATCCTTACCAATCACACAGCTATCATTACCCATCCCACAGCTATCCATCCCACAGCTATCCTTACCCATCCCACAGCTATCCATCCCACAGCTATCCTTACCCATTCCACAAGCATGCAAAGGCTTAACTCTTTTTTCAAAGTTTTCCCCAACACTTTATTAAGTAAAAAAAATGAACCAAGTGTGTGAAGCAAAGATAACCTTTATTAATAACAAACTGTATGACTTTATTAAAAAGCAAAATTACCCAAGTAAAGTGTCTTAAGCAAAGATAAAGCGAGCAGGTAACAACTCAGTCTCTGGCACTCTTCTCAGTCACTCTGAGGCGTGCCCATGGTCTCAGATGTAAAGGGGCCAGGGACTGTGGAGGTGGCTGTTGCTGGAGTGCTGGTCTGAGGCGCCATTGGGGTGCCTGGCCCCGAGAGTACAACAGGAGATGGTGTGTGCAGGAAGCTCTCAGAGAGCTGACTCAGTCCCGTGAGGTTGAGAGGCCCTTCATCAAGTACCTGGGATGTGAGGCCCAAGACTGATGACAGATGTTCTGACGAAGGGCTTGGCTGTGGGGTGGAGGAAGGAGGAGTGTAGTGGGGCTGTCTGGTCTGCAGCTGGGTCAGCTGAGGCATCTGTGGCATCCGAGGAACCTGGGTCTGGACTGGGAAGGGCTGCCTCTGCTGTGGGAAGTCCTGGTAGTGATAGCCTTGGTAGACGAGGGGCTGCTGAAATCCGTGGAAGGGCTGTAACATCACCTGGGGTGGAGGAGCAGACCTGGAGTGGGGAGGAGCAGGTTCAGCTGGACCTGGAGGGTGGTGCAGAAGAGCTGTGATCCTCTCCTTCATCGCCTGGTACTGGGCCTTGGGCATGTCCGTGAGGGTCTGGCTCACATACGTGATGAAGGGCTTGCGGTTGGAGGATGGTATGTCGAAGTGGACCAGCTGGAAGAGGAGATCTGTGCTGGTTTTGATTGTGTCCCTGATCTCCAAGAGGACAGTGTGGCTCTGTCCCTCCAGTCTGCCTCTCTGCCTGCTTTCTGTGGAGGTGGAGCTGGGGATGGGTTGGTCCCTGGTGGCTGCTTCTTCTTGCTCCATCTGAGACAGGGGATCCTCCACGTCCTCTGGCATGGGGAATGCAGCTGTCGGGGGGGTCTCTGTCATGGGGCCCTCCAAAGACACCTGCCTGGACACGGTAGCTGTCTCCTGGCTGGAAGAGGAGTGGCTCTCTGTGGGCTGTCTGAGGGAGAGGGTTGACAGAGGGGCTGCTCCTCCAGGAAGCTGCACCTGGCCATGACATAGGTCTCCCGGTCAGTGAGCTTGACAGCGGCCTGCCCGAATTTCTTCAGGTGCAGCTTGCCATACCAGGTGTGCATATGCTTCCACCACCGCAGGAGGACATCTGAAGTGTAGCCCAGGCTCTCCGCCTTCTCTCTCCATGCTGCCTGCTTCTGCTTGGTGTCGTGATAGAGCCTGTGGCCCTTCCTCCACAGGTACTCGTTCTCCCTCAGCCATTCCAGCACCTCCTCCTCATGGTCCTCGGAAATGGAGTACTGTTTCCTTTCCCCCTTCTCCTTGCCTTGCCTCTTCCTCCCTCTGGCAGGGGCTTCAGGGCCTTCAGCAGCAGGGCTTTGAGGGCCTTGGTGCTGGTCCACCACAGCAGCAGCAGCAGGAGAAGCAGCAGCAGCAGCAGGAGAAGCAGCAGCAGCAGCAGAAGAAGAAGCACCAGCAGCACCAGCAGGAGAAGCACCAGCTGCAGCAACACCAGGAGCAGCAGCAGAAGCACCAGCAGCTTCAGAGTCAGCGCTAGGGGGTGGGATGGTGGTGCTGTCCTTCTTGCCGGGGCTGGCAGGAATAGGCACAGGCTTCCTCTTCTTCCCCATGGTGTTCTCTCAAGATGTCTCTGGCAGCAGGTCTTTTGTCTGAATGGTGACCTGCTTGCGAGCTGCATCCTTTTATATCCGCGGAGCTTACGCAATTCATCCTCCCCGCATGTGCAGTGAATGCTTTGCATCCACTAGACATCCGCTAGGCATCTGTGATGCATCCGCGTCATCCACTACGTATCCTCTACGCATCCGCTCCTTCCGCTATGCGTCCGCTTCACTGTTCTCCCCCGGAAGCCCTGCGGATGTGTCATTCGCTTCCATCTGCTTTCATCCACTAGGCTTCCTACGAACATCAGCTTTACATCCCCGCTACATCCTCCCTACATACGTTCCTTTCCGTTGTTGTCCACTCTGTTTATGCAAATTTGGGGCACTTTTGAGAGCGGATAACAACGGGTGAAAAATTTGCTCGTCCGCTGTGTCCTTTTTACATACGTTTTGCATCCGTCGGCCAGTGTGACCTAGCCTTAAAGTTTCACTGTAAGTTCCTTTTAGTTCCAGGCAGTCTCTTCCATTTTTCCAGATCCCACCCTTTTATTCTTTTTTTCTCCTTTCCTGCTTTTAAAGGTTTTTGAGTATCTTTATTATCCCTTTGACATTTTATTTTCAGCTTAAATGCCTATTGATGTCAAAGTGGACTTTTGTCAATTTCATACTTAAATCTCTTAGCTGTCAGTATAAGGAAGGGAGGGGGAAAAAAGCCAAATCCTCTCCTTTCTCTCTCTCCTTCACTGCTTCAAACTCTTCTTTGGGAACAATGTTATTTTTTATAGTTCAAATTCAAGGGTACCTTATGTTGTTGCTTTTTCAGTTTAACCTGGTCAAGCAAAACTTTCTCTTCTTATCTTCCTCCTGCACATTCTTTTCTGGTCGAGTTCTTTGAGGTGGCCATTTCTGACCACCGCTGCAACCGCCTTTGGGAAAGGGAGTAACGGTCAGCTGAGGAGGAGAGATGTGGCTCTCCTCAACCCTGCTGGTGGTCTCCCCCCTCTTCACCACTTCTATGGAATGGCTTAGCCCCAAATCCAGCTGGCTCGGGGTGCTCCAGTGGCGAGTATGGATCGAAACAGCACACGATCGTGGATTTCAGTCCGTCGCCGAAGGAGCTCAAACTGAAGTCAGATATCCAATCTCTTCTTAAAAACTTCCAGTGTTGGAACACCAACAACTTTTGGAGGCAAGTCGTCCCACTGATTAATTGTTCTAACTTTCAGGAAATTTCTCCTTGTTTCTAGATTGGTTCTCTCCTTGAATAGTCTCCATCCATTGCTTTTTGTTCTGCCTTTTAACTGCTTTAGAGAAGAACTTGACTCTCTCTTCTTTGTGGCAACCCTTTAGATGTTGGAACACTGCTATCATGTCAACCCTAGTCCTTCTTTTCATTTCTTCTCTCCTTCCCTCCCTCCCTTTCTCTCTCTCATATACACATGTTCCTTTAATATTGCAACGTAGGTCAGAGCTACCCATCTTTTTCTTCCCTGGCATCAGAGGTGGTATTCAGCAGGTTCTAACCATTTCTGGAGAACCAATAGCAGAAATTTTGAGTAGTTTGGAGAACTAGCAAATACCACCTCTGACTGGAGATTTTACAGTATCCTTCCCCTGCCATGCCCACCAAGCCATGCCCACAGAACAGGTACTAAAAAAAAATTAATCCCACCACTGCCTGGCACTACGTATATCGAGATAGTACTCATGTAGTGACTGCTTTCTTTAGCAATCATTCACAGTTGCAATGTTGGTGAAAAGGTAACTTTAAGACCACTCCTTGTATTTATGACTGTCACAGGTCAATGAAGTAAATCAGGGCTGTCAAACTCCTGGCCCATGGGCCAGATGCATCATGTGCTGTCCACACCTATGCCCTATTTAGCAAAGGAGGGGAAAGTCCCAATATGTCACGTGATGCCACCATGATGACGTGTTTGACATCCCTGAAGTAAATGAAAGATCCAGCAAGATCGTAAGCACAGTTGCAGTTACACTTAACAACTAGGCTTAATAGTGAAATGGCCAGTCACAATTGTGATCACTAAACAAGTACTACCTGTATAAATAAATCTGTCCCTCTGTTAGATGGGGGAGGATTCTAACCTTCCCTATAGCTGTCTTTCCATGCAGTTCTCCAAATCCTTTTCTTCCTTCTCAGTCTTCCCTGCCCTCTAGAGTTCAGAATAAACTGGAGTAGGGGATCCTATATTATTAGGCTTCGATTAACAGCTTAAGGACCAAACACCATAAAGTGTCAAAGCAACCAATCCAGAAGAGAAAATCAAAGGGAAAATACATTGAAAGGGAACTTCAACAAACTAATATGAATTTTCAAATTGTTCTTCCTGTTGCTGATTCTCATGCTTCTTGAAAATGCATAGTTGAAGCTTGAAACGTTTGTGGTTTCTGATCACTGAAAAAGGTCTAAAAAAACAAAACCCTAACAACTAGAGCCCACCCTTAAGGATTGTTCATATGATTTTGTTATTAGTTTTGACTTGTGACAGCATATTCTTCTTCTTGTAATTCTGTTTCTTAGCTGACTATATGTACCAATAGAAATAGGTATGTTATTCAGGCTGAATCTAATACAGAAGACCGCTGAAATTGATGGAACTTATTTCTGTATTGGGATGCACTGTGATCAGCAGGAATATATGGGCATGGAAACTATCTGTAAACATGTTGACAATTATGTAGAAAGGAAAGCTGTTAAGCTTTTCATTTTCAATGTTAAAACACAACTTGATGGATAGATAATTATAATATACAAAAATTGATAATTACAATTTACAATATAATTAAATGAATCATGAAATGAGACTGACCTATGGAGTCCTTAATAAATTAGTCCACCATAAAATTTGTTCTGGGATTAGGGTAGTTCTTACTTCTCCTTATCATTTTATGTTGCATTATTCCAACAGAATAAGTCACACCACAAATCTCACAATAAATTAATAGAAATAATGAAGCCTTCCATCAGGTGAGTCAAAGAAAAAACTGTCTATTTCACTCATATTATGCCCAAGCTGAAAAAAAACCCCAATAGATTTCTTATTATATTTTTAGATCTATTTATTATATATTTTTATCCATAGCTCTTTTCAATACTCTTTTGATTTAATTTGCAATAAGTTAACTTTTCAGAGGTATCTCTGGGGTGTCAAAAAAAAAATCACGATGGCAGTACAGCCATGGAATCAAAGCCCCACTACTTTATTACATGCCAAATGTTCGCAACACATGTTTTAAAAAGGGTTGGAGCTTTGATTGCATGGTCATAGCCATCAAGTTGACTTTTTGACCTCTCATAGGGACATCCCTTACCCTTCTCCAACCTGGATGTTGGATTTCAACTCCCATATCTCTAAGTATCCATGGTCAATACAGGAGAAATTGAAGAGAACTGTAATCCAATTATAAGAATTGGAAGGACATATGGGTGGAATGCAGACATGGAAAGATCATCAGAAGAACTTGGCTTCTATTTCTATTCCTATAGGAGAATCACATCTTTCATGCATCCTAAGAAACTAGCTATGCATTAATTACATTGCTGTTCTGGTCAACTGACATAGCTTTCTGGATAGTTTGTAGATAAATGAATTCACCAAATAAGTGTGTGGAAACATTTACTATGTTAAGAAGAATACCAATTTCTAGCATCTCATACCTCCTCTTATGTATACATAGGTGGCAACCTGCATAGTTCCTTTTGAAGGGACCTAAGAATCGTGATAGAGCACTGGCCAAAATTCCTCATATTTTGAATCAAGGACGACTAGAAAGTTGCAGATTAGGTCTCCTCCAAAAGTCATATAATTTCTACTCCCTATGACTCCTTGCTTCCGAGAACTTAAAAGGGACAATAATCAAAAGTGATTATTACTTGCATCTGTCTCGTTGTGCTAAAAGAGTTATCTTCTCTTTAACTTACATACTATTGCGACACCAAATTCCCTTTTAAGAGCACTCAACATGAATCACATCTCAAGACTGAAAGTACACAAGGAAACATTTGCAGTTAGTAAATGAAAAACCATGCACCTGTTTTAAAAGGAATGGAACAATTAATCCTACTTCTTAAGGAGTCAGGACAAGTCACCATTCGGTTGATTGAATGAGCAAAAGTTGAATAACAGGTTATGTACGGCATTGACAAAACTTGTTGGCCAAAGCGTTATCTATGTTTAGCACAGACACTGCAGTCCACATACTGATGTGATTAAAGAATCAGGAACATATGAGGAAAACTTTTCATAATGTAATTCTTTGCTTTTTTCTTTGGACAGACAGAAAGTCTGTAGAGATTCTCAGTCATCCAGATAGATCATGATTGTACCAAAGGTGTTTTTTCAGGAGGCAACTGGACTTTCTCATTTTTCCTTTTGAAGACATTTCACTTCTCATCCAATAAGCTTCTTCAGTTCTGACAGGATAGTGGAGAAGGGGATTTATATTCCTTGCAGAAAGCCGGTCATTTGCATCCTTTTAGGGGGTCGTTGAAGCACTAGGAGGTTTATCTGTGTTCTCAGGGTCAACAGAGTCGTGTTCATGGTTCCAGTACCCTGAATTTTTTTCTTTGGAAATACATTCCTACTCCTACACTATTCAAAGGATGTTCATCCCAAATTGTATAGCTAAAAGTCTATACAGGTTCTCAGTCATCCACGTCATGGTTGTCCCAAAGGTGCTTTTTCAGGAGGCAAATGGACTTTCTTGTTTTTTCTTTGAAGACTTTTCACTTCTCATAGAAGAAACTTATTCAGCTCTGACAGGATAGTGGGAAACATCCCAGTGCTTCAATGACCCTCCAAAAGGATGCAAATGACCAGCTGTCTGCAAGGAATATAAATCCTTCCATCCCCTACTATCCTGTCAGAACTGAAGAAGCTTCTTGGATAAGAAGCGAAATGTCTTCAAAAGAAAAACATAAGAAAGTCCAGTTGCCTCCTGAAAAAGCACCTTTGGGACAGACAAAAAGATTAAAATGCAATCCATCCATTTTTGAACTATTGGTACATTTTAACCATATTTTGTGGAAACCCCCCAGGTTTCCCACCCCCCAGGACTCAAAAGTTGGTGGGCAAAGAGCTACCTTTCCCATCCCTGCTATTGTAGAAAGTCATGGTTGTCTGCTCACCAAATCTGTAACCTTAGGGATCAAGCCAAAATGTGTACATGTAAAGTAACTAGATTCAACATAGAACTTGAGTCTCAAGCCTTAATTCATGTTTATTCAGGACCATCTCCTCCTCCTTGTCCTTCTCTTCCTCCTTCAAAAGGCAAGTTTGCTGTTTTAAGTTAGTAAATATTTTATATCTCACATTGCTGGAAAACCCACAATAGAGTCTGGGAGAGAGTCACTGTATGCAAATCAATGATCATAAAATTTTCCTCTTCTATTTCAGGAGGAGCCGGACAGAGAAGCTAAATTGTAACACACTTAGATCTTTCCTCCTGATCGTGGAATTATTTTTCAAAGAAATAAATCTTGGGAGATGTTTCTTCTTCCCTCTGGATGTTTCTTCTTCCTTCTGGATGTTTCTTCTTCTCCATTTGTGAGACTTTTAACAAATTCTTCAAAACCAGCAGCTTCCAGAGACTAGAGAAATGAAGAGTCTCCCCAGAGCAGTTTAAAGTGGCCAATAGAATAATATAATTTTAAATTTGGAAGGGATCATTGAGGTCGTCTAGGCTAGGGCTGTCAAACTCCTGGCCCATGGGCCGGATGCATCATGCGTTGGGCATATCCACAACCATTTTAGCAAAGGGGGAGGAAAGTCCCGATACGTCATGTGATGTCACCATGACGACGTGAGTTTGACACCCCTGGCCTAATTTCCAGTGTGGATATAGGAAAATGGCCACATCTACTTCTGTCCTCACTTGCAACCACATCAAGACCACTATTTTAAAAGCAGAATGCAAACAATATTTTTAGGCCACTCCTCTGAAGCTAGGGAGAAGGTGAAGCAGGTTGCCTTCAGAAGTTGTGGGAGCTTCATCATTGGAGGCTTTCAAAGAAAGACTGGGTTGCCATTTGTCAGAAATGGTGTAGGATCTCCTGCTTGGGTGGAGAGTTGGACTAGATGACCCACAAGGTCCCTTCCAACTCTGTTAATCTGGTAAATCTGACAGATTTAATCTGTTAAATCTGTTTTTAACAGATTAAATCTGTTAGGTGTGTCCTGAGGGTTTGGTTTTTAAAAAATCAAAATGGTGGCTGTAATGGGGATAATCAGGATTGCTTTTAATGTGGGTAACCCACATTATGCACACTGAAAACAGGTGGAGCTTTGTACCATCATGGTTACCAGGCTGACTTTTTTTGACTTTACCCTGAGGATACCTTTGAGGAGACAATGACATGGAGATGGAATATTTTTTTAAAAAATGGTTCCTAAGGTATACTCCTGCTCTATTTAATGCAGTGTGTAAGGACACATGTTCAAGCGCTAAGAAAGCTGTTACCAAAGTTCAGGTCCCTTTTTTTCAGTGAAGTGTCTAAAAGGCTCTTCATTCATGGTCATAGTAAAAAGGGTTTTCTGATGTTGTAAGCTAAAGGCTAGGTCACACTGGCCGACAGATGCAAAACGTATGCAAAAAGGACACAGCGGACAAGCAAATTTTCGGGGGTGGCTCCATCCATTGTCATCCACTCCAAAAAGTGGCAAAAATTTGCATAAACAGAACAGAAAAGAAAGGAAAAGAACGGACGTGGGTAGTATGTAGCGGGGATGTTAAAGGGATGTTCATAGGAAGCCTAGAGGATGTATATAGGATGCAAACCGTTCACTGCTCATCCTTTCTATTTCCGTGCTACTAATGCTGTGTAGACGTTCCGTGTACCTTTTCTTTCCTCCCTCTTTCCATTTTCAGCTGCAGCGGATATGAATTGCGAGGATGCCCAGAGGATGCAGAGAGGATACAGCGGACGTTTAACGGATGATAAATGGACATAGAACGTTTGTTGCTCGGATGTCACGGATTTACATCGTACACAGCGGAAAGTTCATCCGCTCAAAAAGTTTTGTGCAGCTCAAAACTTCTTGAGCGGATGAAATCTCAGTGGACGGATGCTCAAAGGATAGAGCTTATGAAACACGTATGCACTGAGTACACAACGGATGCATAGCGTTTTCCAACGGATGGCAAGCTTTTTTTAACATTTTATTTCCTCTTTGCATCCATTGGTGCAGTGTGACATGGGCTTAAACTAACAGCTGATTTCAGGTCAATGTGGCATTATCCTTTAGTCTTAATCAGGGGTCTCCAAACTTGGCAACTTTAAGACTTGTGGATTTCAACTCCCAGAAATTTCTAGCTGACAAGAGAATTCTGGGAGTTGAAGTCCACAAGTCTTAAAGTTGTCAAGTTTGGAGACCTCTGGTCTTCATTACAAAAAAACTCTTTTCATAAAATGCTCTTTTTCTTTTTAAGAATGAAGCCAAACAGTACAATTAGAAATCTCATCTTTAGAATCAATTGGCTCAGTGTTGACAGGCAGATCCTCAGCAAATGCCCACATAGATCTTAACTTTTTCCATACCATTTTTCTTGTTCCAGAAATAATTATCATATATTTTGGAGTGAAACACTGAAGCATCCCAGGTTCAATTTGTCAAGAATCACACAAAACAAACAGTTTGAATATAACTTAGCATAATTCTGCAAGAGTTTGTACAGAAAAACAAACAAACACAGTTTTACCTTTAGCATCCTGAAGACTGGATAGATGTTCCAAAACTGTAGAAAGATGAAAAGAAATATATTCAGAATGTAGGCTATATGTTGTTAATTGCAGTTGTGTTTTATGTCTTCTAAGGAAGAATTCATCATTTGTTACCTTCAGAGGTCAAGTTAAATTCTGAAATGGCTTTTCCATGTATATTCTTCAGGCAGCAATGATACAGGCCTTGGTCTTTTTTCCCAGCTTGAACTATTGCCAGAGACACTGGAAGGTCATCTCTTGCACTAGAAAATACATCAACGTTTGAAAATTCATATTTTCCAAAAGCCAAAACACAACTTCCTTAATTTTTCAGAGGTGAATGTGTTTTAAGTCGGCGGTCCCCAACCTTTGAAGCTTGGCAGCTCAGCTGGGGGGGAGGGGAACTGAGCCATGTGAGCATTGGCACAGCTTGTCAACTTGTAAAGCATTCCTATGCCTATTTTTGAATTGCCATAAGCAGTGGGGGAGACATGAAAGAACAGTACGGCATTTAAAACCAGACGTGCATTCCACACTTATCTTACAAAGATTGTTAGCCTAAGCTACCAGACCTTCTGCTCATTAAAATCCTTCATTGGAGAATGTGATTGATGACACACAGCCCATGAAGAATCTGATTTATGACACACCCAGGGGGAGGCTGGAAACAGGGTCACAGGTGACTGTAAATTACATGTGGCAGAGTTGGCTTCATATGGGTCAATGCCAACATGTTAAGCCCCTGTCACACTGCACCAACGGATGGAAAGAGGATGTAAAACGGAGAAAAACACTTGCCATCCGTTGGTTAACGTGATGCTTCCGTTCTGTACTCACTGCCTCTGTTTTGCTTCCTCTCTATCCGTCCAGCATCCGTCTATTGACATTTCATCCACTCAAAAGGTTTTGAGCTGCTCAAAACTTTTGAGCAGAAAATGTATCCAATGCAACTGTTCTGCATCCTCTAGGCATACGGGGGACATCCGTTCTGCATCCATTACGCATCTACTATATCCGCTAGGCATCCGCTGCGCATCCGCGCAACTCAAATCCATTCCAGCGGTAAACGGACGCAGGGAGGAAGTGGAACGGACGCGCAGCGTTAGTAGCACGGACGGAGAAAGGATGAAAGCAGATGCAGCTACGCATCCGCATCATCCGCTATGCATCCGCTCTGCATCCTCTATGTATCCGCTCTGCATCCGCTCTGCATCCTCTATATATCCGCTCTGCATCCGCTCTGCATCCGCTCTGCATCCGCTCTGCATCTGCTCTGCATCCGCTTCCATCCACTTCCATTCACTAGGCTTCCGTTCCGCATCCGCTTTCCATCCACTCTGCGTCCTCCCCCCGTCCGTTCCTTTCCGTGTTATACGCTCTGCTTATGCAAATTTTTGCCCCTTTTGAGAGCGGATAACAACGTATGGAACATTTTTCTCGTCCGCTGTGTCCTTTTTACAAATGTTTTGCATCCGTTGGGCAGTGTGACAGGGCCTTTACTCCTTATAAATCTTTTGGATTCTTTTGTAGCTAGCTCGAGGTTCATCATTTAATTAGGGCAATCGCCAGAACCCTGACACAGTGTTTGTGTGAGTGGTGGGCCAGGGCACACACACACAGCACTTGCACAAGCAGTGGACTGGTGTGAGCAGCGGGCCACTGCACAAGAGTACCTGCTGGCCCTCTGATCCTGCAAGTTGAGCTGCGCGTATGCACTTGTGCATTTCAGTCAGCCATTCACACGGCCCAATTCCAAATAGGCCATAGCCTGGTAGTGGTCAAATGGCCCCGGGGTTGGGAATTCCTGTTTTAAATCATTAAAAGTGTCTTCCTTTCCCTTTATTTCATTAATAGGTAGTCCTTGACTTCCGACTAGTTGTTTAGCAACTGTTCAAAGTTATGATGGACTGTGAAAAAGGAACCATATGACCTGGATTTGAAGCTCTGACATCTGCCAACACCCCTGCTATCATTTTACCACATGTTGGGCACTCCATAACCAGCCTGCATTTATGGTTGTTTGCACTGCCCCAATTCATGTGATCACGATTTATGATTTTTGCCAAAAACCTGGCATTTACCTAACCACAATAGTTCCACATTTAATTTGAATATGGCCAGTTTAACACACCAGTTAGTTCTCTAAAAACCACTCTATTAACTGTATTTTTTCTATTTTTGTACAAATCAGGTATTCTATGAAGAACGGTTGCGGGAACTGGCTATGTCTAGTTTGATGAAAAGATAACATAATACATAACATATATATAACATATGGTTTGATGAAAAGATAACATAATATTACAAGAGCACACAATAGAAACAAATTCAAGGTAAACCACACCAAATTTGATTGCAGGAAATACGACTTCAGCAACAGAGTGGTCAATGTCTGGAATACTCTACCTGACTCTGTGGTTTCTTCTCCAAACCCCAAAAACCTTAACCTTAGACTGTCAACTATTGACCTCACCCACTTCCTAAGAGGTAGGGGGTGTGCATAAGCTCACCAATGTGCCCACCGTCCCTGTCCTATTGTTTATTTTTATTTTTCTTATATGTCTCCATTTCATGCATTCATAACTATGTTTATACTTATACCTGTTATCTTATAATCACTTGACAAAATAATTAAAAAATAAATAAGGACTAGGGGTGACATGATAGCAGTCTTCTAATATCTCAGGGGCTGCCACAAAGAAGAAGGAGTCAAGCTATTCTCCAAAACACCTGAGGGCAGGACAAGAAGCAATGGGTGGAAACTAATCAAGGAGAGAAGCAACCTAGAACTAAGGAGAAATTTCCTGACAGGTAGAACTATTATCGGTGAAACGGCTTGCCTTCAGAAGTTGTGTGGGTTCCATCACTGGAGGTTTTTAAAAAGAGACTGGACAGCCATTTCTGCAGAATGGTACGGTCTCCTATTTGAGAAGGAGGTTGGACTAGATAAAAAATTTCCAAGGTCCCTTATAACTCTATTATTCTATTCTGTTCTATAAACCATAACATGATTATTAACTTCTTTTGGATTAAATGTTATCTGCCTATGGAGAAACAGTCTGAGACTTAAAAATGACGTATGGATGAACAGATACGGTAATATGGTTGGCATTAGAATTTGTAAACCAGGTATACTTAGGTTAATAAATATTGAAAATATAAAGCAGTGTGCCTTTTATCTTCTTGTCCTAACTACTCAGTGGTGCAGTGGTTAAAGTGCAGTACTGCAAACTACTCCTACTGCAATTTGGCAGATCAAGTCCCACTGGCTCAAACTTGACTCAGCCTTCCATCCTTCCAAGGTCAGTAAATGAGGACCCAGATTGTTGGGGGCAATAGGCTTACTCTGTAAACGGCTTTGAGAGGGCTGTAAAGCGCTATAAAGCGGTATATAAGTCTAAGTGCAATTGCAATTCTGCAATTTATAATCTGTAACCACAGATGTCCCTATCCACTAGTGGTTTCACAAGAGAAAAACAATTATCTTTACAACCTCAACATGCATAAGAACTATAAGTAAAACATACCCCTCCCACATCCTTCCTTTCCCAAAAGCTTCTCAAAGCATGTTAATATGTCTTACCTTCTGTGAATTCGAACAAGAAGCTTAGAATCTTTTGTCCAGGTAATGGTGGAATCTGAATGAATTTCTCCAAACTGGCAACATAATTTGATATTTCCAGAGAAATCAGGAAATAAATCTGCATGGATTTTCCTCAGTAGTTTGGGTGCTGAATATTTTTTTTAAAAAATGATGAGTTATTTGGGATGAACATATGTACAGTAGCATTTTAGCGTTAATTTGCATATTATATATCGATCAGTCCTTGAGTAATTTCAGTTGACTATATTGTTTTGGGGATATATATATTTATTCCTTAACAATATATTGAATTTAGAGAAAACATTAATATTTTAGACTCGTGTCATCAAACTCGTGTCATCATGGCAGCATCACAGGATGTATCGGGACATTTTCCCTTTCATTAATCTGGGTGTGGCCGTGGCCAGCGTGTGACACATCTGGCCTGTGGGCTGTGAGCTTGACAACCCTGTTTTAAAGTGTTCTCTTTAATTCAGAAAAAATAAAATCTGGCATGTTATCCTTCAGCAACCTTGTCTACTGTCTTGCTGCCCAAACTATAACTTGTGAAGTATGTCAGGAACTGTGTCCAACACAGCTAGAGGATACCACGATGCGAAGAAAATTGACCTAGATCAGTGTTTCTCAAATTGTGAACTTTAAGGGGTTTGGGCTTCAACTGCCAGAATTCTGGGAGGTTGGCTACCATGGCTGGCTGGGGAATTCTGGGAGTTGAAGTCCACACATCATAAAGTTCATAAGGTTGGGAAACACTGACCTAGGATATAATTGCTAAATTATAAAATTGTTCCTTTAAGACTATTAAAGTTCGCAGACAGAAGAATAATTTCAAAATGCAATGAAGCTGTGGTCTCTGCAGACTAAGGAACCTAACACTGTCATTAAATCAATTTAAATCTCATTTAAATCTGAGCCCCATACTTGTATTTTTTAATAAAAAAAGAACATGTTTATGCAACTCGGTGGAGATTCTAGTTACTGCATAACCGATCTGTGGAGAACTGTTTTGCTGTGATAATGAAAGTATACAGTACTTGGGATAGTTGATCAACCAATGGCAACTCCTACATCAAAGGTGACCCCAGATTTTTAAGGATAAATCCTAGAGTTCCTGCACAAATAGCCACTGAGTTGTAATTTTAACATGACAAATGGAAGGAGGCATTTAATACAAAGGAACAAAAGGGTATACATGTGTTCTGAATTCCAAGTTTCTAATTTAAAATGCCCATTATGAGTTTAGATTAGTCCTCCACATGCTCAACAGCTATTTTAATTATTTGGGGAGTATTTTGATCTCGAAGCAAAGTATTCCAGACTAGGGGAGGAAAGCTATTTTAAATTCAAGTCACTTCCACAACAAGGCTGTTTTGCCCTTGAAACAACTTTTTTCAAATTTCAGACAATGTGTGCTGAATTTAAAATGCATTGCATTTCGCTAATGAGGACAAATCATAGTAACTGAGGTAATAAATTCAAGTTAATTAGTTAGAAAAACAGCTCATTTTGGAGTGCAGCTTATGCTCCACTGCTAAAGGGCCCTTGGTGTCCCAAAAATTGCATCTCAGTGTTTCACTGATTAAATAATTTGGGATTTGGAACAGTTCATACCTTAGAGAGTAGAGTATAGAATAACAAGGAGACAACCTCAGAATTTGTATTTGGCATCTTTACTTACAAACATTTTCAGGAAGCAACAACATCTGCCAGATATCTAGGGGAATCATCACAGGGAACTACTGTTGATAAAAAGAATACTGACAAAAAAAACAACACATCTCATTTTCTAGACATACCTTTGTTGTCCTTTTTGCATAACATTTTCTGTTCTTCTCTCTTCTCCTCCCTTGAAGTTAAACTGACCTCTGTTCTCCAGCAAGCATCATTACAGATATTTTCCTTTGTTTCAAGGCATGGTTTCTTGGGTACCTTAGACATCATGTTGTTTGTTGTTTCATGCCCATTCTTCATGGTATCAGCACTTTTTTGAGGAGACAATGGCTTGGAGACTTCAGAAGCTTCTAGTGATATTGCCCTCTCATTTTCTAATGCAGAATTACCTCCCTCATTTGTTCCTAATGTGCATGGCTGAGTTTGGACCAGGGGTAGTGCTTTTTCAGAATGACAGATGTCCTCAGAAGCACAAGGCAAGGGCCTCTCTAAAATCCGCATTCCACACTCAGATGAAATTTGTCTCTCGCCATCTGTGAAGGCTCTGCTTTGACTGGGGTCAGTGGTTGTAATTGTACATCCACTCTCTAATCTTCCAACCAGAACAGCAGCTTGTTCATTGTAAAATTCCATGAATGGAGGCATACAATCTGAGTACTCATGCCAAGAGCACATTGATTCTGCATCAAGGAGTGCCCTCATGTAAGGCTCTACTTCAATTTCCCCCAGGTCATCTTCAACCAGCTTTTCAGTTTCCTTGGTGTCCATTTCATCTGGCATAATTTTGCTCTGACTTTGTCTTTCCATTTTTTGATACTCACCATGACTCACCATGATAGGATGCCCTTGTTCTGAATCAAGCAGAACTCTCATATAAGGCTCTATTTCAGCCTCCTCAAAATCAGGTGCCACAAGCTTGTCCTTTTCTTTCTTGGACTGTATTACTTCTTCATTTTTGTTTTCTTCTGTGCCTTTGTACTTATTTTTCCGTGATGTCATTGCCTTTGCATCCATGCTGCTGTCCATTTGAGACTGGATGGATTCAGTTTGCCCAACATGTTCAGATAACGCCAGTATATCTGCATTGCAACTTTCTGATGCTCTTTTTAGGTTACTTATATCCTGACCCTGCAATGTTAAATTCCCTATCCCATCATTCTGGATCTTTTGGCGTATGCCATAATCCTCACTGCTGGTAATTGTTGAAGCCTGCACAGTGTTTGAACCTGCTGATGTATTCATTTCAGATGGAGAGCACGCCAGATCCAAGCCCAAGCTTTTCATGCTCTCATCCAAATGTTTTGCAGGAGCAGAATTCTTCTCTGATGCTAATTGTTGGGAATTGTGTGGTGGCAACTTTGAGACATGTAGGGATTCCAGGAGAGTTGGTTTCAGACTTGCAACACAGTCTGTGCAATTTTGACTCACATTGGTTTTAACATTTTTGCTAATTTCTAACAGTACCTCAGTGAAAAATCTAACTTTGTATGATGCTGTGAATATTGGCTTCAATGAATCTCTCTCTTTGTTTTCTTGGCTCGTTGTCTCTAATGCTTGCCAATCATTTTTAGGTTCAGTAGCTATTAATGAATTAGACTCCGGAATGTGGTAGATGTGATTCTGTGCATCAGGTACAGCCTTAAAATCTCTATTGTTACTCTTATTGTGATAAATACCAAAACTCCTGTCTCTTTTTGCATCCATTTCTGACCTACTTTCTTTTCCCTGATTTTCTTGCTTGGCACTTCTATTGATTGCCGTAACAGAAATTTGTTTTCTACTTATTAATGGAGCTATAATTTTCCCACAGAAATTTTGAGATGAATCCTCTTTCAATGGACAATCATTTATTCTTGACTGAATTACATGACTTTGATGTTCTTTCAAAGGTACCTCATTAGCTTGCTTTACTATGTGGCCACTTACCCAATTAACCTTCTGTTCAGTAGAAGAGAACTGGCCAAAATTATTAGGAAGCTGTTTTAATAAAAACTCTTGGCTTGGTTCTAAAGGGTTGTCTGGAGCGACTATAAATCTATATGTAGGTTCTTGTTCACAGCACTGGAAAGCCTTTTTAGTCAAAACTGTGTCTTCATGATAAACAGATTTCTGGATGGATCCATGGTTAACATGCTGGGCTTCACACTGCTTATTTGGGTATTTTCTCTTTTGGAGTTCGCTCCTTATAAAGTAAACAGATGGCTTTTCTCTTTTATGTTGAGAAACGGAGCACAGATCTGTGGAATCTGGTTCCACAGGTAGCGTCATGGACTTGACCTTGGATGTATGGCTATATGCTCCATCTGTTTTTAGCAAGCTAAGGCCTTTCATCTCTGTTGTCAATTCCGAGACATGCTGATTATCTTCGGTTAAATTTTCTGGCACATGCTGCCTACCACTTACATCTGAAGTAATGTTCAGTCCTCTGACCTCCTTGGCACTAGCAGTCTCAGCTGCTACCCTCTTAACCTCCCTGCTGGTGCAACTGAAATCATCATCCCAGTCATCATTCTCATACAGAAGTCTCTTGGAGAGCTCACACATTGTTGATACACCAGCATTTCGGTCCTTAAGTTCTGTAGATTCCAGGATGCTCTGGAAATTTTCTTTGGATGGATGTCGAGTCCTAGGAATGTCATGGAGTATTTTTATTCTGTTGAGCTCAAGGGGTTTTCCTGCACATGCCTCTTCCATTTGTACATCAAGCATGGACACCGGAATATCACATAAGGCATCGGGGCAATCATAGCTTGCCCTGTTATCCACCACTGGGAGATGAGGAATTTGATTCCAGCCTGGCTTCTGCTCTTCAGCCTCATGAGTTTCACCCTTTCCATCAAGAGCTACAGAGTTTTCCAAAGTCACATTGTCTGTCTGAAATCCAGTTTTCCTGTGGACCTTTGGCAAAGCAGAATTTTTAGCAACTCCATGAGAAGGTGTAAGAACAAGTATCTCATGCACTGTAGGATCTGTTATAAATAGTTCTTCATCATTGCTGATTGACGCTGATGTTTCAGCATTGATTTCTTGCTGCTCCGTCTAGAAAAAAACAGAATAAAAACAAAGAATGAAGGAGGCACATAAAAAATTCAGTATTAGGCTAACTGACAAGAAAGCCAATAACAGAAAAAAAATTATAATGCTGAATCATAAAGGTACATTGTTTTACTTACCTTCAGGAATGACCCATGAGTTTATTGTATAAGAAAATTCTTGAAGTTAGGTAAGGCATTAAGATTTGGTGCAAAACCTATCAAAATTTAGCAGTGTTTATCTTATACCCTGTTGTATTGAAACTCTGCAACTTTTTAGTACATTCAAACAAAAGTTAAGCACTTTAGCAATCTTTTCCAAATAGAATAAATTTAATCCGATAAAGAAGCTTTTCTTTACAATCAGTAGGACTATGAGCATGTTTAACTCTGACTAACTCATTCCCAGACTTTTATTATTTTAGTCCAAGCCATGCTGAATGTAAGAAATATTTTGAATATACAGTAATATTGAAGCAAATATTTGAGTGAATCTTTTTTGAATAATTATCTCATCTATGTGCACATAAGAACCTGTGAAGCAGGAAATAGCCTTGGCTGATCTTGAAAAAATAAGTGGAGTTGGACTCAATGTGCAATTCTTCAAGAAGTATTAGGGCTTAGATTAAAATTCGAAAGTTGAAGAACCATCTCAAGAGAAGAGAATCGCAAACTGTGCAATTGTTGTTAAGAAAACTACATGAATGTATCTATGAACTCAATGGGCCACTTGAGTTCCACTCAAAGAAGTCTTCTTGACCAGAAGTTGAGCACGAACAACAAGATATTTTATTTAATTATCATTTCATTTTCAAGGCCAACCTACTCCAGAGCAACTCGAGGCTGCCTTCAGATAATAAAAGATATAAAGTAAACCAAAGGAACTCAACCACCATTCTAGCTTAAGGTATGGGAGGATAACTAAGTCTCAGTTTAGAAAAAGTCAAAAGGGTGGGAGCAATATGAATTTCTAGGGGTATATTTATTCTATGGGGCAGGAGGTCTCAGTGAAATGGTACACTTCCTAGGTCCCACAAGATGATGCTGCTTAATTGATAGGATCTGGTATGTGCCTACTCGAGCTGATCTCACCTGATAGGCCTAAAGGCAGGGAGACAGGTGGTCCTTTGTGAATGTGACATGAAGGTCTTTAGATGCCAACATTTTGAAAGCCCGTTGGCAACCGGTGCAGCCCATGAAACAATGAGGACACAGACATACCATGATGCACCCATCAATGCCTATAGCACTTCATTCTAAGCCAGCTGTAGCTTTTCAATAGTCTCTAGAGCAGGGCTGTCAAACTTGCAGCATCATGGTGGCATCACATGATGTATCAGGACTTTTTCCCCCTTCACAAAACTGGCTGTGGGCATGGCCAATGCATGATGCATCCAGCCTGGGGGGCACGAGTTTGATAGCTCTGCTCGACAATAATTCAACATAGAGCACATTTTAGTAATCCATTTGAGAGGGATCTCATCATGAGTGATGTCTGAAGATTTTCCCAGATTCCAGAAATAAAATGGTTAGCCTAGTTAATCAAAACAGCCCTCATGTTCTTTTTGTGTGCCATAGATTTATTCATACCCAGCTTAATCCTGGTTGCTATCATTCTGGCCATCAAGAAAATCTTAAACCTTTCCAGCAAATTTTCAGGAAAAGAAGAGTTCTATGCTATGCGTATCATGTTCTATTTTCTATATTTTATTTTGTTTCACATAGGCTAAGTTTGAAATCTATTAGTACAAACAGATTAGACTTTGATTAAAATAAAGAGGATTCTTAATTTCCTATTTACTTCTAAAAAAATTTCTCTAATTTAGAAATACATTCCAAAAACAGAAGGTGTAGCCTTAGGTTATTTATTCAATTATATTTCATTAAATGATGATGGCCTCATTTAAAAATTATTTAATTTTGTGCAGTTTATTAAGTACATAGTCTAATAAATTCTATCTTCCTTTATCTTTTATTTGTTTCTCTTCCTCTCTCTCACACACAAACACATAATCACCATTTCAATTAAAGGCCTTAACGGCCCAGTCCCATTGCACTTACGTATGCAAAGAGGATGTAAAACGTTAAAAAAAGCTTGCCATCCACTGGAAAACACTATGCATCTGTTGTGTACTCATTGCATACGTGTTTCATACGCTCTATCCGTCGAGCATCCGTCCACTGTGATTTCACCCACGCAAGAAGTTTTGAGCTGCACAAAACTTTGTGAAAGGATGAACTTTCCGCCGTGTACGATGTAAATCCGCGACATAAGAGCAACAAACGTTCTATGTCCGTTATCATCCATTAAACATCCACTGTATCCTCTCTGCCTCCTCTGGGCATCCTCACAACTCACATCCGCTGCAGCTGAAAACGGAAAGAGGGAGGAAACAAAAGGTACACAGAACGTCTACACAGTGTTAGTAGCACGGAAATAGAAAGGATGCGCAATGAACTGTTTGCATCCGATATACATTCGCGCAGCATCCCCTTTCTTTCCTTTAGGCGTACGTGATACATCCGCTTCATCCGCTATGTGTCCACTTCGCAATTATCCCTCAGAACCCCTTCGGAGGTGTCATCCACTTCTATCCGCTAGGCTTCCTATGAACATCCATTTAACATCCCCGCTACATACTACCCACGTCCGTTGTTTTCCGTTCTGTTTATGCAAATTTTCACCACTTTTTGGAGCGGATGACAATGGATGGAGCCACCCCTGAAATTTTGCTTGTCTGCTGTGTCCTTTATGCATACGTTTTGCGTCCATCGGCCAGTGGGACCGGGCCTTACCTAATGCAAAAGTTTTTATGTGAAAGTCTATGGAGATTCTCTCAGAGTATACTCATGAACTGGAATAGAGCATGGTAACAAGGTCAGCCAATGAACAGGCATAGCAACTAAATCAGCCAATGAGGACAGTTTGGAAACTGAAACTAGAAGTAGCCTAGGCATGGCTCTATAATAAGCTCTGCAACTCTGCAGCTAAGTTGAGCTCTGAGTCTGTCTATTGAAATGAAACTGCTTCTCTCCTCTGCTTGCTTGCTGAACTAAAGTGAAACTGATGTTTGTTTCTGAGCTACTGAAATTATTTGTAACTGCTTCTGTTTGAGTTTGCTCCATGTTGGAGAAATCTACAACTGGTTTGTAAAATCTACTTATTATGTTTATAAAGATGTTAAATGAAGCATCAGCCATCTGTGTTTATTTTTCTGGCGCTGAATTAATGCTGCAAAACTCTGAATAGATTCTCAATCATCCAGGTCACGATCGTCCCAAAGTTGATTTTTCAAAAGTGCTCAGAGCTGAAGAAGCTTCTCATATGAGGAGCAAAATGTCTTCAAAGAAAAAACAGAAACTCCAGTTGCCTCTTGAAAAAGCACTTTTGGGATTTTTATGTGAAAAAGTTATGTACTGTATATATAATGTTCTTCTCTCAAGACAACATATTTTGACAACATAATTTCTTTACTTTATAATCCACAAAATAGTACGCCATAATAAAAACTTTCTTTAAGATGCCACACGATTCTTACTTTTTGCAACAACAAGGTTAATTCGCTCTCTACAGTCAAAGTTCAATGTTAGCTTTCTGCAAAAGTCAGCTTCATTTCTGGTTGCTTAAATTTTGCTTAACCTTTTAGTAAATATTTGGAATCTTGCTAACATCATCTGATCAGTCTGCCTACTCTGCTGGGGGTGGCAGAGTGAGAAACGAAAATGGGCAGCTGACCCTTGTACAAACTCAATTCCACTCTGAGCACCGACCATGCTTGATATGATTTGCAAGCATATTGTACAGGGACACATTTATATTTCAGCCCTTCACTCTGGGTCAATCTTTTCTAATCCAGCAATTTCCTTTATTTTCCTTTATGTAGGTTGTACATTATTTCAAGTTCTCTGAACTATGACATAAAACATCTATTTGCAAAGTAGCCTCTGCAAGACATTATGGCAAAAGTTGGCCAGGTTAAAATTGGCTTTGACTTACTGTAAAATTAAATGCCTTCAAAATTACACTGCACCAATCAGTGGTGTGTTTTAAATATTTTTACCACCAGTTCGGTGGGCATGGCTTGGTAGGCACACTTTGCACACACGGACACACTTTGCACGCATGCGCATGCCAAACACGCACTTTGCAGAGGCATAGAGGCATTTTGAGTCACCTCCTGCAATCCTGCACTCTCCCTGATGCTTCAGCAGCTGCCGTGCAGCAATTGCTATGCCGTGCAAAATAGCTGCGCTTTAAAAGCAGGACATAAAGGTTAATATGGGAGCCCAGGTAGGAGGATGGGCCAAACACACAGAGTCGGAGAGAACCGTTTCGGTCTCTGCTGCTCATCGCCGCTACCGAGTTGGCTGAACCGGACCAAACCGGTAGAATACCACCACTGGCACCTATCGTATTTAATTACCAAGATTAATTCAAATATATGTAATCATTTTCTACTTAATCAAAAATTACAATTTTCAGGCTCTTTGACATCTGCCTGAACCAAAACTAACATTTTTCCATACATGACTCTTAAGAATCTCTTATATCAAGAAAAAAAGATAGGGCTGCAAGAATTCCAGCAACTTAATTATTTCTCATCTGAAAATCAATATATGCCTACACAAGTACTCTTCCACTTATGATCACAATTAACAGATAACAGATAATCAGAGTTGGAAGGGACCTTGTAGGTCATCTAGTCCAACCCTCTGTCCAAGTGGGAGACCCTACACCATTTCTGACAAATGGCAGTCCAATCTCTTCTTGAAAGTCTCAAATGAGTCCAACATTTCTGTTGCTAAGTGAGAAAAGTTGTTAAGTGAATTTTAGCCCATTTTACGATCTTTCTTACCACATTTGTTAAGTGAATCATAGCAGTTGTTAAGTGAGGAACAGGATTGTTAAGGGAATCCGGCTTCTCCATTGACTTTGCATGTCCAAAGGTCGCCAAATGGCGATCACAAATGGCGATCACATGGACATTGCAACCATCATAAATGTGAGTCAGTTGTCAAGCATCTGAATTTTGATGCTGCAATGGTCTTAAGTGTGAAAAATTGCACTTTTTTCAGTGTCATTCTATCTGCTGACAACTCTAAAAGACCAGAGAAATATTTTTAAGTTGACACTAACTTTGAACAGTCACTAAATGAACTGTTGTAAGTCAAGGACTACCGGTACAGATTTTTTTGAATCCCCCAAATGCAGTGTGCTTTTTAAAGGAATATGTACAGTTCACTTGAAAAAGAACTAAGTAGAACATATCTCTGATTTATTCCTTTTTTCCAATTTCATCCACATTTCTATGCTGCTACAGCTTTATAAATAAAACACTAGGAACTCATCTGCAATTCCTCTTCTGGCTAGCTATTTCTGTGTGATTACAAAAAAAGGAATCAAAAGACCTTTATACTTCAGCATAGTCAGAGTCCAGGAGAAAAACAGCCTATCCCGTTACCTCTTAATCATGTTTGAAACCTGCCCTTGTGAATATTTGTGACGTGACCTTCATCATCCTTGAAACTCGTTGAAAACTCAACAGTGCTCATCCTGAGTTAATTTTGGAGAGCTATCTATTGGGAACTTGGATTGTTCACTGTAACAACTTCTTCTCATCACAGCAATAAAAAAAAAGAAACACAGAGAAGAATCTGTAGGGCTTGTTGAAAGTGTGGGAAGCCCAGCTCTATCCCCTCTCCGAAGAATGAAATATTTTGAGGAATATATTTTTTTTAAAAAAGGCAAGATAAAATATTTCCCTTAAAAGAGAAATAAAAAATGTTAAGGGAGACTCAGAGCTCCAACTCCCTGCTCCCAAGCAGATACTGAGCTGGGCTAGTTTTTCGAAATGCAGATTTGGTAATGCAGCAAAGTTTGAACAAAAGCAGAGGTGATAGGATTAGCCCTCACTCAAGATCCAAACCAGGACAAAGCCATTAAGCCATAATATGGATTGCCCCTTTCAGAACACAAGCCTCTTCAGTGGACCATCTCAGTTGCACCACCCCACGCAAACTTCAACCAAATTTAGCTCAGACAAACACCTAGGATTTGTACTTGAGAGCCAGCTATGACCCCTGAATAACCCCTACATGGCCCCATGAGAATCTGACAACAGCGAATAGAATGCATGTTCTTGTCCAGGAACAGAAAGCTCAAGTGCAAATCCCAAGAGAGGATATAAATCCCCCTGACTCTCCATTCCATGTGGACAGCTATAGCAGAATCACACTGCTTCATCAATAAATGGACCCTCTTTCCAATCAGCCTCCAGCCTCCATGTTGTCTTCAGTGCCTTTCTCCTGGCTTGGAACTGGACTTGGATATTTCTTCCAACAAAAGAATGCTAAAACATTACGGGTAGCCCTCGACTGACATAAGCTCGTTTAAGGCCTTGTCACACTCCCCAACGGATGCAAAACGTTAGTAAAAAGGACACAATGAATGAGAAAAATGTTCCATCCGTTGTTATCCATTCTCAAAAGGGGCAAAAATTTGCATAACCAGAGCGGATAACATGGAAGGGAACGGACGCAGGGAGGACGCAGAGCGGATGGAAAGCGGATGCGGAACGGAAGCCTAGCGGATGGAAGCGGATGAGAGCGGATGTCACATCCGCCAGGCTTCCGGGGGGGCACAGCAAAGCAGACGCAGAATGGAAAGAGCGATGCACAGCGGATACACAGCGGATGAAGCGGATGCACAGCGGAAGCCTAGCAGATGCACAGTGGAAGCCTAGTGGATGCCGAGCGTTAATTACGCATGCGGGGAGGATGCATTGCGTAAGCCCCGTGGATATAAAGGGAAGCAGCTCGGAAGCAGGTCACCATTCAGAGGAAAGACCTGCTGCCGGACAGATTGACTGCCTTGCCTGCCCTGCCTGCATGCCTGCCTGCAAGCCTTGCTGCAAGCCTTGCTGCCAGCCTCCCTGCCAGCCTCCCTGCCAGCCTTGCTGTCTGCCTGCCTGCAAGTCTTCCTGCCAGCCTTGGTGCCTGCCTGCCTACCAGCCTTGGTTCCTACCTGCCTGCCAGCCTTGGTGCCTGCCTGCCAGCCTTCCTGCCAGCCTTGGTGCCTGCCTGCCTGCAAGCCTTGGTTCCTGCCTGCCTGCCAGCCTTGCTGCCAGCCTTCCTGCCAGCCTTGGTTCCTGCCTTCCTGCCAGCCTTGGTTCCTGCCTGCCTGCCAGCCTTGGTGCCAGCCTTCCTGCCAGCCTTGGTTCCTGCCAGCCTCCCTGCCAGCCAGCAACCCCACAACCATGGGGAAGAACAGAAAGCCTCAGCCATCTGCTGCCAGCCCTGGCAAGAGGGACAGGGCTACCATCCTGCCCCCTGGCCCTCACTCTGGTTCTGCTGGGGCTTCTGCAGCACGGGCTTGCTCTTCTGTGGCTGGAGCTTCTGCTGCTTCTGCTTCTGGAGGAGCTGATGATGCTGCTTCTGGCGGTGGTGCTTCTGCTGGTGCTAACTCTGCTGATGCTGCACCCCAATGGCGCTTCAGACAAGCACTCCAGCACCAGCCACCTCCACAGCACCGGGACTCTTCACCCCTGAGACTGAGCGACCAAGAGGAGAGCCAGAGACTGGCTGGCTGGCTACCTGTGGACTTTATTTGGACACTTGACTTGGGTCATTTTTCTTTTATAGCTTGTTGTTAATCAAATCTATCTTTGATTCACACACTTGCCTCATTTCTTTTTTTTAATATAGTCTTGGTGGAAACGTTTAGAAATGGTTTAAGCCTTTGCATGTTTGTGGGATGGGTAAGGATAGCAGTGGGGTGGGCAGGGATACCTTTGGAATGGGTAATAGCTGTGGGATAGATAAACCTCCAGTGCAAGCATTGTGGGACTGTATGGTCCACCCTCCCAGGTGCCACATCTATGGCCCTTTATTATCAATAACAATTTAATCATTGATCCACACATGTCAACATAAACACAACTCTTTATAAAATGCCCTGTTCATTGTAGGCCCACCCAACATATATGGCCCAATCTCATCCATGTGATGAGACAGGCTGAAGGAAGCATCCATTAAACATCTATCATCCTGTCTTGCCACTCCACCGCTCCAGCTGGGGAGTTGCACCAGTGTTTCAGGAGGTTGCGCTGCTTCTTCCCTTCACGTGAAGCTCTATTGGGGCCTTGCACATCTTTAGTGTCTATCAGGTTTTGCCCTTGCCTCCATTCCCCAGGCTCCATGTCCCCATTGCCTTGTTGGTGGTCCACGAACCTGTTCTGCAACACTGGGTAGCGGGTGCGCATGAGATTGTGCAGGATGCAGCAAGCTTCCACGGTCCTCCTCACGGTCTCTGGGCGATGCTGCATGGTGGTGAGAAGTACCTGGAACCTGTTGGCCAGGATGCCAAAGGCATTCTCCACCACCTGCCTTGCCCTGGACAGCCTGTAGTTGAAGATCCTCTCTTCACGGGTGAGGCATCTGGAGGTGTCGGGCTTCATGAGGTAGGTTCTGAGGGAGAAGGCGTCATCCCACACGATGAAGTAGGGCACATCTTGTGTGTCGTTGGGCAGGGGGTCTGGATCTGGGAAGCCCATGATGAGGTTGTGTTCCAGCCCCTCCTTGAGGTGACTGGCGTTGTATACCTGGGCATCTGAAGTTGACCCGTTTCCTGAAGCATCGATGTACATGAACTTGTAGTGAGCATCGACCATGGCGAAGAGGATGATGCTGAAGAAGCCCTTGAAGTTGTGATAAGTGGACCCTGACTTGGCTGGAGCTTGGCAGGCCATGTGCTTCCCATCTATGGCTCCAACGGTGTGTGGGAAGTTCCACCTCTGATACCACTGCTCTGCAACTTTCTTCCAGCCTTCATCAGTGGTGGGGCACTGTAGGAGCTCCTCCATATATTCTTCGATGATGGCTTGCACCACTTCTCTGACCACAATGCTGATGGTGTTGTGTGGCACCCTCCAGCCATACTGCATGCTCCTGTAGGTGGTCCCTGAGGCCAGGTGGCGCAGAGTGAGTGCCACCTTGAGCCCAGGTTCCAGGCTGGGCCGGAAGTTGGTGTTTGCCTTGGTCAACCTGGGTGTCAGCCGCTGCACAACTTCGTCAAACATGGCTGGAGGCATCCTCATGAAGTTCTGGAATGCATGAGTGTCTTCGTTCCTGAGCTCCACCATCAGCTTGTTGTACAGTCCGTACTCTGCTCTTCTCCTGATCCATCTTCGGACCCAGACGCTTCTTGGCCGCCTCCTTTTCTTCCCGTAGTAGAGTTCAGAGAGCCAGTAGATGGCTTCGCACTGTTGCAGAACGATGGTGGCTGCCAAAAGGACTTTGTTACGATCCATGGTGGACATGACTGGATGCTGTGGAAGAGGAAGAGTCAGATGAAGGCTGCAGAGGTCTGCACAGCAGGGCTGCTGGTCTGAAAGTGAGATCCAGGTGAGTTGCTCCCCCTTTTTATAGGCAGTATAGGTTTTCCCCTATGTGTCTTTTTGTATCCTCTAGGCATCCTCTAGACATCCTTAATATCCGAGATAGGTCCCCTCTGCGGACGTTTTTTCCGTTTTAAATGCTTTCTTTGCGAGCTGCATCCGCTTTCATCCATTCTGCATCCGTTCTGCATCCGTTCCGTGTCCGTTCCGCTTCCTCCCTACGTCCATTTACCGCTGGAGCGGATCGAATTGCGCGGATGCATAGCGGATGCCTAGCGGATATAGCGGATGCGTAACGGATGCAGAATGGATGCCTAGCGGATGCAGAATGAACAAATTGGATACATTTTCCGCGCAAAAGTTTTGAGCAGCTCAAAACCCTCTGAGCGGATGAAACATCAATAGACAGATGCTGGACAGATAGAGAGGAAGCAAAACGTATGCAGTGAGTACAAAACGGAAGCATCGCGTTAACCAACGGATGGCAAGTGTTTTTCTCCGTTTTACATCCTCTTTCCATCCGTTGGTGCAGTGTGACAGGGGCTTTAGTGACCATTTAAAGTTACAATGGCATTGAAAAATATGACTTATGACTGTTTTTCACAGTTATGATCTTTGCAGCATCCTCGTGGTCACGTCATCAAAATTCAGACAGTTAACAACTGGTTCATATTTATGATGGTGACAGTGTCCTGGGGTTATGGAATCACACTTGTATGACCTTCTGAGGAGCAAGGTCAATAGGGAAGCCAGATTCACTTCACAACTGGGTTACTAACTGATCAACGATTCACAGAACAATTGTGGCAAGATAGGTTGTAAAATGGAGCAAAACTCACTTAACAAATGTCTTAACCATAGAAATATTTTGGGCTCAATTGTGGTTGTAAGTTGAGGATTTCCTGTATTGTGGAAGGTTTTTTTAATGTCCTTGGAACATGAGGCCAGGTTCATTTCCTGCCCTTTGTACCATTTAATTTTCTCTAATATTATAGGGCAATGATCAGCTTGCAATATAATCTGATTAAATACAGTGGGGGCAAGTGAGGCCATGGAGAGTGAAGGCAAAGATTGGGGTGGGGTGGAATGGAACAGAACAGAATAAAGCTTTAAATGTACATTCATCAGCATACATTGAAATGAAATTCCATTGCATTCAGCTCTCAAAGGATATCCATTATGCATATACCCACATATGACACAGAGAAACATCACCGTCCATTTTGAATGTATACATAAGTACTCGACTCCCATTGCATTCAACTTATTACATCCATATATTAATTAGCAGTTTGAAAGTATGCAAATGTGAGTAGATAAATAGGAACCACTTTGATGGGAAGGTAACAGCATTCCATGCACCTGTGGTGTATAGCCATGATGGCCATGTGAATGGGAAAATGTCTTTGGACCACACTGGTTCCCTCGGCTAAGAAACAGAGATGAACACCGTGCCTTACAGTTGGACATTAGACAGGGTCACCTTTAGCTTTATTAACTGGTTCTAACTCTAATCAGCCAATTTTTCAAGATCACCTAAAGTCTTAAGGCTAGGTCACATCGGCCGACGGATGCAAAACGTATGTAAAAAGGACGCAGCAGATGAGCAAATTGTCCACCCGTTGTTATCCACTCTCAAAAGTGCAGAGTGGACAACAACAGAAAGGAACATACGTGGGGAGGATGTAGCGGGGATGTAAAGCGGACGTTCATAGGAAGCCTAGCGCATGAAAGCGGATGTCACATCCGCAGGGTTTCCGGGGGAGAACAGCGAAGCGGATGCGCAGCGGAAGGAACGAATGCAGAGCGGATGCCTAGCAGATGACGCGGATGCATCACGGACGCCTAGCAGATGCCTAGCGGATGCCTAGTGGATGCAAAGCATTCACTGCACATGCGGGGAGGATGCATTGCATCAGCCCCGTGGATATAAAAGGATGCAGCTCGCAAGCAAGCCACCATTCAGAGGAAAGACCTGCTGCCAGAGACATCTTGAGAGAACACCATGGGGCAGAAGAGGAAGCCTATGCCTACTCCTGCCAGCCCTGGCAAGAAGGACAGGACCACCATCCCACCCCCTGGCACTGACTCTGCTTCTGCTGGGGCTTCTGCTGCTGGTGCTGACTCTGCTGGTGCTGGTGCTTCTGCTGGTGCTGACTCTGCTGGTGCTGCTCCTGGTGCTGGTGCTTCTGCTGGTGCTGACTCTGCTGGTGCTGCTCCTGGTCCTACTGGTGCTGCTGGTCCTGCTGGTGCTGCTGGTGCTCCTGGTCCTGCTGGTGCTGCTACTGCTGGTGCTGGTGCTGGTGCTGCTGCTGATGTGGTGAACCAACCCCTAGAACCTCAAAGCCCTACTGATGAGGGCCCAGAAGGCCCTGCCAGAGGGAGGAAGAGGCATTTGCGAGATAAGGGTGAGAGGAGACAGTACTCCATTGAAGAGGAACATGAGGAGGAGGTGCTCGAATGGCTGAGGGAGAACGAATACCTCTGGAGGAAGGGACACAGGCTCTATTGAGACACCAAGCGGAAGCAGGCGGCTTGGAGAAAGAAGGCGGAGAGCCTGGGCTACACTTCGGATGTCTTCCTCAGGTGGTGGAAGCACATGCACACCTGGTACGGGAAGCTGCACCTGAAGAAGTCTGGCCAGGCCGTGGCCAAGCTCACCGACCGGGAGACCTACGTGATGGCCAAGTGCAGCTTCTTGGAGGGTGAGATCCGCCACCGAGGAGAGCCCCTCTGTCTACCCTCACTCTCAGGCAGCCCACAGAGAGCCAGTCCTCTTCTGGCCAAGAGTCAGCTCCTGTGTCCAGGCAGGTATCTTTGGAGCGCCCCACGACGGAGACGCCCCTGACAGCTGCACTCCCCATGCCGGAGCACATGGAGGACTCCCTGACGTAGTTGGAGCAAGAAGAAGCCGCTGCCACCAGAGACCAACCTACACCCACCCCCAGCTCCACCTCCACAGAAAGCAGGCAGAGAACCAGACCAGAGGGACAGAGCCACACTGTCCTCTTGGAGATCAGGAGCAGCATAAATCTCCTCTCTCAGCTGGTACAGTCCGACATACCATCCTCTAACAGAAAGCCCTTCCTCACCTACGTCAACCAGACCCTCATGGAAATGCCTGAATCCCAGTACCAGGTGATCAAGGAGAGGATCACAGGTCTTCTGCACCACCCTCCAGGCCCAGCTGAACCTGCTCTGACCCAGTCCAGGTCTGCTCCTCCACCCCAGGTGATGTCACAGCCCTTCCAAGGCTTTCCACAGCCCCTCACCTACCAAGGCTACGGCTAACAGGAGTTCCAGCAGCACAGGCAGCCCTTCCCAGTCCAGGCACAGGTACATCGCACACCACAGGTGCCACCGATACCACCGATGCCACAGGTGCCACCAATGCCACCAATGCTACCGATGCCACAGATGCCACCAACGCCACAGATGCCACCAACGCCTCACCTCGCTCACCTGCAGACCAGACAGCCCCACTACACTCCTCCTTCCTCCACCCAACAGCCAAGCCCGGCCTCAGAACATCTGTCATTGGTCTTGGGACTGACACCCCATGTCATGGAGGAAGGGGCTCTCAACATCACAGGACTGAGCCAGCTCTCTGAGAGCTTCCTCCACACACCATCCCCTGTTGTCCTCTCGGGGCCAGGCACCCCAATGGCACCTCAGACCAGCACTCCAGCCACTGCCACCTCCACAGCCCCTGGACCCTTCACCCCTGAGACCATGGGCACACCTCAGAGTGACTGAGAAGAATGCCAGAGACTGGGTTGCTACCTGTTGACTTTATCTTTGCTTGGGACACTTTACTTGGGTCATTTTGCTTTTACAGTTTGTTATTAATAAAGTTTATTTTTGCTTCACACACTTGGTTCAGTTCTTTTAGTCAATAAAGTCTTGGTGGAAACTTTTAGAAATGGTTTAAGCCTTTGCATGCTTGTGGGATGGGTAAGGATAGCAGTGGGATGGGCAGGGATACCTGTGGGATGGGTAATAGCTGTGGGATGGGTAAGGATAGCAGTGGGATAGATAAACCTTCAGTGCAAGCATAGTGGGACTGTATGGTCCACCCTCCCAGCTGCCACACATATGGCCCTTTATTATCAATAACAATTTAATCATTCATCAACACATTTCAACATAAACACAACTCTTTATTAAATGCCCTGTTCATTGTAGGGCCACTCAACATACATGGCCCAATCTCATCCGTGTGATGAGACAGGCTGAAGGAAGCATCCATTAAGCATTTACCATCCTGTCTTGTCACTCCACTGCTCCAGCTGGGGAGTTGCACCAGTGTTTCAGGAGGTTGCGCTGCTTCTTCCCTTCACGTAAAGTTCTGTTGGGGCCTAGCACATCCACAGTGTCTATCAGGTTTACTCCTTGCCTCCATTCACCTGGCTCCATGTCCCCATTGCCTTGTTGGAGGTCCACGAGCCTGTTCTGCAACACTGGGTAGTGGGTGCGCATGAGATTGTGCAGGGTGCAGCAAGCTTCCACGAAAAAGCTTCCAAGAAAAGAGCAGGAGCAGGTGGGCGTGGCCACACATTCATCACAACTACTGGTTCACTTGAACCTTTCCAAACTGGTAGAATCCCACCACTGCCTATCCTCCATGCCTAATCAGACCCATTTCCATTTATTTTATGAACATTAAGGGAGGCTTTAGTTTAGCTTTACTGAAAAGCAGATTCCAAGACCCTCCATAAAACTTGATTGTGAGCATGTGTGAAGCCGTAATAAAATTTGGATTAGTTTTCATTGTCTCATTTATTTTTCCAATTTGAACGAATTTCCTGGAATCTCCTAAGATGATACAGAGTGCAGTATTTATTTATTTTTTAATTCTTTCCATTGTTGCTAGTATCCATTTCCACTGGATCTGAAATTTCCATGGGTGGGTTTATTGCTGTATTTATTTATATTTAATTTAAATTTATACTTGTACATTTATTAATATATTGTTAAATTATTATTTATTTATGTATTAAAACATTTATTTGCACATTGCATTGCATTTATTAGGAGATGAGTTTTCTTGGGTTTAGAAATTGGTTAGATCATTGTATTTGTTTCTGTTTAAAATATTTCCCTACAATAGTTTAAAGCACCAGCTGTAATATCCAAATATAAATACAGCATGATGGCTGAAATTCAAGAATGACATTAATAGGAGTATCTGATACCAGCTGGCAGGTCAACATACATTGGTGTAGTTAACTTACTAAGGGTGTAGAAGGACAGCAGGTTGCAAAAGGTAAGCAGCCATATAAAGTGAAGGCACTATAACTAGAATTAATTTCTGATGACGTTGACTCGTACAAATTCTTATTTCCTAAGCTGGAAGGAATTCGTATTAGAGAACAGCTGGTTCTACAGCTGCCAAAATCGAAGAGACTAAAGGAAGGGGGAAGGGAAGGAAGGGAAGGGACCATGTAGCCCTCCCGAGCTCTGTTTTTATTGGTAGAGGGTTGCAGGAGGCCACCGCAGCCAAAAACAGAGCTCAGGAGACCATCTTCACTGGCAGAGTGCTCAGGCCACCACAGGCATCCCTGACACGAGTGACGTCAAGCTGACCACACCTGCCATGCCACACCCACCCCGGGCCCCTGAGGTCAAACACAACCATGATGTGGCCTTCAATAAAATCAATTTTTTTTCCCAAAAATTTTATTGATTTTTAAAAGGCAAACATATACAAACAAAACACATAACATAAAAACATAAAACATCTTTTTTGAAAGCAGCTTGATCCCGGGTTACATCTCTTCATACAGACATAAATTCAAGTTCATGCTCACTTTATATACTATTCCATATCTTATTACCATTCTACATTTTCTATATAGCTTCTCCCCTCTTTTCACTCTCTTAATTCTATTTTATTTATTTCATCTCAATTTAAATCATTATAGTTATATCCTTTGTCTGTCCTGTTTCAGCTGTCTATTATCTTTTCTCATTAACACAAAATTTCTCCTGTAATCACTGATTGGAGTATGACGCCTTTATATCTTTCCCCTAAATTTAACACTTAAAGCATAGCTTCAGAATGTACTAAGCAGAATCCAAATGAAAGTTATGTATTATTTTAAGTGTTAAATTTAGGGGAAATAAAATCAAATTTGACACCCCTGATCTATATCCATTTCCATCCATCCATCCATGTTTGTCTGTCTGTTTCTGTCTGTCTGTCTGTCTATCTATCCCTACCTCCCTACCTCCCTACATACCTACTACTATCTACCTATCTTCTGAAGATAAGACTGCCTTTTCAATGAGTTCACAAGTACCCAAATTCTTTCTGGCACAAGGAGGCCAGATTATTTGTCAGAGTACCTCTGTCTGAATATATCAACCTATGGCATGGAATAGGTGGGTGCTTCACGTTCTTTCCATAAAGTACTGTCATCCATTGGGACTTTGGGCACACCCTTTCTCTGTAGAATCCCCTACCCTGTGAAATGCCATTCCCCCTGAGACCTGGCAGGCCCCCAGCCTTCTAGTCTTGTGGAAGGTCTTCCCAGAAGCATTGGGAAGAGTAAGGCTATAAACCCCAGTAAGATGGAATTACTGGTGGAAACATGCAGGGCTGTTTTTCTCAACCTCAGCAACTTTGAGCCGGTCAGGACTGAACTCCTGGCTGTGGTTAGAGCTTTTACCTGCAATGCTGCATTCTAACCGCTGTGCCACCACGGATCTTAAAATTTTTCTGACAGTGAGAATTTTTGTAGTTGAACTCCACACAGTTTAAAGATGCTAGAGTTACATAACACTGATCTAGAGACATGATATTGTTAAGTCACCTGGAGTTTTGATTGTGGTTTAATAACTTTTTAATGTTTGTATTTATTTCCTTGTGAAGCAAGTTTGTGGTACGTAAGATGGATATCTGTAAACGTCTTTTTAAAAAATAAATAAAATCATTTTTAAAAATGTATCATTTTTATTTGAAATAAACGGTGATTAAGTCTATCACGGGTTGTAAGGAAACCCAAGACTTTTATAGTAGAGAAACAATTAGATGATCATCCTTGACAATTTCTCTTAACAGCATGAGGGTTGGGTTTCTTATTAGTATCTATTTAGGAAATCCATCCATATCATTAATCTTACAAATAATGTCTAAACGCAGACTCACAGTTGGTTGCTGTGAGACTGTAAATTAAAGGGAATATTCTTTCACTTCTGGTATGAATGTGATAAAGTTTTAAATTTTTGGAGGAAGTTTTTTAATAAAAGGTCATACATAACTGAACAAAAAACTGAATTCACTGCAAAATTAGGGTTGCTACTCTGAACAAAAAACTGATGGTCTAACAAAAAAACCCACCACCACCTTACTAAATTCCTATTTTCTGCATGTATATTACTTATCTCAATCGCAGAAACATCTATATAATACCTGAATGGATTAATGGTGTGATGATGTCTGGTATAAAGCTTTGTTTTAGAAAAACACTGGGGAAAAAAGCCATTGTCCAACAAAACAAAGTAGTGAATACTTGTTATGACTTATAGGTTTTGTGGTCAAACTGGCTATGGGTGGGCATGATTTAGCAGAAGAAGAGAAAAAGATGCAGATGGATAGATGACTATTGACTGAAGGGAGAAGATAGAGGCAGCAGTCTCATTGGCCAAGCCTAATCTACAGGGCCTAAAGCAGGGGTCTCCAAACTTGAGTTCACACTTGTGGACTTCAACTCCCAGAATTCCTCAGCCAGCCATGTTGAGA
>BLBF01000010.1:12359432-12396291 GCA_015471245.1 Laticauda colubrina
CAGCTCAAAACTTCTTGAGCGGATGAAATCTCAGTGGACGGATGCTCGAGGGATAGAGTGTATGAAACACGTATGCAATGAGTACACAACGGATGCATTGCGTTTTCCAATGTTTTTTAATGTTTTACATCCTCTTTGCATCCGTTGGTGCAGTGGGACATGGGCTTTAGCTGTTTCTTTTTTCTTGTTACTTTGCCATCAGAAGGCATCTCTTGTCTTCAATAGATTCTAGCAGGATACGTAATCTGACTGAATAATCCACTACAATATGTCCCCTGCAGTCTGTCTACCCTGTTCTTATAAAACAGCACAGAGAATATTAAAAGAATACTAGAATAACAGAATTGAAAGGGACCTTGGAGGTCTTCTAGTCCAACCTGCTTCTCAAGCTGGAAACCCTGTCTCATTTCAGACAAATGGTTGTCCATTCTCTTCTTAAAAAGTTGGAGTGGCCACAACTTTTGGAGGAAAGTCATTCCACTGATTAATTATTTTAACTGTCAGGAAATTTCTCCTTCTCTCCAAAGAGAGAAGGCTGCTTCTCTCTTTGATTAGTTTCCACCCATTGTTTTGTGTTTGGAGCATGGGAGAAATGAAGTGGAGGCGAAAATAAAGCCAACAGGCTTTATTATATATCTTAGCCACAGCTTGCCACAAGCTTGCAGCAGTGGCTGAGAGAGAGAGGCAGCTGGTTCTGTTTGATAGCTGCTTTTATACGGAGCTATCAAACAGCTCAGCCAATCAGCGGCTTCTCTGGCTCCTGCTTAAACAGCGGACTGGAGTGAAGACTTGCTGGTCGTAACACATCGCTTCTTGTTCTGCCTTCAGGTGCTTTGGAGAATAGCTTGACTCCCTCTTTTTTGTGGCAGACCCTAAGATATTGGAAGACTGCTATTATTTAGACCAAGGGCGTCAAATTCGATTTCACTGAGGGCCGCCACTGTTTGACTTTGGGGGGGAGGGCAGGTGGGTGTGGCCAAGGGGGCAAGGCCAGCTCAACATCATTCTTATCAGGGGCGCCTGTGGCAGCCTGAGCATTCTGCCAGCGAAAACAGACTCCCAAGCTCCGTTTTTGGCTGATATGGCCTCCTGCAGCCCTCTGCCAGCGAAAACGGAGCTCTGTTTTCGCTGGCAGAGGCATCGCAGGCTGCTCCTTCACTGTTTCCAGGGTGGCTCCATGGGCCAGATCTAAGCACCCCGGGGGATGGATTTGGCTCATGGGCCTTGAGTTTGACACCTCTATTCTAAAAGAATACAAATGACCAGCTGTCTGCAAGGAAAATAAATTCTTCCATTCCCCACCATCCAGCCAGAGCTGAAGAAACTTCTTGGATGAGAAGCGAAACATCTTCAAATCCAGATGACTCTTGAAAAAGCTCCGTTGGGCCATCCTGTTCATCTCCTGTACATTCTTTTGCCTCTTTGTTGCGCAGTCTGTTGCCTCTGATTTCACCTTGGGAATTGTGCTTTTATCCACTTCAGGTTTCTAGGCAACAGCCTCCCCTGTGAATTCTTTAACAACTGCCAGCAGCCTCCCATCAAAAAAAGATGACATTTTTAACAAGGATTTTTTTTTTTTTTTGCCATTAAGGAAGCCTTTCAGATCTGACACTTGCTCTTGAAAAATATACTCTGTCCTAATAAAATTAAACTGGATCACAAACCCCACACTTCTAAGCTCATGAGACAAATCAACCCAGGGTTCTCATGCAAAGCATACATGATATAGGCTCAAATATTATATTTTGGGCACATTATGCAAAGACCTAGACCCTTGGAGAAATTGGTTGTAATGGGAAAGATGGAAGAGGGGAAAAATGGATACAGCAACTTCAGCATTAAGGTGGATACACTCAATTTCAGTGACAACAGATGAACGATTGGCAGGTTGGTTGAATTCCAGATCATCCTGGGGAAGATGTTTCTACGTGATTTCTAAATATTGACACTCATTTGTCAGCACATACATTCCAAACATACAAAACAATCAACCCCATATTTTTCATCTTACACTCTTGCCTCCATTCAGAAATCTCCATTCAGAAATCTGAAGAACCATGTGGTCACTGAACAAGGACCATGTGTAAGCAACATATTGTTGTATTCTTGTTCCTTTGCAATTATATTGAGAGCAGAATGACTTTTTTATTTGTTGGGAGTTAAAAACCACCCCTCTCCTAGAGGAGTGAAATATTTTAGAATATATTGAAAAGGTAGACTATTTCCCCTAAAAGAGGAGGAGAAACTCAGTGAGGCAGAGATTCACCTTTGTTAATAGGCCATTAACCAAGGGAAGGACTAATACCACTCTATAAAGCCTTAGTAAGACCACACCTAGAGTACTGTATCCAGTTTTGGTCACCACATTATAAAAAAGATGTTGAGACTCTAGAAAAAGTACAGAGAAGAACAACCAGGATGATTAGGGGACTGGAGGTGAAAACATACAATGAACGGTTGCAGGAACTGGGCCTGGCTAGTCTAGTAAAGAGAAGGACCAGGGGAGACATGATAGCAGTCTTCCAATATTTGAGGAGCTGCCACAAAGAGGAAGTGGTCAAGTTATTTTCTAAAGTGCCTGTAGGCCAGACAAGGAACAATGGATGGAAACTGAACAAGGAGAGATTTAACCTGGAAATAAGGAGAAACTTTCTGACAGTGAGAACAATCAACCAATGGAACAGAAGTTGCCCTCGGAAGTTGTGGGAGCGCCATCACTTGAGACTTTCAAGAAGAGATTGGACTGCCATTTGTCAGAAATGGTGTAGGGTCTCCCGCTTGGGTGGAGGGGTTGGACTAGATGACCTACAAGGTCCCTTCCTACTCTGATTATCTGTTATTCTACATAACAAAGATCTACCTCCTTCAAGAAGAGCCATAATAGGAACTGCCCAAAGCCCTTTCATTACATCATCATCCAGCAAGCCTGGGACTCAAAAGACAACCTACCAAGTTACTCCTGCATGGCACCATGTGAGTCTGACAACCAATCAAAACACAAGCTGAAATTCAAATCCCAACAGAGGGCGCAAAACCCAGGGACTCTCAGCATCCCCTTCCTCTCCCAGGACCTCCAAGGCATGCGATCCTGTTCATCAATAAACCTTCTGTCCAAGCAACTTCCATGATTCCAGTGTCTTTTTCCCCACTTGAACTGGGGAATTGAACTGAACCCAGAAGAAATATTTCTTCCAACATATTTCATGTTCCAAAAATTGGGACATAGGGTGGGGTGAAAATAAACAGGAGTTTAAGATATGAAAATACAGTTAAATGATACCCTACCAATTTAGAAATTATGGACCTTAAAACTTATCATATATAGGAAAGCAGCCAAAAAACCTGTTTGTGGATGGAAGATATATCTATGCCTTTTAAATATGATCTAATTTCTAAAACATGGCTCAGTCAGCTGGTGGCAGCAACAGCAGCTGGAAGCTCACTTCAGCCATAGCTGGGGAACCATTTTCTGCTTTTATTCTCGCTAGGCTTGTGTGTTAACTGCAAATTGGATTGCTAAAATGTAGACGACCAGTAGATGGCACCAAAGAGATACAGATAGACCCAAAGATGCTTTTTCAAGAGGCAACTGGTATTTCTATTTTTTCTTAAAGATGTTTCACTTCTCATCCAAGACGCTTCTTCAACTCTTCTTCAGCTGAAGAACCTTCTTGGATGAGAAGTGAAATGTCTTCAAAAGAAAAAAGAAGAAAGTCCAGTTGCCTCTTGGAAAAGCTCCTCTGAGATAACCATGGCCCGAATGACTGAGAATCTCCATAGACAAAGAGATACAGAAAACTTTAATTATCTTGTTTGTTAATTGTTTATATTCATTGACCATTTCTCAAAGATGGTCCTCAACCTGCAGTAGGTCGCTTAGCAACCATTCAAAGTTACATGGATCCTCCAAGAAGGATTTTATGATCCAGTTACGAAGTTTTGCCATCTCCCCACAGGTCACATGACCACATTTTATCCATTTCGTAACCAGCCTGCATGGTCCTTTGCAGTTCACTGTAGTCACATGACCATAATTTAGGACAGTTGTGACCAAAGCCGTGTGTACTTTTGGTTTCCAGAAAAAACCAGCCAATACCCATCAATGGATTTGTGTCACAACTACCACAAAAACGGTCATAAAAACAGCCCTCTTAACTGCATGGTGACCTTCTTTATGACTGTCACAACTTATGAATGTAATTGCCAGGCCAAGTTACAGTCATAACTTAAGGTCTACCTGTATGGCTAGCATGCTGACCTAATAGGAACGGAGAAATAATGAGGACGTTCAGATGGATTTATCAAAAACATTACAACATCATTCTGTGATTTCACAATAGCACTTAGACTTATAGACCACTTCACAGTGCTTTTACAGCCCTCTCTAAGCAATTTTACAGAGTCAGCCTATTGTCCCCAACAATCTGGGTCCTCATTTTACCCACCTCAGAAGGATGAAAGGTTGAGTCAACCTTGAGCCTGGTGGGATTTGAACTGCCAAATTGTAGGTAGCTGGTAGTCAGCAGAAGTAGCCTGCAGTACTGCACTCTAACCGCTGCCCCACCAAGGCTCTTTCTACACTTGGTCAATCTTTGTCTTGTTTTTGAAATGTATTGGGTCAAAGTGAAACAAACTTTGGCTCAGCCTTTGCTCAGGATTGCTTAGCAAAGTGTCAAACCTTTTCTAGGATCCCTGTATATAACATTTATTGATTGCATACTAAATAAAATTGAAAGTGACTTGGTTGCTTTAAGTGAGCTGGTTTTGGGTGTAACAGGTAAGAGTAGAAGAGGAAACAGGAAAGAGGGGGATTTCGAAAACTCCTTTCATGCTGCATATGTAATAAACAGATTGTGTCCTTCTTTTAAATGTGGTGGCAGTGTTACAAAGCTGAAATGCAATAGAAAAGAATTTATTATAGATGCAACAAATGTTGAAATTCTAATCCAATTTCATTCTGAAATATTTATATGTAACTTCACCAAACCATACATTTCTTCAAAATATTCTCAACTGACATTGTATAAGTTAACTGTTAAGGGTTTTATATACTTGTTATTGGAAAATACCTTTGATCTTTTCTATGGAAAAATAGCTAACTAAATTGTGGAAGCAGGTTTTGATGCTCAAAATAAATTCTTATTTATAAAGTATATCTGATGAGAAATTCAATTCTATTTGGATGCTGTTTTCAGACTACAATTTCATACATGGACTGTACTATGTCCAAAATTTGGATTTTAGAGTTTATAATTTAATTTGACATATAATATACATTTTACTTACATTATTTTATTAATGTATCATTTTCTGTCAGTAGCTTTTCACTTTTCCTCTTATTGATCCCCAACTGTGTTAATTGATATTTCTAAAGTTCCACAGAGACATGTTTTGATTAGAAATTAGGTAAGAAATGTCTTATAGCATTTTAAACTTCTAATGATGCAACAGAATATATGTATTTTAAATTTGTTGATTCTATTGCTTATAGCAATAGCACTAGATTTACTGTATATACCACTTTACAGTGCTTTACAGCCCTCTCTAAGTGGTTCAAAGAGTCAGTCTATTGTCCCCAACAATCTGGGTCCTCATTGTACCTACCTCAGAAGGATGGAAGGGTGAGTCAACTTTGAGTCTGGTGAGATTTGAACTGCCAAATTACAGGCAGCCAACAATCAGCAGAAGTAGCCTGCAGTACTGCATTCTAACCACTGAGCCACCATGGCTCTTATATTAGGTTTTTTATTCTCTAGACTAGACTAATTGATTTTTTTTTTTAACTTGTATTCATATTATCCTTTTTTAAATCAAAAATATAACATAGAACAAATATAACACAGAACATGGAAAATAAGGGGGAAAGCCACTACTTCACAGAGACTTTCCAAATATTAATTTCTGGATTTTTTTGGTGTTGAAATTTTTGCCCACGATACTTGGGAAATAAAGTTCCTAATTTGTTTATTCAGTTTCTGTAGCTACCCTTCTCAGACAATGACCTTGGGTGGCTTACAGTTCAAAAGGTTATAATTAATTGTAACAATATATAACTGTTTATAAACCAGTGCACCGCACTTTTTACTCTTGCAAATGGATGGTTCAAATCGGAGTATTTAACTTTAGTATTCTCCTATGACATGAGGAGGAACTCTGAGAGATGATTTTCACCACAAGCTATATGCATATGACAAAATGACTTGGTCCAGATCTGAAAATAATTTGTGCCAAACACTAACCATTTTTAAAATAACTACAAGGGTACATCAAATTACACAGCTATCAAAAGGCCAATTAAAATTCCATTCCGTTCAAATTAAACCTTCAGTTCTCCCATTGGAAATACATAACGATAAGCCTGGCTGGATATAAAAGCAGTTTCACATCATGCATGACTCAGATGTACAACTATTAACCAGAGGAAAGGGTGTTTTGGTTTTCCCACTCTCTTTTTCATTGCAGCCAGAGGGAAATTTCACAGTACGAATTTGCAGGTAATTCTGAAAATCACAGTACCGTCTCCAGCTTCTTTGATCAGTTGTTCCTAAAGTAAAAGCAACATCTGCTTTTTAAGTAAAGCCCTGGAATGTCTCCCAAGACAAATATATAAAGAAGAACAAGAAATAGGTTTTGGATTTAGAGCAAGCAAAGCTGGAGAAAGATGAAACTGCTTGCAACACCAAAAAAAATCTCATATTGATCCTTGTCGTTTTTCTTTTGGTGTTTTTTTTTAAGTTTGTCTATTTGCAGCTTTACAATGAGAAACTGCAGGAGATTGCTTATTGAAAAATCTTCCACTGTTGTGGTCCTTTGCTTTCTGAAGACAGACAATCTCATGTGTGGGAAAAATGAAGTGTGGACTTAGCTTGGTGCAAATACAATCAAGATATGAGAAAGATAGTAAGACATATGGCTTTTATAAGGAACGAACAGCATTTGACCCAATGTTATTAGCAACAGATGAAAAGTTCATAAAGAAAATATATAGCTTTTTCTTAAGTCTAAAAATGGAAGATGAACAGGTGAAAGAAACAATGATAGTATGGGCAAAAAAACGTTGGATGTACTATAGAATTAGACAAATGACAAAAATTTTGGAATAGAAATTATAAATTGACAATGGCAACTGCATATAAGGAAAATTTATATGAAAGGTTTTATAGGTGGCATTTACCCCTGGCCAGATTGGCAGAGATGTTTAAAAACAGGTCCACCAAATGTTGGAAATGTAATCAGACCCAGGGCATATATTATCATACGTGGTAGACATGTGCAAAGGCAAAAAAATATTGGACAAAAATACATACGTGGTTAGAAAAAATGTTAAAGCAACACGTAGACTATAAGCCAGAAATATTTCTGTTAGGCATAATACCAGAAGAATATGATAAAGGGCATATATATTTAATATTACATGTTTTGACGGTAGCAAAAATTGTATATGTACAACCTTGGAAAAACAAGGAAATACCCATAGAAGAGGATGTAATTTTAAAAAAATACTAGATTGTGCAGAAATGGATAGGTTGACGTTAAATGAGACACTGGTGGAGATTGCTTATTGAAAAACCTTCCATTGTTGTGGTCCTTTGCTTTCTGAACACAGGTAACCTCATGTGTTGGGCAAATTCTTCGAACTGATGCAATGGAAGAGAACAAACAAGTTTCCATTATGGTACATAAAAACCTTGCTTGGTTGTTTTCTCTTTCTTCTGCCTTGAAACTCTGCCTGCTGACAGATTGCATCAACCCTTCACCGACACCACTGACCTTTTGGCAAGTAGGAGAAATGTCAATTTATCATGGTAGGCCTGTCACCAAAATGACTCTGAACTGGTGACGTGGAAGGGTTTGTACGCTTTCTACTCACTCTCTGAGCAATGGAAAAATGTTGTGATTCTGAAGCATGCTGGTTTCAGAAGGACAATCCAATGACCTGGCTCCAAAACATTTCTGTTTTTAGAAATAGAGGGATAAAGTTGGGCATTGGATAGCTTATTTAATATTTCTGAATTTAGCGTAGGATTAACGTAGGATCAACAATGGTTGACAACAAATATGCCATTGTCATTTAAGCATGTGCTTAAATCTGAAGAGCTGCAGAAAGTGACAGCATCTGGTTGACCTTATCTAGGTTCAAAAGTGAAACTTGGGCCACACTGGATGGGAGGCCATCAGGAAATGCCAGGGATGTAGGCTAAGTTGAGAATAGAAGTAGGTAACACAAATCACTTCTACATGCTAGGAAGCTATCCTTGATGTCACTGGGACTCAGCCTGAAAATTTCACCCATACCTAAACATTTAAAAGATGGAGAGACAATATATCAGGAAAGCTAAAAGTTCAGTTTGTTGTTTTTTTCCAATAGAAGTTGGTTTTATTTATTCCATTCTAATTTTTTCAGTGTTAGTTACTGAAAGATGTTCCACTATAGGAGTGTCATTTATTCAGGCAATAGAATAAGGCACATACACACACACCTAAAGACAGTCTTAAAGAGAAAATGTATTTTTTAAAATTTAATTTAATTTAAAAGTTTAATTTAAAACAGAGAACCCGTTTGGTGTAGTGGTTAAGGTACTAATCTAGAAACCAGGAGACTATAAATTCTAGTTCTGTTTTAGGCATGAAAGCTGACTGATGACTTTGGGCTAGTCCCTCTTTCTTAGCCAAGCTCACCTTACAGTTTTGGTAAAAAACTGGGGAAAATAGGAAATAGGAGTATTAAGTATGTTAAGTATGTTAAGGACAAAATCACCATCAGTTAATTGCAAAGGGCAGCTTTGCTTGGAACATCTGACGTACTGCAATGATGCCTCTAACACCCTCAAACAACATCTGCCTATCGACTTGATCTTGTCTATCATAATAATTATAAAATAATAGAGGCAAAGGCTAATCTCAAGTCAAACAAACTGTCAAAGAAGAAACGGATGCATGGACTGATTATATAAAAGATAGTCAAGAACAAGTACTGAAGTTAAGGTTAAAGATTAGAACTTACTGAAGGTGCAGGTAACAAAAGATAAATATCAAAATAATGTAATAAAAACACAAACAGAATACTGGCAAGGAGAAGTTTTACATGGTCAAGTTCGACAAAAATATGGAGAAACTGGATAAAAATAAAACCTAGCAGTGGCTTTGAACTGGAATATGAAAAAAAGAAATGGAAGGCTTAATTTTTCCTGTTCTGTTCATGAGCAATCTATTTGAACTAATCAGCACCAGAACTGAAAAAAAAATCATCAAATGAATCAAAGCGTAAATTGTAGAAAGAAGCAGAAGAAACAGTGGATCATATATTAAGCTCATGCAAGAAGATCACACAAACTGATTATAAACAATGGCATAACACAGTCACAAAAATGAGTCTGGAAACATCTCTAAAAATTATCTTGTGCTACCGTAGTAATGAAAAAAATGGTTGGAACATATTGTTGAAAAAGTAGTTGAAAATGAGCAGATTAAAATATTGTGGGTTTTCCAAAGACAAATGGGAAAAGAAGAAAGTCTGCATAACTGAGGTGGCAGCACCAAGGGATAGTACTGTAGAAAAGAAATGAAAGAATTTGAGATCACAAATTATTAAGATCTGAAAATTAAAATCAAAATATTATGGTATAAATTAGCAATGGTGGTCCTAATAATATATGGTGTAATTTTTGGGATCTGCAGATATACTACATTAATATACTATAACATCCTAGGTTCTTGGGAAGAAGTCATTGCGAAAGAAGGTCAACACCAGCTAAAGAACTAACAATTGTGATTTTACATTCCTGTGTATCATAAGAATGATTTCCAGGGTCTTTTCATATTAGCTTTTCTTGTGCAGTCACAACATTTCAAACAAAGTGTACGCAAGATCCAAATGTCAAAATTTTCCAGATCAATTATAATTTCATGGCAGACTTAATTCTCTTGTTCTCACTCTCCCGTCACCTTAAAAAAAGAGTAGCAAGGAATGTAGAAAGTAAAGTTTGCTAAGTTGAAGCAGACTTGGCACTCTGGCTGGTCCAAATGTGAGATTCACAGAGTGGAAACAAACAAATGGAAGAATGTATGCTACCAGATGGAAAGAGAAGGTGGAAACTGTTCAACACCACCACTCTTCACGCACCCTCCCAATACTATCTTGTTCCTGTTTTTGTATGATTTCTCTTTCATTTTCCATCTCTCTGCCTTTAAAAAAAACACCATGAATGAAGTTGAAGAGGATATTATTCTGGGTTGTTGTTTTTTTTTTTTGCTGAGTTTGCAAAAACAATAACAACAACATGCATGTAGAATATGATTGCTGGTCCCAGCTACTATTTACCTTATTTCTTTCATTGCTAAATTGCAATAACACCTTTCTGTGCATGACAATATTATACTTAAGATAGATCAGTAGCCTAAAAAGCCTTAGCTTAGCTAAGTCATTCAAGATTGCTTAAAGGAACAAGAAAACTTAGGAATGAGAAACCATAGTTCTGAGAATCAGAATAAAGCTGGAAGGGACCTTGGAGATCTTCTAGTCCAGCCCCCTTCTCAAGCAGGAGATCCTACTACAATTCTAAAATTCTTGAGAAAGAAGTAAAATATATAATCCAGGTAATTCCAAAACTGCAAGCAACCTCTTTTCTCTAAACTCTTCCAAATTCCAAAGCAATAAGGAGTTAATTCTGTCCAGAGTTGAGAAGCTGCCCAGTAGGAAAAAGTCACTGCTTCAATAAAGGACATTGAATAGATTCAATATCAGATTTCTTTTTCCAGCTGTCTACTGGTCCCCTTAGTACCACATGCTATTATCTGGACCTTCCCTGCTTGCCTTCTTTCTATAATTAGGACAGAAGCTATGGTTTATCTGGGCCATTTTTCAAAACCAGATTTCCTCAACAGCAGTAGCCGTCAATCAGCAACTTGAATGGCTTGCATTCTTTCAGGACATGTTGGAATCAAGTACATTGAAGTCACTGGAGTTGCATCTTCTCATAAAGAAAGGTTACAGAAACAGACATTTTCTTACCTTCGACATAGCCTTTTCCTCTGCTGCTTGGCTTCCTTTTGACAGACCAGTAATCCATTTGCCCACCAATTTGTTGGCTTCCCTTTGTTGGCTTCCTTGACCATGAAAGAAAGCATCTTTGTTTGCAACATTGGTTAACCCCAAGGTGGTCTTTCTTTGTCTGTGAAGCGACGTGGCTGAACCGAGATGATTTGTGTCCATCTGAGTTGTATGAAGTTTGGAGTTGCGAAGGGGATTCAGAGGTAGCGCCTTTACAGGATCTTCTGAAGAACGGGGCAGACTGGGCTTCCCTCGCTTCGTTTTCTTACCCATCTGAATTACTCGCTGAGACTTGATTTCCCCCAAGGAGTTTTTGCATTCTGCTGTATCTTCTTTGCCTGCCGTTGCTGAAGAAACATCTAAGTGGCATGAAGGTGATTTCATTGCTGAAGTTCCATCTTCTATGCCTTGTGATCTGAGAGCAGCAACATGACAACCTGGGCAACTATGTCTACAGTTTTCTTCTCCTGTTCTGGGGTAATTATTTTTGATCACCGGTTGTTTCTGCTTTTCTTTCTTTTTCATACTGGGATCCAGACTCTGCTGTTGTCCAACGGTAAGAGTCATTCCTGTTTGCAAAGTTGATGGTCTGCACGTCGTTATGTTGCTCCTGACAGCTACCTCTTTGGACTTTGATGGATGTCTACTGAAGCCAATGGTGGTCTCCATGGGCATAGTGTTATCTGATACTTGAAACAGGCGAGGCATTTCATTGAGGAAGTAAGAACACCCATCACAATCGGTACTCGGAATTAGCTCATCCTCCTCGTCATCACTTTCCAACAGAAACTTCAGCTTTGCTTCCCAGTCCTCATAGATCTCCTCCGTGATCACATCAGAAGATTCAGTATCTTCAAGGAAATCATTCTGAAAACCCTCAGTGGCTTCAATAAACTTTCCATCCAGGTGAGGCTGAGTGCCACCATCCACAGTAAAAAAGGAATTATCTGCTAACTTATCTTCTAGAGGAACCCTGGTTTGACTCTCAGACAGTGTGTCCTTTTCCAAAACTTTGCTGAGGCTACCCTTTACACATGTCTTGGCATATTCGGTTGTTTGACAAGCAGTTAAGACTTTAGCATTAAAGCAACAGCTGTCTGTGCACTCAGAAATCTGACTTGCTAGGGTGGAATCTACTTGTGAGCTGTCAAATCCGTCTACCTTGCCTTCAACAGAATTCCAACATTCTTCACCAGCATCATAAATAAAAAGACTGGAGACACTCAGAATAAAACTGTCATTTCTCTTCAGAGGGGTTCCATTGTTAATTTCCATTTTTTTTCCTTCCTTCAAGCAATTAGCGTTTTTTGTAGTGGTTTTCTATTGTAGGAAAAGTCTCACATTTACAGAAGACAGTTGTTCCTATGATTTTCTTCATTCACAGTCCAATGGATTCTGGTTCTGGAAAATTTAATCAGAAGAATCATGGGTTAATCACGAGCGTTTGATAAGAACTAAAGCTTTTATAATTTTTTGCACCTTTATTTCAGTTTTCTATATGACGACTATTGCCAAGCTAGATCTGATATTCTTTAAATTCTCTTGAAGTCAGTTTAAGAAAGCTGAAGAACCATTTCATTTTTTAGCCAAACACACAAGCTTGATGCTTGCAAACGTCTAGATTTTAAAACACATAGAACATTAAAGGTTAACTTTTATTATTAAATTTAAAGGCCCTCCTATTCCATCTATGTAATACTAATATCAAACACTTAATATACATTCATTTAACGGAGGCATATTTTAATAAATGACTGAAGTGTTCTAAATAAGAAGCATTAAATGCCGATCAAATGATAGAAGTTCGACCATTTAATAGAAAACAGTATTCTGAGATTTAGAATCTAATTTATGACGTAAATCGAATACCATAGGAGGGAGAATAAATCAAGTAAGCAGGATGTTTTTTAGAGCAGAGATGACTCCAGGATTACCTGCAGAGGTTTCATGTGGTTATAAAAGTTAAGACCAGGACTGGTGGTTCTTTCCAAGGCTTAGGCCAGTATTTTGTTTCACAGGGCAGCTGACCAAAAATCTCTGGACAACTCACAAGCAGGAGATAGATAGAGGCATACCTCTTTTCTGCCATGATTGCCCTGTGACTACTATTTGAAGGCCAGTTTTCTCTAATACAGGAGTAGCATTGCATCTTTAAGACCAATAATGAATGAATGAATTATTTATTGGCCATGTTTAATTAGACACCCAAGGAATTTGTCTTTGGTGCATATGCTCTCTGTGTACATAAAAAGAAAAGATACATTCGTCAAAAATCATAAAGTACAACACTTAATGATAGTCATAGGGTACAAATAAGTTTACAATGTCAGCCTATTGCCCCCAATAATCTGGGTCCTCATGTGATGATCTGGAGTGTATCAAAAATATACCGTATATACTCGCATATAAGCCGACTCTAAAACTCAATTTTTTTTATCAAATTAGGGGGTCGGCTTATACGCGCATAAATCTAATCTCACACAAACGAACTGACATGACGCCACTTCTCAGATCACGCAATGTCATCAATATTACCATTCAGTCATACATACAGCCATAAAAATTGAGACTGCACTAAATAAAGTTAATTCTGACAAACTACAACTCAATTTCAATATTAATTTTAACTGTACTTCAAATAAAATGCAACATAATTACATCTAATTAAGCACATTTTTTTTTACTCTGGGCGCCTCCATTTTGCTTTTTCTATCGCCTGATCATAACACGTTGTGATTGGTTAGTCATTCACGTGACCGCTTTCGTGTTTGCGATCGTCATGTGCAACATCAGATTCTTTACATACCGGGTAATTAACTTGATATTGTTTCCTACACAAATGCTTTGATAATGAACCTTCATCAGTGCATTCATATTGATACTCTTTTGTTATTAGCCCAAACAACACACCATGGTATTTGGCGTTTGGCTTATATGCAAGTTTTTGCAAAATTCCTCATTTTGGGGCAGTTTTTTAAGGGTCGGCTTATACATGAGATCAGTTTATATGCGATAAATAAAGGTCCTTTATATATATATATTCAAAATAATATTCCAATTGAAAGAAATACAATTCAAAATCAAAGAGCAGATAACGAAGCAAAAACCAAAAACAAACCCCACTGAAGAAAGTTCCATGACAGACCAAGATAATTAATTACAAACTTTAAGAAGATAACCAGGTACAGTCCGCTGGAAGAATGCCAACCAAGATAAACCTCATCCACGAAAAACCACTCTTTGTCATCGTTTGCTAGCCTGCAGGTCCAAACTCTTACGCAGATCTCACACCTGCAACCCATGAAGAGATCATGGCCCTCTCCTCCCAAGTAGACCACATCTCTCCCTTATCCTCTCCACCCTGCGTGCCCTAGGATGGATAGGGGATGGGCCTGGGTCGTCCTCTGACTGCTCAGCCAGCCTCTGCCCTTCCCCAACCTCCTCCACCACCTTTGGAGCCACACTTCCACTCCCTGTTGGCTGTCCTTCCTCTCCCTCAGAGTCAGTCTCCACCAGGGGCAAGACATTTCATTTTACCGACCTCGGAAGAATGGAAATCTGAGTCAACCTTGAGCCCCATCAGGATCAAACTCCAGGCTGTGGGCAGAGTTCACCTGCAATTCTGCAATTTAACCACTGAGTCACCAAGGTTCAGTGAATGCTAATACTACTTTATTATAAGGTTACACTAACAGAATCTTGAAAGTCTGAAGGTGCCTCCTTGGCTATATCTTCCTGACAACTAGGGAGTTATTTCTGAGATTTTTATTCAAATTATATTTCTGCCCTGGATTTTTTTTTTAATCTGACTGTTGCCCTGTTTGCTCATGGTTATTTCCACTGTCCATTTCACACGCATACCCCAAAAGTTATTATGCAACTCAATTCAGAGCTTTTTAATTTCTTTTTTATTACTAACCGCTTCCTCAAATATTCTTATTTTCTGACCTAGTTCTAAGTGAGCCAAGAAAAATATTCCTGATTCTAATTCCAAAAAATATAGAGAAACCCATAAATATATTCGCTAATATGGCATTTCAGTAATATGCAGTTATACAATATTTCAAAGCCTTTCCTTAACCACACACAGATCTGATGCACAACAAAATGTGACTTGTTTATTTCAGCTTTAGCACGGTGTCAGAACCTGTGGAGTGGTGTGATGGCCTAGAGGTGGAGCTCTCGCCTCACAATCAGGAAGCTGTGAGTTCGATCCTAGATAGAGGCAGATATTTCTCTCTCTGGGCACAATGAGAATATATCTGCTGAACAAAACTCCGCACTGGAAGGAAGGGCATCCGGCCAGTAAACACTCAGCTCCATTCAGTTGCCCAGATTCCACCCTGCAAGGGATGATGGGGTCATTAAAAAATGATGATGGTGTCAGAGCCTATTGCGGCACAGCATTCATAGGCTTAATAAAGCATGGCTTAAAATTTTAACTTAACTTACTTGAATCCACATCTTTGCATTGTTGGTTGGCAGTCTAGGTTGAAAAACATCCAGTAAAAGCATAGCAGAGATGCATGTTGAATAAGAAAATTGTAATTCCATCTCCTACAGCTCAATCATGTTTTAAATTTATTCAGAAATAAAGAAATAAGTCTTGGAATGTCCAGTGCAGAGATTGCATTCTGCAGGTTCTGAACAGTTCTGGAGAACCGGTAGCGGAAATTTTGAGTAGTTTGGAGAACCAGCAAATACCACCTCTGATTGGAGATTTCACACTATCTTTCCACACCCACCAAGCCACGCCCAAAGAACCAGTGGTAAAAAAATTTGAATCCCACCCCTGGCTCCAGTGATCAGTTAGACTGCTGTTCTAATGCACAATTTGTTGGAATAAAAACCACTGAAAGACTTGAAGAACTAGAAAAATACAGTGAGGAGTTAACAAAGATATTGAGGAGTTTGGAGATTAAATTCTATGAACAATGGGTACAGGAACCGGCTATATTTAGCCTAAAGGAGAAATGGCGGAGGGGAGACATGTTAATCGGTCTTCAGATAACTGAATGGGAAGAATAAAGTTATGGAAAAGCTCCTGAGGATAGAACAGCAGGTGAAAGCTTTACTCAAGGAGATCCAAATAAGGAGAATTTTCTGACTGTATAAGCTATTGAAACTGTGGAATGGCCTGCTTCCTGGAGTCGTGGAGACTTTGTCTCTGGAAGTTTTCAAGCTAAAGTTGGACCGCTATTTGACTGGGATGATAAGAGGAGTTCTCCTTGGGCAGGAGATTGGACTAGAACCACAATGGTGAACCTATGGCATGCATGCCAGAGGTGGCATGTAGAGCCCTCTCTGTGGGCATATGTCCCATCGCCAGCTGTTCTTCTGGTTTCTGGAACGGACATGTGTGCCAGTCAGCTGGTCTTTTGCTGGTGACGGAGCACCAGAAAAAGGCCAAAAAACAGGCTATTTTGGGGGCTGTTTTTAGGCCTTTTTCCAGGCCGTTTCCAACAAAGGTGATATTCAGCAGGTTCTGGCCAGTTCTGGAGAACCAGTAGTAGAAATTTTGAGTAGTTCAGAGAACCTGAAGCAAATCCCACCTCTGACTGGAGATTTTACACTATCCTTTCCCTGCCACACCCACAAGCCACGTGCACAGAACCAGTAGCAAAAAAAATTGAATCCCACCACTGGTTTCCATTATTTGGACTGAAAAATGGCCTGAAAATCGTCCTGAAAACAGCCACAAAGCAGCTGGAAAACAGCCAAAAATGACCCAAAAAATAGCCTGAAAACAGCCACCAAAATGGCCAAAAAACAGGCATGCATGCACCGGCCAGCTGGTTTTTGGGTTTCTGGTGCTCAGCATTCACACATGCATGTATATGCCCACATGTTCTGGTTTGGGCCATCTGTGCTGAAAAGGTTCGCCATCACTGGACTAGAAGATTTCCAAGGTTTCTTCCAATCCTATGTTCTAGGGGGGATTGCTTCAGAATAAACTTCAGATTTATAAGATCATATTGTTAATATTAATATTTTATAGACAAGTTTGCAGTTTTAGGTTCATTTCTTAGAAATGCTCCAAAAACATAGAAAGTAGCAATAAGATACTTAAGTCATAAAATGATTATCTCCTTAAATTACATATATGGAAATATCTTCCTGGATTTTTTTTTAAACTGATCTCTTGCTTATTCTTAAATCAAACCATCAGTGGTTTCAATTTGCCTGGGAACACAAGAAAAGAGAAAAACTGCTTTTCCATATTTACAGGGAAACATTTTTAAACATTAGCTTTTCTTGAGCAACAACACAATTCAATTCAAGTTTTATTACCTGAGGATATCAGAGAATGGATTTTATATTCAGGCTGTCCTCAGCTGGAAATAAAGAACAGAAAATGATCAGAGCAGTTGCAAATCTACACATTCCATTGTGAATAAATCTGGGACATTTAATGTATGTTTGAATAATCACCACCTATCCATAGATGTGGGAAGCATTCACAAGTTATGCTGACCTACTGAATGTTCACTAATAAGTGTGCTAAAAGTCCTATCTGTGGTGTATTTCCCAGGTGATATGACAGTTATAGAAAATAAGGAAGTTTATATTGATGGAGATATGCAGAAACTACACGTAGGATTTGTTTAAACAAAACAACACTATTGGGACTAGCAGCTCTATCGTTAGCCAAAGTAGTCGCTAAGTGGAAAATCACCTGGCCATGATTGTGCTTTTCTCTTCCCCCATTCCCCTCTGGAATGCTCACTCCAGTGCTAAGAAGGGAATTAATGTTTATATTTACTTTCATTGGAGAGAAAGGGATTTTTGAGAGAGTAAGCAGACACTCAATGGGAATACACATTGGAAAGAATGCAGTGGAATAATTTCAAACAGTTGCTGAATGAGTGATCATTAACCAAGGACTAATGTCAAAATCAAGTTGAATGCAATAGGGATGGGCCATTTAAGAAGACTGCCTGGTTAAATGACAAGAAGGTCAAGAATGAATGTGTATTGAAATATGGGTGGCCTGTATGAAATACAGTACTTACTGTATATATTTATCTAAAAATTGATATGGCCATAACTAACATATGAACTCTGGATGGATGGGCATACATATGAGTTGAGGGAGCTCATCTTTATACTTGTAAAGTGTAGTTAGTGCTCTGCAAATTGTACAAATCCAAATAACTATGCTGTAATCTATACATATAAAAACAAAATACCACTCACACATCATCACAAAATCTTCAGAACCATAAAGCCTACAAACTTGAAATTTGGCACATATGTTCCTCTTGGCTTCTAGGTGCGTACTAAGAAAGGATTTTCCAAAATGACCATCAGAGCATTAGGATTTTATATATTATTATTAGCACACTCTGATGCTAAGGAGTTCTACTCCTCTCCCCACCTGAAAAGAAATCTATTCCAAATGCAAAACAAAAGCAGAGGAGAGGAGTTTTAGTTTCACAGCACCGAGCAGCTTTAGTACGGAACAGATGAGCTAAGCCACGCCCAGGCTCCTTGCTGTCTCCTTGCTTACACAGCAAATACTGCTTCAGTTTCCAAACATCCTTCAACTCTCTCACATATTGATAAGACGTGAGCCAGATGGATGCTGGTAGGCAGAGGCAGAATTTTTTTCTCCTTATTTTCCTCCCCAAAAACTAAGCCCGACCACATGGTTTTATGGTGAAGCATGGGTATCAAGTTAGTTTATTTTATAAACTACAGTTTATAAGGGTTTAGCATAATATTTGGATCCAGTCAGTTTATAAGCATTGGGTTTAGACATTGAACTAAGCCATGATTTATGGTTTAGTTGGCTTACAATGCTAAACCACAAAGCATTGTTTAAAAACTAAGTCTAGAATTTTGGTGAGAATTTTATGTGAACACAGCTGAAGTAAAAGAGAGAAAGAAAATCTAGAGGGTGGGCAGTATGAAAAAATAGGGTCGATTTACCAGACTTGAAAACAAAATAGTTGCAAGCACATGTAAAACCGTCACAGTGGGTAGCAGTGCCAATCCAAACTTAAGTGACCTCAAAAAATGCTTAGTAGAATTATAGGCTAGACTAGTAAAAACAATTTATAATTCAAGAGAAGGGAATATAAATAACTTCCAAACCATCAGCAGCAAAAATATGGGGGTGTCTATTTAATTCACAGGAGTGCAATGCAATTCAATGGCGATTCTGCTTCTTTTATGAACATTAATGATAAAACTATTTTTTAGGGCCATTATGTTCAGAATATAAATCACCTAACAGGTATTTGGGTTAGAAATATATAAGCCAGGAAAGACATTTTAATACTGTCTCTTTAAGGGAATGGAAGAGCATGCAATTGGGTGTGGTTTCTCAAACAGCCATAAGATGGAGCCAGAAACCTGGTTTGTCTTAGTCTGAGTCTCAGAAGAGAGTGTATCTCTGTTTCCTTCTGTTGGGAAAGTGTTGCCATTGTTCCATTTCTTCTAATTGACTGATATTTTCTGGATTTAATGTAAGGCTAATACTGAACTGTTTTTGACACTGGACTTTGTTACTGGATTATCCCTGGATTGAAAACTGACTGATTTAACTTGTGAATGCTTTGGATTGCTTATTTTGGACTTTGCTTAAACCTTTCTGGAAGTAAAAACCTACATTTAATGTACAGTATATCTGTACTGTGTGTGTATTATTCAAACACTTCTCTCAAATACGTCTCCCTGTATACGCTCATTCTCCAAACGGGGAATTACCTCCACACATTATATTATATACATTCCCAAATTTTTCTGCAAAATCTTCAAGTCATTAATTCTACAAAAGTCTTTTGATTAAAGAACTCAAATAAGTCTTTGAACATGACCCAAGTCTTTGAACATGATCCTTGCCAGCTGCCTCAGTACAGAGCATAACATGTCCATCTTCTGACAAACACAAAGAGGCATAATGACTAAACAAGGAGTTATCCTAATGAGAAGATGCATGGCCCTCTCATCATCCTATGTCACAGCAATCTTAACCCACCATAACTTTTTTTGCTGTCTCTTGTTAGCCATGAAATAAAATGAGAATGGGAAAGAACCTAGACTTCTCCAAAATCTTAATAAAGTTATTTCATCTGCCTCGACTACCCTGCAAGTAGCACAGGACTAATAATTCATTAGCCAAGTGATTTATATTTAAATTTTACATATTTTACTTGGGACGAATACAAGCAGTAGTATAAGTCAGTTTCTTGCACAGCTTAACCTTCAATAAGGGAAGAGAGGTGGCTCAGTAGCTAAGATGCTGAGCTTGTCAATCAGAAAGGTCAGCAGTTCGGCGGTTCGAATCCCTAGCACCGCATAATGGAGTGAGCTCCCGTGACTTGTCCCAGCTTCTGCCAGCCTAGCATTTCAAAAGCATGGAAAAAATGTGCGGAAAAATAGGGACCCCCTTGGTGGGAAGGTAACAGCATTCTGTGCACCTTCGACGTTTAGTCATGCTGGCCAAATGACCACAGAGACTTCTTCGGATAGCACTGGCTCTTCGGCTTTAAAAACAGAGATGAGCATTGCCCCCTAGAGCCGGAAACGACTAGCACGTATGTTCAAGGGGAACCTTTACTAACCTTCAATCAATTGATCAATCATTCAATCTGGACACAATTCTAAGTCAAACTATTTCTCTTTCTATTGCATGGAGACATCATTTGTTTGGTTGCAGATGAATTAACTTTGATGGCAGGTATCATATCTTTTGCCTTGCTTCAGTGCCAGCCTGCCATTGAGTCTGGGTGGGAAGGGAAGCCATTTGGGAGGGGGAAAGAGGGAATTCCAAAATACAGGTAGTTCACTTCGTGACCACTTGAAGTTACGGCAGCACTGAAAAAAGTGACTTAGGACTGTTTCCATACTTATGACCATTGCAGCATCTCTGTGGTCACGTGATCAAAATTCGGATGCTTGGCCAATGACATATTTATGATCCTTGCAGTGTCCCGGTGTCATGCGATCACCTTTTGTGACCTTCTGACAAGCAAAATCAACGAGGAAACCAGATTCAACTTAACAACGTTATTACTAATTTAATAACCATAGTCATTCACTTAACAACTGTGTCAAAAAAGGTCATAAAACAGGGAAAAACACACTTAATAAACATCTCATTTAACAACATAAATTTTGGGCTCAATTGTGGTCATAAGTCGAAGACTACCTGAAATTTTTGCTAGCCAGAAACAACATCTCAAGAATACTTGGCCAGAGAAAAGAATGCAGCTGTATTGCAAGGACTACTATTCTGAAAATATCTGGTTTGAATATGATTGAATATAGGGGAAACAATGGGAGGGCAGATGTGGGAAACAGGGATATTTCACTGGGGAATTTTCGTGGGAACCCCAGAGTTGGCTTTGCTTCATTGTACATACCTTGACTTTAGTAAAACTATATCTCACTCTTAACAGATAATCAGAGTTGGAAGGGACCTTGAAGATCATCTAGTCCAACCCCCTCCCCCGCCCAAATGGGAGACCCAACACCATTTCTGACAAATGGTCGTCCAGTCTCTTCTTGAAAGTCTCAAGTGATGATGCTCCCACAACTTCCGAAGGCAACTTCTGTTCCATTGGTTGATCGTTCTCCCTGTCAGAAAGTTCCTACTTATTTTCAGGTTGAATCTCTCCTTGTTCAGTTTCCATCCATTATTCCTTGTCTGGCCTTCAGGTGCTTCAGAAAATAGCTTGATCCCTTCCTCCCTGTAGCAGCCCCTCAAATACACTATCATGTCTCCCCTGGTCCTTCTCTTTACTAGACTAGCCAAGCCCAATTCCTGCAACCGTTTGTTGTATGTTTTAGCCTCCAGTCCCCTAATCATCCTGGTTGTTCTTCTCTGTACTTTTTCTAGAGTCTCAACATCTTTTTTATAATGTGGTGAACAAAACTGGATGCATTAAAATGGAGTTCTGGGTCATTCTTGTCTAGGGTTCAAGTCGAGGCAGGACTGATAATTATCCTTTAAACTGGTAATTATCCCTGAAAATAGTATTTGACACGTATAATTTAAACCCAGCAGAGCTTCAAACACAATGGCCCAGCCATCATCTGGACATTTTGTGGACATGCTCAGGAGGGCAAACTGCTGCTTTGTAAACAAAAGTGAATGATACAACAATGATCCTAAAAGAAAGAGAAAAGCAACCTAGAACTAAGAAGAAATTTCCTGACAGCAAGAACAATTAATCAGTGGAACAATTTGCCTCCAGAAGTTGTGAATTCTCCAACATTGGAGGTTCATAATGTTTTGTTCGGAAAACACACGAGGTAGACCGGGTTCCAACAACAAATACTTTTATTATTAACAGTTAGTAACGGAACGCCGGCTGAAGCCGGGGCCAGCCCTTTTATACAGGCTGGCTTGCCTGCTTGCAGCCAATGGCAGCTATTTAGATTTGCCGCCTTTTTGGTATCTCTTTGGATTGGTTCCTAGTGAACCAATCCACTTGTCTTTTCCTTAGCCAATCAGAATGGTAGATTTGGAGTCATCCACTTTACATACAGAACACCCCTCCCTCCTTAGTTTAGTCCTACGTGGTGACGTAGTCTCGCAGGTAGGTGGGGCTTTTCCGGGCTCGACCTGACCTGCGCGGTTCATTTCCAGTGAGGACTTCGACCGGTTCGGATGGGGCTGCTGTGTCGTCCGTCCTCCTCTCTGGAACCGTCTGGAAGGGTGAGTCGGCCATTTTACCGCCGCCTAAGTTTCTTAGGCCGGCGGTTCTGCCGCTCCCTCCCGTTTCCTCGGGGCAGGTCGAGCTGGCTTGGCTGGCCCCTTCCGAAGATCTCTCTTCGTGGGTCTCTTCAAACGGTGAGTCTTTTGTTGGCTCTTTTTGGTCATTTTGAATGTTAGTTTTATTTTTAAAAAGTTCTTTATTCGTTTCTCGCCTTTCCCCCCCCACCTCGGTTTGCATTTCGCCGTGTTCTTTTGTGAATGTTTTTAAGTCCGCGGTTCTTTCCACAATTCGAGATCGAAGCTGGTCTATATGCCGCTTCCATTCCCTCCCATTGTCTAATTTTACCCGGTAGGATTTGGGGCCTGTAAGTTGGGTAATTTGCCCGGGTAGCCATACCGGGTCCCCGGAGAAATTTTTAGCGTAAACTAAATCGTCTGTCTCGAATTGTCTGAACCGTGTTGAGGAGTCAGGGGGGTTTTCTGGGGTGAAATTTGGGTGTAACCTATCCAGGTGAGATCTTAATTTTCGCCCCATGAGTAGTTCTGCTGGTGATTTATTTGTGATAGTACTAGGTGTTATGTGCTGCAGTGTGAGCAGCCGGTTTACTTTTTGTTGTGTATCTCCAGCGTCCATTCGTTCTAACCCTTCTTTTGTAAACCGGACCATTCTCTCTGCCCTGCCGTTCGCAGCCGGGTGAGCCGGCGCGGTTAGTGCATGTCTTATACCTAGGGAGGCTAGGTATTGCTCAAATGGTATACTGGTTAGCTGTGGTCCATTATCTGAAACGAGAATGTCTGGTATGCCATGGGTGGCAAACAGGCTGTCTAGTTGCTTAATTACGGCTTCTGTTGTCGTTGATGGCATGATTTTTACTTCAAGCCAATTGGAATAGGCATCAACGACAATCAGAAAAGTATGCCCCTTGGTAGGCCCCGCGAAGTCAATGTGTATTCTTGACCACGGTCCTCGAGGGGTTTCCCAGTCCTTAACGGGTGCTTTTGGTGGGGATGGTCTAATTGTTTGGCATTTGTGGCATGAGCTTACCCAATACTCTATGTCCTTATCAATACCCGGCCACCACACGTAACTCCTGGCGAGGCTTTTCATCTTCACCATTCCGGGGTGCCCTTCATGTAAAAGCCTAAGAACCCTGGGCTGCAGTTTAGCAGGGATTACAACCCGATCACCCCACAACAAACACCCCTTTTGGATGGAAAGTTCAGTCTGTCTGGACCGGAAGGGTTTGGAATTTTCAATTTTTAGATTGTCCGGCCAGCCTTTACCTACCCAGCTAAGAACGCGGGCAGTCAATGAGTCTTTCGCGGTGGCTCTTGCGACATCATACGCTGATATGGGTAGATCGGGGCATGTCTCGATTTGTAGCGCTGTCATCGTTGGTGCCGGGTCTGCGTCGGTTGTTGGCAAAGGCGCTCTGCTCAAAGCGTCCGCATGGGAAATTTGTTTCCCTGGTCGGTGTGTCAGAGTGTAGGAATAAGCCGCCAGGAACTCTGACCATCTCGTCATTCTGGGTGAGAGTATGTTAGGTGTTGGCTTGTTTCCCGCCAAAATCCCCATTAACGGCTTGTGATCCGTTATAATTCGAAAAGTCCTCCCATATACATATTCGTGGAAACGTTTTACTCCAGCGACAATTGCTAGAGCTTCCCTGTCCAATTGGCTATAATTCCGCTCGGTTTTTGATAGAGTCCTAGAATAATATGCGACGGGTGCTTCTCTGCCATCCGGTAGTTGGTGGCTCAGGACGGCACCTACTCCATATGGTGAGGCGTCGCAGGTCACTGTTAATGGCAGAGTGTCGCTAAATTGGATGAGAACGTTTGTTGATGTTAGCAGTCTTTTAATGTTTTGGAAGGCTTTTTTTTCTTTGTAACCCCAAGTCCAAGTAGCCTTTTTGTCTAGCAGGCGGTGTAGCGGTTCTGCTATAGTGGCTTTGTTTGGCAGGAATACATTATAGAAATTAATTAATCCTAAAAATGCTTGGAGTTCCGTATTATTTTTAGGTTCAGGCGCGTCATTTATCGCCTTAATCTTTTTATCTGTGGGGTGGATGCCCTCTCCGTCTATTGAGTAGCCCAGGAATTCGACGTTGTTTTTAACTAGACAGCACTTCTCTCTTTTAACCTTGAGGCCAGCTTCTCTAAACTTAGTCAGAACCTTTTTTAGTCTGTTCCTTAATTGTGTTTCATCTCTGGCCGAGATTAGGACGTCGTCGAAATAGGGAACGACTCCTTGTATGCCATTTAGAAGGCGTTCCATTAGACTCTGGAAGACGCCAGGGGCTACGCTTACTCCAAATTGGAGTCGGTGGCATTTGAATGCGCCCTTATGGGTGACAATAGTCTGCGCTTCTGCTGTTTCTGGGTCTACTGGGAGTTGCTGATAGGCTTGTGCCAGGTCGAGTTTGGCGAAAACTTTGCCATTTCCCAGGGAATGGAGCAAATGCTGGACTACGGGCACCGGGTATGCGCTTGGTTGTAATGCGTGGTTCAGGGTAGCCTTATAGTCACCACAGATTCTGATGGACCCGTCTGGTTTAATGGGTGTGATGATAGGCGTTTCCCACTTGGCATGGTCCACAGGTTCTAACACCCCTTGGGCTACTAATTTTTCCAGCTGTTCCTCTATTTTTGCCTTTAGTGCAAAAGGAACTCGCCTGGCTTTTATTTTTCGTGGGGCTATTTGGGGGTTTAAATTGAAAGAAATAGGGTTTCCCCGGTACTTGCCCAGTGATCCGTCAAACACGTCGTGGAATTCTCTGACGAGGTCGTCTTCCCAGCCGGCTGTGGTCACTCGATCGACCCCGGTCATCCCGATGCCCAATGGCGCGAACCACTCAATGCCCAGGAGGCTTGGTCTGTCTTGGTTGACTATGGTCAGCGGAAGCACTTTGATGTGGTTTTTGTAGGCAACTTGAAAATGTCCTTTGCCCATCACAGGGATTTGGTTTCCCTGATAGTCTTTGAGGGTTAGGTGCTGCTTCATCAAGTCTTTGGTCTTGATACCTGGGACTAACTGTTTAATTGTGTCCCATGATACCATGGAGAGGAAGGACCCCGAGTCCACTTTCATTTTGCAGTGTTTTCCCTCGATTTCTACGACGATTTTAATTTTTCTTCCACTTTCCGTCTGGGAGCTTTGGATAATGACAGTTTGGTGTGTATTGGCTCGCTTTTCTTGTTGCCATTTTCTTTCGGCTCGACTTGGCTCGGCTCGTGTTGGGGAATTTCTGCGTCTCGTCGGGCTGTAAGATTTTTTATTTCTGCAGACCTTCTCGATGTGCCCTCTTTTTCTGCAATTTGGAAGCGATCAGCATAGGAATCCCAATCCTCTTCGTTGGGATTGAAGGGTGCGGGCGGTGCGTTGTTTCCAGACATCTTAGTTGCAGTCTGGGCTTCTATCACCACGTGCAGGTTTTTTGTTCCGTTCAGGACGATCCCATCCTCGTCGCCAGTGTTTTGTTCGGAAAACACACGAGGTAGACCGGGTTCCAACAACAAATACTTTTATTATTAACAGTTAGTAACGGAACGCCGGCTGAAGCCGGGGCCAGCCCTTTTATACAGGCTGGCTTGCCTGCTTGCAGCCAATGGCAGCTATTTAGATTTGCCGCCTTTTTGGTATCTCTTTGGATTGGTTCCTAGTGAACCAATCCACTTGTCTTTTCCTTAGCCAATCAGAATGGTAGATTTGGAGTCATCCACTTTACATACAGAACACATAAGAAGATATTGAACAACCATTTGACTGAAATGGTATAGGGTTTCCTAGCTAAGCAGAGGGTTGGACTAAAAGACCTCCAAGGTTCCTTACAACTCTTCTCTTCTCTTCACAAGGGGATGTTAATGTGTCCGTCATGCCCCATTGGAGTCTGAATCCGAGGAGGAAGGTGAGCAGCTAATGGGGGGGGGGGGGGTCTGCTGCCTGTGGAGAAGGGCAAAATCAGGCTGGGCAAAGCAGGAAAGACGTAGAACAGTGGAGAAGGGGTTCAGAGGAAGACTAAGGCCCACTCCCTCTTCCTCCTCGGGCATGCAGGAAAGAACAGAGAACAACATGGGTTGCATGGCTTATGAGGGAGGAAAGGGCCCTTATTCCCTTCACAAGGCACACCTGGGAATGGAGTTTAAAGGAGAGGCAGACGGGAGGAATGGTTGTTGGGAACAAACATTAAATTTATCATGTGTTGGCTGTTGTTATCCGAATTCCTGGCATCCTCCCAACTGGTTTGATTTACTGCCTTGTTATTTCATTTCTGGAACTCTGCCAGATTTATTACCTTATTTTGCCTTGTTGGATTTATAGTTTAAAGTTTTCAGTTTACTGCATTTGGATTGGAATATCTGCAGCCAAAGGCTGATGCAGGTTCGTGGGAGAGTTTTTCTCCAGACTGGAAGGTAACCAGGTCATTGGGGGCAAAGTTGGAGCAAATAAAGGAACTCATTTTTTTTCTCCGGCTGTGTTGCCTTTATGCCATGCCCCGCAGTCATCACAGTGTCAGTCCTAAATTTATTTCCCTTGAAACTCAGTCCCATTGAGCAAAATCATTAAAGGTAGTTGTATCTTCTTCTAACATCATATTGGAAGTTGTTCCTGACTTCACATGAGTGGTTTCCAAATTTACAGGGTGGGGTAATCATGGTTCTGGAACATAAGAGAGGAAATTCCCATTGAAAGCAATAGAAAGCGATGTGGAACATGATACTGTATGTATACTAACTACACTATATATAGAACATAATAGAAAACAGGTCATCCATTAATTTTAAAAGGATGGGTATGTTCTCTTTCAGTCTTACTGTGTGGGGTTTCCCCCAGCTCTCTGACTTCTTTATTAATACTTTGCAATTTTTTAATGTATTTTGATGACAAAGTACTTAATCCTTGGAATACTGGGGGTGGATCCCTGTAGGAGTGGATTGATGGGAAATAGTGTTTAAAGCAGAGGTGGTATTCAGCAGGTTCTGACCAGTTCTGGAGAACTAGTAGTAGAAATGTTGAGTAGTTCGGAGAACTGGCAAATAACATCTCTGACTGGTCCTGCCCCCATCTATTCTCTGCCTCCCATTGAGTCCCAGCTGATTGGCTGGGTCTTCTTTGGTTGCCCTGCACAGGAGAATGGAGCTGGAAAGTAGGTTAGCGGGGTGGGGAGGGAATGGGGATTTTGCAGTATCCTTTCCCTGCCACCCCCACACCACGCCCACCCAGACACACCACACCCACCAAGCCATGCCCTACAGAATCAGTAGTTTAAAAATTTTGAATCCCACCACTGGTTTAAAGGGAGGGAAGGAAGAATCAGTTTCATAACCCTGCCTCAAATCCTAGCCCTAAAGTTTGCAACTAATTTTCCCTATCTGTTGACCACAGTTGCAACAAATTTTCCCTCTCTGTTGACCACAGGCAACTTCACAATCTTACCATTCTTGGTGGTTATCAGCTAGTTGGCTAAGATTAGGTTTTGCAGCTATTAGGCTGGTTGTCAATGCATGGAATTGAAATTCAAGACGGATATTACACCAGACTTATTGTCTAACCAATAATACAGGTAGTCTTTGACTTAAATTAGTGACCATCTGAAGTTACAACAGCACTGAAAAAAGTGACTTATGATCATTTTTCACACTTGTGACCGTTGCAGCATCCCCATGGATCATGCAATCAAAATTCAGACTCTTGGCAACTGACTCACATTTATGACCCTTGCAATGTCCTGGAATCATGTGATCTGCTTCTGCAACCTTCTGACAAGCAAAGTCAGTATGGGGAAACCAGATTCACTGAACAACCGAGTTATTCACTTATCCACTGCAGTGATTCACTTAAGCAATATGGTGAGAAAAGTCATATAATGGGGCAAAACTCACTAGTTGCTTTTTGGGGGGGAGGGGGAAGCACTTTTGAGATGGGCCACAAATGTCATCCAGAACACTGACAGCGTTTCAGCAAATAGATAAAGCTGGTATTAGTTGTGTTCATCTGCTGATTTGCACATTTTGCTGAAAAGAACTATTGCAAACTGTATTGTGCAAGGATAAATAATTATTATGCAAACAATATTGGAAAGGATAACTCCATTCCTTTTTATTCCTTGCCTTTTGTTTACTCCATTTGCTCCACCGTTATCTTCTTAGAGATGAACAAATGGGTAAATTATGGGCACACATGTAATTATTCCACTTAGAATGAAACAGCTTTTATATATTTGATTGCCAAAGTGTTTCCTTCCCTTTCTTCCCCTGCCACAGAGAAATGGCAGTCAAAACATCTGCTCACTTAAATTGCAAGTATTTTCCTTTGAAGAGGCATTTGTTCTTGATGCTTTTTGAATTCCTGTAAGTACATTTGCAATGCTAAGGCGACCACAAATGTTTCCCCAGTGTTACTTGTTGAATGTATCTAGCCTGTAAAAACTTACATGGTTGTTGTTGTTTTTTTACTGCTAGGGAACAAGTTTTTCCAATAGAAGAGAACATAGCCAGCTCGGGGTTAAACTGTTGCTGTTTGCTGAGCTTGATTGTTTTCCTGTAGCTATTTCATTACCCAACTAGGTAACATCATTGGTGGAAGTGTATGAGTGTGAGGTTTATATGTGTAGTAGCTAGGTGGTTTTGCCATTTTGGTGGATTCCTCCTGGGTGGTTCTTTGATTATAGTTTTCTGCCTGATGGTTCATCTGGTGTTAATCCCTGCTTATCTAAATATTGTTCACTGGAGTAGATCTTGATTCTTGATGAATGTATCTTTTTTTTTTATGTACACTGAGAGCATTTGCACCAAGACAAATTCCTTGTGTGTCCAATCACACTTGGCCAATAAAAGAATTCTAATTCTAATCTGTTGTCTAGAATTATGACCACAATTGAGCCCAAATTTTATGTTGCTAAGACAGTTTTTAAGTGCCTTTCACCCCATTTTACAACCTTTCTTGCCACAGTCGTTAAGTGAATCATTGCAGTAGTTAAACAGGTTGTCAAGCCCGAAATTGACCTATGTGTAGCCATTTTAGTTAGGCTTAGTATTATATTCTTTTTCTTACTTTCTCTATGGCAGTCATGGGGGGAAAGGGTTTCGGGCTTGCCACATTCCTCAGGGTGGGAGGAGTGGAGATAGAGAGAGTTGTTTAAGCGAGGTGATTCTTCTTCCTGTGGGAAAATGAGATGTCTGTGCTTAGGCCCCTTGATATGGAGATTTATGACATCAAGCAACGTTGGATTACTTCTATTAGAGAATATGACTTTTGGGGGTTGTTTCTAATTTGTAATCTTGTAATCTTGGTTGTTTCTAATTTGTAATCTAATTTCGGGTTGTGTCAGATCCAGAATTACCATGGACTTTGCCAATTTGATGCTTTCCTAAATAAAAGAATTGGCTTTGGAAGATGGATTTTGTTCTTTTCTTTTTAAATGGATTTCATCACTTGGAATCCTGACACAGGCTGTTGTAAGTCAAGGAATATCTGCAGACTTTTTGTTTCCCTACTAGGTTTTTTTTAATTGAATTGTTGGAAGTTAAAACCCATCTCTCTCCTAGGAAAATGAAATATTTTAGGATATACTAAAAAGGCGGAATATTTCTCTTTAAAAAAAAAAGTAGAAACTCAGAGAGGCAGAACCCCCCCCCCTTTGCTAATGGACCATTACTCTGGTCTAGGCCAGTCTATTTTACATAACGAAGATCTACTCCAGGTAGAGCTATAATAGGAATTGCCCAAAGCCCTTTCATGACATCATCATCCAGCAAGGCTCAACCAAGCCTCGAACTTAGGACAGCCTACAGAGTTGCCCCTGCATGGCCCCATGGGAGTCTGACAACCAATCAGAATACAAGCTCAAATTCAAATCCCAACAGAGGGCATAAAACCCAGGGACTCTCAGCATCTTGGCCCTTCTCTTTTTTCTTCACCCAACATCTTGAAGCATCCTGTGACCGTCCTTTTCACTTTGGAGTTCGAAGCCATGTGGCCCTGTCCACCTTTTAACCATCTTTCCAAACAGCCTCCATGTTTCCAGTGTCTTTTTCTCCACTTGGAACTGAACCCAGAAGGATATTTCTTCCAAAAGAATAATGTATAAGGGTAGTTTATCTCTACGTTACCTAGTTGTGTAATGAAGTATCTGAAAGCAAACATCCAAACTCGGAGAGCATCAAGAACCCCTCAGAATAAGTTGCATTAGGTATCATCTATTTTGGACCATTACAAGATACTCTGTGAGTACTTAACAACTGAGTCACACCATTCTGCTTGATTCACAACTATTCAAGCTTATTCTGGACTCAAAATGTCCTCTTAAAGCTTTTCTATAGATTCCACCATTCCATCTTTCTAAGAAGGAAAGTTTGGAAATGCAGCAAAGATTTCCTTGCTTCCAATAGGATGCAAATTAATGTTTCCTGATGGGTGGGTTTTGTTAAAGTTTTTTGCTATAGCCTGCCTGTCTATTAGCCTTTTGCATTTAAGCTATTGTACTTTGATATCCATTGGGGTTAAAAGGAAAAACTTTCCCTTCAAAGAACAAATGGCTAAAGCAACCTGGGCTTTTATGGGTACATAAAAGCACATAAAAACGCAAGTAGAAAAATAGGGAGCACTTTGGTGGGAGAGTAACAGCATTCCGTGCACCTTTGGCATTTAGTCATGCCGGCCACATGACCACAGAGATGTCTTCGGACAGCGCTGGTTCTTCGGCTTTGTAACAGAGATGAGCACCACCCCCTAGAGCCAGAAATGACTAGCATGCATGTGCGAGGGGAACCTTTACCTTTTTAAATAGGGTCTAGGACAGGGGTGTTAAATTCAAGGCCTATGGGCCGGATTTGGCCCACAGGGTGCTTAGATCTGGCCTGTGGAGTCACCCTGGAAACAGCAGAGGACTGACCCACAGTGCCTCTGCCAGTGAAAATGGAGCTCGTGTGGGCCACCCATGGCCCTCCCAAGCTCCATTTATCCTGGCAAAGAGTTTCAGGAGGTCTTTGCAGCCAAAAATTGAGCTTGGGAGTCTGTTTTCACTGGCAGAGCACTTGGGCCACCACAGGTGTCCCGACACGAGTGATGTCAAGATGTCCTTGCCCACCCCAACCCCCCAAAGTCAAACCTAACCCCGATGTGGCCCTCAATGAAATCAAATTTGACGTCCCTGGTGTAAGATAACTCAACATGGCTAACTTGCCAAGGTTATCTCGCCATAGCCAACTTGCCACAGATTAAGAGTTAATACTAATATCAACAAAGGGTGGAATATAATCATTAAAGAAATGATGCCAAAGGAGGGACCAAATGAAATGTGAGTGACAAAAATTAAAATATTTTTTACTTATTTTAAATAATTAAATAGAATTGTTCAATTGTCCCACAGTGAAATGTCCCATGGGGAGTGGTCCCTTGGTGAGTTGGCCATCGTAAATTGGCCACGCCAAGTTAGGTCAATGTTTGGTCAATGTTTGGAATACTCTACCTGACTGTGGTTTCTTCCCCAAACCCCAAAAACTTTAACCTTAGACTCTCTTCTATTGACCTCACCCACTTCCTAAGAGGCTGTAGGGGGCATGCATAAGTGCACCAATGTGCCTACCATTCCTTTGTTTGTTTGTTTTTTCTTATAAGTATCTATCTCATGTATTCAAAACTATATTTATTCTTATACCTGTATCTTGTGAGCGATTGACAAATCAAATAAATACTAAAAATATTAAATACTAGGTGTGTCGAATTGTCCCATTCTGTCCTAAATAGAATCCAGAAACTTTCCTGTGAATTTTGCTAGAGATCAGCACTTAATTTTAAACCTTCCCATTAATTTTAATGGTTTTTTTTAAAAAAATAATTAAAAGTCTGACAAAGCTTTTTGTCAGGGACCGGTGGGTCCAAAAGGAAGGTTATCTGAGGGACCGTCTCTTGCCAGTCACACCTACCTGACCCATTAGAGCAGGGAGGCAGGAAATACTGTGGGTCCCATCCCTGAGGGAGGTACACCTAGAAGGACCCAGAAGAAGGGCCTTCTCCATGGTGGCTCCCTCTCTCTGGAACATCATCCCCATAGTGATTAGAATGGTCCTCACTGTAATACTCTTACGAAAGATGCTGAAGATGTGGTTCTGTCATTGGGCCTGGGGAACGCAGGGTGGGTTGGAGCCCTTTAAATCACTGGTGTGATCTGCTTCTGCTGGGGGGGAGTGGGGGAGCTGGGGGTGATTTTATTTATTTATATCCAGATTTTGTACTTTATAAATTTATTTGATTCTTTTTGTTAGTTTTTATTGTTTTTTATTCTGTAAGCCGCCTCGAGTCGCCATGGGCGAATAGCCGGCAATATAAATTCAATAAACAAATAAATAATAAATAAATATGTGTGCACCACGTTACTGACTTCCAATATAACATGTAGCTAAGCTGAAAGCTAAATCAAACCCGTGCGATGTGGAATTTAAACAGGTACAGGAAAAGATTTTTTAAAATGCATGGAGAAGACAACGCTAAAGATGATGACCACATCAGCATGGGAGGGGTTTTCTAAAGCAAGGCTATTTTCTTCCCTTCTTTCAAAATGCAAACACTGTTACCCAAGGAACGCCAAATTCCTTTGCTTGGTTCTTTTTAAACAAGAGAATGACTAGCAGCCTGGTTAAAAGGATGGGGTGGGGTGGGGTAGGGTGAATAATAGTAACCAAGAACTGGGATTGGGTGTAAAAAGACCGAAGGGCTGTAATAATACAGCCGTGTAAATGTAATGACTTTGATCCATTGAGGTAGTACAGAGGGAAGTTAAGTCTCCTGTGCTTTCTGGAACCTGGGAAACTCAAAGAGAAGAGCTTTAAAAGCAGGCATGCTGGTGGGGTTTTGCAGCCACCTGTTATTTTAATCAAGGGCTGGCAGCTGCACCCAATCATTCAAGCCTTCTTTATGTGCTCATTCACACTGGTGGGGGTTAGTTTGTGTGTGTGTGTTCTTTATCTTTTCATTCTGGTGTGTTTAAAGAAAGGAAGGGGGGGGGGGGGAGAGCCTTTTCTGCTTCAAATGCCCTGGCACAGCTATTCAAAAGGACAGGCATCCATTGTTCTTTGAATGCACTTTGGATATGGCTCCGTCATTCTTTTAGCAGCCTGCAAAATAAGGTAATATTATATGAGTGTATACACACCTCCTATGACAGATGTTTCTGTAATATTATCTACAATGTGTGGAGAAGCCGGTGTCACCGAGCAGCACCATCCAGTGGATGGATCCACAGATCACATACAGCTGTCACAGCTTGTGAGGCTCAGCGTAAGGTGTAAATTCAATCAATCATAGTTTGTTCAACTACTAACATGATTAAGCAAAGCATGATTTACTGTGATGTACTAGCCCAGCCCAGCCCTTAACACCTGTGGTGAGATTTGACCCTAAAAATGCTTTGGCAGATTGTTTAGTTTTTCAAAAATTACATTCTCAGATCCAAGGTTACGGCTTCTAATGTAACTAAAAAATAAAATTAAATGATCGTCGGACAGTTAAGAATCAATTAGCTGCAATTAATATTTGTTCGGAATAGAAATGGATTCATCAGCCTTTCTGAAATGTCTGAATGGAGAATTATACAGGGAAGTCATTTGTCCCATTTCTGGAAATTAAGGGAAATTATTTATCTTTGAAGATTTACATGAATGCATGTATATATGTATGTCTGTATGTCTGTATGTATTGCTGTACTGCTATTACAAGAACCATGATGGCACAGTGGATAGAATGCAGTAACACTGCTCATTGCCAGGAGCTCGATTCTGACAGGCTCAAGGTTGACTCAGCCTTCCCTCCTTCTGAGGTTGGTAAAATGAGGGGGCCAGATTGTTGGGGGCAATAGGCTGACTCTGTAAACCGCTTAGAGGGCTGTAAAGCACTGTAAAGTGGTATATAAGTCTAAATGCTATTGCTATTGTTATTGCAAAGGTGCCTGATGGTTTAGAAAAGCTGAATGTGAAATCAGGAGGAATGGGGTCAAAAGATCAAAATGGCACCCACAACTGTTGGAATGAAGCCCCGCCCCCCTTCAACATGTCTGTCATGCCCTTGTTGGAGTCTGACTCTGAGGGGGAGATTGAGGAGCTGACAGGGAGTGGAAGTGTGGCTCCAGTAGCTGTGGAAAAAGCAGGGGAAGGGCGCAGTCTGGCTGGGCATTCAGAGGAAGATCCAGGGCCACCCCCTCTTCATTCTCGGGCACACAGGGAGGAACGGAGAAGGGAACAACCTGGCTTATGGGACAGAAAAAGGCCCTGATCCCTTTCATTAGTTGCAGCTGGCAGAACAGGATATAAGTGGAGCATTTTAAAAGCTCTTTGCTGGAAGCAAAGTGTGCTTTATCTTGGTCAAGGCTTATCTGGGTTTTGGCATCTTCCCAACTGTGGTTGCTACATTATTTTGTGGAAGTCTGCAATTTATCATCCTGGTCTGCCGTATTAATGACTCCAGTGTGATTTGTGTTGGTTTTGTTTTTTTTAATTTAAATTTCTAATTATTCTTACTTTTGGTTCGGATTGCATTTACTCTCTTTGTAGACTGTTTTTGGAAAAGTTTGATGTCAATAATAATTGGACATTGAGGCCAAGTTGGAGGCATTAAAGGGAATTTATTCTACTTTTGTGACTGTGTTATTGTTTTGTCACCACCCCAGATCATCACAATGTCTCATGTGTAGGATGCACGTAAAAAGGGATGAGACTTTTGATCACAGCTATTACAGCATCTTGCCTTCCTTGAGCCCTTGCTGACACCTTTGAAACCATTAAAGCAAACCTCACCTCTCATAAATCCATCTCTCCACACTCTTCATTACAGCAATGTAATTAAAAGCTCAGCAGGACAGTTCTGTTTTCACAGCCCTTTAATAAATTGTTATTGAGGATGCTAGTCTAATCTTTGGAGGTAAGATATTCCCTTGGGGAAGGGGGGATTTTCAGCATCCCCATTCTGGCTGAATAGTCCAGATGGATCAGTTCCCCTTGAAGTAGCCAGTTTTAAAAGTGTTTGACAAGTTTTAAGAAAATCAGGATTCCGTCCAGGGGTGGGCTTCAAAAAATTTGAAAGCGAAGGGTTCTCTGCCTGGTTGCTGGGTGAGCATAGCCAGGGTGGGTGTGGCCTAGTTGGCCTCCTGCATCACGGCGCGAGGGTGCCTTCCCTGGGCTCCGGAGACTTTCTTCAAGTCTCCGGGAGGGCGAAAACAGCCTCCCCGGACTCCAGAGGCTCTCTGGAAGCTGGAAATAGGCCCATTTCCGGCCTTCCCAAACTTCTGGGAGGCCTGTTTTTCACCCTCCCTAAGCCTCTGTGCACACTCTGCACTTATCTGCATCAAAAACAGGCCACGTGGGGACTCCTGGGAAGGGCTGGGTGGGCGGGGCAGGGCCAACCAGGAGTGGGATTTGGGGATACTCCGAACTGTGCAAAATTTTAGCTTGGGGTTCTCCCGAACCCCTGCAAACCCCCGCAGCCCACCCCTGATCCCTTCTCCCACTTAATGGCTAATTACATTTTCCAACATCACCAGGCATATTGGAGTGAATTAAAGCATACTATCTTATTACTCAGTCCTAAAGGAAATAAACGCTGGAGGACAGGGGTTCGCTATGGTCCATGGGGGGTGGGGGTTGCAAACAACTGGAGACGACTGAGCAACTGAGGTGGGGATCCATACCATGTCAGAAAAAGAAGATCTAATCTAATCTTGGAAGGAAAAAATCGAAGGGAAAGTTTGAGTAACTGAAGAATAAAAGGGAAGTTTATTGCAGAACACATCAAACCAATAAATGATATATAGAAACTGTTGGTGACAGTTGAAGAACCTAGAGTCCTGATGCAAAAAAAAAAACCCACCTCAAATAAATAAATAAATAAATCACATATTTAAGTGCTGCTTTCTGAACGAAGGATGGTACTATCCTAACTGTACTTTTTAAAGGTATTAAACTTTAAAAGCATTACAATATTTTTGAAAAGCATTGGTTTGTAACAGAGACGCAGTTGCAAATACCAACATGTATTATATAGGGGGAGGAAGAGGGACAGAGAGACAGACAGATAGATAAGATAGATAAGATAGATAGATAGATAGATAGATAGATAGATAGATAGATAGATAGATAGATAGATAGATAGA
>BLBF01000010.1:12399457-12423892 GCA_015471245.1 Laticauda colubrina
AAGAGAAGAGAGAAGAGAGAAGAGTGAATAGAGAAGAGAAGAGAAGATAAGAGAAGAGAAGAGAAGAGAAGAGAAGAGAAGAGAAGAGAGAATAAAATAAGAAAGGAAGAAAATAAAATAGAATGGAATGGAATGGAATGGAATAGGAATAGAATAGAAGGGACCTTGGAGATCTTCTAGTCCAAGGGTGTCAAACTCGATTTCATTGAGGGCCGCATCAGGGTTGTGTTTGACCTCGGGGGGCCAAGGTGAGTGTGGTCAGCTCAACGTCACTCGTGTTAAGGGTGCCTGTGGTGACCCCAGCGTTCTGCCAGCAAAAACGGGCTCCCAAGCTCTGTTTTCGGTTGCAATGGCCTTCTGCAACCCTCTTCCAGTGAAAACGGAGCTCAGGAGGGTCTCGCACATGGCCTTCCCAAGCTCCATTTTTACTGGCAGAGACACCGCATGCCAATCACTTGCTGTTTCCAGGGTGTCCATGCGGAGCAGTGGAGCAAATCACCCTGCTTGTTGGATCTGGCCCCTGGGGCCTAGAGTTTGACACCCCTGTTCTAGTTCAACCCTCTACTCAGGCAAGAAACCTTATATCATTTCAGACAAGTTGTTGTTCAAACTCTTATTAAAAAGCACCCTGTCAGTCTTCAAGATCTTCTGCTATTGCTTTGCATCTTTTCGACTGCCATAAGGTAGGAATAAGTTGGGAAGTGAGCTGGAGGTGAGCTGGAGGTGTTACGTTCGTCTGTTGTATAAATGGGAGGGGGGAGCATAAAATAGAGTTAGGTTTCTATTTCTCGCTTAGCTTTCTTCTCTCTGCGCAACTGCAACCCGTTATCAAAATATGCCAAGGTCAACGGACAGAGGCCTCATCATCACCTGAAGATGCCACATGATCATATCCACAACTTCTAATTGGAAGTGTCATTTGAACTATTGGGGGTGGGAACATTTCCATCACTTTCTATATGTGAATTGCACGCCTAAATTCTCAGATTCAGAATTCTTTGGTTGCTACCACCCAAGGACAGGACAAGAAGCAATGGGTGGAAATGAATCACGGAGAGAGGCAACCTAGAACTAAAAACTAATTTCCTGACAGTTAACAGATAACAGATAATCAGAGTTGGAAGGGACTTGTAGGTCATCTAGTCCAACCCCCCTGCCCAAGCGGGAGATCCTACACCATTTCTGACAAATGGCAGTCCAATCTCTTCTTGAAAGTCTCAAGTGATGGCGCTCCCACAACTTCCGAGGACAAACTTTTCCATTGGTTGATTGTTCTCACTGTCAGAAAATTTCTCTTTATTTCCAGGTTGAATCTCTCCTTGTTCAGTTTCCATCCATTATTCCTTGTCTGGCCTTCAGGTGCTTTGGAAAATAGCTTGACCCCTTCTTCCCTGTGGCAGCCCCTCAAATATTGGAAGACTGCTATCCATGTATCCTTCTCTTCACTGGACTAGCCATGCCCAGTTCCTGTTCTTCATATATAGTTAGAACAATTAGTCAGTGGAACGACTTGCCTCCAGCAGTTGTAAATGCTCCAACACTGGAAGTTTTCAAAGAGAGATTGGATTGCCCACAGAAGACTGAGAACAGCAGATTGGGACATGAAATGGGATGACTCAGGCTAAAATTCCAGGTTCTGTCCAAAGTGGAAAAAAAAAAACATGTTGCAAGTTCCACTTTAAAGAAATAATTACAAAAACAGTCTCTGAGCAAGTCCATCTTGGAGAACAAAAATATATCCGACTCAAAAGAAATGGTCTCCCTCAACTTCGGGTTCATTCCTAGCAATTATCTGCCCATCCTTGTATTGCTTTCTTAAGGCCCTGTCACACTGGCCGACGGATGCAAAACGTTTGTGAAAAGGACACAGCGGACAAGAAAAATGTTCCATCCGTTGTTATCCGCTCTCAAAAGGAGCAAAAATGTGCATAACCAGAGCGGATAACACGGAAAGGAACGGACGGGAGGAGGACATAGGGTGGATGGAAAGCGGATGCTCCACGGAAACCTCGCGGATGGAAGCGGATGAGAGCGGATGGCACATCCGCAAGGCTTCCGGGGGAGCGCAGCAAAGCGGATGCGGAACGGAAAGAGTGGATGCCGAGCAGATGAAGCGGATGCACAGCGGATGCCGAGCGGATGAAGCGGATGCACAGTGGATGCCGAGCGGATGAAGCGGATGCACAGTGGAAGCCTAGCGGATGCCTAGCAGAAGCCTAGCGGAAGCCTAGCGGATGCCTAGCGTTCACTGCGCATGCGGGGAGGATGCATTGCATCAGCCCTGAGGATATAAAGGGAAGCAGCTCCCAAGCAGGTCACCATTCAGAGGAAAGACTTGCCAGCCAGCCAGCCAGCAACCCAACAACCATGGGGAAGAAACGGAAACCTCTGGCATCTGCTGCCAGCCCTGGCAAGAGGGACAGGGCCACCCTCCCACCCCCTGGCCCTGACTCTGCTTCTGCTGCCCGGGCTCGATCTTCTGGTGCTGGGGCTTCTGCTGATGCTGCTTCTGCTGGTGCTTACTCTGCTGGCACTGCTCCTGGTGCTGGTGCTTCTGCTGGTGCTTACTCTGCTGGCACTGCTCCTGGTCCTGCTGGTCCTGCTGGTTCTCCTGGTCCTGCTGGTGCTCCTGGTCCTACTCGTGCTCCTGGTCCTGCTCGTGCTCCTGGTCCTGCTTGTGCTTCTGGTCCTGCTGGTCCTGCTCCTGGTCTTGCTGGTGCTGCTGGTGCTGCTGGTCCTGCTGGTGCTCCTGGTCCTGCTCCTGGTGCTGCTGGTGCTGCTGCTGCTGGTGCTGCTTTTGCTGCTACTGTTGTTGCTGCTGCTGCTGGTGGTGGTGGTGTGGAGGAGCATCCCCTACAACCTCGAAGCCCCTCTGATGAGGGCCCATATGGCCCTGCCAAAGGGAGGAAGAGGCAGACGCGTGAACGGAAGAGGAGGCAATACAACATAGAAGAGGAACATGAGGAGGAGGTGCTGGAGTGGCTGAGGGAGAACAAGTATCTATGGCGGAAGGGACACAGGGTCTATCGCGACACCAAAAGGAAGCAGGCTGCTTGGAGAGAGAAAGCGGAGAGCCTGGGCTACACTTCGGAGGTGCTCCTCGGCTGGTGGAAGCACATGCACACCTGGTACGGGAAGCTGCACCTCAAGAAATCTGGCCAGGCCGCGGTCAAGCTGAAAGACAGAGACCTACGTGATGGCCAAGTACAGCTTCTTGGAGGGTGAGATCTGCCACCGAGGAGCAGCCCCTCTCACAACCTTCTCTCTCAGGCAGCCTGCTGAGAGCCAGTCCTCTTCTGGCAGAGAGTCAGCTCCTGTGTCCAGGCAAGTGTCTGTGGAGTGTGCCACGACGGAGACCCCCCCGACAGCTGCACTACCCGTGGCAGAGCACGTAGAGGACCCCCTGACGCAGTGTGAGAAAGGAGACGGCACTTCCACCACAGCCCAACACCATCCACCCCCAGCTCCACCTCCACAGAAAGGCAGAGAGGTAAACCGGAGGGGCAGAGCCACACTGTCCTGCTGGAGATAAGAGACACCATCAGGAGCAGCGTAGATCTCCTCTTTCAGCTGGTACACACCGACACCCCATCCTCCAACCGCACGCCCTTCCTCACCTATGTCAACCAGACCCTCATGAACATGTCAGAACCCCAGTACTAGGTGGTGAAGGACAGGATCACCGATCTTCTTCACAACCCTCCAGACCAAGATGAACCTGCTCCCACCCAGTCCAGGCCTGCTCCTCCACCCCAGGTGATGTCACTGCCCTTCCAAGGCTTTCCACAGGTCCTCACCTACCAAGGCTACGGCTACCAGGAGGTCCAGCAGCACAGGCAGCCCTTCCAAGTCCAGGCACAGGTACATCGGACGCCACCGGTGCCACTGATGCCAGCCACGCCACTGATGCCAGCCATGCCACAGATGCCACCCATGCCACCCACGCCACCGATGCCAGTCCTCACCCAGCTGCAGACCAGACAGCCCTACTACACTGCTTCTTCCTCCACCCCACAGCCAAGCCCAGACTCAGTTCATCTGTCATCGGTATTGGGGCTGACACCCCATGTCATGGAGGAAGGGGCTCTCAACATCACGGGGCTGAGCCAGCTGTCTGAGAGCTTCCTCAACACACCGTCCCATTGTCCTCTCGGGGCCAGGCACCCCAGTGGCGCTTCAGACCAGCACTCCAGCAGCAGCCACCTCCACAGCACCTGGACCCTTCACCCCTGAGACTGGGCACGCCTCCGAGTGACCAAGAAGAGTGCCAGAGACTGGGTGGCTATCTGTTGACTTTATTTTTGCTTTGGACACTTGATTTGGGTCATTTTTCTTTCACAGCTTGTTATTAATAAAGATTATATTTGCTTCACACACTTGCTTCATTTATTTTTGTCAATAAAGTCTTGGTGGAAACTTTTAGAAATGGTTTAAGCCTTTGCATGCTTGTGGGATGGATTAGGATAGCAGTGGGATGGGCAGGGATACCTTTGGGATAGGTAATAGCTGTGGGATGGGCAGGGATACCTGTGGGATGGGTAATAGCTGTGGGATGGGCAGGGATACCTTTGGGATGGGTAATAGCTGTGGGATGGGCAGGGATACCTTTGGGATGGGTAATAGCTGTGGGATAGATAAACCTCCAGTGCAAGCATAGTGGGACTGTATGGTCCACCCTCCCAGTGCCACACCTATGGCCCTTTATTATCAATAATAATGTAATCATTCATCCACACATGTCAACATAAACACAACTCTTTATTAAATGCCCTGTTCATTGTAGGCCCACCCAACATACATGGCCCAATCTCATCAGTGTGGTGAGACAGGCTGAAGGAAACATCCATTAATCATCTATCATCCTGTCTTGCCACTCCACTGCTCCAGCTGGGGAGTTGCACCAGTGTCTCAGGAGGTTAAGCTGCTTCTTCCCTTCATGTGAAGCTCTGTTGGGGCCTTGCACATCCTTAGTGTCCACCAGGTTTCATCCTTGCCTCCATTCACCAGGCTCCATGTCCCCATTGTCATGTTGGAGGTCCACGAGCCTGTTCTGCAACACTGGGTAGCGGGTGCGCATGAGATTGTGCAGGATGCAGCAAGCTTCCACGATCCTCCTCACGGTCTCTGGGCGATGCTGCATGGTGGTGAGAAGTACCTGGAACCTGTTGGCCAGGATGCCAAAGGCGTTCTCCACCACCCACCTTGCCCTGGACAGCCTGTAGTTGAAGATCCTCTCTTCACGGGTGAGGCATCTGGAGGTGTAGGCCTTCATGAGGTAGGTTCTGAGGAAGAAGGTGTCATCCCCACAATGAAGTAGGGCACATCTTGCATGTCGTTGGGCAGGGGGGTCTGGATCTGGGAAGCCCATGATGAGGTTGCGTTCCAGCCCCTCCTTGAGGTCACTGGCGTTGTATACCTGGACATCTGAAGCTGACCCGTTGCCTGAAGCATCGATGTACATGAACTTGTAGTCAGCATCGACCATAGCGAAGAGGAATGATGCTGAAGAAGAACTTGAAATAAGTGGACCCCGACTTGGCTGGAGCTTTGCAGGCCACGTGCTTGCCATCTATGGCTCCAACGGTGTGGGGGAAGTTCCACCTCTGATACCATTGCTCTGCAACTTTCTTCCAGCCTTCTTCAGCGGAGGGGCACAGGAGGAGCTCCTCCAGGTATTCTTCGATGATGGCCTGCACCACTTCTCTGACCACAATGCTGATGGTGTTGTGTGGCACCCTCCAGCCGTACTTCATGCTCCTGTATGTGGTCCCAGATGACGCAGAGTCAGTGCCATCTTGAGCCCAGGGTCCAGGCTGGGCCGGAAGTTGGTGCTCTGCTTGGTCAACCTGGGTCTCAGCCGCTCCACAACTTTATCAAACATCCTCATGAAGTTCTGGAATGCACGATGGTCTTCGTTCCTCAGCTCCACCATCAGCTTGTTGTACAGTCTGTACTCTGCTCTTCTCCCGATCCATCTTTGGACCCAGACACTTCTTACCGCCTCCTTTTCTTCCCGTAGAACAGTGGAAAGAGCCTGTACATGGCTTCACAGTGTTGCAGAACGATGGTGGCTACCAAAAGGAGTGTGTTACGATCCATGGTGGACATCAATGGATGCTGTGGAAGAGCAAGAGCCAGATGAAGGATGCAGAGGTCTGCACAGCAGGGCTGCTGGACTGAAAGTGAGATCCAGATGAGTTGCTCCCCCTTTTTATAGGCAATATAGGTTTTCCACTATGTGTCCTTTTGCATCCTCTAGGCATCCTTAATATCCGAGATAGGTTCCCTCTGCGAATGTTTTTTCCGTTTTAAATGCTTTGTATGTGAGCTGCATCCGCTTTCATCCTTTCTCCGTCCGTGCTACTAACGCTGCATGTCTGTTCCGCATCCGTTTTGCTTCCTCCGTGTCCGTTTTCCGCTAGAGTGGATGCGAGTTGCACGGATGCGCAGCGGATGCCTAGCGGATATAGCGGACACGTAACGGATGATGTCGGATGTCGAACTGATTTTCCCCGTATGCGTTGCGGATACAGAACGGACGTGTTGGATACATTTTCCGCTCAAAAAGTTTTGAGCAGCTCAAAACCTTTTGAGCAGATGGAACCTCAGTCGACAGATGCTGGACGGATAGACAGGAAGAAAAATGGACGCAGTGAGTACAGAACGGGTGAATCGCGTTAACCAACGGATGGCAAGTGTTTCTCTCCGTTTTGCATCCTCTTTCCATCCATTGGTGGAGTGTGACATGGTCTTTAGCAGTAGTCCCAAAGTTCATGAACCACTTCATAAATGCATGGCCCAATATAAGAGAACAAAGCCGGACTAGATTCAGCAGTCCATCTGCATTTAAAAGAGAATGGTCATTCTTTTGAAGGCAGCAAAGTCCACATTTTTGACAGAAAGGACCTCTGGTTTGAAAGAGGGGTCAAAGAGGCCATCTTTGTCAATACTGAACAGGCCTCTCTCAACAGAGAGGAGGAATATGACATCATCTTCCTCCAATCTACAAGACAGTCTTTTCAACAGTTCCAAGAAGGCTCCACACCCATTTGCACCACTTAGGGGACCCTGAGGACACAAGTAAACCTCCAGGTGACCTTACAAGAATGCAAATGACCAGCTGCTGGTAAAACCTTCCATTCCTCACCATCTAGTCAGAGCTGAAGAAACTTCTTGGATGTGGATGAGAAGTGAAATGTCTTCAAAGAAAACAAGGAAGTCCAATTAAATATTATTTAACATGGGACCTACTGTACAAGTGCCTAGAAAACAGATGCAGTGATTAGTAGCTCTATAATGAAAAAAGATTAACAAAATGGTACATACATACATACATACATACCTGCTGTAAGTAATATTACTAATGGATTGTACTTGACTACAGATTATATTCTATAGAGTGACTAGAGATGAAGACTACATGGTATAACTATGAGAATATGGTTATAATTATGATGTAAAATAATATGTATATTCAAAAGAAATTACATTGTATAATTATGAGAAAAATCAGGGTGTATAAAACTATGTGTATTTAAATGAGATTTGATACAACAGTACACTGGCGTTGCAGAAATAGAAATGTGATGTATAATAAATGAAGATGTATAATAATTCTTTAAAATGAATTAGAAGGAAATAGAGCTACATTATGGGCTTCTTGGATATTAATAAACTTTTGGTGTCCTTCTGATTTCAAAAATAGTACTTAAGGTCTGGGAAATCACTCAGAGGTCTCCAGGATTGGGGAGGTGATATGTCCTATAAAACTTATAAAATATATATAGTAAAATATAAAATACAGTTAAGCCATTAAAAATAAAAGCTCAGCTGCCTCTTGAAAAAGCACCTTTGGGACAACCATGTCTTGGATGACTGAGAATCTCCAAGCCATTTCTTAGTGGTAGTACAGAAATGGCTTTCTACTTCCCTATTCCCAGTGTAATTTATGACTAATTTATTCCTTTTAGGGGATTCAGCAAAGGTTCCCCCTGCCATCACCAGTAAAAGCTTCCTTCTAGGCTATCGTGACTCCCAGCTAACGCCCAGTCTACCTGGATGGTCAAAGGACAAAGTGATCTGGTCTTGCTGAGAGCTTAATGACAGTTTACAAATACAAAAGAAGAGTATAAAATAATAGAATCCTTAAAACAGGGAAAGTCCTAATTCCTAGAGGGACCAACAACAAAAGCAGTAAGTTCTATAGGAAAGGCATCCCGTTCATAAGAAAAGGCCCAAGATAATGTTTTTGACACCAAGTCAGCCAGAAATTTATCAAATTATGTAGAAATAAGCCACCCAAGAGGGGACGCGGCAGCTCAGGGGCTGAGGTGCTGAGCTCATCGATCAAAAAGGTCGGCAGTTTGGCAGTTCGAATCCCTAAGTGCCGCCTAATAGAGTGAGCTCCCGTTACTTGTCCCAGCTTCTGCCAACCTAGCAGTTCGAAAGCATGTAAAAATGCAAGTAGGAAAATAAGGACCACTTTGGTGGGAAGGTAACAGCGTTGTGTGCATCTTCGGCGTTTAGTCCTGCCGGCCACATGACCACAGAGACGTCTTCGGACAGCGCTGGCTCTTCGGCTTTGTAACGGAGATGAGCACCGTCCCCTAGAGCCATAAACGACCAGCCCATCGGTGCAAGAGGAACTTTTACCTTTACCTTGAAGCCACCCAAAGTTAGAATTTATTACATGACTTACTGTACTGTCTAAGCCCCTTCTCTCTTTAACAGCTTCCTTGCTAAAGGGACAAACTGCAGATATTGCATCGGGAAAGTCCAGACAATCATTGGATTAAGAAGGTTTTTGCTACCTTGTACTAAATGCAACAAGAGTAACCGACCAAAAAAGAATGAATGTAACCAACCCAATGTAAACTCACTGACGTTTTGAAAGAAATCACATAGTTTTGACATATTGTAAACAACAAAGAAATGTTCTGTATAAACGTCTAACTTTGATTTTCAGGGTGCCTGATATGGACCTCTGTCCCAAGCCTGAAGAAGTTCTCCATTTCTGCAGAAATAAACAGCGGGAAATTCCCTTCTTCCTCCTCCCGGCGGGATTTATTGGCCACTCAGGCCGAAAAACAGAAGCCCAGTTGAGGCTCCGGCACTGCCTACACCTGGGAGGCTTCCCAGCGTGGTCTGCAACCTTGGTGATTTCCGAGTAGTCTCCCATCCAAGCAATAAGAACCAAGCCTCGCTTCGGAAAAGGAGGGGCGGGGGGGAAAGTCGCCTGTCCCCCAACTTTCCAGTTTCTTCTGAGGCGCGGCGGGGCTCCCACGCACCCCCAGTGGACGCGCCGCCCTTGGGCTTCCTGCTCCCGGGGAGATTCCCCGCCTGCGCCTCCGCCTCCGCCTCCGACCCCGCCTCTGAAGCGGCGACGGCCCTTCCCCCTTTCCTTTCGCTTTCCCTGCCCGCCGGAGCCGTCCGGGTGTCTGCCGGACCTCGGCCGCCGGGCTTCGCTTCGCTCCTGCCGGCATGGCGGCGGCGGCTGCACCGCCGACTGTCCCGGTGCTCATCCACCGGCTGGCGGAGCGCCTGCTGAGGACTCTCAGCCACCTCTTGGATCGCGCACCTCCGGGCAAGGGCTGGCGGGATTTGGCGCAGCTCGCGGGGAGCCGCGTCGGGCTCCGGCTGAGGTGAGCGAGCTCGGCAGGGAAAGGGAGGGACGGAGGGTGGATTGCCCGGGCGGCGGACGGAGAGAGGGGATCCCCGAAGCCGCCGTGAAAGGGAGACCGGATCCTTCGAGGAGCTCAGGGCTTCCCTTTCTCGCTGAGGGGAGCGCGTCGTCTGGCCTCTGGGAGGCAAAAAGGAGGCGCGTCTGGACACAGGCGATCCTCGACTTACAACAGTTCGTTTAGGGACCGTTCCAAAAGTTCCAAAACCAGTAACAAAGGACCCAGTTTTCACACTTAAGGACCACTGTAGCATTCCCAATGTTATGTGTTTGGTCAGGTGATCAAGATTCAGCCGCTTGGCAACCGACCTCATCGTTCATGGTGGTTGCAGTGCAGGTGATTTCCCCCTTTTGCGACCTCCTGACAAGCAGGTTCAATGGGGAAGCTTAGACTCACTTAGCAACAGGCTGCGGCGAGAAAAGTCAGGAAGTGGAACAAATGTTTCACTTAAGAAATGTTTCGCTTAACGACAGACATTTCAGGTTCATTGCAGTCGTAAGTTAAGGACTGCCTCTGTTGAAGTCATGGCCACAGGACGGCACCACCATCAAATTCAGAGGCTTCTGAAGATTCTGGAATAAAGACCAAAGCAGCTAGTTCTCCTGGCTGTGTCTTGTCTCCTGGGTCTGGATGGAAGGCCACCCAGACAGCCAGGGGCTAGAAACAGAAGCACCTGGCTCCATCTGTGTTGAGGGCCTCCTACAGAGAACTTCTGATGGTCCCAAAGATAATGATTTCCACATCCTTGTTCTGTATAGGCTTTAAGTTAACTTTGACACTACTTCCTCTTCCTTGGTGAGAAGTCAAGGAGCCGCTGTAGGCGGTTTCCGAAACAGTCAACAAGTGCAGTCCAGGAAAGAATCAATCATGGGTGCTCAGAAGACTAGGACTAGGGGTGACATGATAGCAGTATTCTAATATTTGAGGGGCTGCCACAAAGAAGAGGGGATTGATTTAGTTTCCAAAGCACCAGAAGGCAGGACAAGAAACAATGGATGGAAACTAATCAAGGAGAGAAGCAACCTGAAATTAATGAGAAACTTCCTGACAGAATAATCAACCATGGAACAGCTTTGCCTTCAGAAGTTGTGGGTACTTCATCACTGGAGGCTTTTAAAAAGAGTCTGGACAGCTACTTAATGTGTAGGATCTCCTGCTCGAGCAAGGGGTTGGACTAGAAGATCTCCAAGGTCCCTTCCAGCTCTATTCTGATTGAACTGAAACTTGCCTCTATGCAAGACAGCTTGGTTTACATACTGGTCAATTTGGTTAACATGCTGGTCTAAGAGCCAAGAGATCAAGTTCTAGTTCCACCCTAGGCATGAAAGCTGATTGAATGACTTTTGTGCCCGTCTTGCACTCTCAGTTCAAACCACCACACAGGGTTGTTTGTTGTTGTGGGGAAAGTAGAAGCTGATGCGGGTTATTTATAAAGTAATAAAGGCAGGATAGGTAAAGGTGAAGGTTTGCCTCACAAACACGTGCTAGTCATTTCTGGTTCTAGAGGACGGTGCTCACCTCTGTTACAAAGCCGAAGAACCAGCATTGTCCGAAGACGTCTCCGTGATCATGTAGCTGGCATGACTAAACGCCGAAGGTGCACGGAATGTTGTTACCTTCCCGTCAAAGTGGTCCCTATTTTTCTACTTGCATTTTTACATGCTTTCGAACTGCTAGGTTGGCAGAATCTGGGACAAGTAACGGGAGCTCACTCCGTTATGTGGTGCTCGGGATCCAAACTGCTGACCTTTCTGATCAAGAAGCTCAGCATCTTAGCCACTGAACCCCTTGACCTTTTAAAAGATGATGCCATAACTACTGCCTTACATTCTGTAGCGAGCCATCTGGAGAAGCCCAGAAACTATTATCGGGATGCTTTTCATTAATACGATTCTGCCCAGCATCCTTATCGAAAAGCTGACTGACTGGGATTTTCCCTCTTCCATCTGCGACTGGATCAAAGACGTCCTGAGGGAAACAGCCACAAACAGTGACGGTTGGGTCTGTCCCATCCACCTCCCTGAAGCTTAGCATTGGCTCTCCACAAGGCTGTGTGCTCAGTCCCTATCTGTACTCACTGTACACACATGACCCATCCACTGTGATCATTAGGTTTGCAGATGATACCACCATATTGGATCTCATCACAGGTAGAGACGAAATAGCTTACAGGGGGAAGGTTCAAAAATTATCCTCATGGTACCTAGAAAACAACCTGCATCTGAACATCAGCAAGACAAAAGAGATAGTGTTAGACTTCCGGAAAAAAAGAAAGGAACCTGTCCTACTTGACATAAAGCGGGGCGGCTAGGAGAGAGTTTCCTCCTTTAAATTCCTGGGAGTCTACCTCAGCAAAGATCTTACCTGGAAAATCAACACAACTCAGGTAGCCAGAAAGACCCAGCAGAAACTCCATTTCCTTTGGGTCTTGTGAAAGAACAAAATGGAACAATGTCTGATGATCTCCTTTTACCGGTCCACAATGGAAAGCATCCTCTCACATTGCATTATGGTGTGTTATGCTGGCTTGACAGCCGCAGATAGAAAGACACGACAGAGGGTGATGGGCACAGCACAAAACATCGTAGGCTGTCCCCTGATACCACTGAATCAGGGGTCTCCAACTTTGGCAACTTTAAGCTTGGAGGACTTCAACTCCCAGAATTCCACAGCCAGCAAAGTTGGCTGGGGAATTCTGGGAGTTGAAATCCACCAGGCTTAAAGTTGCTAAGGTTGGAGACCCCTGCACGAGATGACATCGCTAGGGCTCGCTGCCTTAGAAGAGTGAGGAAAATCCTCAGGGATGATTCACACCCTGGTCAGCACTTCTTCACTCTCCTATCATCAGGGAGGAGATATAGAAGCATAGCCAGCCGCACCAAAAGGCTGAAGAACAGTTTCTACCTGTGGGCTGTCAGACTTCTGAATGGAAAATAACCTCATGTCAACATAGTATGATAGACTTGTGGGGACAGCGCATTGTGCAATAAATTCACATGGTGAAATAAGATTGTGTGTTTGTCAGTAAGATTCACTGGGTTGGGGATTTTTATTTTTTTTTTCTTCAGTGTGAGTTGTGTTGAGGGAGGGTGCACAAAGGAAGGCTCAGCCAATCTCATTGTGCATAATGTTGTACTCTGACAATAAAGGTTGATTTGATTTGTTTAAAGACAAAAATAATCTAAGATCATTTCCCAATGGGATCCCCTGAGGTCCCTTGTTTGGAGGACATGGCTACTATTGAAAGAGTTTTTCAAGTGATAGCTTTAAAAATGTCTACTTATTTAAACCGTCATTTAGCCATTGCTTCCGGTTTTATTCTGTGTATGCTTTTATTTATGTGTTTATCACATTAATTGATGATATAGTATTACACTTACACTATGTTCGCTGTTGCCCAGAGATTCTTGTCTATTGAAATGCAATGAGAGAAATCATTCACTTGAGGATTTTCAAATTTTGCACCTAACCTCCTAAATTAACATGCCTGTGTGATCTAATGGGTTTTTTTAAGAATAGCATAGCATGGCATGGCATAGCATGACATAGCATAGCATAGAATTCTTTATTGGCAAGTGTGATTGGACACACAAGGAATTTGTCTTTGGTGATATTCTCTCAGTGTACATAAGAAAAAATAAAATACATTCATCAAGAATCATAAGTTACAACACTTAGTGATTTTCCTGGTGTTTTTTTTTTTCTAGCCTCCCTTAGATCATTGCAGGAAGTTTTGGCTTAGCACTGGATTCATCATTTGGAGGAGTTAATTGGGTTGGGCAAGGAGAGGAAAAGGCAACTCCCTATAGATTTGTTCCCTGACTATTATGTCAGGCCAACTTGATCTTTCTTGCCCATGGTATTCTTTCAGGGAGCTAGCACTGCAATTTTACTCCAGACCAGTCTTTTCTCAAATTTAGGCAACTTTAAGATGTGTGGAGTTCAACTTCCAGAATTCCCCAGCCAGAATTCTGGGAGTTGAAGTTCATACATCTTACAATTGCCAAGTCTGAGAAACGCTGATCTAGATCTCAGGCTTATTTAACTGTATGTACAGAAAGACTTATTATTGCCCTTGTTGTTTGTTGTCATTCTTTGCAGTTCTCTTGAGTTGGAGCATTGTTCTCTGCAAGTTCTGGCTCCTGAAGGAAGTCCCAGCTGGAGTCTCCTTCAGCTAATGGGTGAAAGAGGCTGTACTGTTTCAGAGTTGACAGAATTGCTGCAGTCCTTGCAACACACCGAGGCGCTTCAGTTGCTCAATCCAAGTGAGTTTTAAGTTCTCAGCCACCTCTTAGTAATCATATTACTACAAGTTGCATTTTGCACTTAAAACATGAAATTATATTGGCTTCCATCAGCGGTGGGAATAATTTTTTTTACTACCAGTTCTGTGGGCATGGCTTGGTGGGCATAGTGTGGCTTGGTGGGTGTGGCTTGGTGGGTGTGGCAGGGGAAAAATCTCAGTCCCACCAACCTGTTTTCCAGCTCCGTTCTCCTGTGCAGGGCAACCCAGCCGATCAGCTGGGACTTGGGAGGCAAAGAATAGATGGGGACAGGGCCAGTCAGAGGTGGTATTTACTGGTTCTCCAAACTACTCAAAACTTCCGCTAACAGTTTTCCAGAACTGGTCAGAACCTGCTGAATATCACCTCTGGCTTTCATCTAACAACTAAGCGAACCCAAATGTCTTTGCAGTGTATCAGGGAAGGAAGAAAAGATTATGACCAGTCAGTGAGGAACAAGTCAGAATTACAATGGACCCCCCCCCCCCCAAAAAAAAAAAAAAGGACTTATGATGTGGATTCAAAGTTCTGACATGCAACCACTCACTCCTCCAGTCACATGACTACATTTTGGACACTTGGCAACCAGTGTACCTTTATAGCTGTTTGCAGAGTCCTGCAATCCATGACTGTGATATTTTTTCCCTGAAACCAACATTTATTTCCAATTTCCAGAAAAAAATGCCCCATGGCAAATAGTGAATTCGCCTAACTACCACTACATTTAATTTATGACTGCCACAATAAAAGTGATAAAAGTGGGTATACTTCATGATCGTCATGACTTGTGACCAAAATTGCAGAATGAATTACGGTCATAAATTGAGGACATCTTCCAGTTTAGGGTACAGCTGTTTAAGCTTTGCCTCCCTGTTAGAAAGAGCCTTCGGGATACTGCCAATGAAGAGTCAAATTGCTTTTTGTGAGTTAAATGTCACATGCATGTAACCTGATAAAGTAGAACCTCTGGTCACGACCATAATTTGTTGCATAAATTTAGTCACAACCCGATTTGGTCATGACCCGAACCTAATTTTGGAAATTTGGCGCTTACCAAAAAAAATAGTGCAGAAGGGGAAATCGACTGCGAAACAAAAAATAATTTGTGAATTTTTTGGTCAGAACCCAATTTGGTCATGGTCAGAAGCATTCATGATCAGAAGTTCTACTGTAATCCATGTGAATCTACATAGACAAGTGGTTCATTTATAAGTTGCTACTAACATCAATTCTGAAAACCATAGATTGTAAAATTTTAAAAAAGTTCATTTTTTATCATACTAAATAATGGAGCACCTACTTTATCCCACAGTCAATTTCCAAATGATATAAATATAGTTCAAAAGAATGGAAACATCAATAAATGCAAAGTTGAGTAGATGCATGTAGTACAGGGGTGTCAAGCTCGCCTCATGATGGCTTCACGTAACATATCCCAATGTTTTTTCCCCTTCACTAAACTGGGCATGGGTGTGGCCAGCATGTGACGTATCTTGCCCGTGGGCCTAGAGTTTGACAACTTCCTTTCCAAATGTAACAATTACAGAACACTATATGAACATATATTTAAATGAAGTGTTCTTCTCATTGCATCTCAAACAATATGATGCTTTTACGATATAAACGCAGTGGAGTCTAATGTGTCTAATGAAATATTATTTGTATTGAATGAAATGTTATCTAAGATACCCAGAGTTTTTGATAATGAAGTTAACACCACTTGCATTGTTGGCTTGATTATCTTTTCTAGGATTTTCCCAGCTATTGATGTCAAGCTGCAGTTTCCCAGATCCACTTTCCCCCGCTTTTTGAAGACTGGAATGAATTCTTTTCCAGTGCTCTTGCAGTTCCCCTCTGCTCCAGGATCTCTGAAAGATTTTGTTCAGTGGTTCTGACATCACTTCTCTTTCAGATTTCTTTATCCCTTTACTGCTATAGTGTGTTTTCAATTTGTTCTGTATGTTGTCTTGATTTTTTTTGATGATTAGACAGCCTTACAAATAAGCAGGCAAGCAAACTTCAGTGTGTTTATATAATTAGCTTCCATTGTGTTATAAATATAGATTACTCTTATTTTTCCGTAGCTATAAAGATCGTTGTAGAACCAGAATCCCAAGCTGTTTTCTCTGGCCAGATGGTGAAACTAAGCTGCTGGGCGACAGGATATCCTCTCCTATATTATCAGTGGTTTAAAGAGAAAAAAATGGTAAATAAATATACTAGAATGTAACTGGTAGCTTCTAAAATGTAGACAATTTTGGATCGTATTGAATGCAATGTTCTTTTTAAAATGCTTTTATTAAGACTTTTCAGTAGAATAAAAGTATTGAAAGTATTAAAAAGTATAGAAAATTAAACATAAAAGAAAAAGAAAAAAGAAGATAAGGAAAAGAAAAAAGGAAAAAACAAGAAAGCATAGAATTGTGATTTTTTTAACCTTCTTTTCAACAAATATTTGTCATTTTAATTTTTCCCTCCCTTTTTTTGTTCCCAAACCTGAGAACAAAATTGCAGTGGAATTGCATGCGGGCCTTGTCTTGCGTCAGGTTTGAACCTTCTCAAGTTATAAGTCCTTGAGGCTGAAGCGAGGTACAATTCTACTTGTCCCTCCTTCAAGTTATCCCTGGGTGAATTGTCCCACAGAGAGTTGGCTGCGGCAAGTTGGCCATGGTGAGTTGGCCATGGAGAGTTGTCCCATTCTGGGTGTGGTGGGAGGCTTGGTCTCTCTCTCTCCCTCATCCAGGCCCTCTCTACAATGGTCCACTTAACGATCGCAACTGAGAGAGCCTGGATTGCATTTTTCAAGCAAAGTAGCCCCATGGTGTCTTGCTTAATGATTGCTTCACTCAATGAATTGAGATTTCAGGCCCAGTTGTGGTTGTAAGTAGAGGACTCTGTATCTTATTTATTATTTGGGCGGGATGGATGGCAAACTAATGAATAAGAAAATTTTAAAAAATATTTTTATTCTATTTATATTGTTTAATCCCAGCTCTGTTTTCTGAGGTGAATGGTTCATACCATATGCAGAAGTGTTTCCGGATTTTATCTTCGTGACCACATCTCTCTCAATTGTGCACTGGGCAGAATTGTAACTTGAGAAAAACACCTCAGCTTCCCTAGGTTTCATGAGGATAAAGGGAGAGGGAGGATGAAAGCATATTGAGACCTGCTACAGGTAGTCCTCAACTTACAACAATTCATTTAGTGACTGTTCAAAGTTACAACGGCTGTGGAAAAAAAGTGGCTTACGGCCGTTTTTCACAGTTACAACCTTTCCAGCATCCCCATGATCACGGGATCAAAATTCAGATGATTAGCATCTGATTCATATTTATGACTGTTGCTATGTCCCAAGGTCATGTGATCACCTGTTGCGACTTTCTGATGAGCAGTCAGTGGAAAAGCCAGAGTCACTTAACAGCTGGGTTATTAAGTTATCAGCTGCAGTGGTTCACTTAACAACTGAGGCAAAGAAGGTCATAAAATGGGGCAAAATTCACTTAACAAATGCCTCACTTCACAACAGAAATTTTGGGCTCAATTGCAGTTGTAAGTCGAGGACTACCTGCACTATATTTACATCAATAAAAATAATACTGCATGACTTTAGTCTCCTGGTCTATATGAAGGGGTTTATTTTATTTAAACCAATTTATTCAGCCATCCATCTCACACAAGGGGTCAAGGGTTGACATCATGATATTGTGCTGGCCCCCAGCCTACTTCCCAAGTTCTTATTTTTTGAAAACTTAAGTGGGATAAAATGTATGGTAAAACCACCCAATTTCTTACAGCCAACATACCATTTTTTCAGTGTCTATGATTTTTCAAAGAAATGTGTTTTTCATATTTGAGGAATAGTAATCTCATAGGGAAAAATCAGCATATGGCAGGGATCTTGGCAGCATTCATACAAATGTTGAATGGGTGTTTATAGTGTGCAACTAAAATATAAATATAACTGGTTTCTTTTTGGACAAAACATTTCTATGACATTAAGCAGTGTTGAATGAAGACCTGTGGATACTTAAATGATTTCATTACTGGTAAACCCTGGCATTTGGTAGAACTTGAAATTTCACTATTGTTGATGTTTAAGTACTCTTTGTGTAATATTTTGGTTTTATTTTTATCTGGGTGAATATAGTATGAAATTTTCCCATTCTCAACAGTACACTTCACATCCAAAGTAGTTATTGAATTAATTGAATTAACAGTATGTGGTGTGCATGGAAATATATTAGGCTGCAGTTCTAAGTATTCAATCTACGTAGGTGGTGGTTTGACTTGCAACTAATCAAAGTTCCAACGGGCCTACCTGAGTGTTAGTTTCAGCTCAGATTTGAAGTTCCAATAATCAGCAGCTCCCTTCCCACTGTCTCATGACCTTACTGTGGGTGCTTGGAAATGGGCTGAAAAAAATTTTTAAATTTTTTTTTTATTTTTAATATAATAATTCCATCTTCAATTAAACAGGAAATGGGCTGAATTTATGGCTGTTTGCAGTGTCCCATTGTCATGTCAGGTCTGGCTTTTTCTGCAGAGAATTTTGTGGCCTCACTTGTTGATCTATGTCTTTTGGTGTATAACTGGTTTTGTTGATTTTAGCAGTCTTACTGTTATTTGCTTGGTTTATTCTGCCTTACATTGCCCTATAAATTATTTATGCTTTGTAAACTGCCTAGAGTTACTGTTGCGACTTCTAAACTGCTTAGCGTTACTGTTGTAACTGTTGTAAAGTAGTGGAATGAATGAATGAATGAATGAATGAATGAGTCAATCAATCAATCAGTCAGTCAATCAATGAATCAATCAATGAAAAATCAACACAATCTCAATAATGCCTAACAACAGGGGTCTTCAAACTTGATAGCTTTAAGACTTGTAGACTTCAATTCCCAGAATTTCTCTTCCAGTCATGTTTGCTCAGGAATTCTGGGAGTTGAAGCTCACAAGTTTCCAAATTTGAAGACCTTTGCTTTAGAAGCTTCTCTTTGTGTTCTTAGTCTTGGTCCTAAATTGGAGAGACCATCAATTAACTTCCTGCTCATCTACAAGTTTATCAGGCAGATTTTGCCTCACTTCTTAATCCAGTTTAACAATATTGTATTGATAATATTTATGCTGAGTTTCTTGCAGAAAGATTATTAGATAACATAACAATATAATTGTTAGATAAAATAGAACAAGAGTAAGTTGGATTGAGATAGATGGGTGTAGAAATTGAATCAATCAATCAATCAATAAAATTTTAAAATCTTGAGGATTTGACATTTCATTTTTCTTAGTTAATGTTTCAAACAGCGAATGAATATGCCTGATCTCCAAACTGATCTTTGGTGAAATTCTATTCTATTGGTTTAAAATAATGCTCAACATAGAACAATGGCTGAATTCACCAATCACTCTAAGTTTAAACCAACAATCAGCAAAACCAGTTTTTGTGTGTAACATAGCTAAACACTATTATATTATACCTTCCAATAGTTTCCCTATTGTGGCAATGTATGCAATATGTTTTAATTTTTAATTTAATTTAATTTTAATTCAGGTTCCAAATGGGAATTCCCCAGAACTGATATTCAGTCAAGTGACTGCAGAAGATGCGGGATTATACATATGTCGAGTGAACAGCGATTTCTCCTATGAATTCAGCCAGTGGGCACAGCTGGATGTTTGTGATAGCCAAAGAGATTCTGATGGTGGGTTAGAAACTTTTTACATGATAGAAATGGCAAGAAGGTGTAAATAGGAGGCGTACTGATTTTCTACTTCCATTTTAAGTTGTAACAATGATGTTTTTAGATCTCTGCAGTTCTTTCTCTTGGCATAGGGATGATTTTGAAGTCATAGAATATCTGATTATGGAATTTTCTCCTTTCTCTATGGCTGCAGCTTCAGGAAACACAATTCTTAAATCTCTGTCATGTTAGGTTCCAACTACAATAGATTTCTAAACACTTTTAATGAGTCCATGCTGGTGTATTTTACCATAATAGTAGAGTTAAAGGCATTTGTCATCTGTCCTGGAGATAATGCTTTACAGCTTTTATGTACTTTTAGCAGGGGCACAAGTTCATGAAAGACTTGTTAAAGCCTAAAATGTATTATTTCTTGGTATTTACCTGGAAATCTTTCATTGCTTGTTTCCTAGTGACTATTAAAGTATTTCTAGATTACATTTTAATCAGAAGTATCTTAACACAGTATAAACATGCACATTAAAGCAATTTAGTTAATTGTGGATTTAACTTTCTGAAAAAAACACATGTTTTAGATCATATTAAAAACCATTTAATGCTGAATGAAGCAGGAAAGTCTTTATCTCTCACTGGAAATTGAGAAATAAATGGCTTGTCTGTTGGCCTCAAGAAAGCATTTAAATCCATTTAAAACTTTGTTGATAAGATCTACATCCTGAATTGAGCCCAATAACACTTGGAGCCACTCCAAAAGGTATAATATGTTTATTGCTTTCCAATAAAAGAAAATATTTACATTTAGGCAAGAAAATCAAATGCACAGGTACAGTGTATTTGGTACCTTGCTCAAAGGTAGTAACTGTGAGAGGGATCTCAGAGTCTTAGTGGAGAACCATTTAAATAAGAGCAAACAGTGTGCAGCAGCTGCCAAAAAAGCCAACATAGTTCTAGGCTGCATAAATAGAGGGATAGAATCAAGATCACTGAAGTGTTAATACTCCTTTATAATGCCTTGGTAAGGCCACGCTTGGAATATTGCGTTCAATTTGGTCACCATGATTTAAAAAAGATGTTGAGACTCTAGAAAAAGTGCAGAGAAGAGCAACAAAGATGATTAGGAGACTGGAGGCTAAAACAGGAAGAGGGGGTCAAGCTATTCTCCAAATCACCTGAGGGCAGGACAAGAAGCAATGGACGGAAACTACTCAAGGAGAGAAGCAACTTAGAACTAAGGAGAATTTTTTTTACAGAACAATTAATCAGTGGAACAACTTGCCTCCAGAATTTGTGAATGATCCAACACTGGAAGTTTTTCAAAAGATGCTGGATAACCATTTTTCTGAAGTGGTGTAGGGTTTCCTGCATTCCTTGGAGTAGATGACCTCCAAGGTCCCTTCCAACTCTGTTATTCTTTTGTTTGTAGCTCAGGATCGAATTGTGGAGTCCTTGGCACTCTCTGAGCTTGCTTGTTTGCTTGAAGATGTTACTTTACTCAGATAGGTAACATCTTACCTAGAAAATGAGCATATCCCTGTTTATACAGGTAGTCCTCAACTTACGGTCACAAGTGAGCCCAAAATATATGTTGCTCAGTGAGAAATTTGTTAGTGAATTTTGCCCCATTTTATGACTTTCTTGCCACATTTGTTAAGTGAATCACTGCAGTTGTTAAATTAATAGCACTGTTGTTAAGTGAATCTGGCTTCCCCATTGCCTTTACTTGCCAGGTGATCACAAAAGGTGATCATGTGACCACAGGACACTGCAACTGTCATATATTTGAAACAGTTATCAAGCATCTGAATGTATGGTCATAAGGGTGAAAAACAGTCGTAAGTTACTTTTTTCAATGCCATTGTAACTTCGGAGGTAATTTAAACGAACTGTTGTAAGTTGAGGACTATCTGTCCTGCCTGTGTTGTTGGGGGTTGGTTTTTTTCTCTTTGGTAAGTCCTCAATTAGGATTTTGTTTTCTGCTTGATCTGTTTTTTTCTCTTAACCATCTATTCTCGCTATACTTTCTGGATTAAATGCAATTTCTGATCACTCTTGCAAGACAATATCATTTGATTGCTAATTGTAATATTAAAATGATACATCATTAAAATATTGCCCTCAGATACTGTATATCTTGGTGGACAATCACTTAAGTAATTGCTTGTCCAAAAAAATAATATACTTCAACTCTTTTTACAGTACTTTACCACTCTAATAAGGTTATTTCTCATTAAAAAGGAATATTTAATTAAGTATGGCAGTTACTATCAGGTTTATATGTAAGTTTTATGGTGCATGAAATAGGAGTGAAGCCATATTTATAATTTATTTGTATCATACATAATATACTATTTCTGCAATGAATTAGCATTTACCTATTAATATCTGTTACCTACCTGAATATTTGTTGCTTTAATACATGAAAACATATTTACTACTGAGTTCTCAGAACATGAACATGGCAAATAGCAATAGCACTCAGACTTATATACCACTTCACAGTGCTTTATAATCTTCCCTAAGTGGATTTCAGAGTCAGCCTCTTGCCCCCAACAATCTGGCTCCTCATTTTACCCATCTCGGAAGGATGGAAGGCTGAGTCAACCTTGAGCCTGGTGGGATTCGAACTGCCAAATTGCAGGCAGCTGGCAATTAGTAGAAGTAACTGCAGAACTGCACTCTAGCCACTGCGACACCGTGGCTCTTAATTTAATATGGCTCTTACTTTAATATGAATTACAAAAACACCTAAGCAACTACGATATTGAGTTAAAACTAATTGAGCCCACAATTGTAAAGCAGGTCATCATGTGACTAGACCCCAATTTTACTATCTTCTTTTGTGGTAGATGCTAAGCAAATATGGCAAGGAATGCAGTTGCTCATGTGGTTAGGATGCTGGGCTGATGATTGGCAAGCTCATGTTTGAGACCCAGTCACTCCCATGTGGCGGGGTGAGCTCTCATCACTGGGTCCATCTGCTGACCCAGAAGTTTGAAAGTGGGAGACTGTGAATAGATAGATAGGTACCACTTTGGCGGGACATGTAAGGAGCTTTCTATTGGGCACCACCTGGTCAATGATGATATCACTGGCGAATCCCTTCAACCTGGAAGTGCTTCAGTGCTCCTGACATAACTAGTAGTACTAGCAAATGTGACAGTCATAAAGTGAACGTAGCTTTGTTAAGCAAAGCCATTGTTCACTGTCAGGTGTTTTTTGCTGGAAATTGGAAGTAAATGCCTGTTTCTGGCAAAAACACCATAAATCAGAGTACCGAAAATAGCTGTGAACATGGGGTGGTTACCAAGTGTCCAAAATGTAGTCATGTGACCATGGGAAGGAAGACATCCAAATCTCAAAACTAGGTTGTACTTACTTTTTGGGAGGATTCGTGCTAACTTTGAATAGTCATTAAGCAACCAGTTGTAAGTTGAGGACTATCTGTAGCACCTTTTTAAATTTAGTATTTTGAATTTACTCTCTAAAGCAGGGGTGGGGAACGATGCCCCCTTGACAACCTGTGGACTTTGACTCCCAGAATTCGTTGGCTGGCTCAGGAATTCTGGGAGTCAAAGTCCACAGGTCGTCAAGAGGCCATTGTTCCCCCCTGCCCCCCCACTCTGAAAGAACAAACCCAAACTTTTTATTGCTTTCTTCTCAAAACCATCCACTTCCTTTAAATTAGTTGCAGCAAATAAATGAGGAAGTCACTGGGGAGGGCCCATTTGTGGGCGAAGAAATTACCGTTCTTTGCTGACTTGCTTCTGCTCTGCAAATCTGACCTCATCTCTGTTGCTTTGCTGAAAAGATTTTTATCTCACAAATGTTTAAACAATCTTCAGTTCAAGGGAGCTACCTCGAGTTGCCTGAAAAGAAAATACACATCTATCTGCATCCGCAATCTCAGAACTTGACGGTTGGACAAATGTTAATTCTTCAGTGTGAAGCCATGGGAAATCCCCCGCCACAGTACCAGTGGTGCAAAGAAGAATTCCCACTTCCCAATGGAGAGGAAAAGGCCTACGTGGTGAGTCTTTTTCAGAGGTGATATTCAGTACATTCTGACCAGCTCTGGAGAACCAGTCGTGGAAATGTTGAGTAGTTCAGACAACCAGAAAATCCCACCTCTGACTGGCCCCACCCCCATCTATTCTCCGCCTCCCGAGTCTCAGCTGATTGGCTGGGTCTTCTTTGGAGAATGTAGCTGGAAAACGGGTTAGTGGGGTGGGGGGGGAATGGGGATTTTGCAGTATCCTACCCCTGTCACACCCACCAAGCCATGTCCACCAAGCCACACCTACAGAACCAGTAGTAAAAAAATTTGAATCCCACCACTGGACTCTCCCCCCACCAGCTAGAATGATGAGGAATTGATAACACTTTTTACATTCAAAACCTCCTTGAAATAAACTCTGCAGGAGTAACTCTGAAATTCAGTAAATAAAATAACATGTTCATTAACCCCCTAACGTTTTGCCATCAGCATGCTGATAATAGGTGCACGGTTCTTGGTGGAATATTGCACTCTGAAGTGAGTTTAATTGCTTGTATCCTGTATCCCAAAGTATTTACTGGCTGAGAGGCTAAACCCAAGGCTTTTTAATTATTTAGCATGACTGCAAAGTTGATGCAGGACTATGCATGAGCCTTAATGCAATGACCTCTATTAAGTTAGTATTAGTTTTATGAAATGCTTAGAATAGAATAGAATAGAATAGAATAGAATAGAATAGAATAGAATAGAATAGAATAGAATAGAATAGAATA
>BLBF01000010.1:12423902-12459362 GCA_015471245.1 Laticauda colubrina
TAGAATAGAATAGAATAGAATAGAATAGAATAGAATAGAATAGAATAATGCTGCAGAATTTGGTAGATTTCCCAGTTATAAAAGATCTTTGGTGCTCTCTGAATACAATACAGTACAATACATTACAACACAATGCAAAACAACATAGTACAATACAATTTTTTATTGGCCAAGTGTGATGAGACACACAAGGAATTTGTCTCCGGTGCATAAGCTCACAATGTATATATAAATAGCAAGTAATAGGTCATAGATCATAATCATAATTACAATCATTAATCATGTTGCAAACAATAATTGAATAGCTTTATTCTTGGACATTAATTAATTAATCTATTCTTTATTATATATTGTAGTGTGTTGTGTTGTATTGTATTGTAATGTATTGTAATGTATTACTCTGGACCGCCTCAAGCAATTTCAACCAAACTTGGTACACAGATGACCCTCTGGAAACAAATACTGCAGGGATAAGACACCCCTAACACCCCTCGGGAGGGTTGCCTTAAAATGGCTTCTACTGTACAGCACAGTGGACTTGCCATGGTAATGGTTTCACAGTACTCCACAAGGGGCTCCCTCTTATGGAGGAATAGAAGAATTGCGATGCTGCGTGAGAGACAGTACAACAGCATGAGTCCCAACTACAGGATTTTCCTATCTAATACTGGATTGGGATAAATAAATACCTGGGCAATGCTGGGTTATTGGCTAGTGCTGACTATAGAAGGTTATTACAGGTAGTCCTTGACTTACTACAGGTTTTTTTAGTGACCATTCTAAGTTACAATGGCATTTAAAGTGACTTATGACCATTTTTCACACTTATGACTATTGCAGCATTCTCATGGTCTTGTGATTAAAATTCAGACACTTGGCAATTGACTCATATTTATGATGGTTGCACTGTCTTTGGGTCAAAGTCAGATTCACTTAACAACTGTGATAAAAAGTTGTAAAATGAAGCACAGTTCACTTAACAATTGTCTTGGTTAGCAATAGAAATTTTGGGCTCAGTTATGGTTATATATCGTGGGCTACCTGTAAGAACATTTTTTTTCTTTGTGAGGAAGGGTTTTTTAAAATTAGCTTTTTGTCTGCTGTTTGAAAGGTTTCTCATCTCAGTGAATTAGGCTGCAGAATTTAACAGATTTAACAGATAATCAGAGTTGGAAGGGACCTTGTAGGTCATCTAGTCCAACCCCCCGCCCAAGCGGGAGACCCTACACCATTTCTGACAAATGGCAGTCCAATCTCTTCTTGAAGGTCTCAAGTGATGGCGCTCCCACAACTTCTGAGGGCAACTTCTGTTCCATTGGTTGATTGTTCTCACTGTCAGAAAGTTTCTCCTTGTTTCCAGGTTAAATCTCTCCTTGTTCAGTTTCCACCCATTATTCCTTTTCTGGCCTATAGGTGCTTTAAAAAATAGCTTGACCCCCTTCTCCTCTCTGTGGCAGCTCCTCAAATATTGGAAGACTGCTATCATGTCTTCCCTGGTCCTTCTCTTCACTAGACTAGCCAAGCCCAGTTCCTGCAACCGTTCTTCATTGTATGTTTTAGCCTCCAGTCCCCTAATCATCCTGGTTGCTCTTCTCTGTACTTTTTCTAGAGTCTCAACATCTTTTTTATCATTTAGTGACCAAAACTGGATTCAGTACTCTAGGTGTGGTCTTACTAAGGCTTTTTAAGTGGTATTAGTACTTTCCCTTGGTTAATGGCCTATTAACAAAGGTGAATTTCTGCCTCACTGAGTTTCTACTTCGGCTTTAGAAAATAGCTTGACCCCTTTGTAGCTTCAGATTCAGGCTGCTGGAATGCAAACTTTATCGACATGTATTTGATAGTATTACTGGAATAAAAAGAATGAACTTTGGTGAATGCCTTACTGGTAAATGTGTGGTACTCTTGAAGGTATCTTGCGTGGACATTGAACATCAAGGAACATATTGGTGTCGAGTATACAATAATCAAGAAAATGAAGAAAGCAGAAAAGTGAAAGTAACTATAGGTAAGAAGTCTAATAGTAAATTTAATTAAGCAGTAAAGTGGCATGTAGTTCAGTTTGGAATATCAATACAAGAAACTGCTAATGTGATCAGTTATAATTAACATGGCAGTATTACAGGACTTGTTTTCTGTAGATCTTTAAAAAATATTCCATAAAATAATTAAAATCTGAGCTTGGTTATGTTCTTAGTTGTTGATGCTTGGACACCAGTAATGTTGCCATTCTTGTAACAGTCATACTTATTTTACAGAGGTTTTTTTTTATCTGCAGAAAATCTTGTTCAAACTGTGTGTTCCTCTGAATGTCATTTCTGGAAGAGATAAGATTGCTACCATCATAGGATAAACTTTATGCCCCAGGGAGGGAAATGATAAGATTTCTGTGCTATTTATCAAATTTCTAAGCCTGCTACCATATTCACTTGATTTCCTGATGTTTATTCATGCTGCGTGGGAAAGGGATATCTAGATATATATATAAAAGTGAAATTCCACTCACGCATCGTGACAAAATCTCAAGAATCGTAAAGCCTACAAACTTGAAATTTGTATTTTCCTCTTGGCTTCCAGGTGCTCACTAAGAAAGGATTTTTCAAAATGACCATCAGAGCATTAGGATTCCATATATTATTATTAAGACGCTCTGATGCTAAGGCGTTTTACTCCCCCTCCCCACCTGAAAAGAAATCTGTTCCAAATGCAAAACACAAGCAGAGCAGAGGAGTTTCAGTTTTAGTTTCAGAGCAGCAACCAGCTTTAGTACAGAACAGTTGAGCTAAGCCATATGGACCTCCTTGCTGTCCCCTTCTTGCTCATGCAGCAAATACTGCTTCAGTTTCCAAACAGCCCTCAACTCTCTCACACACTGTCAGGATGCTAGCCTGATGAATACTGATGGATGCTGGTAGGCAGAGGCAGAATTTTTTTTTTCTTATTTTCCTCCACAAAACCTAAGTCCGATCACATAGTTTCTTAGTGAAGCATGGGTATAGAGCTAGTATACCATATATATAATGTTATTTACTATTTGCATTCTGCTGGGGTGTATAACTAGGGCACACATAACATTTGAAGATTCTCAATTATCCAGGTCACAGTTGTTCCAATGGTGCTTTTCCAAAAGGAAACTTGGTTTCACTTCTCATCCAAGAAGCTTCTTAAGTTCAGTAACAAAACTGAAAAAGCTTCATGGATGAGAAGCGAAAAGTTTTCAAGGAAAAACCAAGACAGTCCAGTTGCCTTTTGGAAAAGCACCTTAAATACCCATAAATTTTCATTTTAATTTTTTTTTAAACTTGTTAATGTGTTTACGCACCATGAAGCAAAATACCGTGTGCAGTATAACACATATGTATATAATGTGTATATTAAATGTATATGATTAATTTTAAGACAGGTTCATTTCCATTTTTAGTTTTTAATTGTATGAGACTGGGTTTCTAGTAGGTAGACAATCAAAACTTGCCATAGAATTGAGATTATATTGTCCTTCTGGAAAACCCTGCATGTAGTTTGCATTATGAACAGTTTACTGTTCTATTAAGACCCTTTAAGTTTATAATATGCTGTGGTCACTATTGGTTGAAAGCCTCAATAGTCTGTGTCCAGTGTTGATTGCTCTCAACTAGACATGCTAAATTATATGTATCAGCTCTTCAAGGTATACCAGACAAGGAAACCAATGCCATGTAGATTGGTTCTAATTTTATTGTAAAGCTATGGTAATAGAATCTTGAAAGTCTGAGTACATTTCCCCTTCTCTCCCTTCTTCATGTGAATTAGGGAGGAGCCTTTGTGAAATATTTACTCATTATTTTCTTGATCCTGGCTGATGACTTAATTATCTGCCTGTTGCACTGATAGCAATTCTTCCTCCTGTTATTATACTCAACATGCCCTCTACAATATCTATCTCAGGCATGTCAAACTTACGGTGTCACTGTGTCATCATGTGACCTTTAATGACTTTTCCCCCCTTCGCTAAACCAGGGGTGCGCGTGGCCAGACAGTGATGCATCCGGCCCACTGGGCGTGAATTTTACACTCATGTTCTATGTGGTTTGCAGAGAAAGTGATTTGCTTAAGCTCCCTTTAGATCCCGGAACAGTGGCAGAAGAATAACTGACTTTGCCTTCCCATTATTGCCTTCCCATGATTTTAGAAAAATAAAAATATTTTTATAGTAAAGAAGATATTTTAAATGTCTCCAATGTTTCATTATGTATGCCCTTTATGAATTCGTTGCAAAAAAAACACCCGTCCACACATACATTCTATCCTGGTTTCCAAGTTTGGAATTTTAAATATCCTCATAAGAATAATGCACCTGTCTTTATTAGATCCTCAGGCAAAAAAAAAAAAAATAGACCCAGTTTTCTCTCAGTTTGACAGACACACATTTAAGTATGAATTATACAGTAATTCTGGACTTGTTAGAAATGTAAATATAACTTACCTCCTGTGTGTATTCTTGCCTGTCACAAATAAAATCAGAAGCTTCACTGTAGCATTCTTTTCTCTTGAAACTCAAGGTGGAAAATCTATTGCAGTAGAATGCACGGAAGGTAATGTTAATTAAATACCATACAGCTTTCTGATAAAACCTAAAATACTGACAATTTGGTGATTCTGGGATCTGTAACTAGAATGGAATGTTGTGCTATATTAGTCTATGAATGCCAAAGTGATGCCATATACTTGCATGAGCTGTTCAATCCTTCTTTACATCTTTTACTAATTATACAAAGTTAGTCCTTTCCTTTGTCACTAACTTTGTAAGCATTGAAGAGAGCAATAGTTTAATGTTTTCTTTCTGCTTTTAATTTTAATTTTTGTTTAACTCATAAATCCCTTTTCATATACTTATTTAAACTGTATGTTCATTTGTCCTTGTTCCTTTCAGAAGAATTAAATGACCTGGCAAGACCTGGTAAGCATATTATATGGGATAACATAAAAACTGCAGATCTTTCTTCATATATGCTCAAGTGCTGTATATTGCATTGGATAATACATATAAAATCTTTAGAATATTTGCTCATTAATAGAAATTTGCTTCTATTAATACTGTTACCAATGGTGCTCATTATTTTTTTCAATTTTTAAACATATCATTGAATTTATAATCAACATTTACAGGATATGCCTTTATTCAGGCTGTGCAATATTTTAAATGTTTCCTTGATCTGCTATAAAAACTAAAAGTAGATATTGTGTGGAAAGCCCACGCTACAAGATTAGTTTAATAAGTTGGTTTATTCATGTGGCAGACTGAATCATATCTATTTTGACCTTCTAAGTTTATTGTGAGAATGCTTCTCCAGTAGCTAAAGACTTGAATTGTTGAGTGGCTATGCTTAGGTGGGTACCTGTTCGTTCTTTAACCATGGGGCATCAGAAATATGTATCAGCTATTAATGTATATCAGCTATTGTATTATTTATATATGATAAGATAATCCAGATACTAAGTGAAGATAGTATGAAATGAATCACATGATTGAGATGCTAAAACTAGCACAGATATATAATCAGGTGCTTGCTAAATCGAAGGAATTATCAAATGATACTTACTTTAAGAATTATGCTAAGCATTTTGTTCCCTCTGTAAAAATCATGTCAGCTCTCTTAAGCCCATGTCACCAACGGATGGAACCAACGGATGCAAAGAGGATGTAAAACGGACAAAAAAGCTTGCCATCCGTTCGAACACGCGATGTACTCACTGCCTCCGTTTGGCTTCCTCTCTATCCGTCCAGCATCCGTTTATTGACGTTTCATCCGCTCCAAAAGTTTTGGGCTGCCCAAAACTTTTGCGCGGAAAACGTATCCAGTTCATCCATTCTGCATCCGCTACGCATCCGCTAGGCATCCGTTACGCATCCGTTACGCATCCGCTATATCCGCTAGGCGTCCGCTGCACATCCGCGCAACTCCATCCGCTCCAGCGGTAAACAGACGCAGGGAGGAAGTGGAACGGACGCGGAACAGATGCAGAACAGATGCCTAGTGGATGCAGAACGGAAACAAAGCGTTTAAAATGGAAAAAACGTTCGCAGAGGGGACATATCTCGGATATTAAGGATGTCTAGAGGATGCCTAGCGGAAAACCTATACTGCCTATAAAAAGAGGGAGCAACTCACCTGCATCACACTTTCAGAACAGCAGCCCAGCGGTGCAGACCTCTGCAGCCTTCATCTGGCTCTTCCTCTTCCACAGCATCCAGTCATGTCCACCGTGGATTGTAACAAAGTCCTTTTGGCAGCCACCATCGTTCTGCAACAGTGCGAAGCCATCTGCAGGCTCTGTGAACTCTACTGTGAGAAGAAAAGGAGCCACCCAAAAAGAGTCTGGATCCGAAGATGGTTCACCAGAAGAGCAGAGGACGGACTGTACAACAAGCTGATGGTGGAGCTCAGGAACGAAGACACTCGGGCGTTCCAGAACTTCATGAGGATGCCTCCAGCCATGTTTGACGAAGTTGTGCAGCGGCTGACACCCAGGTTGACCAAGGCAAACACCAGCTTCCGGCCCAGCCTGGACCCTGGGCTCAAGGTGGCACTCACTCTGCGCCACCTGCCTCAGGGACCACCTACAGGAACATGCAGTACGGCTGGAGGGTGCCATCCAACACCATCAGCTTTGTGGTCAGAGAAGTGGTGCAGGCCATCATCGAAGAATACAAGGAGGAGCTCCTCCAGTGCCCCTCCACTGAAGAAGGATGGAAGAAAGTTGCAGAGCAGTGGTATCAGAAGTGGAACTTACCACACACCGTTGGAGCCATAGATGGCAAGCACGTGGCCTGCAAATCTCCAGCCAAGTCAGGGTCCACTTATTTCAACTCCAAGGGCTTCTTCAGCATCATCCTCTTTGCCATGGTCGATGCTGACTACAAGTTCATGTAAATCGATGCTTCAGACAACGGCTCATCTTCAGATGCCCAGGTATACAACGCCAGTCACCTCAAGGAGGAGTTGGAAGGCAACCTCATCGTGGGCTTCCCAGATCCAGAACCCCTGCCCAACAACACGCAAAATGTGCCCTACTTCATCGTGTGGGATGACGCCTTCTCCCTCACAACCTACCTCATGAAGCCCTACACTTCCAGACTCCTCACCCACGAAGAGAGGATCTTCAACTACAGGCTGTCCAGGGCAAGGCGGGTGGTGGAGAATGCCTTTGGCATCCTGGCCAACAGGTTCCAGGTACTTCTCACCACCATGCAGCATTGCCCAGAGACCGTGAGGAGGATCATGGAAGCTTGCTGCATCCTGCACAATCTCATGTGCATCCGCTACCCAGTCTTGCAGAACAGGCTCGTGGACCTCCAGCAAGGCAATGGGGACATGGAGCCTGGGGAATGGAGGCAAGAGCAAAACCTGATAGACACTGAGGATGTGCAAGGCCCCAACAGAGCCTCACATGAAGCGAAGAAGCAGCGCAACCTCTTGAGACACTGGTGCAACTCCCCAGCTGGAGCAGTGGAGTGGCAAGACAGGATGGTAGATGCTTAATGGATGCTTCCTTCAGCCTGTCTCATCACACGGATGAGATTGGGCCATGTATGTTTGGTTGGCCTACAATGAACAGGGCGTTTAATAAAGAGTTGTGTTTGTGTTGACATGTGTGGATAATTATCACATTATTATTGATAATAAAGGGCCGTAGGTGTGGCACCTGCGAGGGTGGACCATACAGTCCCACTATGCTTGCACTGGAGGTTTATCTATCCCACAGCTATTACCCATTCCACAGGTATCCCTGCCCAACCCACAGCTATCTCAACCCATCCCACAGCTATCTTAACCCATCCCACAAGCATGCAAAGGCTTAAACCATTTTTAAAAGTTTCCAGCAAGACTTTATTAAAAAAAAGAAATGAAGCAAGTGTGTGAATCAAAACTAGACTTTATTAACAACAAGCTATAAGACAAAAATGAGTCTCTGGCACTCTTCTTGGTCGCTCAGTCTCAGGGGTGAAGGGTGCAGGTGCTGTGGAGGTGGCTGGTGCTGGAGTGCTTGTCATCAGCTCCTCCAGAAGCAGAAGCAGCAGAAGCCCCAGCCCCAGAAGAGCGAGCCCGTGCTGCAGAAGCCCCAGCAGAACCAGAGTGAGGGCCAGGGAGCGGGATGGTAGCCCTGTCCCTCTTGCCAGGGCTGGCAGCAGATGGCTGAGGCTTGCTGTGCTTCCGCATGGTTGTGGGGTTGCTGGCTGACATGGAGCCTGGCAGGAACCAAGGCTGGCAGGAAGGCTGGCAGGGAGGCTGGCACCAAGGCAGGCACCAAGGCTGGCAGGGAGGCAGGCACCAAGGCTGCCAGGAAGGCATGCAGGCAGGCAGGCACCAAGGCTGGCAGGAAGGCTTGCAGGGAGGCAGGCACCAAGGCTGGCAGAGAGGCAGGCACCAAGGCTGGCAGGGAGGCAGGCACCAAGGCTGGCAGGCAGACATGAACCAAGGCTGGCAGGAAAGCAGGCAGCAAGGCTGGCATGCAGGCATGCAGGCAGGCAGGCACCAAGGCTGGCAGGAAGGCTGGCAGGGAGGCAGGCACCAAGGCTGGCAGGGAGGCAGGCACCAAGGCTGGCAGAGAGGCAGGCACCAAGGCTGGCAGGGAGGCAGGCACCAAGGCTGGCAGGCAGACATGAACCAAGGCTGGCAGGAATGCAGGCACCAAGGCTGGCAGGCAGACTGGCTGGCAGCAAGGCTTGCAGGCAGGCTGGCAGCAAGGCTGGCAGGGAGGCTGGTAGCAAGGCTGGAAGCAAGGCTGGCAGGCAGACATGCAGGCAGGGCTGGCAGGGCTGGCAAGGCAGCCAATCCGTCCGGCAGCAGATCTTTCCTCTGAATGGCGACCTGCTTCCGAGCTGCTTCCACTGCTGACGCAATGCATCCTCCCCGCATGTGCAATTAACGCCAGGCATCCATTAGGCTTCCGCTGTGCATCCGCTTCATCCGCTCGGCGTCCGATCTGCATCCGCTGTATCCGTTCTGCGTCCGCTTTGCTGAGGTCCCCCGGAAGCCTAGCGGACGTGCCATCCGCTCCCATCCGCTGGGCTTCCGTTCCGCATCCACTTTGCATCCGCCCTGCGTCCTCCCCGCGTTGTGTTATCCGCTCCGGTTATGCAAATTTTTGCCCCTTTTGAGAGCGGATAACAACGGATGGAACATTTTGCTTGTCCGCTGTGTCCTTTTTGCATCCGTTGGGCAGTGTGACATGGGCTTTACATATTTGAATTTTCACAAGTATTGCTATGGGTACTGAACTATTTTCTTTGCGAGTCTTTGTGAGTGTGTATTTGTCATTAACATTGTAAGTTGTACAGTAATAATAATAGAACAACAAAAAACAAAAACATGTATCTGGCAAAGAAGCTGATTTTCAGTTTCCAGTGGCCAAGAATCTTTTACTAGCTCAAAAGCAGGAATTAAAATCCCTGAAAGCTACATTAGGTTTATATAATGAGCTTGGAAAGTTATTTCTGATTTATATACTGAGTTCTCTTTGGGTAGCAGTGTTGGAATATTTTCATGACTGAAAATGAACGTAAATGATCTTGCAAGGAGTTTCCTTAGTTTAGCAACACTTGGGAACAGCAGGGCTGTAGTATTAGGATCCAATTTTTAATTCCTTGAAGCATAATTCTGCTTTTGTCATTCTAGAAATAGAAGTGTAAAAAAATCCAAGATTTTGAAATTATTGGGAATATTTCTTTCCACCATTAAATAAAAATATCAAAAGAGGGCTTCACAAATTATGTTGGAAACAAATTGTGGCTAGAATGCAGTATTGCAAGCTAATCCTGCCCACAGCCAGGAGTTCGATTCTCACCATTTGAAGCCTTCCCTCCTTCTGAGGTGGGTAAAATGAGGATCCAGATTGGGGGACAATAGGCTGACTCTGTAAATCGCTTAGAGAGGGCTGTAAAGCACTGTGAAGCAGTAATATCAGTAAGTGCTATTGCTATTATGGGGTCTTTATTTGACTGCTTGCATTGAATGGCCTGATAAATGGAGCATTTATGGTTTTTCTGAACAGATTTTATTTTACCCACATTTCACGAAATTTCCAAAATTATTCAATTATTTAATATCATGGATTACTTACATTAAAATATAATTCTAGCAGATTGCTAAAAAAACAGACAGCTACTTCTAACAAACCTAGAAAATTATAATTACTTCAGTAGGGAAGATTGAAATTTTATTTTTGTAACCTGCATACAGGTAATCCTCGACTTACAACCATTTGTTTGACAACCATTCAAAGCTACAACAGCACCCCCCAAAAAAATTTCTTATCAGTGATCGTCGTATTTATGATCATCGCAGCATCTCCATGGTTACATGATCAAAATTTGAGTGCTTGGCAACCAGCTTGTATTTACAATAGTTGCAGCATTTGAGAGTCATGTGATTGCCATTTACAATCTTCACAGCTGGCTTTTGGCAAGCAAAATCAATGGGGGAAGCCAGATTTGCTTAAGCCCCTGTCACACTGCAAAAACGGATGCAAAGAGGAAGCAAAACGGACAAAAAACCTTGCCATCCGTTCTAAAACGCGATGTACTCACTGCCTCCGTTTTGCTTCCTCTCAATCCGTCCAGCATCCATTTATTGACGTTTCATCCGCTCCAAAAGTTTTGGGCTGCTCAAAACTTTTGCGTGGAAAATGTATCCAATCCGTCCGTTCTGCATCCGCTACGAATCCGCTACGCATCCGTTACGCATCCGCAATATCCGCTAGGCATCCGCTGCGCATCCGCCCAACTCGCATCCGCCCGGACGTGGGGAGGAAGTGGAACGGACGCGGAACGGATGCAAAACGGATGCCTAGCGGATGCAGAATGGAAACAAAGCGTTTAAAACAGAAAAAACGTTCGTAGAGGGGACCTATCTCGGATATTAAGGATGCCTAGAGGATGCCTAGAGGATGCCTGGAGGATGCAAAGGGACACCTATACTGCCTATAAAAAGGGGGAGCAACTCGCCTGCATCTCACTTTCAGACCAGCAGCCCACCAGAGCAGACCTCTGCAGCCTTCATCTGACTCTTCCTCTTCCACAGCATCCAGTCATCTCCACCATGGCTTGCGACAAAATCCTTTTGGCAGCCAACATCCTTCTGCATCACTGCGAAACCATCAACAGTCTCTGTGAACTCTACTACGGCAAGAAAAGGAGGCACCCAAAAAAAGTCTGGGTCCAAAGATGGTTGGCCAGAAGAGCACAGTACCAACTTTACGACAAGCTGATGGTGGAGCTCAGGAGCGAAGACACTCGTGCGTTCCAGAACTTCATGAGTATGCCTCCAGCCGTGTTTGATGAACTTCTGCAGTGCCTGACACCCAGGTTGAGCAAGACAAAAATCAACTTCCCGCCCAGCCTGGAACCTGGGCTCAGGGTGGCACTCACTCTGCGCCACCTGGCCTCAGGGACCCCCTACAGGAGCATGCAGTACAGCTGGAGGGTGCCACCCAGCACCATCAGCTTTGTTGTCAGAGAAGTGGTGCGGGCCATCCTCGAAGAATACAAGGAGGAGCTCCTCCAGTGCCCCACTACTGAAGAAGGATGGAAGAAAGTTGCAGAGCAGTGGTATCAGAAGTGGAACTTCCCACACACTGTTGGAGCCATAGATGGCAAGCACATGGCCTGCAAGGTTCCAGCCAACTCAGGGTCCACTTATTTCAATTACAATGGCTTCTTCAGCATCATCCTCTTCGCCATGGTCGATGCTGACTACAAGTTCATGTACATCGATGTTTCAGGCAACGGCTCATCTTCCGATGCCCAGGTATACAACGCCAGTCACCTCAAGGAGGGGCTGGAAAGCAACCTCATGGTGGGCTTCCCAGATCCAGACCCGCTGCCCAACGACACACAAAATGTGCCCTACTTCATCGTGTGGGATGACGCCTTCTCCCTCTCAACCTACCTCATGAAGCCCTACACCTCCAAATACCTCAACCGTGAAGAGAGGATCTTCAACTACAGGCTGTCCAGGGCAAGGCGGGTGGTGGAGAACGCCTTTGGCACCCTGGCCGACAGGTTCCAGGTACTTCTCAACACCATGCAGCATCGTCCACAGAGCATGAGGAGGATCGTGGAAGTTTGCTGCATCCTGCACAATCTCATGCGCACTCGCTACCCAGTCTTGCAGAACAGGCTCGTGGACCTCCAGCAAGGCAATGGGGACATGGAGCCTGGGGAATGGAGGCAAGGGCGAAACCTGATTGACACTGAGGATGTGCAAGGGCCCAACAGAGACTCACGTGAGGTTAAGAAGCAGCGCAACCTTCTGAAAGACTGGTGCAACTCCCCAGCTGGAGCGGTGGAGTGGCAAGACAGGATGGTAGATGATTAATGGATGTTTCCTTCAGCCTGTCTCATCACACGGATGAGATTGGGCCATGTATGTTTGGTTGGCCTACAATGAACAGGGCGTTTAATAAAGAGTTGTGTTTATGTTGACATGTGTGGATCATTGCTTACATTGTAATTGATAAGGGCCATAGGGGTGGCACCTGGGAGGGTGGACCATACAGTCCCACTATGCTTGCACTGGAGATTTATCTATCCCTCTGCTATCTTAACCCATCCCAAAGTTATCCCTGCCCATCCCATAGCTATTTTAACCCATCCCAAAGGTATCCCTGCCCATCCCACAGCTATCTTAACCCATCCCAAAGGTATCCCTGCCCATCCCACAGCTATCCTTACCCATCCCACAAGCATGCAAAGGCTAAACCATTTCTAAAAGTTTCCACCCAGACTTCATAGAAAAAAAATAATGAAGCAAGCGTGTGAAACAAAGATAAACTTTATTAATAACAACCTGTAAAGTAAACATGAACCAAGTCAAGTGTCCAAATAAAGTCCAAATATATCCAGGCAGCCAGTCTCTGGTACTCCTCTTGGTCACTCGGAGGTGTGTTCCCAGTCTAATTTTTAGGGTGCCGGTGCTCTGGAGGTGGGTGCTGCTGCAGTGCTGGTCTGAGGTGCTGATGGAGTACCTGGCCCCGAGAGGACAACAGGGGACGGTGTGTTCAGAAAAGTGTCGGACAGCTGGCTCATCTCCGCAATGCTGAGAGGTCCTTCCTCTGTGCCATGGGGTGTCAGCCCCAGTACTGAGGATAGATGTACTGAGGCCGGGCTTGGCTGTGGGATGGAGGAAGGAGTAGTGTAGTGGGACTGCCTGCTGTGCAGCGAGGTGAGGAGTGGCGTGGGTGGCATCTGTGGCGTGGCTGGCATCGATGTCGGTGGCATAATTGGCATGGGTGGCATCGGTGGCATCAGTGGAACAGCTGGCAACGGTGCCGCCCGATGACTCTGTGCCTGGCCTGGGAAGGGCTGCTGCCTGTGCTGCTGGACCTCCGGGTAGCTGTAGCCCTGGTAGGTGAGGGGCTGTTGGAAGCCTTGGTATGGGAGGGACATCACCTGGGGTGGAGGAGCAGACCTGGACTGGGTGGTAGCAGGTGCCTCTGGGTCTGGAGGGTTGTTAATCAGCATGGAGATCCTCTCCTTCACCAGCTGGTACTGGGGATCCGGCATCTCCTTGAGGGTCTGGTTCAAATAATTGAGGAAGGGCTTGCGGTTGGAGCAGGAGGAGTCAATGGGGACCAGCTGAGAGAGGAGACCTATGCTGGTGCGGATGGTGTCCCTGATCTCCACCAGGACCTTGTGGCTCTCCCCCTCCTGCGGTCTGGCTCTCTGCCTTCCTGTGGAGGCGGCGGTGTGGGTAGATGGGACTTTGGCAGCAGTGGACTCGATGTTTCCTTTCTCCCACCGCACCAGGGAGTCCTCATCGCTCTCCACCAAGCTTTCAACACCTGCCAGGGGGTTCTCCGCCGTGGCACGCTCCCCCGAAACCTGCCTGGAGACAGGGACTGACTCTCGGCTGGAAGAGGACTGGGTCGCAGCAGGCTGCCTGAGAGTGAGGGTAGACAGATGGGCTCCTGGTGCTGCTCGGAGGTGGATCTCACCCTCCAAGAAGCTGCACCTGGCCATGACGTAGTTCTCTCTGTCCGTCAGCTTGACCGCGGCTTGGCCAGATTTTTTGAGGTGCAGCTTCCCGTACCAGGTGTGCATATGTTTCCACCAGCCGAGTAGCACCTCCGAAGTGTAGCCCAGACTCTCCGCCCTCTCTCTCCAAGCAGCCTGCTTCAGTTTGGTGTCCCTGTACAGCCAGTGTCCCTTCCGCCACAGATAGTCGTTCTCTCTCAGCCACTCCAGCACCTCATCCTCGTGCGCCTCCTCAATAAAGTACTGCCTCCTCTTCCGTTGACGTGAATGACTCTTCCTCCCTCTGGCAGGGCCATATGGGCCCTCATCAGAGGGACTTCGAGGTTGTAGGGGCTGCTCCTCCACACCAACAGCAGCAGCAGCAGCAGCAGCAGCAGCAGCAGCAGCAGAATCATCATCATCAGAAACATCACCAGCAGGATCATAATCAGCAGCAGCAGCAGCAGCAGCAGCAGAATCACCAGCAGGATCAGAATCAGAATCAGCAGCAGCAGCAGCAGCAGCAAGACCAGGATGAGCAGCAGCAGAGTAAGCACCAGCAGCAGGACCAGCAAGACCAGGAGCATGAGCAGAACGAGCAGGACCAGCAGGACCAGGAGCAGCTTCAACAGAGTGCGCAGCAGAAGCACCACTGCCAGGAGCAGCCACAGCAGAAGCTCCAGCAAGAGAAGAGCGAGCCCAAGCAGCAGAAGCCCCAGCAGAAGCAGAGTCACGGACATGGGGCGGGAGGGTGCCCCTGCCCCTCTTGCCAGGGATGGCGGCAGGTTGCTGAGACTTTCGCTTCTTGCCCATGGTTGTGGGGTTGCTGGCTGGCAGGAAGGCTTGCAGGAAGGCTGGCAGGCACCAAGGCTGGCAGGAAGGCTGGCAGGAAGGCAGGCACCAAGGCTGGCAGGGAGGCTGGAAGGCAGGCTGGCAGGGAGGGTGGCAGGGAGGCTGGAATGCAGGCTGCCAGCAAGGCTGGAATGGAGGCTGGAAGGCAGGCTGGCAGGGAGGCTGCCCAGGAGGCTGGGAGGCAGGCTTGGAGGCAGGCATGCAGGCAGGGCAGGCAAGGAACTCAAAGTGTCCAGCAGCAGGTCTTTCCTCTGAATGGTGACCTGCTTCCGAGCTGCTTCCCTTTATATCAGGGGGACTTGCGCAATGCATCCCCCCGCATGCGCAATTAACGCGTGGCATCCGTTCCGCTTCTGCTGTGCATCCGCTTCATCTGCTGTGCATCCCTTCTGCATCCGCTTTTTCTGTTCTGTGTCCGCTTTTCTGAGACCCCCTGGAAGGCCTGCGAACGCGCCATCCGTTTTGCATCCGCTGGGCTTCCGTTCCGCATCCACTTTGCATCCTCCCTGCGTCCTCCCCGCGTCCGTTTCATCCGCTCCAATTATGCAAATTTTTGCCCCTTTTTAGCGCGGATACAACGGATGTAACATTTTTCTCTTCCGTTGTGTCCTTTTTGTATCCGTTTTTGCAGTGTGACATGGCCTTTACAAATCATGTGATTCACTTAATTAATGAAGTAATTTTCTTTAAAAAGACTGGCAAAAAAAAAGGACGTGTTATGAGGCATGACCAGAGGTGGTTTTTCAGCAAGTTCTGACCAGTTCTGGAGAACCGGAAGCAGAAATTTTGAGTGGTTCAGAGAACCAATAGTGGAAATTTTGAGTAGTTTGGAATACCACCTCTGACTGTCCCCACCCCATCTATTCTCTGCCTCCTGGGTCCCAGCTGATCAGCTGGGTCTTCTTTTGTTGCCCTGTACAGGAGAATGGAGCTGGAAAGCAGGATAGTGAGATGGGGAGAGAATGGAGATTTTACAGTATCCTTCCCCTGCCATGCCGACCATGCCACGCCCATCACTGGGCACGACTCACTTAAAAATCACCCAGGTTAGCAACAGAAATTCTGGTCCCAATTTTGATTTGTAAGTTGTGGACTGCCTGCAATAAATATCCAATAATCTTATGAATTTACAGCACAGATCAGTCTAATAGTGCTCAGTTTTAAAAGTCACCTAAGCAGAATACCAACAGGAAATAAAACTGGATAATTCCAGGGAATAGGATATAACTTTGTAAAAAATTAAAAACATGAAACATTTCCCTTGTTAAGAGTTAAGAGCTGAAGAACATTTGAGGACCCAGATTGTTGGGGGCAATATGCTGACTCTATAAACCACTTAGAGAGTGCTGTAAAGCACTGTGAAGTGGTATGTAAGTCTAAGTGCTGTTGCTATTATTTGTAAATTTTATTGACATTAGCAAGTCCAAAACTTTTTTTCATTCTTTCTTTACAAAACAGATCTTGAACAACCAACTGAAAGACAGTTTGGTAAGTAGCATTATATATTTTTTCCAACCAGGTAAATATTTATTTTATTAAAATGCCACCTATCACACGAATACAGCAGCTCCAAGCTGCTATAATACAGAGATGATGCATATCTAAGATAGTGTTTCCCAACCCTAGAAACTTTAAGATATGAATGGCTATGAATTCTGGGAGTTGAAATTCACATATTTTAAAGATGCCATGGTTGGGAAACACTGATTCAAGACAAAAGTCTTCCTCAGCCTATTTTTGACAAATTATAGAAGTTCTCCCATTCTCTATCAAATTCACTTCTTAATACCAGATTACTCATTTATCCAAGAAAAAGAAAAAGAAAAAAAAAACAGAGCAATACAATATAGTTCTGGCCAAGTTTACAAAAAGAAAAATCAGTATTTTCAATATTTTAACTATTAATTAAATGAATTCTGTCAATTAAAAAGAAAGAAAATCCTGCATTTGTAGTTTGTGATTGATGTCTGATGGAATCTGTATATTCTACTCATGTTATATACAATCCAAATCACCTTATTTCATGTTTTATGATACCATAGTAATCTTCATAATTCCATGATTTGGACCAGTTTTATCTTTGCTTAGCAGTAAGTAGATAAGGAAACAAATTCTATTCTAGGTATACAAATTTAGATATGTAGATTTATACTTCCTTATTATTTATTTAGATTTATATTCTGTCTTTCTTCCAGGAATTTAAGATAGTTTACAAGAGAATCTCTCCATAACAGCATAATGGAAGAACTATCATGCAAGTTAAATTTTCTTTACACAAAGTTGACAGGTCCAGAAGGGTATACCAGTGGGAGAAAGACTGATGGTACAAATTCTAAATTTGCAGGAGCAAAATACCATCATTGACTACATTGGTTTAATAATAATTACAGCAGCCCATTAAATTAAAACTTTGAATTTAATTTAACTTAAATTTCAAATATCACATTAAAATCTAAACCATATACGTTCCTTTATAGGTCATAACTTCATCATTGCTCAAGAATTATTAAAGTCTAAAAATAGTTCATTTTTGAAAAAATGCTTTCTTTAAACTTCAGAACTCCTAATAGTTAAATTAAGTAATTAATTCAGACAAGCTTAATTTCTTGCTTTCTTCTTTGTTTGAAATTTGGCCTTCCAGAGAAGGTGTTTAAGCTCATTCTGGGAAAGGTTCCATTAGAATTTGATTCTTTGCTTGGCAAAGAACATTGTTTATACAAGGGATTTGTTTAAGTATAGATGTGAACAACAAAGGGTCAGTGTATTTCCTTAGCACAATAAAATGCAAACTATTTGTATGGTGCTATATAGAGATCCTCAGTGCAATGGAAACTAGCTGGGCTATTGCAATAATATGAAACAAATGCAATGATGGAATTTGCTCCTGCAAATTCAGAATTTGTACATTCAGTCTTTCTTCCACTGTTATACCAATTTGTATGTGTCAAGTTTGTGTAAAGAAAAATTAAGTCAAATGACAGTTCTTTCATGGTGCTGTTTTAGAAAGATATCCCTGTAAGGTACTTTAAATTCCTGAAAGAAAGGAGGATTATAAATCTAAATAAATAATAAGGAAGGATAAAAATCTACACATTTTAACAGCACATGTGATTTAAAAGTGATGTTCCCACCATTACACATAAAAACTGTTCAAGAAAGCTGAGATTATACAAAGATGAGTCAAGAATCTGGAATTCCTATTCACTATTTTGATGAATAAAGAGATTGCAAAGCAAGATAGCATTTAACTAAATGCAAAATTCCCAACCAGAAGTACAATTCATGTTGTTTGCTGTTTGTATTACATCTGGCAGTTTACAACCTGTTTTGCTAATGTATGGTTTTTCTTTGAATGAAATCCTATGCTATCCGTAAAAATAGGTCCGTATGAATTCCCTCTCTGTTGTATTAACCACCCCAAACAATTGAATTCTTGAGAGCATGCAGTCATTTCTAACTCTGTCTCCATGAAATGCCTGCCATTGAAATAAATCTTGACAGACTGTGTTTCATCTCTAAACTATGTGTTCAATCACTACAGCTGCAAAGATAATCAGTAAATATAAGTCCAAGGGAAAGAAATCGGATTTGATTAATTTTTATTATACCAAAACCACATTTTAATGCTTTGGTAAGGCTACTCTAGGAATTCTGCAGCCAGTTTTGGTCACACGATGTAAAAAAAAGATGTTGAGATTCTCGAAAGAGTACAGAGAAGAGCAACCAAGATGATTAGGAGATTAAAACATATAAAAATGTTTGCTGGAATTGAGTATGTCTAGTTTAATGAAAAGAAGGACTAGGGGTGACATAATAGCAGTCTTCCAATATCTCAGGAGTTGCCATAAAGAAGAGGGAGTCAAGCTATTCTCCAAAGTACCTGACAGGACAACAAGAAGCAATGGATGGAAACTAATTAAGGAGAGAACCATACTAGGTAGAACTAAGGAGAAATTTTCCTGGTAGTTAGAATAATTAATCAGTAAAATGACTTGCCTCCAGAAGTTGTAAATGCTCCATCACTGGAAGTTTTTGAGAAAAGATTGGATAGGGTTTTCTGCCTGAGTAGGGGGTTGGACTAGAAGACCTCTAAGATCCCTTTCAACTCTGTTATTCTGTTAAAACAAGGCAGGAAGTTGAACTTGAATCAAACCTTGGACTAATGTTTGCCCTTGCTTCTGTAGTTGATATTAACTTGCTTTGCCTCTTTCTCCCTAAGTAGGCTTCATTACACATGTTTTAATGAGGAGTTGCTTATGTATAAGATACCATGAAGTCTGCCTGTGAATTATCATGCATGTTAATTTCCTTCCATGCATAATGATGGAAAAACTATTTAGAAACTTGCTTTGTTTTCTCCCTTTGTAGCAGTAGATAAAGTGGCACTACTGATGGGGAACATGAGCTACTATAATCATCCCAAGCTCAAGGCTCCGTTAGTTGACGTTTATGAGCTGACCAACTTGCTGAGGCAGTTGGACTTCAAAGTGGTCTCCTTGCTGGATCTGACAGAACCTGAGATGAGGAATGCAGTGGATGAATTCTTACTGCTCCTGGACAAAGGTGTCTATGGTAAGAGTTTGTGATTTGGTGGCCAGTCAAGACAAGCTTCAATTTGATTGCCATAATGTATCTTTCATAGTTACCTTATTTGGTTGAATCTGGTTTTCTGCAGTGAGGAGGGAATTGGACTGGATAGCATAAACAGCTTTTTCTAGCACGGTGATTCTCTGATTCTAATAAACAAAAAGCATCACTTTATAAAATACAAAAGAAATTTATGTTACATTGGTTGTAAGTCCAGGACTACCTGTATGTACCTGTATGTTTCTACCTGTATGTACCTGTATGTTTCAGGTAGTCCTGGACTTATGATCATAATGGAGCTCAGAATTTCTGTGGCAAGACATGATGTTGTAAGTCAAGGAAATTGTGTGACCATTTTTAATTTTATGACCTTTTTATGGTAGATGCTAATGCCATGGTTCTTAAATAAATAAAGTGGCCGTTAACCACACATGGTTGTTGTTAATCAAATCAATGTATTCCCAGGGGTGTTTTTTTTGGGGGGGGGGAGAAACCAACCAAAAATATCATAAATCACAGTCACATGGCCATGGAATGGTGCAACCCAGCAGTGCTAGAACTGAGTATATCTACTCTAGTCTGATTTAAAAAAAAAAAGACTAGGGGTGACATGATAGCAGTTTTCCAATATCTGAGGGGTTGCCACAAAGAAGAGGGAGTCAAGCTATTCTCCAAAGCACCTGAGGATAGGATAAGAAGCAATGGGTGGAAACTAATCAAGGAGAGAAGCAATTTAGAGCTAAGGAGAAATTTCCTGACAGAACAATTAACCAGCGGAACAACTTGTCTCCAGAGGTTGTGAAAGCCCCAACTCTGGAAGTTTTTAAGAAAAGATTGGATAACCATTTGTCTGAAGTGGTATAGGGTTTCCTGCCTAAGCAGGGGGGTTGGACTAGAAGACCTCCAAGGTCCCTTCCGACTCTGCTATTCTAATATGTGTTTCTAATTAAATACATTTTGATTTGACTTTGATCTTCTCACCATGCAGGTCTAATGTTTTCAAGTTGGAATGCAGCCTTCAGGCTGCACAGTTTTTCCTATTCATTTTGTGTATGCATGTGAAAACATCTTTTGCTGAACCTGTTTAACTAAGCATGGTGTCCTCTTCCCAGTGCGCCTCTCTCTCATGTTCTTTTTGTCATCGCACAATATTTTAAATGAAGAGGCTGTGGGCAACAGACCCTCAAATCATCGATATTCCTCTTATGGGCCTACTACTTTTTCAAACTGATTGAAAAATGCCCGTCTCTGAAATCTCACCAGTGTTTTATTTTTCACAGTTGTCATTACAAATGCTCTTCACCAGGAAAGGATAGGAAGAGCCCAGCTCCTAATAGTATACAAATGTAGTCATGCGTTGATTCATGTTAGACGTGTCTCCACAATAGATGCTAGCACACAATGTGGAGCGATTATATATGCAGTTTTGTCATAGATCAGATGCTTAATGCTTGATTCACTTAGTTCCTCCCAATCTGACATTCAGAATGCCTTTCGCTCTTCATGTGGCTGAGCCAACAATTGCTCTGACAAGAAGATTTATTGTAATAGTACTCACAGCTTTTCAGACCACAGTATTCTTGGACAATCCTTTTTCACCGTGGCTTGTCAGGAACATTCAGATCCCTTGCAGCTGTCGATGGGATGTTGCGGTTGCTTGGACGATCAGGCTCATGCGTGCTTGTTGTTGTGGTTTGTTGGCAGCAGTTATGGATGGATGGCATCTCTGAGAGTGAGGACTCGGATGAGAGGCCTGCGTGTGATGTAGGGATGGGGCCAGGGCTATCGGAGAGTAGGGTGCTACCTTCGGAGCTTGTGGAGTCTGGTAGCAGTGATGAAGAGAACCCCGGGGTGCGCGTGCTCAGTGCACATGTGCGCAGGGCTGCTCGAAGGAAAGAGCAGCTGAAGCATCACAGGAGACTTGGGAGTAAGGCTGGAAGGTGATGGCTCTTCCCATAAGGGATAAAAGCCAGCCTTCGGGGTTGGCTTCTTTGCAAGAAGCAAAGAAGTTCTTTCAATTTCAAGTTCTCATGGAAGTCCTGTCTGTTCTGGTTCGTGTTTGAAGATTTTTAGTTTAGAATATTTTTCTGCAGTTAATCTTGTATTTTTGGCAGCCTTTCATAACCTTGAAAGGGCTTGCTCTTATCTGGACAATTAGTTTTAATGACTCTCTGCTGTGGATGAACAGAATTCACAGAGACGCATTTAAAAGGTTTGCTTTTATATATACTTTGTGTTTATTTGCTTTGAACGAGGCTTGGGTCAGAACACTTGTATCCATTAACTTGGTGTCCCTGGTGTGTTTTTATTTATTTACTTATATACCTAGATCGAATTTGTATACCCACCCAACTCACACATAGGTAACTACAGATGGCTTACAAAATTTTTAAAAATCCATGGCATAATAACATTCATTTTAAAAAATCCATCCCCCACTTCCTATGACAGCAACAACACAATGAAATCAACCACTTGATCGGGTCCCTCTCCATTCATAGGCCCCGGGCCCACTGACAAAGCTATCAAATTTAAGACTTTTCAGAAAAGCAATAGGAGATATATGTGGATCTTTGGTTATTTGGGTTTTCTCCCGCGTAGAATTGGAAGTATCTAGGCAACGTTTCGATGAAGAAACGCTGGTGAGCTGTGATCTTGTTGTTTGGCTTCGTGTTCGTGGTCGTGCCACATCTTCATGGTGTGTAATGTAAGCTCACATTACTCTGAGAAGCACAGAGCTGAAGAAACAAGCCTGAAGATGATGAATGAGACTTCATCGAAACGTTGCCTAGATACTTCCAATTCTACGCGGGAGAAAACCCGCAACGTTTCAGCAGAATCTCATCTGCCATCCTCAGGCTTCTGTATAGAGTTAGTTCCTGGTTTCAAATTTGAGGCTGGTCCATTGTGATTGGTTGGGAGCCTGGATCTGTATTCATTGGTTTCTTCTGTCTGTTTTGTGGCTTTGATTGGCTGGCAACACTGTGTTCCTGTGTTGGAGGCTTTCAGTGCAGCTTGGCTTCGTGTAAAAGGACGGCTGTTATCTATTAGGAAGCTAGGTTTCATCTGGGTGCCTGGTGGGGGTGTGTTTGAGCTGGAGGTATCAGGGGGAGTCTGTTTGTGCCCAGGTGTTTGCCTGGCTTGTGGTGTGGAGATCTTTCTATTTGAGAGTGCAGGCTTCCAAATGATTGACAGTCTGGTGGAATCATCTCTTCTATTCATGCTTTCAGGTCTTTTTTCAATCTTTATGGCTTCTCTGATGATTCTGTGGCTGGGGTTTTCTATAGTGGCTAGGGTTTTAGTGCCATTGAAGTTGATGTTATGACCTGTGGCTTTCATGTGTTGGACTAGTGAGGAGGTATATTCCAGCTTTTTTACTGCATTTTTGTGTTCATCCATGTGGGTACTTATTCTTCTATTGGTCTGTCCAATGTATGTGGCCGGGCATGATGCACAGGGAACTTCATATATGCCTTGGTTTTCCAGGTCAATTTTATCTTTGGGGTTTCTAAGGATGGCTGCTATTTTTTTGTCTGTTTTGAAGGCAGTCTTGATGTGATGCCTGTGTAGTATCTTACTGATTTTGTCTGTAGTACCTCTTATGTAGGGCAGGACAGCTATTCCATAGGTCTGTTGATCTTCTAGGTCTCTATTATGTCTTAGTGTGTTTTTGTGGATCAAGCTGGTGATTTTGTTTTTGTGGAAGCCGTTGGCTGTCAATACTTTAGTCAGGGTGCATAGTTCAGTCTTTATATGTATTATATAGGTATAATAATATAGGTATTATAAATTGTAGGCAGCTGGCAGCCAGCTGAAGTAGTAGTACTACTTACTACTACAGTACTGCAGTTAGACTGCAGTACTGCACTCTAACATATGCGCCACAGAGGCTCCCTATGATAGTGTTAGAGCAGCAGTGATATCTGGGCATTATATGAGCACTGAGGTTCAATGCAAAACATCCTTAAACTCATGCAACTCTATGTTGGGGTAAGAAGGCTTCATTAAACTTCCTTTATAACCAGCTGAAGTAGGTCCTTATCCTAATATCTCAACCTAGATTCCTTGTTTGTTAGCAGGGAAATTAAATAGATTGTGTTGCTTAGCAATCTTGCTTAGTACAATTCTTAAATGTGTTTTGGTTTTCTCCCCCCAGGTCTATTATATTATGCTGGGCATGGCTATGAAAATTATGGTAATAGTTTTATGGTTCCTATTGATGCTCCAAATCCCTATCGAGCTGCAAACTGTCTATGTGTACAAAACATCCTCAAACTAATGCAAGAAAAAGATACTGGCCTCAATGTATTTTTACTGGATATGTGCAGAAAACGGTATGATATTGCTTTCATCCATTAAGAATTCAATCCCGATAATTCAGGGCCCAAGATACATAGCTGTATGGATGCTACAGAAAGAAACCTGTTGAATCAGCTAGCTAAATATGTGTTTCACAATTTTCCAATTCTTGGGAAATTATTTTTTAACTTTGTTTTCAAAACAAATACAGAATAATACAGAATAAAAAGAAGGGGGCCTTGATGCACTCTGAACTTGACCCAAGGACCTCTTCATTTCAACCCTGAGCTACAAATATTCTCCTTTAAAGAAATATTTCCTGGGCAATTCTCAAGAAGAGATTGGACAGGTTTTTATCTGGAATGGTACAAGTCTTCTGCTCAAGCAGGGAGTTGGACTAGAAGACCTCCAAGGTCCCTTCTAACCCAGTTATTCTATGTTAAGTTCTGAAGACCAGTGTTGTTCAGTCAACTATACAGAGAGCAGTCAGATCATCCACCAATGAATGCCATAATAACAGTGGTATTCCAAATTAGTTGAAGTTTCTGAACCATGCCTTCAAGGACGTTGTGGATTCTGTAGTAAACTAGACATGAGTGGTTGCACAAGCTGTCTAGGACACCAGTTCAATAAAAATAGATTGTAACAGTATTTTAACCAGATAATGAAATAGTGAGGAAACTGGCTATTCAACCAGCTGCTGTCTGATATATAGAAGAAAGATAAATGCATAATGGAAAAGGATTTATAAGGGTCTAGAAGTGAAGCAAGCACTAAGTGAGACAAAAATCTCTTTCTTAAATAAAATTGGAATTATTAGATTGCTTCCAAAAGCCAGTCTTCCATTATTTTCAGCATAGTATAACTAATCCGGAGGCATTTTTGTTTAATTATGTGATTATCCAATATTTATAAATCTCTTTTCTTCATTGGCTCAAAGAGAGTTTTGGGTCTTTGCTATATATCAACACATCCAAAAATTGTAGCATATATCAAATGGCTTAAAAGACTGAATTTTAGATTCCAGTCCTGTTCTTCAAGACTTGCCTTCATTTTCTCCTTTAATTAAAAAAAACAGCATGAATTGTTTACCAAGCTGATAGAAGCACTTCATACTTTTGCCTAAGTATCCATTGGCAGATTCTTCCAAGGTAGTGAAAAAAAAAGATTTAGAAAAAAAAATAACAATATGCAGGAGTCATAAAAACCATTAATTGTTCTATTCTTGTTGGAATATTCTATTGATTCAAGCTTTTTTGATCATTCTGATTCTTGTGTTTATTGAAGGAACGAATATGACAATACTGTTCTCGTCTTGGATGCCCTGAAAGTTACAGCTAACATTGTTTTTGGATATGCCACGTAAGAATAGCTATTATTTTTTAGAAGTGTGGTAACTTATTTTAATTTCTAACTAATAATAATCTCCATTATTTTGAGTATTATATGGATAAGATTCTGACCATGTTAGAGGTTAAAATCTGTTTTGTTCATGATTATTATTTAAACCAGAGGTCTCCAAACTTTCACAGTTTAAATCAGAGGTCTCCAAATAGCTGGCTGGAGAATTCTGGGAATTGAAGTCCACAAGTCTTAAAATTGCCAAGTTTGGAGACCTATGACTTAAACTGTGAATGGGCATCAAGGGATGTTTCATTCGTCTGTTACTGAGTCATAGACATGATTTTCAATATTATAAAAATATTGAAATATTAAATTCATAAGTTTCGTCTCTTCCTTGCAAAAGAAATAACTGGCTGTACTTGTTGATCTGAATATTAGCATCTTCTTAGCCACATGATGAAAAACTTGCTTTTAAGACTGAAGAGACTGTATTTAGTTCAGTGTGAAACATTTTACGACCTAGATTGTTTTCTCCCTGTGGTGAAGAAAAGAACAAAATAAGTCTCGGCTACGCTGAGAAATCCCCTGAATTCTAAATAGCAGCTATTATTCTTCTTTGAGGGAAGAAAAATGGAGGGGCATTTCTTAAGGCCGCATAATGTATCCATGACAAGAGTTGGGCTTGAATTTATATGAGGTCCTGTTTAAAGAAATTGTTGGTTCTCAGAACCTGGAGGACTGTTTTTTCAGACTTGGCTGCTATGTCCTCTGACACCATGGCTGCTTATTTGTCTTATGAGCCAATATATAGTTGGGAAGGGTCATCATTGGCTTCCACCTCAGGAAGAAATACTGTTATCTGAAGATAGGTTTTTGCAGAGACTTTTTCCCCTTGTGCCAAATGGTCACTGTGAAGAATGAAGCTGGTCTCCACAGTCTGTCCATCCATCCATTCATCCATCCATCCTGCTCTGACCAAGGCTTCCTGAGACATTAACAAACATGTGTTAGTCCCAAAAACCTTTTGTTTTATTTCAATGGCTGTGAATTATAGTCATTCACAGCCTGTAATGAGTCTCAAACAGTTTGTAAATAGTCCCACAGAGGTCTGCCAAAGTCCTTTGGGATAAGTCTGATAAGTACGCACCTTATCTTTCTTGAACTGCTGCCAAGACTAAATTGCCAATTAGTTGTACAAACAGAGCACAAATTCAACATGGAGCTTCAGGTTTCAAACTGACCAATACAAACAAAGCTGCTTCCTGAAAAGGTTGATGTCCCTTTGCTCCTCCTTTATGTCTTATAGGAAGGCCAATCACCTCCAAGCCTTACTCCCGAGTTGCTCTTTTTGTCTTAACTGTTCTTGTCTTGCACCTCTGCAAGACAATGCGCTCAGGCTTCCCCTGTTCCTCTGCTTCACTGCTGCCAGATTCTGGAGGCTCCGGAGTCAGCACATAACTCCCAGATGGCCCTGGCCCCATCTCTGTATTGGATGCAGAGTCCTCATCCAAGTCCTCCCAGACTCTCGGGCTGGCCCATGTTCCTCCCCACTGTTAAACTCTGCTACCAGTTCCGCAGGCTGCTGGCGGATCACAACACATCCATTGAAAGAGTCCATTTGATGGCCTGTGGCTTGTTGACATATTAAATTCTTTTGACTCTGTCTGATCAATTTGAACAATTAGAAATATTCCTGCTGTACCATCCAAAGCAACTCTACCTCAGAAGTTTAACCTTAGTAGTTTAGATGCTGCATGATACAGATGCCTCTCCATCTACGGTGCTAACATACTGTCTACATATTGTCAAGGTGCCAAGGGGCAGAAGCTTTTGAAATTCAGCAGTCTGGATTAGCCAATGGGATTTTCATGAAGTTTTTGAAGGAACGCTTATTGGAGGACAAGAAAATTACTGTGCTGCTGGATGGTGTGGCAGAAGGTGAGAAAAACCTACCAGAAATAAAGAGAGGTGTTCATGGATTAATTGTACAATAGTCCTTGCTTAACAATTGCTTGTTCAGTGACAGTTTTAAAGACATGACAACCCTGAGCTGGAGCTTATGACCTGTTCTATTATTGTAGCTGTTGCAGTGGTCATGGGGTTACAATTCAGGTGTGTGGCAACTGGACTGCAATTATGACATCACATCATCCCACGGTCACATGATTGCCATTTGCAAACTTCACTGCTGACTTCCGACATGCTAAGTCAACGGAGAAGCTGGTGAAAAGTCATAAATACTAACCATATTACAGGGATGTCAAACTCAAGGCCTGCGGGGTGCTTAGATCCGGCCCGTGGGCTGCCTTGGAAACAGTGAAGGTGTGGCCCAGGTGCCTCTGCCAGTGAAAATGGAGCTGGCCATGACAGCCTCCTGTGCACGATTGAGCTCCGTTTTCGCTGGCAGAGGGCTGCAGGAGGCCTCCCCAAGCTCTGTTTTCGCTGGCAGAAGCTATACAAGGCTGCCGCGGCCGACAACAGAGCCTTGATGAGTGACACATCTCCCGGGCCACACCTCCCCGCCCCCCCGAAGTCAAATACAACCCTGATGCAGCCCTCAATGAAATCGAATTTGACACCCCTGCCATATGACATGTTTAAACAACCATATGAGATTCATCTCACCACAATCAGAAATACCAAAAATGCTATTGTAAGATGGCGCAGTCATATGACATCATATTTTATGATGTCAGTGACTTGAGTTGTCTGTCATTAAGTGAGGACTACCCATATTTTATATACTCTACTTACAAGGAAAATTATAAGCAAGGGTTTTATTGGCAACGTTTTGTGGACCAGAAACAAACCCACTATTGATATACAAGAGTGAACTCCAGGAAATTACTCTATATTTCAGTTTTGATCAGTTCATAAAATCTTCCCTATATCTGAATTACTAGTTACAACTGTCACACATAAGAGCAATTCTTTCACATAGCCTAACTTGATGTTTCATTATTTGGTTCTACACCAGGAGATTAAGTTTGGGAAAAGCTAGGGAATCAGCAGGTATGCCTCGTTTATATAAGTTTACTTGTTTCTTTATCAACCTGGAGGGTTGTCGATCAAATGGATTTTTGCCATATTGGAATACAGATACACATTTTAAACAAGCACCTGGAAGCCTTTGAGTAAAACAGCCTGGGGGAACGGTGCAATTTTGATGGAAACATTATTGGCAGAGAAAGAATTAGTGAAGCGTGCATTTGTCATTTTTCTATTCAAAACCATCCCTTTTTGCAGCTTTTGTAAACAAAAATGAAGCCTGTTGGAGAATTTGCTGCCAGCATCATGAAAAATGTTTCATGTGCCTTCATTTATTTGACTCTGATAATTTTTTTTGGCGGAGTAAGAGAGGATTGGAGAAGAAAATACCTCTAACTTTGCTCTTTTACACAGATTCTGCAGCTGGTCACAACTATTGTAATAAAGTCTGCTGTATTTTGGTGCCATTTTTTTACTGGAATTAATTTCTCTGATAATCCTAGAAAATTAAGGAGTGGGTACTAAATGTATTGGTCCTAGACAGGGGAATAAATAGGAAGCTATGCAGCTGTCAGTTATTCCTTTGATAGTTAATTTCCTGGGAACTACAAACCTGCCTACTAAACAGAGAATAGAAAAAAGAATACCAGAACAAGGCAACATGACACATTCACAAACACAGTCATCAGAAATTATCAGTTCAGTGTTTACCATTATAAAGAGAAAAGCTGCCTTTATCTCATTCCCCAGTCTTAGAAAAGCCCTGCCATTCAGGATAGGATAGGATAGGATAGGATAGGATAGGATAGGATAGGATAGGATAGGATAGGATAGGATAGAATTCTTTATTGGCCAAGTGTGAGTGACACACAAAAAATTTGTGTTGGTGAAAATGTTCTCAGTGTACATAAAAGAAAAAATACATTCATCAAGAGTCAAGAATCATAAGGTACAACATTTAATAATGGTCATAGGGTACAATAAGCAATCAAATTATACTAGGAAACAGTCAATATAGATCATAAGGATACAAGCGACAAAGTTACAGTCATACAGTCATAAGTGGGAGGGGATGGGTGATAAGGAGTGATGAGAAGATTAATAGTAATAGTAGTCCAGACTTTGTAAATAAGTTCAGATGAATTCACAGCCTTGCTGAATCCAAACACCATCTAGTGGGATATCTCTGTCTCTTTCTTTCTTAGCAGCTTTCAGATCCAGAGGGTTGGAAATTATTGAGAATTATCCTCCACTGGGCCAAATGTTAGGCCTGAAGAGTGGGTCCCTTCCTAATCTGGTTGGACTTTGGATCTTATGTAAATTTCTGCCACTGGATTCTTGGGAGTTTCTCTTTGCAGAAATGCCTCATGGCTCATCCTTTATATCTAAATCAAAAGCAAATATTTTAATGAATCAAATGTGCTTTGATCGAGTCTCCAGTCATATTCAAAGTCCTATCCTGGAACAGAAAGAAGGACTTTCTTTGGTAGTGTCCACATTGTGTGGAGATACAGGTAGTCCTCAACTTACAAGCAGTGACTGTTTGAAGTAACAACAGCACTGAAAAAAGTGACTTATGACCAATTTCTGCACTTAACAACCAACCATTGCAGCATCCCCATCAGAGGTGGTATTCAGCAGGTTCTGATCAGTTCTGGAGAACCGGTAGTGGAAATTTTGAGTAGTTTGGAGAACCGGCAAATCCCACCTCTGACTGGCCCTGCCTTCATCTCTTCTCTGCCTCCTGAATTCCAGCTGATCGGCTGGGTCTTTTGTTGCCCTGAACAGGATAACAGAGCTGGAAAGCAGGTTAGTGGGGTGGGAAGGGAATGAGGATTTTGCAGTAACTTTCCCCTGCCACGCCCACCAAGCCACCACTCCCAGAACCGGTAGTAAAAATTTTGAATCCCACCACTGATCCCCATGACCATGTAAAATTTGGGTGCTAGGCAACAATTTATTGCATGAGATTATGTGATCACCATTTGTAACCTTCCCAGCGAGCTTCCGACAAGCAAGGTCAATGGGGAAAGCCAGATTCACTTAATGACAGAATGATTCATTTTACAGCTCTGGCAAGAAAAGTTGCAAAATGGGACAAAACTCACTGAACTTAGCAGAAGAAATATTGGGCTTAACTGTGGTCGTAAGTTGAGGATGACTTGTATGTCTAGCTCTCTTCTGACCTTCAAGAAAAAATTGGAAAGTCCATTTTAAACAGGGATTTGATGTCTTAAGCTGTATGCTGGGACCATCATCTATTTGATTTGATTGCTTATTATATCCTATGACTATTATTAAGTGTTGTTCCTTATGATTCTTGATGAATGTATCTTTTCTTGTATGTACACAGAGAGCATATGCACCAAGACAAATTCCTTGTGTGTCCAGTCACACTTAGCCAATAAAAAAGAATTCTACTTCTATTAAATTGTCTGAATTGAGGCAACTGGGATACCTATTTCATATTGTTTCATTATAATGTGTGTTACTTGGAATCTTAAGGTTAGCAGTTTATGAAAATTATTGTTCCAAATAAATATTTTCAGAGGGAAGAAAGAGCATGATAATTGTTAATCAAAATAAGCTTGTGGGTTTTTTCTTTTATTTTTAGACATGGGAAAGTGTCATCTTACCAAAGGCAAGCAAGCGTTGGAGATTCGCAGCAGCTTATCTGAAAAAAGAGCGTTAACTGATCCTATTCAGCAAACTGTAACTTCAGCAGAAGCTTTGGCACGGAATCTACAGTGGGCGAAAGCGCATGGTACAGTACATGGGAAAATAACTTCTTTGCTTAGCCATGAGAAAGCCATGACCTTGGACCAGTCTCTCTCAGTCCAACTCACCTCACAGAGTTGTTGCTGTTGGGAAAATAAAAGACAATGGTTTATTAGATACGTTTACTGCCATGAGTCATTTGTAAGAATAATAAAAGCAGGATACAAATTAAGTAACCAACTCTGAAGCCCTTATGTCCCTGAAATACATACTTTAAGAATTAGGTTATTTATTTCAAATGAATTAGCTTCTCACAGTACAGAAGTCAGAACAGATAGAGGAAAAGAGCAAAGGAAATGAAATATACTGTATGTCACTATTTTCTTGCTTAATTTACTTTGACAGTATTATCCCGAAGAGTATTATCCTGAAGAGCTGGCAATTGTTTTATTGCCTCCATCCACCCAACCTTTCTTGGTTATACCCAGTCCTCCCCCATGTACATTTCTGAATTTTGACTTCCTGTCCATTTGAGATGGAAAAACTGCAACAAAGTTTTTATTAATCTTTAATAAAGATTTTTAAAAAATAACCTCCCACCTCTGCAATACTTGTATTTAAGTCCTTGACTTAAGGCCACAATGGAGCCTGCCCCTTATAGCTGCAAGTTATCACAGTTGTAAAGCAGGTCACCCATTGACCAGCCTGATTTATGACCTTTTTTGCAGAGGCCATTAAGCAAATCACCACAGTTGTTAAACAAAACCATTCTCTATGAGGCATTTTACCAAAACCTGGAATTAAATGCCAATTTTCAGCAAAAATGTAAATCGTGATTACATCACTGCAGGATGCTGCAGTTGGCCCTAAATATAGGCCAAGCTTCTGAAATGCAGTCATGTGACCGCAGGGAGGGGGAAGCATTGGAACTTTGGATCCTAGGCACAAAATGGGGAAGTTTGTCATACTTTCAAATGGTTGCTAAGAGACCAATTGTAAGTTGAGTACTACCTATATTTGGTCCCTCTCCAATGTTACACCTGCCCTAAACTATTAAATATAGTTCCTAGCTATGGTTTCCCCACTTTTCTTAATAATAAAATAATAATAATTTTCTAATTATTTTCAGATTTGCTAATTATCACTTGTTATTCCTACAAGGCAACACTTAACAAATAACAGATAATCAGAGTTGGAAGGGAACTTGTAGGTCATCTAGTCCAACCCCCTGCCCAAGCGGGAGACCCTACACCATTTCTGACAAATGGCAGTCCAATCTCTTCTTGAAAGTCTCAACTGATGGCGCTCCCACAACTTCCGAGGGCAACTTCTGTTCCACTGGTTGATTGTTCTCACTCTCAGAAAGTTTCTCCTTATTTCCAGGTTAAATCTCTGCTTGTTCAGTTTCCATCCATTATTCCTTGTCTGGCCTTCGGGTGCTATAGAGACCCTTGAGGGCAGGGGTGGACAACTATGGCCCCTTCACAATCTGTGGACTTCAACTCCCAGAATTGCTGGCTCAGGAATTCTGGGAGTTGAAGTCCACAGGTCATAAAGGCGCCATAGCTGTTCATTTCTGCTGAAGGGAATGACAGGTTGATTTAGGATGTGTTAAGTAAATGAAAAACAAGGTGGGGTTTTTTTCAATATGGGCCCATATTTTAGGAGGAAAAAAGAACAGTGGATTACAGGGCAAGGTAAAAAATATATGATAGCATCTTCCAGCGATTGGAAACCACTTCCCTATATCTGCAACTGTGGAACTACTAAAATAAACTTCTGAAATTCTGGGAAGATCATGGCTAATAGGCAATGCTGTTTGCAGAGCTGTTTCTGAAGAGATACAGGTATGGATCACCTCCTTCCAAAATGTGCTTGTTTCCAGAACTTTCTGAAAGTATGTACCTTCAGTTTCAATGTGGGGTTCGGATTCAGCTTGGTTTTGCTGCAGAATTCTCCAACGTCATGATCATCTACACCAGAATCGTAAAGAAGCCACCTGAAATAACTGTTTGCAATGCTTACGTCACTGATTTTCCTCTTGTAAGTTAGTCTCAGAAGATGGCACATTTTTTGCTTGCAAGACTATGTGTACAAAACAGAAACAGCATGCTTTAAACGTCAAACACAACTTGGCATGATATAAAGCAGGGCTCTCCAAATTTGGCAACTTTAAGGCTTGCGGACTTCAACTCCCAAAATTCCACAGCCAGCCATGCTGCGAAGTCTTAAAGTTGTCAAGTTTGGTGAGCCCTGATATATAGGATAGAAATGGAGGGGGGAGTTCAAAAATCTAACCACCTCCTCATTTTCATTTTATTGTTTTAAATGTCCACAGGAATTGGATGTGGATCCTAAAGAGGCCAATAAAGGAACTCCTGAGGAAACTGGCAGCTATTTGCTTTCAAAAGATTTGCCCAAACACTGCCTCTACACTAGAATAAGTTCACTACAGAAGCTAAAGGTAATTACTTGCAGGCAAATTTAGTTTGCTTTCTTATATTTCTACATTCCCTGAGTGGCAGCAATGCTATTCAATTACTGTTTAGAGTTTAGACCCACAAAGATTATCCTTTGCTTGCAACTTTAAAAGCAGAGTATGCATGTTGAATGAGTGGCAAGGCGGCCTAGAGCTTGCCTACCACTCAGAAGATTGAGAGTTCAATCCTAGGCAATGACAGATGTTTCTCTATCAGGGTGCAAAGAGAAAATAGTTGCTGTCTAGTCCGCATAGGTGTCAGGAAGGGCATCCAGCCAGTAAATGCTCAGTTCCATTCTGTCAGCCCAACTCCATCCCGATAACAGGGATTATAGATCATGAAATGAAAAAAAGGTGGGGTATTGAAGGCTACCAAACTGCAAATGTTCCATATTTCATTCATTGAAGGGTCAATGGTCCCTAGAAAAGTAAAACAAACAGTATAGGGAAGTTGCTGGGGGAAAAATAGCCGTAGATACTGGCATCTGTAACAAGTCTTAAATAGGGCTGAGAAATGATTTGGGAATGAAGTATAATTTGAGAAACAGGTAGTCCTCAACATAGAACCTTTCGCTTAGCACCATTCAAAGTTACAATAGCACTTTAAAATATTATTTATGATGGTCCATGTACTGAAACTGTTGTAGTCCGCACAATCACATGATCATGATTCAGGCACTTGACAACCAACAGATATTTACGATAGTTGTAGTGTCACCTTTTTCAACCTTTCTAACCAGCTTCCAACAAAATCAGTAGGGAAAGCTGGTTTTGCTTAACAATTGTGGCAAATAAGTTTCACCTAACAATTGTGGCAAAGAAGTCATAAAATCAGGTGTGGTCATGTAATGACTCACTTAATGACTTCATTGCCTAAGGACAGAAGTTCTTATTGCAGTTGTGGTCATAAGTCAAGAACTTCCTGTACTATTTTGAATGAGGAAATTGACCACCGAAACTGCAGTGTGAATTTAGCAGAAAAAAGAATGTAATGTGATTTGCAAATCACCCTAATGGCTGGTGGTCCTGCACAAATTTCCCTGTATGAGACTATTGGAGTTTGTAATTGTGTACTCTGAAGGGGCCTCATTTTGGAGAAAACTGATCTACCTTGAGTCACACTGGATGGGGAAAAATATATTTAGCTCTTGATTTGATTTTCCATGGAATATCTACCTCTCAAGGCAAATTATTTTTGTGAAATTCCTTTGTCGGTCAATTCCTTTGTTCTCTAGTGGAGAGCAAACCAGCATAAGACCTTCATATCTATCTCTGATAACTAGCGCAGGGCTTTCCAAACCTGGCAACTTTAAGACTTGTGGACTTTTAACCCCCAGAGTTGAGGAATTCTGGGAGTTGAAGTCCACAAGTTTTAAAAGTTGCAAGGTTTGGAGACCCCTGATCTAGCATAACATGGTGATGGCAGAACATTAGAAGTTAGTGTCAGAGTTCCAAGTAATACACCCAAACAGAACCCCGGGGCAATCAGTTTCCTCCAAAAATACATTTATTGAATATATCATATTGGCACAAGCTGGTGAAAACTGTCTGTAAAGGTTCCTGCGGTTTTCATCTAATTAAAAGTAAAGGTTTTCCCCCGTTCCCAAGCAATCTTGTCACATGGTCCAATCAAGGTGCTGTCCGGTTGCTTGGAAACATCACTCCTCTTCAGCTACCTGTGGGAATGTCCTTGGTTCACAAGGGAAACTATTTTGCTTTGACTATAAAACCTCCGCTATCTCTATTCCCCCCTCCCTATCCCTCAGCACCATTATGATAGCACTAAAGCCTCCAAGTTGGTCTCATTCAGGCTAGCTTCAGAGTTGACAGTTAGATGGCCAGTATCCTTTTTTTAATGTCTCCATCTTGTGAATTTCATGATAGGAATACAGGGATCGTTTGGTTGCAATCATTACCATTGGGTTGAATGCCTGGCAGTAAAAGGCTATCATTATTATATTTATTTACAATTTATATTGACTGTTTCCTAGTATGATTTGATCGCTTATTGTACCCTATGACTATTATTAAGTGTTGTACCTTATGATTCTCGACTCTTGATGAATGTATCTTTTATGTATACTGAGAGTATTTACACCAAGACAAATTCCTTGTGTGTCCAATCACACTTGGCCAATAAAGTATTCTTTCTTTCTATCTATCTATCTATCTATCTATCTATCTATCTATCTATCTATCT